>CM057845.1:53652838-53670877 GCA_030068395.1 Apalone spinifera
AATAAACCATCTTGTTAGTCTTTAAAATGCTGCATAGTCTTGTCTTTTGTTTTAGCAAGACCAAAATAACACAGCTACATCTCTGTCACCCCTTAGCTATTTCTTGTAAATATAGTCACCCAGCTGCATGCTCAAATCAAGCATAAGTGGAAGCATGCGTATCTCTAAATAATCATTTGTACTCGTTTTCAGTTTGCACATGCAGTTTTGATAATTGTTCACATATATTACTGTGCACAAATACCTGCAAGTTATTCCTTAAAATATGGATCTTAAAGACCATGTTATTATTCCATAATGTATTTAAATAGTCTCAAAGTGTTGTGAACAATTATAAACTTACCAATGTATATCAAGAGTGAAATCCTACTACAGGTATTGGTCTAGTTCATGCAAGGAAAATGAGCAAGGTATAATTCTCAAGTTTGTGCAGGAGCTTACAATTCTACCTACCATAAAGCGTATTCTGTCTGTATTGCTGTAGAATGAGAAAATCCATTCTCAAAGTTTGTCATTTGTTGTACGAAAGTCTATAAAACTATCACTCATCTAGTGGCAGTTTGAAAGCTTCCAACAATAATTACTGTTTTCATGTGTCTTCAGATTAACAGGAAAATTAGAAAAACAGCATCATTTAATACTCACTAGGCACTGAGCATACAACTAGTCACATAGACAATAGAGTCCCACAATTAATGCTGCAGGAAACCATGCTGTTCCTGCCCCTAAGAAACACTTCAATATAAATGTATGGGAAAAGACAAACTCTTATTTTCAAGATAAATACTTTTATGGACAAGATTTTCATATCCCACACTGTGCAAAAGAAGATGTATATAAATAGGAGGGAACAATTGGATTACTTGTTTTGTTTTCTAATTTTTTAAAAAAGATTAGTTCTACATGTTGGCTCTGTTCTGCCCTACTGTCATGGCAGTATTGTGACTGACTTCAGTGGGAAGAGGAGAGGTCCTATATGAAAAATAATAGCCAAGACCTGTCATTATGTAATAATTAGTGAATCTTGGACAAATGACTTCTGGGAAAATTAAAATCACCACCAACCAGCAGGTTAGAAAATCTTTGACATTCTGATTGTTCTTGCTGATCAGATTCTGGTGTGTATTAGAAATAAAGCATTTCACTCTTTTTATGAATCAAGGCACATGAGTGAATCATTGCCCTGGTTGTGAAGACATACTGATTTACTGCTCTAGATCTAGGGGCAGATTTCAGTGGTGCAGGCTTAGAACTGAAGGAATCTTTTGTAGCTGTCTGATATGTCAGAGTGCACTCTGGGTTGCTTTATAGTGGAGCTTTCCTAGGTAATAAATACTGTGAACATTCTGATAACGGCTTAGTTTAAACAATGTGGGGATAGGGTAAATCTCATTTGGCCATACCAAAAAACTGACTACATGCTCTTCTATTTTATTAGTGTCTGGAACAACAGAATCCAGATTGTGATCTCTGGGGGCTGTTGTAATACAAATAATAAATAAACTACTTTTAAACTCCTACTTTTTGATTATGCCATGAAACTCCATAAATAGGACTTCACACTCTGTAAGAACTGGTTTCTCTACATAAAAACTCTCCCTCGATCTCTTATTTTCTCTGCCCCTGGTCCCAATAGGTGTTCTGGCAAGAGCAAACTACTTTCTAAGATGCTCGCAGCACTGAAAGGTGACCTGAAAAAGGAAGATGAAATAATATACGTGTCCTTTGTTTTCTTCTTTGTGATGCATAAAGAAGGCCAAAATGCTACCTAGACCTCCATTCTGCCGCAACGAGATTTTGTCCAATGTTTTACCTAACAAATAAATATTAGCAATGTCAAATCTGGGTAAGCTAGTTTTGCTGAAAAGACTGAGAATTTTAGTGTCAATTTTTTCAGCCCTTAATTGAAGGTGCAGGCTTTGAAGCTGGAGCAAAGATCTTTTCTATCAACTGTCCCTAAGGTTTTTGAGTTAAATTGGCATTGTCAAACAAACAAAGAATGCAACTAAGTTTTCAATAAAACCTGCTCCCATCTGAATTAATCAGGTTTCCCTTCCATGGTATCTAGGATGTTATAATCCTAACAGTCTTCTAGTGAGCTAATGAGTTCCAGGGCAGGCTAAAATTAAATTTTCAGTATAAAAAAAAAGCAGAATTTTTATTTCAAAAAGCAGCCTTTTTAATCAGAGAAGCCAAGATAGGATAGACACTCGTGTCTTTTTCCCTTTACAAATCATTTAGATCTCCTGGGAGTTTCTATTTATTTTAAATTAGGACACTATCTCTTTAAAAGAGAATTTGCAGAGTCATTATATATTCTTTGGAGGGATTGTGTGCCACAGCAGAAACATGTCCCCCCACGATGGGCATAGCAGGGACGGTACAGGGAGGGAATTGTCCTAGCCCCAACAGAGAGGAGGTGTAGGATGGGCTATGCAGATTCATGTGCCATTTCCCATCCCCTGCCCCAATTTCTTTCCTGTACAATGAAGGTGGGGGGCAGAAACATAATGGAAAGAGGGTAGAAGAATACTATGGAATGGGATTGGGCAGGTGCAAGCAAGGCCATGGCCAGCTGCCCCTTTAGCAGCTGCCCCAGCAGGGAGGTGGCCACAACAGCATTAGAGAAGTGACACTGCAGATGCTGGGGTGGTCATCAGCAGGTGCTGGAGTGACTGTTAAGCTGGCTTATCCTGCCCATCACTGGCAATCCAGGTCCCACACCAGGCATGGGGAGAGAGCCTCCTTCCCCCAATGCCTCCCAGCCAGCCCTGCTTCCCACGAGCCAGTTCCTTCCTGCAATCTCCCCCGGCCAGCTCCACTCTCCCCGACCCCCCTCCCAGCCAGCTCTGCTCCCCGCTGGCAGGTTCCCCCCTGGCTAGCCCCACTCCCCCCAATCCCCTCCCGGCCAGCCCTGCTTCCCATCGGCCGTTCACCACCACCCCCATTCTTCCCCGGCCAGCTCCCAGCAGCCCCGCTCCTCTCCTGGCCAGTCTCCTTCCCCCACCCCCCAATCTGAGATCAAATGTGTCCAGTATTTTTTTGAAATCATCTGTTAACCCTAGGCGCTGGGGTGTTTCTGGGACAGGTCTGGCCTTTGCACTGTGTCCTGGTCATGTGCAGCCTCACTGCTAAGTCCCTGTCCTGGAGAAGGGGAGACAAAGCCTGAAAGGTGATTTCCCATATCCACATAGCTAGTGGCCTGGGCTTCCCCACGTGTGTTTATTTGTCTGACAAATAAAATTTGCAGAATTTTAAAACAGTATGCAGAATTTTTATTTTTGATGCAGAAATCCCTCAGGAGTAATTATGTTTTAATATTGGATCACAACTAGAGGCATGTTTACTTTTCATCATTTTGTTGCTTGCTTTTTGAGAGCAGAGGGAAGGAGATGTTTAATTTATTGTTTGGAATCAGACACTTTATGGTGGTTCAGGTATTTTAGTTGGTGATGCAGCCCTATTACTCTTCATGACATGTTGGAAGATTTGATTTATCTTTGTATAGAAAAACCCAGAGGCTTTTGGGTTAAAAGATTTTCATAACTCAACTCTCCCACCATAATTTTAGACTACTGAGGAAACAATACAAAGAAACCATGAAAAGAAGCTTATTTTTAAATGGATAGTTCCAGTCACAGTAAAAAACAACAAAATTATTTCAGACCATTCAACTAACTGCTAATCTCTGTGTTAGAGGGGATCATGATAAACCAAGACTAAGCCAGTCTGCTTTTCAGCTTGTACAGTTACTAACACCAATAAAGTGGTGAATTACAGCTACAAAATTGAGTGGTCCTGTGGCACCTTAGAGATTAACCAAAATGTAGGACCGCTTATTGTTTTTGAAGTTACAGACTAACACAGCTAACCCTCAGATTTTTTGCAGCTAAAATGTTTGCTCTGGTTGAAAAGATTAAAGATGGCTCCTAAACCATCAGACTGTCCAGAACCATAGAGCTTTTATGGTCCAGAACACACATAGTGAGACTTCCACAAGCTGGAATGATCCTGTTGAGTCTTGAATCCCTTTTCTTTGACAGATTTAGGCCATCTGAGCACATTTAATGCTTCTTTCATCCCCTCAGGAACTGAAATTGAAGAGGAGCAATCTGGCACTAGGTTTCAAGGCTTTATATAGGAGAAGCCTAAGAGAGAAAATGAAGACAGTTAACCATTAGTGAATATGATGCTATTTTAAAGAACAGGCCTGTCATGGCTTCAGGGCTAGCCGTCACCAATATGCCATGGTTGCATAACTAGCTGCACCTCTATCCCTTTCAAATGTCAAGATGGTTAGTGTTCCTAAGCATGGGAAGATAGAGCAAAGATTTATATTGTAAGGGTGCTAAATCTGGAGGACTTTAAGATTCATTATTGTGGCAGATTATTTCACTTGAAAGTCCAACCTGTGTAGAACCAGGGCAGTTCTTGGTTTTGGCACATTATTTTAGCCAATGTATGGTAATGACACAAATACCTGCTCTACAAGTAGGGATGGGAGTGCACTTTCGATCCATCAACTTTCAACAGATGTGTTCCTGCAACAGATCGTTTACATCTTCTTTGATTATGATCCTTTTATTCTTTAGTGCTTCTAGAGTAGATGAGGAAAAACACCTTTTTGAACTGCAAATAAAATGGCTTCACTAAGTTTGCAAAGAACAAAAACTAGAACCAAAGATACCAGACTGAAAATCTCCATAATATGTACGAGTAAGTAGTGTTCCTCATAAGTAACTCCCTCTTTGACAAGTAAACAAAAAACAAAAGCAACCTGCAAGCCCCACTAACTACAGTATAGACCGGGGTGGGAAACCTTTTCTGGGCCAGGGGCCGCTGACCCACAGAAAAAATCAGTTGAGGGCTGCGCACAAATGAGAAACAAAACAAAGAACAAAACCAAAGCCTCATTGACGTGGCCCTTGTCTGAGGAGAAAAGGAGAAGGACACTCCCCATATTCACCTCACACACCAGAGCCTAAGGGAGCCCAGGCTAGTAGATTTTGTGTGCTTCAGCCTCATGGGGAAACATATTGGAATTACTGGAATGTACTGTACTAATATAATAAGAGGCATTAGGAACAGCAAGGAAGATATGAAACAAATAGTCAGAGATATGACATCTCCTTAGCTCTTCAAGGGAGCTAAGATAACATTACATCAGAACCATAGGTCACCCCATGGAATTAATGGGCAGTAGATTTAAAACCAACAAAAAGGAAATACCATTTCACAGAATCCACACTCAGCCTGTGGTATTCATTGCCAGGGAATGTTGTGAAGGATGAAACTATAACTGGGTTCAAAGAAGAATTAGATTAATTCATGGAAGATAATATCCATTAATGGCCAAGATAACTAAGCCTCTAATTGCCAGAGGCTGGGACTGAACTGGTGACAGATCACTCAATAATTGCCCTATTCTGTTCATTCCCCTTGAAGCATCTGGTATCAGCCACTGTCAGAAGACAGCATACAGGGCTTGATGGACCATTGGCATGACCCCTTCTTGTTGTTCTTATATAACAATGGCTGAGACATTGAGAAGATGCTCTTTCTATGAACCAGCCAAAAGTTACAGGCTATTTTGCCAAAGTCAGAGCGAAGAGGACAACAACTAAAAACACTTAAACAAGAGGGAGAGAGAGTGAGTTGTCAGCATCTGACCTTGAGCAGCTGCTATCAGACACACACCCAAGGATGTGGAACAGCAGGATGGTATTCTGTCTCTCCCCGTCCAGAGGTGGGGGAGGAGGATCTAGGTGAAGCAGAATCTTTCTAAATTTTCAAGGAAAGGATAACGTTTAGGTAAGACCAGATGCATGTAGACATTTTTTTAAAACCCTTTTGTCTGATGGCTATATACCTATGGGTGAATGAAAAAAGTTTATTTTGAAAAAGCAAGTTTGAATCATTTTAATGAGCTGCTGAGCACAAGCTTCCACAAGGAAGTTTGGTCATTGTTTTTTAAACAGATATCAAATACAGTTTGGCCTGTCATGTTAACACAGCCAGGAAATAGGGGGTTGTAATCCTGAGCTCCAATCCAAGTGAGGTTGAAGTGTGAGATAAAGGAAGTGAAGCCTGTCACCTGAAGGCTGTTGTAAGAGGATCTATGCACCCACATATTGAGCTCAGTCAGAGGGGGCAGGAGAACCTCTCCTGCTAACAAGCAGCTTGAGTATACCCCTCGTGCAACTGACAAACCTGCCACTTATGGAGACAGGCACTCTAGCAGCACCAATAAAGGGAACAAGGCTTGCTATAAAAAAGAAAGAGGAAGCAGAAAGGACCCCAAAAGGGCAACAGCCCTAGACCAATGTGAGGCTTGGCCCATTAGTCCTATTTAAGCCAACAGAAGGAACAGGAAGTTCTCTGAACAACTAAGCTCCTGCCCCTTTTCTGGACTGTGTGCTTCTGCCTACTACTCCTTGATTCCCTAGCATCCCAACCTAGCTTCACTGCTTGCATCTGACATATGGTTCCTGACCTTCAGTTGTCTTCTCTCAAGGTCCCTTCCAGTCCTAGTATTCTATGATTCTACTTCTGTATCTTGACCTAGCCAGCTCTTAACTGCTGTCTCCTGACTGTGGACTCTGGCTCTGACTACTAAGTCTGGTTGCACAGAACCCAGCCAGCCAGGTCAGCTTTTTCTAGTCACAATAACCCTAGAGTCCAAGCCTAGCGTCAGAAGAATGGGCCCAGAAGCCACCTGAAGCATTCAACTAACCCAAATGGCCTTCTGCGCCTCTAGGCAAATAATTAAACACTGTAGAGCCAAGATCCTCAGAGAACCTTGGACAACGAGAGGGAGGAAGTGTTGCCCTATACATTAAAAATATACACACTTGTACTAAAGTTGAGATGAATATAGGAAACAGACTTGTTGAGAGTTTCTGGATTAGGTTAAAGGGGTAAAAATCAAGGGTGATGTCATGGTAGGGGTCTACTACAGAGGCTTTTTTTAAGCAACTAACAAAATCATCCAAAGCGCAGGATTTGGTGATGATGGGGGACTTCAACTATCCAGACATATGTTGGGAAACTAACACAGCAGGGCACAGATTATCCAACAAGTTCTTGGATTGCATTGGAGACAAAATATTTTGTTTCAGAAGGTTGAGAAAGCTACCAGGGGAACCTGTTCTAGATTTGATTTTAACAAATAGGGAAGAACTGGTTGAGAATCTGAAAGTGGAAGGCAGCTTGGGTGACAGTGATCATGAAATCATAGAGTTTGTGATTCTAAGGAATGGTAAAAGGGAGAGCAGCAAAATAAAAAGACAATGGATTTCAGGAAGGCAGACTTTATTAAAGTCAGTGAGCTGGTAGGTAAGGTCCCATGGGAAGCAAGACTATGAGGAAAAACAACTAATATTTGGCAATTTTTCAAAGGGACATTAAAAAGGAACATAAAAGCAAATTATTCCACTACGTAGGAAAGATAGGAAGTATGGCAAGAGACCACTTTGGCTTAACCAGATCTTACATGATGTAAAAAATCAAAAAGGAGTCATATAAAAAGTGAAAACTAGGTCAAATTACAAAGGATGAGGTGAGCTGAGGTAAGGCAGGGAAGACAGGCAGATGCAGGGACAAAACTGTGGCGATTGAGAGTGCCTCATTCATTGCTGTGCTGGGGGATAGGGAGATGTAATAATGGGGGAGACCAAGTTAATTTGAATGTTGGGGAGAAGCTAGAAGCCAAGCACCAGCCAGTAGCTCCTGCAGCAGGGACCAATATCACCTCACCCAAATTTGTGAAATTTGGCAATGCTAAGTCCATACACATACAGGAGAGATGGGCAGGAGTTCAAAAATCACCACCGACGCAACCCCACAAACTGTCTTAAAAATTTAGGAGTCATGATTTTGAACCATCATGTTGATAATACCGGGATACTGGCAAAATATCTTGTATGAAATTCTAATTGCTTTTTTGTATTATATAATGTACTTATTCACCTACATTCATGCACAAAATAATCTTCTTTCTGTTAGAGAAGGTGCAAATATTAATTTCCCCTTTTTTCCCCTTCTTTCCCACCCTCCCATCCCCTATGTTTTAGAAACTGGACCTTTAATAACTCCATTCATCTGAAGAAGTGGGTTGTGCCCACGAAAGATCATGATACCATCTACAATGTTTTGTTATTCCTTAAGGCGCTGCAAGACTATTTGTTGTCTTTCAAGTTTTTCCAGTTACAGACTAACTCGGCTACCCCTCTGAAGCTTCTTCCTGTTATTTACTCTCAGAAGGCCTGGGGAATCTGCCCATGATGTTTATATTGGCAAAAGAAAAATTTGCTAGGAGAAGTTTAACAAGAGGCCTGACCACAAATAGAACCAGATAACCCAGACTCTGAAAAGCGATTGAGTTAGGAAGTTGAGCATCTGATAGACAGTTATTAATCATCATTGAATGGTCTTTGTCTCCTCAATGACCAATCTCCTAGAGATCGCAGCAAGTCTTCAAAAGTGGATATCTTGAAGAAAGTGGTTTGGAAAGCATGCGGGGGAGGGGGAGAACCAGGCACTCAAATCTGGACATACAAAATAATCCAGATGTAAGAGCTTCATAAGTGAGTCCAAGTACGGCTGTGACTAAGCTGGTATCTAGACAGAAAGAGAGGCTGCCCCTGTGATCACATAGGGAATTGCTTTCATGAGATACAAGTTGTTCAGTTTTCTCTTTTCCTCCTCTGTAACCAAGCTGAAAATGCCTTATCTAGTTTAATTTATAATTTTTGTTTTAATTCCATTATCTCTTGGGGGTTATATAAACATTGTTTTTTTAAATTAAGCTTACTATTGTGTGGGTAACTTCACTGTAGATAAGTCTCAGAGGGGTAGCCACGTTAGTCTGTAACTTTAAAAACAACAAATAGTCCTGTGGAACCTTAATTGTAGATGTCCCCAAAGAAGAGAGAACCAAATACCCACTAAGGAGAGATACTGAAGGGCAGAGATTCTCTGAAACCTACACTCCCTGCCTTCAGTCTTGATTAAGGCCATGGACAAAGGTGTCCTATTGCAGTGATTTATGTTACTAATAGGCTGTGATAAGGTGGCAATGGACCAAGGAAGAGATGAGACTTGGTGCAGGCATGGGTGAACACACTATGAATCATGTTTTGTAGAACGCATATACACACACACACACACACACACACACACACACCACATTTAATTTATACCTATAAGTTTATATAATTAATCACAATAATAAGGCTACACAATCAGAACCACATACAATCTTTTGAACTGAACAAATACACATATGTAAAACTATCAGCTGTGTTGGTTTTATGCACTCATCCCTACTGAGTTATCTACACATTTTCTCAAGTGTTTAGATATCTATTAAAATGATTAGCATTTAAAGAAATAATAAATGAGAATTACACACTGTAGTGTCTGTCTGCACAGTGTATTTTGTATACAATTACTTGTAATGGTGTTTATCATAAATTATTTCAAATATTCTCCTTGAAAAAAAATATTTTAACTTTTACTAGGCCAAAATAATGTATGCAGCCTTTTTCACTTTAGATGATGAAATAGCATCTGAAATAGTCTCTCTATGCATATAAAAAAGTTTTTCCTGCCACATGATAGAATGATGTCATCACGCTGTCAGGCCATGAAAGCTGCCAGAAAGAGGGGGACTGGTGAGCGTTGCGAGCAGTGGGCACAGCCCCCAATCTTTTATAGCATTGAAGACAACCTATGGCTATTGTACGGTCTTTAGCATTTCAGCGTGTAAATAAATTAAAATGAGATAATCCCCAGAGGGTGCACATGGAAAAAGGATAGACAAATAATGCTACAACTAATGTATGTTTCAAATGCAACTGTTTCATTTTAAAGTTATAATTATTAGGAGAAATTCAGTAATGCATTAAAAGGGCATAATGTTTCATGGTTCATTAATAGAAAATATACTGAAAATTTTGGAATCAGATTCATTTGCAGCTTACTCTGAGCTGATGGGCCATGACATACTTCCCTGCCACACACACAAAAGTAATCTAGGATTGCTAACTGCAGATTGCATGTACTTGACATTCAGAAAGATCATATGACACCAATGCAGATGAGGTTAGTTTATACAATGGTGAGGAGAAAAGGAAGGGCAAGGAGACCAGAAGTTAGATGGTGGGTGGCTAAAGGGTGTGATGAGATAGAGAGGAGAGGATAGTGTGTGTTCTGTTAAGTTTTACGTAGCTATGGTGACTTGATGTAAGACATACAGTTTGTTCATGCCGTTATAGTATAGCTGTGTCAGCACTTGCTTTACAAATAGTTTTCTTCAAAACTTTTACCATTTATCAGGCAAATAAGAAGCAATTTTAAATTTACTCTGCAGACCAAAATACCTATTAACCGATGGATGTTAAATGCACTAAAGGTGATGTAAACAATATGCTTTGTAAAATCGTAGCCTAAAAATGTATTCAGGGAATTTCAACTACATATTCACAAAATCTTAGGAGATCTTTAAAACGTGTAAGACAAAATGCTCGAGAAAAACCAAACTATCTCAAATTATACTGCAGATAAACCTCAAAAACATTAGACCACATATGCTCATAAACAGAAAGAAACGAAGAATAAAAAAATGGTAAAGCTTCAGCTTCCTTCTTGTGTGTTTTCCTTACACAATTGTACCAACTATTACTGGGATATAAGAGAATGAAGGAATATATGTGCAGCAGGGACTAGGTTCAGGTTTAAAGATGAAGAGCTAAATGTCTATAAAAGATGGAGTTTCAGAAACCTTAGTATTCCTTTTTTTTGCTGGTTGGTGTCTGAACTGTGAAGTGACTCAGCAGATTAAAAAACAGAGGTACTGTCACTATGAGTATTTTCATTAAAAGATAAGCTTTGTAAGCCAGAAAATAAAAAGCAAGTTGCCATGAGTGTGCATATATATAACCAAACATAACAAAACTTCCCCAGTCTGGGGTTCACTCTAGCCAAAAGTCAGCCCATGCGTATAGAGCCAGGCATTCCTTTGGAGACTCTCATTTCTCTGTCTCCCACACAACCAATTTATAGTGCTTCTCCTGGCCACAATTGCAACCTCTTAATGGACCGGATACCTTGTTGATGCTACACTCTGTACATTATCTAAATACAGAGGGAATGGAGCACTTAGGATTCCAGGTTATACACACAAAAACAGGATTCTAAAATTAGAGGTTTTCATCAACTTTAACCATCAACAGCACTTCCAAATCTATCTATAAAAAACATATCTGAACATACTCTATAATGCATTAGTACATACAATGTTTCTTTCCTTGGATTCTTGTAACATAATAAAACAAGAGATCATATCTTGACTTGTTTGTTACTACTGCAAGACCACAAGATAAAAAACTTACAGCCTTAACTTACATACAGTTGAGATCTTATTTGTCAAAATACACAGTTAAAGGGTCTCAAAACAAGTTAATAGAGGTACCAGAATGCAGTCATACTGATGTTTTCTTATTGCAATATTGTAACCATCCCCCCCCCATTAAGTTCTAAATGTGACCTTATTCCTTGTGAAAATGCCATTTTATTTTATTTCTACACAAGTGACATCACTTTTGAATACCAAAATACGTAGGTAAATAACGTAACTATATTACAGCCTGCTTGGATTTTATTTTTCTTTGTTTTAAACCTAAATCTATGTAATATTTATCCAAGATGCTGAATTGATGGAATATGGAGAATTAGTCATGAATTTATCCACAGAGCTTGGAGAGCAGTGCAAGATTCTTAACATTCTTGGTCTAAGAATATGATTTTTTCTTCAGATAAGAAAGATCCATGGCTCAAATCCTGGACAACCTCTCACAGACTGAGATTGGTCCTCTGCCTTTAAAATCCGGAGGCAGGCTAGATTATCCTTCTAGCATTGGAATCTGTGAATACCATCCCACCTGTGCGCCTCGACACTGGTCATTGTGGGTTTGTCTACACTGCACCATAACTTGAAATAAGATACGCAATTTGAGCTATGCAATTTGCTTACCTTATTTTGATGCTATTTTGAAATATCTTATTTTGTCATATGGTGCAGTCCACACAGTGCCAAATTTCAAAATAAAGCGCTATTCTGAAACGTCCCTTTACTCCTCAGAGAATGAGGTTTACAGAGACATAGGAATAGCGAGCCTGAAATAACGGACTGGCTGTAAAGACACAGGATAGCTATTTCGGGATACTTTGGTATCCCAAAATAGTGATGCAGTGTAGACGTACCCTAATCAACAAGAGTGCAGTCTGCATACAAGTTCAGGCCCCAAAGCAGCAAAGTATGTAAGTGCATGCCTAACTTTAAGAATGCAAGTAGTTTTATTAGAGTCAAACAGGGACTATTCACTTGCAAAGCATGTGTATATGTGCTTTGCTTAATAAGACCTTAATCTTTGGCTTCTCTGTGGTCATCAACAGCAAGCTTGTCATTTTTGGCAGTTACATTTGTGATTTTTATAATCTGGATATTAAACCAGTAGGAAGTGGACTGAGACTACCAGCTCATTCTGGAAAAAGTGCCGAGTCATATTATCAATCCATATTATCTTTCCTGGGCCATCAAGACACCATTCCCTTGTATTTTACAATATTACGTGATACAGTATCTTGCTATGAAGTTTGGTCCAGTTTAGAACTCAAAAGGCCAAACTGAGCTTATAGGTTTCACAGAGGTATGTTCCTAAAGAGCCTCAGTTGCAGGGAGACCGCATATTACTGAGATATAAATAAAGGTATATATAGCGTTTTTTAAACAAGATTTTGATAACGTATTAGACAACTGCAGTTTAGTATTACTAAGCCAATGAACAAAGTGTAGTGTGATGCATTTTCCTTGCATTTTAGGAACAAAGAAATTGTCATGTTGAATCATGCCAATGGTCGGCCTAGAAAAGTATTCTATCTTCAATAGTGGCCATAAGCAGTTGCAGCAGAAGGTGTAAGAAACACTGCAATAGGTTATGATGGGATAACCTGCTCCAGGCAAAGTTTCCTCCTAACCGCCTCTAAGATGCCTCAAAGAATGAGTTGCTGTCTCTTACAAAATATGTCTTAATTCTTATAACATCTATGGAAATTCCTGCCGTTCAAATAAATGTTCAATCCTATTTTTCTATTGTGTATGTCCACTTGCTAATTTGCAGAGTTCAGCAGTTAGTGCAAGTAAGTGATTTGAGCTGGAGACTGAGATTACTCATCAGCCCCTAAAAAGCTTTCAATATTTTCACACATTTTAGTTCGTATAGTGTGTCCTTTCCTTGGCATTGTTAAATAAGAGTCTCATAAGACAAAAAAAAAAACCCTATACACAATGGCACAGCGGTGTTAATAGACTCATATTCATGTTTCACATTATGAGGGTCAACAATAAGATGTCAAATGCAGCTACTGGAAACATTATTAACATAGTAGTGATTATGAGGTTTGATAACCTTATAACAGGAGGTTAACTAACCTTCTTCCCGGCTCACACACATGCATTTATATAGGCGATTAATTTCATACTGCTAAAGATAAAAGATCTGTTCTTACAACTGCTTACTCATGTGAACAGTTTACTAGCATGAGGGTTTGCAGGATCAAGTCCATAGAAAACATTTTCCATAAACCACATGACAAATTTTACATCCATCACTAGCAACAGTGACAAAGCACTTTGCAGAGAACTAATCTGATGTACCAGAAAAGAAAAAGCTAAGAAAGCTTGTTTGGCTACTTTTCTCCATTTTATCTAAGTATACTGTGCCCCACTATAATTACTAATGCAAAGCATGATCACATTATTATTTTTTCTCTCTCCCAAGTGTCTTTTGAAATACTTCATGAAGGGAGCTATATAAAAATGAACTGAATTGTATATTTGTGGAAGTGAGAAAGCCTTGCTGTTATGGAAGAGTGCTTTCAGCTGACATGATTATTTTGTTGTTTTCCTTTGGTAGACAACTGACTGTACATAGCAATAAAAAGATAGCTGGAGATGGCCAGCTGCAGAATCTGAGTATAGGAATCCCAACCCTATTCTGCTTTATCTAACACAAGGAAAGGGCTGCAAGCCAAACAAAATTATTGGTGACATCACCATATTCCTAAATGTTTATGGTCTCACATGCAGCGTGGCTACCAGCGAACATTATGTCTGCAGACTGGAAGTTGCTGGGTTTTGCAAACCTAACTTGTGGGTTTTTTTTTTTTAATAAAAGCCTATTTATGTGATTTGCAAAACATAATACTTGGGCCAGATTTTCTGCTGGAGTTGCCATGGCTCCATGGGTGGACCTCTCTTTTAAAAAGTGATGACTCTAGTTTGTATTCTGAATATAGAGGTTTATGCTTAAAATATTACATACAAGTTAATTTAATGTTTAAACTCTCTCTAAATTGAACTTCACATTGTACAGCCAATAAGCAACAATAATAAACAGCTCTCCTTACATCCCTACAAAGGGAACCATAATTGAACTATTTGCATTTACATCTTTGTTACCTAAAATAACCTCAAAAACAAAGTGAAAATTCAGTGATGGTACACATCTAGAGATAATGGGACAGATCCTTAGCTGGTATAAAATTGACATAGCTTCCAATGGAGCTATGACAATTTCACCTGCTGCAAGTTGCCCCATTATTTTAAAATACAGACTATAGGGGTGAGGGTTTTTAATATTCCAGAAGAAACTGATGAATATAACAAAGGGTTCTCAGTGAGAGCACATTTTCCCCCGTTCTTTAAGAACTCTATTTCAAAGGGGAAAATGGAATGGAGTACCTGTATTTTCAAATGAAATGCCATTTCCAGCAGAAGTACACAATATTACAAAATCAATGGCTATGAGACAATGGACATGTGAGTACAGCCTTTTATTTAAATGTGATGACTAAATATAGATTGTAAATATGAGAACCAACATTAATTAATTGGTTTTCACAGTCTTTTGTTGCATGCCATTGTGAAGGGCAAAGCAGTCTGTTTGCTTCAATTGTTTTTTTGTTGTGATGATGTTTGACTAATAAATGCATTGATGAATTGCATTTGTAAATGCCATCCATAGATCACAAGAAATGAGTAAGCTTGATGTTTCTATTATGGTGATCCTGTGAGATTTTTTTTCCTCCTTCAACTTTTAATATTTAACAAGAAACCACACAGGCACACGCACACCAGAGCTGCAGTGCTGAAAAAAGTTCCCTGTTCTTATCTGAATTTTCTGTGAACAAGAGCTGCAGAATAATGTGACTTAATGAGGCACTTCTAATAAAATACAGCAGAAGTAAGAGAGAGGCATACAACTGTTTGCTTACAGATAGGTCTATCATTTAAACTACATTTTCAAAACAATGCTCACAAATTGTAAATGAACAGTACTACTACATGATTTCCTGTTTTCCACAAGCAGTGATGAGCGCATGAGATTGATGAATGTTCAGAATTTTATTATTACCTTTAGTCAAACCTAACACATAATTAGTGTTACATAATCTTCTTCTGATGGACTATTATGCTTTTAACAAGTACTAGTAGGCTATAATACATTCCAGGAAAAAAATAAAATTACACCATTAAATATGACACATAAGTGTGGAGATGCTCAGATTTGAAAAATGCCTAAGCATTGCATCTACCTGAGAGTACACAGACTGCTAGTAAAGAGCTCCTTTAGCAGATGTCTCTTTTCACTTAATAGAAAGAAGAAAAACATATGTCTTCATCCTTGAAAACAGTCATTCCATCAGCTCCCCTGATTAAATTATGAAAGCTGATGGCCACTAAATGCTGTCATGCAATCTCAAAGCAATGTGGTGGCCTATCTGCTTTAACATAGATCTAAATGAGGCTCAATGATTCCTCAGCCTGCAATTTGCCATTGTAACTGAATCTCTTGTGTATCTGTCTACATACACACACATTACAATTCTTCTTAATGCCACTAATTCTGGTTATGCTCCCTGCTAACACTTACTACTGCATAACTTGTTCCTAGGTGTAAAGTGAAATCCTTTGGTGCTCTTGAAGAGTCATGCAAAAACATTACAGTGTATGTCAAATACATGACACAAGTCAATCACTAGATTAGCTCTCATTCTCCGATTAAAACAGTATCACAGGAATCAAGATTTTAATCTCAAAATCACCTACTATCAAGTAAACAGCATCTCTCAATTCATTCTTTCAAAAGCTTCCAGCTCAGATAATATATGGGACTTATTGTAAGTATGTATCTATGAGATAGGTATGTTGTGAATAGCAAGACTGATCTAATACAAAACTAGTTATCATTGTAGTCCCAGCTTCACTAAAATTATGGTACTAAAACAGTTTACATTTAGAGTAAAAAAATTATTGTGGCATGGGAAATCAGGGCAGCAATAAGCTGGGAAAAAAACCCAGATGCTCAGGTGAACATTGCCAATACTTACACAGCTTTGATACTGTAATATCTAAAACTGAAATTTAGCTGATTTACTTCATCATTGTTATCTGAACAATTATGAAATTAAGATTAGATATCTTAGTTTTTTCCCAGTGTAAGGTGACTGAAATGTTACTGCCACAGAACAAGTATAAATAAAACCATTGTGCTCTTTTTAAAAACTGGTCTTAGAAGTAAGTCATGTTTCTCAAGTTTAACTAAGCCATATTTCCTGGTAGGATAGGATTTTTAGTTTGTATGCTATGCTCCATGAAGGAATCTTACATTAAAGCTATTTTATCAGATGATAAGGGAAGAAAAAATAGTGTTAAATTGGTACCAGTCTGGATGTTAGTGTCTAAAAGTAGGTATTAAAAAAAAGAGCAACCAGATAATCATCATCATCATTTAGTCAATAGTCATTTAAATTCAACCAGTGCTGTGAGAAGACCCTCACAACCTGAACATTTTCATTGGGCTGTGTTTATTATTTAAATTAACAGTTCTTCAGTAGTCAAAGCAAGATTCCTTAATTAAAAAGCCAACTTTTATTCCTGGGGAGGATTTATGCTTTTTTAAATATAAAAACATATTCTCCAAGCAAAGAGTGAAAAGAGGTTGCTGGATCTACACATATATAGTAATTCAAAGTAGTTCAGGCAGTTGTTTAACTGCCTGGTAAGGATGAGGAATATAACAGACGAAAGTGTGACAACTCTGCTCCTAGCAGGACACTTGAAGATACTGCTCTTTATGCTTCACATATACAGTCTGTGCATCTAAACCCATAGCTAGCAGATGTACAAGAAATAAAGCAGCTATTTAAAAATCTTTGTCTTGCACAAGTATAGTAAGGGAGCTAGGGGAAAACCCTTCCCACTACTAAATAGACAACAGATAGAATACTATTGAGCAGTTAAACTAGTTTATTGAAATGGGAAAAAACGAACAGAAAACATGAAATGGGCAAGAAACGCCTCAGGTGAGAGTCCACGACTTGGGGAACATTTTACATAGAAACCATAGCTTTATAGATCATTTATAGACTCTCTAAAAATATTCTTCACTCTTTAACCTCTTCCTTAAGCCATGCAATGCAGTGAGCTTTCTCCAAACAAAAATGAATCGCCCAGTACAGGGGAGTGTGGAAGTTATCAGCCTGCTCTCCAGGAAAACAGTTAGGCAGCCTTGCTAAGACGTCCACCGTTCTGCAGAACTGTGAAGGATTAAATATTTTTTTTAAATGGACAGGAGGGGAAGAATTCAAAGAAGCGACCCGACACTGCTAATTGATCCATATTGCTGCACCATTGGGTTACTTCTCAGGAGCCCAGTAAGGCTACAATGGAACTGGAAAGGGGAGTGAAATTAAACAAACACACCTCACAGCTCTTTAATCAAACTAGGGGTTTTTTAACTTTTTTTTTTTGCGCAGCGAGGAGTTGGAATCATCGATTCACTGACATACCCCTCCTCGCCCTCCTCCACAAGCTCATTCACAAATCCCTGAAGCTAAAACTTCTCCCCCCTACCTCTTTCCTGGCCCAGCTCGGATCGGACGCACGAGTGACCGACTGGCTACTCCCCCCCCCCC
>CM057845.1:53710267-53726913 GCA_030068395.1 Apalone spinifera
GGGGGGGGGGGGCAGGAGGATAGAAGCAAGGAGCAGCGGCAGCAGGCAGGTATGCCATCATGCACATATGTTATCACACTGCTGCATGAACTGGTCCCAAGTGTGGTTCCTCAGCATTATCGCGTATCTTCTGAGCCAGGGCTTGCCGCATGTTGCACAGGATGCTGACATTGCTGGCGCATGAGGTCTTCCTGAATCTTGGTGTGCCTTCAGGTCTCCTGAGCTGTGGCGCTGGCTCTGGTGCCATGGCTCACCCCTCAGTCCTGGCTGTGGAGAACACAAAGAGGGAGAGTTGGTTAGTCATCCATGCAGATACTGTCCCTGAGGCCATGCCCTCCACTGTGAACAGTGACCAACAGTCCTCGGGCCAGAGGAGGGGGATGTCCCGGGAACAAGGCCATGTGTGGCCTGCACAGAGGCCATGCCTCACAGGGGCCATGAGGTGCCCAGGGGACCATGCTGTCCGCTTCCCAGCCTGTATACTGAACCCCTCATCCCCAGCCCCCCTAGTCCCAGAGCAATGATTTAAATGAAGAAATACAAAACTTATTTGAGTTAAAGATCTGAGCAACATTGGGGAAATCTTTGAGTTTGTTTAATAAAGAGAAAGTTAAGGAAAAACATTATTACTGTCTACAAGTAAAGGGAATATTTAATAATGGGCTCTTCAATTTAGCAAAGAAAGGTGTATCATAATCCAGTGGCTGGAAGCTGAAGCTAGACAAATTCAGACTGAAAATAAGGTGTAAAATTTTGTGCAGAGAGTTAAATTAACTGCTGAGAGAATTTACCAAGTGTTATGGTGGAGTCTTTATCACTGACAATTTTTAAATCAAGATTGAATGTTTTTTTAAAAGATCTGCTCTAGGAGTTATTTTCTATAGCTTGTGTTATACAGGAGGTCAGAGTAGATAATCAAAATGACCCTGTCAGAAAGCAGGGTCTGCAACGGAGCCAATCTCCAGACAGCCTAACAAGTGTAGCTGGCCTGCAGAAAGCTCTCTGATTAACTATACTGCTTGACTGGCTGGCAGACCAGTTCTTAAGCTCCACAGCAGCTGAGCAGTATTTCAAAGCATTTGGTCCTGGCTGTGACAGTTCCTTCCTTGTCTCCCTTCAGGTAAACCAGTTCTGCTAGAACAGGGGTGGGAAACCTAAGGCCCCGGATGGGGTGCAGTCCCCAGCTTGTCTGGATCCAGCCCCAGAGGCTCAGCCCTCCCTGTAGCATTGGGAAGCCCATTCAGGCACTCCAGTCCTCCACTACAGCGCTGGAGAACACAAAATCTCCTAGGCTGGGTCCCCCTAGGCTCTAGTGTGTGAGGGGAATGTGAGGAGTGTTTTTCCCCGTCTCAGTTGAGAGCCACATCAGCGAGGGTTTGTTTGGTTGGTTTTGGTTTTTACTTTTACTTGTGAGGCCCCTGACTGATTTTTCTGTGGGTCAGTGGCCCCTAACCCAAAAAAGGTTCCCAACTCCTGTCCTAGAATCTTTGACTGCAGTTATAACCCTGGTCTCTGCCTACTGACCCCAGCTCAGCCTCCTGTTGCAGCCACTTAACACAACTGCCCATCTCCTAGTCACTGACAATTCCTTTCTGAGCTTGCAATCTACTAATCTTTTCTAATTATACTTCAGTGTCTTTAGAGATTTCTCAGCTCTCCTTTTCACTAGATAGTAGGCCTTTTGCTGTATTCTTTTGGCATAGTGCTTACATCCTATTAATAGCCCTATCTTATGTTGCTCATTCCACAAAGAGTAGTCAAATCTAGTTAAGTTAGTTAAACTATGTAAGTGTAAGTTAGTTAAACTATGCATATATTAGCAAATGGATGGATTTCATTTGCTACCTATCCAACCATTTCTTACAATATGTCATGCTTCCAGTGGATTTTCCACATATTATAACAATTTAATAAAATAACTATAATATATTTCTTTCCTTAGAAGTTTTGCTTTTTACTTCAGTTATTTCAAGAGTCAAATCTAACTTCACTTACCCTAAATGTAAGTCGTCTCCTGGGACAGTTATGTTCACGTCAAATTTATAGACTAAAAAGGTGACATTCTCCCTTAAACGTAATGCATTTACATTTGGTACATCAGATTCAAATGTACCAACCAAAGAGTAGTATAAAGACTCAACAGTATACCTATATTATCATTATTAATTATTTGTACAGGTTGAACCTCTCTGGTCCAGCAACATCTGTGGTCCAGCATGATTGTAGTTAGCCACTTGTCCACATTCCACAGGTGTGGTCAAGTTTCTTAACATCCCATAAAGTTTGTTTACAGCCACCAGTCCAGGCTCTCAGTGTTCTGTGCTGTTATTTAAAAGACATTTGGCATAAATTAGAGCTAAGAGCCAAGTAAACAATGGAAGTGTTGGTAATGCTGCTAGACAATATTGATCTCCCATGGTCCAGTAAATTCTCTCGTTCAGCACCGGTCAGGTTCTGAGGGTGCTGGACTCGAGAAGGTCAACAACCCATAATAAAATAACACCTGAAGGGCCAAACAAGATTAGGGACTATCCAGACACAGTAAAAGACAGTTCTTGTCCTGAGGTGATTATAATATTAATAAAATAAGCCCGAACAGGCCTGGCTTATCCATGGTTGTACAGAAGCTCAGTGGCAGGGCTGAGTACCTTCCCTCTCATCCCATGACTGCTTAGTTTGCTTCAGAGAATTGGTAAGGGAACTTTTCAAAGGCTTTATGAAAGTCCAAACACACTATACCCCCTGGATCTCTCCTGTCCATGTGCTTGTTGACTCCTTCAAAGAACTCTAATAGGCATCATTTCTCTTTTACAAAGCTGTATTGACTCTTCCCCAATATATCATGTGTTGGATAGTTCTGTTCTTTATTATAGTTTCAACCAATTTGCCTGGTACTGAAGTAAGGCTTACCAGCTTGTAATTGCCAGGATTACCTTGAGCCTTTTTTAAAAAATCAGCATTACATCAGCTTTGTTCCATCTGGTTCTGAGACTTATTTAAGCAATAGTTTACATACTACAGTCACTAGTGCTGCAGTTTCATAAACCGGGTTCCCTTAGAACTTGTGGGTGAATTCTATCTAGTATTGGTGACCTATCACTGTTTACTTTATCAGGTTTTTTTCCATAAATCTCTTCTACTGACACCTCAATATGGGATAGCTTCTTTGAATGCTCCCTTAGCATCTTGATAACAGTGACCTCCGTGATTGACTTCCTGCTTCTGAAATTCTTTAAAAATTCTTTTGCTATTAGCTTTCATGTCTTTTGCTAGTTCCTCTTCAAATGCTTTTTTGGCCTGCCAAGTTATCCTCTTACACTGGACTTGCTGAAGTTTATGCTCCTTTCTGTTTCTAACATTCATATGTCTGTTCACTTGATTTAACTTTGTACATAAGTCTCTAATTTCCTTTTCCTATTTTTAATAACTCTTCATAGAGTTTACTATAAAACTGGCTACAAGCATTGTTATTGGTGTGAGACCCAAAATGCAATTGACCTGATGTGACTAATCCTTTGGATATCAGGAATAACCTGAATATTGCTGCTTCTTGGTATAAGGGGCCATTTATCAGAGAGTACCCATTTAGCATCAGAGGGTACCCAACTAAATGAGAGTAGCTCATTTAGTTGGCAGGACAGACCAGTGTACCCAGGAACACTGACATCAGATTTTAAAACTGGTATTTTTAATTAGTAGTTTCTACATTCTAAAATTTTATAGAATCAGCCAGCTCACATTAAAAAAAATATAATTAAGATACCCTGGGCTCTGGAAGGGTTTTTTTTGCCTCTTTTTAAAAATTCAAAATAGTTAATTCAAGCACGTACATAGCCTGAAGTGTATCATTTAAAGTTGGGGGGCCATGCTGGTAGGAAGGTTCAGGTCCAGTCTCTGGGGGATAGGAGGCCTTTAGGGATTGTTGATTGAAGAGGAAGCCCACCTTGAACTCAGTCTGAAATGGTTCCTATCCTATAGGACTGATTCAGCTTCCTTCCCTAGCCAATGCCCCCCCTTTCCGCATTCTGCTGCCATTGGCTTTCACCACAATGTACAGGTGAAGGTCTTCCTTGTGATAAACTGGCCATGGTGCCACTGGATCACCTGTCCCAAGCTGGACTGTGGCAGGTCAAAAAGTAGCTGGGCCATAGCCCTCTGAGTCTGGCACCTATGCAACTACTGAGAGAAGTGTTTTACAATAGGGACATAATATCCTGGTTAATCAGTTTAGCATTGAAATGTTCTGATTAATTGCTTAACAGATTAAATGGGGCCTGGGCTGGAGCTCCCCTCCTGGCCACGGGCTGGGGGACTGCTCCAGCCAGGCCGAGCCCACCATGGACAGGGGCTGCTCTGGTGAGGCTAGGCTCATTGTGGACAGGGGCTGCTCTGGCTGGGCTGGAGCGCCCCTGCCTGCAGTGTGGAAGGTGCCTCATGGCTGTAACAATCACCTACCCATGGCAGGCGGGGAACTGCTCCAGCCCACTGATTAACCATAACCCGTAAGCATGAACCAGTAAGGGTGATGCTTATCAAATATGGTTAACCATTCATGGGCCTCTTCTCTCCCCCCGAGTGCTCCCCTGACCGCTGGGGGCATTTTCTGTTCCCCTTCCTCCCCCTGCCTGCCCAGGACATTTTCTATTCTTCCAGAACCCCCATCCTGGTCCCCAGGGGTGTTTTCTTCCTCCCCTCCCCCCCGGCAATACCACTTAGCTGAGAAGGGCCTCTTTCTCCCCTCCGTAGCTGTGGCCAAAGGCAGGGAGGAGGGCAAAGGGTTTGGGGCAGGGCGGCTAGTTACCTGGTGTGTTTGCAGGCAAGATAGTGGAGCCTCAGTCCTGCTGGCCACTCCCTTGGTGATATGGCTTCCCCTGTGCACCCTCTGTAGCAGTGGTCTCCAACACAGTGCCCATGGGCGCCATGTTGCCCGCCGGGCCATTTCTGTGCGCCCGCCAAGTGATCGGGGCCGGCTCCGCCCCTGGGCGCATGGCGCATGGGCGGTGCCGGCTCCTGGGCGCGCAGCGTATGGATGGCCCTGCCCCCAGGCGCGCGGCACAGGAGCGGCGCGGCCCTAGGCGTGTGGCATATGGGCTGCCCCACCCCTGGGCGTGTGGCACAGGAGCAGCACCAGCCCCAGGAGTGCAGTTCATGGGTGGCGCTGGCACCGGGCACACGGCATATGGGTGGCTCTGCCCCCAGGCACGTGCGCGGCCCCGCCCCCAGGTGCCCTGCGTGTGAGTGACCCCGCCCCCAGGCGCCCGGCAGCCCCAAAAGGTTGGGGACCACTGCTCTATAAGATAGCTCTCTCCTGTGGGCTTGCTGCCTCTACTGGCCACTTTCAGTATTGCATCCCTTCAAACAGGACCTTCCCTTGTATGTTATGGGAAACAGTCCTTTTCCTGGGGCTTCCGGTTGTCCTGGCACAACGAACCACCGACCTTGCTTTAAGTTAGGAGAAAAGGAAGCTGCATGCCAAATATGGTAACCCTACCTCTAATCGGTTAGGACAGTGTTTCTTAAACTATGTTCCATGGCACACCGGTGTGTCGCGAGGCAGTTGGAGTTGTGCTGTGGAGAATAACAGAGTTCAAAATGGCTGCCCTTAAAGGGGATTTTTTTTTCTCAATAACTTTCCCCCCAACCTTCTTTTTCCTCAACAAAAAATCCTTGGTGTTCTTCATAAAAAAAATTATTGTTTGGTATTAAAAAGTGTAAGAAACACTGGTTTAGGAGTTCTTGAACAGAAAGACTTGCAGACAGACACACAAAGATGCACTCTAAATTATATGTAGAGAAGATTACTTCATATTCATAAAGCATTTGAAGATACGGAATACTACGTAAGGGCTAAGTATTTATGGAAATATTTTTTAAACATTGTATTACATGTATTAAATAAAATAACCCCAATAACTCTTGTAGAACAGGCTTGTAAAAAACCAACCTCTCTCTTGCATGTAGGAGCTAAAGATTAAACAGTTTCATTTTCAGTCATCCTAATTCTTCAGCTGAGACAGAGTTCCAGATCTAATCATTGCAGATCAAATGCCCCATCTGACTGTACAACCATGCAGTAGGCAGGAATGTGGAGATTGCTTTCCTTAGTGTTATTACAACAGTCAACTTGACCCCATTACAAGACAAAAATTAACTTTTGTGCAGCCTCACTACAATCATTAGTTCTCATGTTTCTCAACTTAGGCTGAATAGGTCATTTATATTAGTTCTAGAATAGCCTCCAGCAGCAAGCTATGTACTAGGGATGATAAAAACATTTATTTTTCTAAATATGTAATCACTGAATTTTTTAGTGGTTACACATTTACATGCAGGGGGTCAGGCACCAGTTGGTGCTCACAGAAAGCAAGTTCCTCATGGGCATGGGCTTCCACTTCTCCTCACCTAGCTGCAAGGTGAGGGGTTCGTGTAACTGTTAGGATTAACTGGTGAGCTCAGACTTACTGGTTAATTGTGTAAATGAGTACACACTAACATTCCTATTATGTACAAAGACAATCTTTCTGTTTATTGAAACAGTTGCTCTTGCCCTTTCTCCCATTTATTCCTCTAAATAGATCATTAAAAAAACATCTAATCACCAAAACATATCCTAGCTATTTGGAGGGCCACAGCAGCAGCCAAGGACAGTTCAGATATCTTTCTTGTTAGGATTATGATATCATCATAATCATCATCAATAACCATGAGCTCTATACTTGTTGGTGTCCGATGCCTCCCTATTTCCTTCCATCTTTCCCTCTCTAGTGCGGAGTGGCTTCGTTTCTGTAGACTAGCTCCGCACCAATTAACTATATCATCTACCCATTCTGTGTGGGGCCTGCGATATGCTGACCAAAAATGTGTATTTCCTTTCTGTATATTCATTGCTGTTTATTCTTTGAATTTTTTGCAGTTCTCTCCTCAGCAAACAACCTATTCTTGTATACTCAATTATCCACAGTATCCTGGTTTGAACAAGTCTTTAGTAGAATCTACACTACTGAATACATACAGCCAGTCCCCCGAGATGCAAACGGTCGAGTTACGGTCGCTATGTAACTCAATGGGGTCCGAGTTATGAACAGATCGAGTTACGGCCAAGTGTTTGGTCCGTAACTTGTTCATAACTTGTTTGGTCTGTAACTTGTTCTGGGAGAGGCTGTAATTAAAAGTAAGCATATAATACAATAGTAAAGACCATATGCCTAGTGTATACAATATTGAAATACATCTTTATGCAATTCCAGATGCTGCATGTAAATTAACTATTGATTTAAATATAGACATATGCATATATACATATATACCAGGGCTACTCAATATGTGGCCCGTTTGTTTGCGGCCCACTGTTGCAATTTGGATTTACATGGGGATTATTTTTTGAGGAGTACAGGATCTTTGAAAAAGGGTTTTTTTTTTTCCCAAAGAACCACATCTAGACATTGATTTTACTTGCTTGGCGAGCCCTGCTGATCCTGGCAGAAACCATCAAGGTCGGAGACCTCCTGGACTATGATAGGGGGGGACTGGTTGGATCCCTGAGCGCTCGCTCAGCGCATGGGGCTCTCCACCACCCGAACTCCCCTGCACTCCAGGAGGTGAAGGCTGCTTTGTCACAGCCCGCTCTCGATTTCCTGCAACAAGCCCTGCGAGAGGGCATGATCCGCCCCTCACCGCAAAGCCTCTGGCCCTTTTTCTTGGGCCCCTGTTCTCGGGGAGCCCCTCCCTCCCGCTTCCTGACCACTGGACCTCCAGCTTGTTGCCAGATTTGCAGCCAGTCTGTTTTCGAACCCTGCCTAGGGACCATCTGTACATGCTCATGCTCCATGCGCGGCATGTCCTCACTCCAGTGTCCTGCCTCGACACCAAGTGGCGGGACTACCTACGGACCAGTTGAGGGTGGGGAATGCCGATGGGCCAGCATGTATTCCATCTTAAATCTGTGGCCCATCGAAAACATCAGTTGGCGGCTCCTTCACGGAGCCATGAGCATGGGCGTTTACCTGGTGAGGTTTACCCTTATCCCAGACACCTGTCCTTTCCGCGGCGTGAAGGATAACCTGGCGCACACACACCTAGAATGCGCCAGGTTGCAGCCATATTCTGGCTCCTCCTGAACCTCTTATTGAGGTTCTAACTGCACTTTTCCTCACTCCTCTTTATTTATGCACACCCTAGTTGTGGCCCCACAAAGTCATGAGACCTTCTTGTCAACCTGCTCCTGGCCCTGGCGAAAGCCTCAATATGCAATACCAGGAGGAGGATGCTAGTTCTCCCTAGTGTCACATATCCGGGCAGAGCTCCTCTGGGCAGCATCCACTGGCTCCATCAACAGCGTTGAGGAGCAGTGGGCGCTGCCCGGGGAGCTCTACTCGGTGTCCCCATCCAGTTCCCGTGTTTTAAACCTGTGACCCGCACCCCTTGACCCTTTTTTGTCATTATTTGTCCCCCAACGTTAACTGGACTCTGAGTCTAATCGTCCCTCCCGCAAGGCTGGGGGAGGGGCTTTGCGAAGTGTGGGGGCGTCACCCCGGGGTTTCAAATAGGCTGCCTGCAGCCCTGCCCCATTGCATCCCAGGCTGGGCAGCCGCACTGGGGCCAGGCTCTGGGCGGCAGGTCCCAGCCCTTGACGCAGGGCCAGGCGCACGCGGTTTGGAAGAGTCCAGACCTGCGATAGCGGCGCGTCCCCCCTCCCTCTCGCCTGCTCCTCCTCCCGTCCCACCCCGCCAGAGGCGGAGTGGAGCCCGCCAGCCCGCCAGAGGGCAGCAGCGGCTCCCCGCGCCCGCAGTTCACGCGCGGTCTCCCCTCTTGTCTCCGCCTCCCTGTTGCGGTGGCGAGGGCGTCTCCCCGTTGGCGTCACTCCCAGCATGCAGCGCGGCCCGCTCCTGCCCCTGCTGCCGCCGCCACCGCCGCCGGGGGGAGAAGATGGCGGAGGGAGGCGCGGCGGATCTGGAGACCCAGCGCTCGGACGTCGCGGCGCTGCTCAAAACCGCCCTGCGCAAGGGCGACACCTGGTGAGGGAGGGCCGGGGGCGGCGTTGGGCCCTGGGGCGAGCGGGTTCTCACCCTGGGGCCGCTGCGCTGTGGGAGGTGGCGAGGGGCCGATAGGCTCCCTGCTGGTAACGGGGCGGGGCGGGCCGGGCCCTCACCCACTCTCCCCGGGGGGTGGCGCCCGCGGCTTCTTGGGACAGCAGGGCTTGGGAGTGGCTGAGGCCGAGCTGCAGGTGAGGGTGGGGGCGGGGCCGCGTTGGCCAGCGGCGCTGACTCTTCCTGTGTCCCTGAAGTCTGCCTCGGCATGGCCCGAGCTGCCGAGTCTGCCAGGGCCCTGCGGCTGCCCGGAGCAGGTAGCTCCCGCCGCTCTGGCCCGAGCCCAGCTGGGCAGGCGGGGGAGTTCCGTGTGGCCAGGACAATGAAGAGCCTGGGATTGCCGGGCGTTTGGCCTGCCCCGGGAAGGAGGCGATGAGCAGAGCTCGATCCCTCCCTTCCCCCCGGCAGGTACCTGTTCCATTGTTCACACTCAAACCAGGGAAATGGCCCCACCTTCCCTTTCGGGTAGCGACAGGTTTCATATTTGCCAGGCGAAGCACCCAAAAAAACCTTTCCCCCAGTCATGCTAGGCCTCGGGTCAAGCTTATCATTCCGTAGCGTGAAGCCTCTGAAGGTGCTAGCAGACAGTGCTGTTTAATTGTAGCTTTAATCTGTTCTTGTGTTAAGATGTCTTGTCTTGCATCTTTAGGTTTCAGTTTTTTAATTGACAGGAGATCATACGAACTGCCTCATGCTTATGAAGAATGAAGCAGGTCTAGTAACTCCTTTATTTGCTTGGTGTTCAGTTACAGGGAATTCTCAGATTCCTGGTTCCTAGAAACTGTCTCCTGAGTAAGAGAACTTGAAAAATTCTTAGTACTTCCAGGAGGACTAATACCTTCCCTCCCATTCACACTCCTACCCACACCCTGAAGTGTCACAAATTTAGATTTACTTAAAAGTAAGTGTGAGCCTTAGAAATAGACCACCTACATCATTTTGACTTAATATGTCACCACTCACTGTTCTAATTCTGTAAGATATGGTATTTAATGGTGGTGCTGCTAGAACATGTGTCAGAGCCATACATACATTCTGATGCATTATTCAAATGCTGATGAGTAGATATTCGTTTCTTGGCATAAGAACAAGTTGGTTTTAAACTCTGCAAAAGTAGAAGCATCTAGAAAAAAGAGAGCCAAGTATAATTAACATATTAATACTGAAAATGAGAAATAAGATTGGCCATGCTGGGTCAGACCAAAGGTCCATCCAGCCCAGTATCCTGTCTGCCAACAGTGGCTAATGCTAGGTGTCCCAGAGGGAGTGAATCGAACAGGTAATGATCAAGCAATCTCTCTCCTGCCATCCATCTCCACCCTCTGACAAATAGAGGCTAGAGACACCATTCCTTACCCATACTGGCTAATAGCCCTTTATGGACTTAACCTCCATGAATTTATCTAGTTCTCTTTAAACCTTGTTATAGTCCTAGCCTTCACAATCTCCTCAGGCAAGGAGTTCCACAGATTGACTATGCACTGTGTGAAGAAGAACTTCCTTTTATTTGTTTTAAACCTGCTGCCCATTATTTTCATTTGGTGGCCCCTAGTTCATATATTATGGGAACAAGAAATGATTAATATTGTTCTGTTTTGAAAGAGATTATCACTGACCAGTGTTTCTTGTTTAAGTGCAAGGAATTACACTCAAACTAGTAGTTTCTTCCATTTTGAATACTGTTAACAGTGGCTATTGTCTCGCTGGGGAATAGAAGGATAAAACAGCATGTTTAACAAAAGTCAACTTTTGAACATGTTCAAAAAATTCTGTTGACTTAGATAAGTGTCAGGGGGGCAGTCACTTTTGCTGTTTTTGCAGATACAGACTAAGTCCTGTGGCAACTTAAAAACTAACAGATTTATTTGTGCATACGTTTTTGTGAGTAAAAACCACTTTGTCAGATGCGTGGAATGAAAATGTATTTAATAGATATTAGTATAACGGTGTGGTCAAAATGGTTGTACAGGTTGAATCTAGTGCAGCACCCTTGGGACCTGACCAATGCTGAGCCAGAGAATTTGCAGAACCATGGGAAGTCAATATTTTCTAGTAGCAATACCAACACTACCACTGCTTACTGGGCTCTTAGAAAACATTTAGGGGTAAATTAGAGCTAAATAACAGCACAGAACATTGAGAGACAGAACCAATGGAGATAAACGTACTGCAGGAAATTTGGCCATACCCATGATATGTGGACATCTGGCTAACTAAAATCACTCAGGACCAGAGAGGTTCAACTATATTTTCTTCTGTATATAATACCAGGGACTAGATCTGAAATTTAGTATGATTGTAAAACTTCTGCAAAAAACCTGCTTATTTTAAGAGGCAGAGCAAGTACAAAAATGGATATGAACCTCTTACTGACATCAAGTGCTCAAAGAGTAATATGGTAAGTTGGCAGGTTTTATGAAACAAGGTTACCTTTATAGTACTTCATACTAAGATTGGATAGTAGCTTCTTTAGCGTTGTTATAAACAAGAAAGTAGGTCTGAAGCAAGCAGCATATCACAATTCAGAACTTTGGTAGTCTTTCATACAAAAGAAAGTTATGCTGACAAAAAAAACCCCATGCCAACTTCTATTCTAACTTACTTTGCTCAGGGTTAATGACTGGTTTACTCTGGCTAGCATATCTATATGTGCTGATAATACTACACATGATAAATATGTTTGGCATTTCAATGTACGTATTATTGAGCAGTGGTTTAGCAGTTATGCGTCCTTGATTGGCCTGTACCCTAGTTAAAATCCTATAAATTTATGCTGAAGTAAACCTTTCCTTGAATACCTAGGAAAACTAATTATAGGACATATAGGGCAAGAGGAGAGGAAAGAAATTATCCATACAAACCAAAGAGGGTAAGCATTTGCTCTGAACAAAGATAAGGGTGTGTCATTACATAATATGCATGCATTCAGAATAAAAGATCAAGGGTACACCATAGTATCAGAAACAAGGCAAAAAGCTGATTACATCCTGTTTTTGGTGACACGTGTATCCAAATGAATGAGAGAGAGAGACAGACAAACTTTTTAACAGGTAAATGTGTTGGTATACTGGTCTGGGTCCGGAGGGAGTTCTAGCTGCCTCACTACAAGGAAGCAGACTGAGTTAGTAGTCCTGCTTCAGGCTGGAACTGCAACAGTTCAGGTAGTCCAGCCTATGTTTGGGCAGAACAACTGTCAAGATGCCCTAGTTCAGAGGGCCCTGGTGCCGGGGGCCTATATCCAGCTGAACAGCAGTAAATCGGAGCAGCTTGGGCCTCTGCCCAGAACAGCAGTCAATCAGAGCAGCTTGGGCCTCTTCACAGATTGAGCACCAGTTAGTATGCCCTTGGCCTAGCTCAGGGTGGGGCCATAAACAGCAAGCTCAGTACAGGCTGAGTAACTGTCAGTAAACCCATGACCTTGTTCAGGGTGGGGTGATGAGCAGTGCAAGGAGTTCAAGCCAGGGTTTAGGCCTTAGTTCAGGGCAGGGCAACAACAGGTTCAGGGTACTCAGACCTGTGTGCAGGCAGAGCAGGGTGGATAAAATCAGTGATTTTTTTTAAAATAAAAAATCATATTTTTTATTTAATTCATGGTTTTTTTTATAAAATACTTTTTGAGGAAAATAATATCCCAAGATAGCTTTGAGCTAACACATACCTTAATTAAAACTATCTCATGGAATAGGGATTATGAATTCTAATTCTATAATATGAGACAATATATTCATGTAACAATTAAGGAAAGCTGTGTAAATGAGTTCCAATAGTTCATGGATTAGGGACCCAATCTGATAGGGTCCAGAGGCTTCTGTATAGATCATTTAGGTTAATGTTTCTATTTACCCAATGGGGCTCATCTGAAAGATAACCTCAGAGATGCGTAGTTTTTCAGTTCTCAAACTGTGGATTTCATACACTCATAGAATACTAGAACCTCGGAAGGGACTTCGAGAGGTCATCAAGTCCAGTCCCCTGCCCTCACTGCAGGACCAAACACTATGTAGATCATCCCTGACAGATGTCTATCTAAACTACTGATAAATATCTCCAAACATGGAGATTTCACAACCTTCCTAGGCAATTTATTCCTGTGTTTAACCACCCTGACAATTAGGAAGCTTTTCCTAATATCCTACTTAAACCTCCCGTGCTGCTTCTTGTGTTATCAGAGATCAAGGAGAAACATTTTTCTCCCTGCTCCTTATACTGCCCTTTTTGGTACTTGAAAATTATCATGCAAAAGCGGCGAGCAGTCCTGTGGCAACTTATAGACTAACCGAAGCGTTGGAGCATAAGCTTTCATGGGCAAAGACCCACTTCATCAGATGCATCAAGTCCAGGTCTGCATCTGACGAAGTGGGTCTTTGCCCATGAAAGTTTATGCTCCAACACTTCGGTTAGTCTATAAGGTGGACTCCTCGCCACTTTTGCAGATTCAGACTAACACGGCTACCCCTCTGATACATGAAAATTATCATGTTCCTTCTCAGTCTTCTCTGTGTCATGCTGCTTCTTTGAAATGCTGGGTGGAGCCCAAGATCAGCTGGGGACTCCCCTGCTAGACCTAGGCTGTGCCAGCTTTGAAATATACAAGAGTCCCCAGAAGGGGCTCTTGTGCATTTCAAAGTGGAAGCACCCGCCTGGAGTCAGCAGGACTTCCCGCTGGCCCTGTGCTCCACACGGCGTTCTGCCTTTGAAATGCACAAGAGCCCCCATTGGGGCTCTTGTGCATTTCAAAGGCAGAATGCAGAAGTGCTTATGGACTAGTTGATGAGCAAATTAATTGCTACTTAAAATCCCTATCGAGAATCATATTTGCTTTTTTTGCAAGTGTCACATTGGTGACTCATATTTAGCTTGTGGTCCTTTATGACCCTTAGATCTTTCTGCAGTACACCTTCCTAGATATTTGCTTCCCATTCTGTATGTGTGAAACTGATTGTTCCTTCCTAAGTGCAGTACTTTACATTTGTCCTGATTAAACTTCATCCTGTTTACCACCAATCATTTCTCCAGTTTGTCCAGATTATTTTGAATAATGACCCTATTCTCCAAAGCACTTGCAACCTCTCCCAGCTTGGTATTGTCTGCAAACTGAATAAGTGTACTCTGCCAATATCTAAATCGCTGATGAAGACACTGAACAGAACCAGTTCCAAAACTGACCCCTGCGGAACCCCCACTTGTTATGCGGTTCCAGCATGAGTGTGAACCTTAATTACTACTCTCTGAGAACTACTCTCTGAGAACAGTAATCCAGACAGTTATGCACCCACCTTACAGTAGCCACATCTAGGTTGTATTTCTCTGATTGGTTGATAAGGTCAAGTGAGATCATGTCAAATGCCTTACTAAAGTCTAGGTGTACCACTTCTACTGCTTCTCCCTTATCCAAAGGACTTGTTTTCCTATCAAAGAAAGCTATCAGATTGGTTTGACGTGATTGGTTCTTTACAAATCCATGCTGGCTGTTGTATATCACCTTATTTTCCAGATGTTTGCAGATGAATTCCTTATTTATTTGCTCCATTATCTTTCCTAGCAAAGAAGTTAAGCTGATTATTCTGTAGTTTCCTGGATTGGTGGTCTTTCCCTTTTTATAGCTGGGCGCACTATATTTGCCCTTTTCCTGTCTTCTCGAATCTCTCCCAACTTCCATGATTTTTCAAAAATAATAGCTAAAGGCTCAGATACCTCCTCTATCAGCTCCTTGAATACTCTAGGCTGCATTTCATCAGACCCTGGTGACTTGAAGACATCTAACTTCTCTAAGTAATTTTTAACTTGTTCTTTTTCTGTTTTAATTCTTAAGCTTACCCCATTTCTACTAGCATTCACTATGTTAGGCATTCAGCCACCATCAGTTTTCTTGGTGAAAACAAAAACAAAGAACTCGTTAAGCACCTCTGCTATTTCAAGTTTTCTGTTATTGTTTTCCCCTCTTTGCTGATCAATGTGCTTTCCCTGTCCTTGGTTTTCCTTGTGCTTCTAATATATTTGTAGAATGTTTCCTTGTTACCCATTATGTCTCTAGCTAGATTGAACTCATTTTATGTCTTTGCCTTTCTAATCTTACCCCATATACTCATTTTAGAAGCTTATATTCATCCTGTGTAATTTGACCTAGTTTCCATTTTTTATAGAACTCCTTTTTTATTATTAGATCATGCAAGATCTCCTAGTTAAACCAAGGTGGTTTCTTGCCATACTTTCTATCTTTCCTACGCAGTGTAATAGTTTGCTTTTGGGCCCATAATAATGTCCCTTTGAAAAAGTGTCAGCTGTATTCACTTGTTTTTCCTCTTAGTTTTGCTTCCCATGGAATCTTCCCTACTAGCTCTCTGAGTTTACTAAAGTCTACCTTCCTGAAATCCATTGTCTTTATTTTTCTGTTCTCCCTTTTACCATTCCTTAGAATCATGAACTCTATAATTTCATGATCACTTTCACCCAAGTTGCCGTCCACTTTCAAATTTTCATCCAGTTCCTCCCTATTTGTTAAAATCAAATCTAGAGCAGATTCCCCCCGTTAGTTTTCTCAACTTTCTGAAATAAATAATTGTCTCCAATGTATTTCGAGAACTTGTTGGATAATCTGTGCCCTGCTGTGTTAATTTCCCAATATATGTCTGGATAGTTGAAGTCTCCCATTATCACTGTTATCCTGTGCTTTGGATGATTTTGTTTAAAAAAAGTCTCACCCACTTCTCCTCCTTGGATAGGTTGTGTGTAATAGACCCCTAGCATGACATCTTAATCTCACTCTGAGATTCTCAACAAGTCTGTCTCTTATGTCCAGGGCTCGACAAATAATACAATCTACTCGCCCATGGCGAGTAGATTGCAACCCGGAAGAGCCGGGTTCGGGCGATCTGCACATGCGCAGATTGCCGGGTAGCGCGGCTAGTGAGCAGGGCTCGCTGCGGTTCGGTGAGCCCTGCTTATGTCTATATCAATCTCACTCCAAGTTAGGGATGTTTGATAAGAGTATAATTGAATAGTTGTATAACTGCATTAAATTTTAGTGGTTGCACAACTATTTAATAGTCCCTGGAGGCGGGTCCGGCAGCTAGTGCGCTCCCATCCCCATTCCCGAGGAGCCCCACTGCCACAAGGTGGCAGGTGGGAACTTGTCAGTGAGGGGAGCTGCTTTAAAAACCAGCCTTCCCATGCAGACCAGTTCCTGCCTGCTGTCCCCCACTGCTGCCCGCCCCCCATGGATCCAAGGCTGCTGCCGCAGAGCAGCCTCTGTCCATGGCAGCAGTTCCCAACCTTTTTAAGATGGGGACCCATTTTGACAATTCAGGAAATAGGTGACCCAGGGCAATTCAAAAAATGTGTGAATGGCTCCTAAAGAGCCAGGTGGGGAGACACCTGCACCTGGTGACCCTTTTGAAATGTAATGGTGACCCATAGGTTGGGAAACCCTGGTCCATGGGGAGGTTGCAAGAGAGGGGGAGCCAGCATGTGCAGAGATCCAGCACAAAAGTCAGCTCCCCTCGCATAATGGCTCCTGCTTTCCGTCCCTCACTTGGCACTGTTGCCGGTATATCAGAGACG
>CM057845.1:53732492-53749621 GCA_030068395.1 Apalone spinifera
CATTACAAAGAGAGCTTCCCCAATTATCACCTCTAATATCATTAGCTCACAGACTTTACCTCTCCCCCTCATCCCCTTTCTGTTCTGAAATTGATTTGTCCTTTTCATATGTGTTCATTTTTTTGATTGTATCCTTTGGTATATATGGTTATGCCAATATTCTTCCACTATTTGATTTGAGGAAGTGGGTCTGGCCCACTAAAGCTTATCACCTAATAAACCATCTTGTTAGTCTTTAAAGTGCTACATAGTAGTAAAACACAATGTGCAGTCAGACTTTTTTTTTTATAATGATTATTGCTACTGAACCGGCATTGTCATTGATTCAGACATCATATACATGGGGGAAAAAAAGTTATATAAAAAAAACAGTCTGCTTCAAAATGTAGAGAGAAGAAATGAAACCAGAATCTTTCTTGTTAGATTTCAGTTTTTATTTTGTTTACTAGGTAATGTCTTTAAATGGTGTAGATTTATAAAATGTTTACATATTAAAGCTTGTATGAATTTACCTTTGTACTTGTTGGATTTGTTTTCTGTTTTCTAATAAATGGACTCATACATACAAAGTTTGTGGGAAAAACCCCTCATTCCATATTCCTGTAATAATTCAGATTAAAGAAAGTGACATATTAGCATTCATTCTAATTTTAGCTGTTCCTAATTCTCCTTAGTTGAGGATATATACATCTACAATTTGCATGGGTAATTTTGTTAGCTCACTCATATGTGGGTTATGCTTGTATTAGGTATGTTAACAAATGTGTACTTATGTAAATGTGAAACCGCTGCATTTTTAACCGTTTACAATTACATACTTACACGCAAGGGAACAGGCAGGAGTTGGTGCTTGCGAGGAGCTGGCTTTTAAGCCAGTTCCTGGTATGCACTGGCTCCTGCCTGCCCTGCCGTTGCAGCAGCGCAGGGAGACAGGGAGAGCAGACAGCTCTGTGGGAGCTGGTGCTGGTTCTGTGGGAGGCAACGGGGGAGGGGAGTAGGTGGCTCAGTGGGAGCTGGCAGGTGGCTCAGTGGGAGCGCCTTGTGGGCACCAGCTCCCGCCTCTCTCCCCTCCCCCTGCTGTATATGTGTATGTAACCGTTAGGATTAATCAAGGCACCCAGTCTTATTGGTTAATTGTGTGAACTGCTACGCACTACCATCCCTAGCTTGTATATAATAAAAATCCATGAACTGATCGTTCTTTGCTACGTTATTCAAAATATTATTGAGACTTCCAATAACTCAGTGGTTTAGTCATCAGCAGGGCTCGACAAATCATTGAATCTACTTGCCATGGGTGAGTAGATTTCAGCTGGTTGCTCTGTTCACCAGCGGTGTGCGCATGTGCAATGCGGGTCTTGCGCATGCGCAGTGTGGGGCTGGCGAGCAGATTTTGCCACCGTTTGTCAAGCCCTGGTCATCAGTATACATGGTGTTTTGAAAAATAGTTATAGAAATCTCATGCTTTTTTATACTCTGTAGATTAGAGCATAAAATTTGCTTAAATTCAAGTAATTGATTATGAGGTAAAAGAACACTAGTAACCAGACTGGGTAGAGGTACAAATATCAATATATTGGAATTGGAAAAGGTTCAGAAAAAGGGAACAGAAATTATTAGGGATACGGAACAGCTTCCTTATGAGGAGAAATTATTGAGACAGACTTTTCAACTTGAAAAAGAGACAGCAAAGGGGGATATGATAGAAGTCTTTAAAATCGTGACTGGTTACACCTCATAATACAAGTAGTAGGGGTCACTGAATAAATTAATAGGCAGCACTTCTAAAACAAAAGGAAATATTTCTTCACGTGACACAGTCGACCTGTGGAACTTTTTGCCAGAGGATGTTGTGAAAACCAAGACAGTAACAGGGTTCAAAAAGGAAATAGATATATTGATGAAGGATATATCCATCAATGGCTATTAGTCAGCATGTATGTTGATGGTGTTTGCCAGAAGTTGAGAATGGGTGTCAGGGAATGGATCACTTGATGATGCTCTGTTCTGTTTATTTCCTTTCATGCATCTGGCATTGACAAGTTCATGTTCATGCAAATACACTACATTTGTTTGAATATCTTCTGTTTTTAACTTCAGTTTGATTTATAATAATGAAGAAGAAATTTTGGCTCTTTCAAGCCATATTTGAAGTGAGAATAGATAAAATGCTGTAAATTATTCACATGTAAATTTGCAAAATATTTTTTATATATATTTGTATTTTTATATTTTAAAAAATTCTTAGCCTAAAGAACCAGAGTAATCACTTAGGTTTTTTTGTCAAGATCCAAATTTCTTGTTCGAGGTGTAATCAATGTCCACATTCCAGAAGATAATGGGAAAAGCATCCAGTGGTCCAGATTTGGTCCATTTGTTTACTACGTCTACTTAAAAATAATTGTACAGTGTGGACTATAGTATTAAAAATAATTTCCAAAAAAGTATACCAAATTAGGGATGTTGGATGGCCGGTAATACAATAGTCAACTAACCGCATGAATTCTTAGCAGTTAGTCCACTATCCTATAGTCCCAAGGGTGGGGCCAGCAGCCAGTGTGCTCCAGCCCAAGTCCTGGGAAGCCTTCTGCTAAACTGGGCTGCTGCCTCTGTATCAGAGGCAGCAGCATGGGGTGCCAGGCAGGATTTGGTCTGCGAGGGGAACCAATTTAAAACCAAGCTCCCCTCGTGGACTGGCTACCTGCCACCCTGCAGTGCTGCCTCTGATGCAGAGGCAGCAACGCAGGATGGCAGCAGCCTATGTCCTTGGGAGGTCCAAGCTCCAGACTGCTGCTGGGGACCAGCCTCTGTCCAGTGGGATGGAGCAGCCTCTGTCTGCCGGGAGCGCACGTGCACACCACCTCTCTCTTCCCCCCCGCGCCCTACCCCCTCCCATCCCCTGGACAGGGGCTGCTGCTACAAAGCGGCCTCCGCCTGCTGTGGGCCCAGGCTCACCAGCAGTAGAGGCTGTCACTGTCAAGTAGCCTGGGCCCACTGCTGGCAGGAGCTGTTGCTTCCCTTCTCTCCCTTCCTCCTCACAATGCTGCCTCTATCAGGCAGGTGTCACCACAGAGCTGGTACTGGGGAGAACGGGCTTTTAAGCCCGTTCTACCCAGCACCATCTCCTGCTTTCCCCGCCCCTTTCTGTCTCTGATAGAGGCAGCAAGGGGAAGGGGAAATGCGAGTAGTCAACTAGATGAGCCTAGTCTTATTGGTTATTTGTCTAGTTGAATACTTATTGACATCCCTATACCAAATAATACCCATGGAGGAAAGAACTGAAAACGGTAGCCTTTCACTTGTAGTTTATTGTTGTCCATTCCTTTTCTGTGAAGAATTCCATGGTGATTTTAATATTTGTCTTTTGTATATGAGCTTAACAGGAAAATCCCTACCAGGGCTCGCCAAGCTGCGGCGAGCCCCGCTCGCCAGCCGCGCGGTTCAGCACACTGCGCATGCTCAGAATGTGCTGCGGCGCCGTGCCGGGCTATAATCTACTCGCCCATGGCGAGTAGATTACCTAAATTGTCGAGCCCTGATTATAGCCATGACTTTCCTATTAGAAGTGCTAGAACTGAAGCATAACCTAGATTGTTTTTTAATAAAATATCCTATTTGTGCTCATTAGTGAAAAGTCTTTACTAAGATATATTTTACAAGCCATGTAAATGATTGCCAGAAATAGTTATGAAAGATGGGGATGGCAGGTGTTATCAGTGAAATCCAGGAGCAGTGGTGAAAAGCCTTTCCCCTTTTGTTAACAGCATTTGAAAGGGGTGCTATTGGGATTTATGCCAAGACTCACTGTTGTATTCCAGCCTCTGGAATAGCAGCAGGCAGAATTGACCAGAGTCTTGTTAATTACTTCTTTATAATATTTGATGTTCTATCATTTGATTATGCCTTATGGGTGATGTAACATCCTTGCTACAAATCTTAGCAACATTTCAGTGCTTAACTATATGTTATGTGTGCAGTCCTATTGAACATGATACTACCATTCACAAGTGTATGTGTTCGCAGGATTGAGGTCTACAATTTTTTCTAAAATTCTTATTTCCAATTGTTTCCCACCGCTCCTCAGGTGGTTTCATATATATGCTTAAAGTTCTTGTTACTTGATTCCCTAAACTGAATGTGATAGCTTATAGTGCAGATAATGTAATTCCATCTTTAACATAGTAAATCTTTCCTGATAAGGGATGGAAAATCATGATATTTAGGTGAGCTTTACCCTACATGCTTAACCTTACCGAATAAAGTAATTTTATCATTTAAGAACATGTGTTTATAGATTGCTTCTATTATTTGTTAAAGCTGTTTCATAATTCAGAGTTGCTACTTTCAACATTATTGAAATGATTTTGAGTCATTTTGCTATGAATGCTGGAAGCTGAAAGAAATTAGTGTGGATAGAGCTTTCTAATTAACATTTCAGAATTTTTATACAAGAAATAATCTTTTAACATTTTAGTAGTATTCAGATTTTAATTTACACATTTCCTTTTAAATTAATTTATACATTAGAAGAATCTGTTCAGCTTTCCCTTTAATCTAAAACAGGAAGGGCAGTGCATGGAGATAGAACTGTGGCTAGTGGGTAAAATTAACTGTCATTGGATTTTGAAGAAAGAGTTGGTAGATTTGTGAGTTGTTTGGAAGCTCTGTTATACTGGAAATTACGAATTTGGGAAGATAGGATATCAGATAACATGCCTCTATAAAAAAGCGGTAGCTAGTCTTCAGTATTTATCATTTTGAATTCACTGTGTTTCTCAGTCAAACTAATGTAAAACTGAAAGCAAGTGGGTGATTAGTATTTAGTGATTGCCACGCTTTGGTGTAAGCATTGCTCAGGATGGTTAAAAATGAAGTGGTTGGAAATAAAGGCTAGAATAAACTGCACTAATGAAATGAGGTAATATTTCTAGAATAAAGCACCGAGATTTTTAAATAACAAGATTGAGATGGTGGTAGCCTTCAGAACTTTTATCAGGGGCTTATTAAAGGTCACAAGTCTCTAGTCCTTAAAAATTTGGTCAGCCCAGTGTGTGAAGTGTCTCAGGATAGGTATACACTGAAATTAAAAACCTACGGCTGGCTCAGGGTCACCACCTCCTCGCAGGGTCCTAAAACTCAGGCTCTGAACTGAGTCCGGAAGTCTACACTGCAGTTTATCAGCCCCAGAGCACAGTCCCTGGAAGCCAGAGTCAAATGACATTGGCTGGTCTCAGCTGTCTAAATGTAGAGTAGATATGTCTTCAGTGGCTAATCATTCTCTGATGGTGGTTGATGAAGCTGAGCTAATCAGAGAAGACTTAGTGTATGAAGTCACTTGCTAGATAAACTCATGAGCCACAGAGACAGCTAACAGAGTTTTGGAGAGAGCTGGGAGATTGAGAGGCTTTTCTTGCACATTCAGTGGTACTTGTGATATCAAGATGGTCAGCAGTGTATGTGCTATGTTCTTTTTTCTGGCCTGAAGCCAGAAAGGATTTCTGGTATGTAAAGTGCAAGTTAGTGGTTGTGCTGAAAGAAAATATTATCAGGGTGGAGGGGCAAGTTGAGATGATGGTACTAACAATCACAGAAGCCAAAGAGTTTCTTGACATCCAGTTTTGAGAAAAAGTAGTATCACTGGTTCAAGAAAGAATGGAGCTTGCCACAAAGGAATCAGTGACAGAGGATGGCCTCACAGTTCATAACCAGCAGAAGTTCATAACCAGCAGAGGATGGCCTCACAGTTCATTACCAGCAGAAGTTAGAGCACCTAGCAGCATTCTGAATGGTGGAGACAGATGAGGATAGTCGGACTATGGCCACCAGAGAAAAGAAAGGCAGAAGGAATTCCACACAGCTAGAAGTGTCAAATTGATACCAGTTTCCTAGCATGGGCTATGGAAGATTGAGCAGGTCCAAGGAAATGGATAGAGATAGTGGACACACAAATACATGACAGCTTCACCCAGCCATTAAGAAAATTAGGCATACCCACAAAGAGTTGTCCAGCCATTCAAGGAAGGCAGACAATCGTTGGGGGAGATTCAGTCCTCAGAAGACTCAAAAGAATATTCTGCAAGGGACAGATGGATATCACGACAGCTTCCCAGAGCCAAGATATGAAATGTCATTCTAAATATTGGAAAAGATTCATTGGTGATGGTTTATATCCTACAAATCAGTGTCATTTGTTGTTGATACTTTGCAGAGGTAGATGACTTTAGAGAGCTTGGAAGTCTGCTGAAGAAGAATGTCTAAGCCATCTTCTCTGAGATGATTCCTGTTGCGTAAACAAAGAAAGACAAAAGATTATGGAATTAACTTGATGGTTAAGTAAGTGGAAGATGTTGGTTCCTTGTGGAAGAATGGTTAACCTTTTATGGTCGGAGCGATGTATTATAGTTTGGATAACCTCCAATTCAGAAGAAGAGATGACCAATCTCAATAACAGGCTGGCTAGTGTAGACAGAAAAGGGTTAAACTAGTATCAAGAGGGAAGTTATTAGTACGTAACATACAATTTAGAAGTTGAGAAAAAATTATCAATGATCTAAACGATATGAAGATAATTTTGTCTGTGTTAATGTGAGGAGCCAGTGTAACGAACAAGAGGAATTGAACTTGCTTACTTATGAGCATAAATTCAATCTAGTTGGTATTACTTGAAACCTGTTTGCCAGAAGGTGGGAATGGGTAATGGGGTTAGCTTGTGTGATGATTACCTGTTCTGTTCATTCCCTCTGGAGCATCTGGCATTGGCCACTGTCAGAAGGCAATATACAGGGCTAGATGGACCATTGGTTTGATCTTGTATGGCCTCTCTTGTCATGTGTTGGTTCATACTCTTGGAATGTAAATCAAAGATTATAACATATTTAGAAAGGATCAGCTGGGCAAAAGGAGAAGGGGAGATGTATTGATGGAGTGAACTAGTCCCAGAAATACCCTGCTGGAAGCCTCAGGGTCCTGCCATGCTATTCCAGGAAAGAAGCAGAGGAGCCCTCTAAGCTGCGTAGAGAAGCTTCAGGGGAAAGCAGCCAATCTGGGGGGAGGCTGCAAAGGACTCACCATCAGAGGGATACAGGTTAGCATAAAAGGAGCTGCAGTGCAAATCAGTCACTGCTTGGAACCTGTGGAATGAAGGTGTTGCTCCTAGCTGGCTGAAGAATTGCAGCACCCTGGACAGCTCAGTGCAGATGGATTGGGGGAGCAAGGATGAGCTGTCTGCCTTGGCTGGCTGTTTGTCCTAAGCGTCAAAGAGATCTGAGGTGAGAGTAAAGCTTTGGTGAAGGCTGGATCTTGGGACGTGAAAGCCATTTTGTTAAGGGAACATGACAGTGTATGGCTGCTATTCTTAGGGTCCCTGGGAAGGGACACAGAGTAATGGGCTGCATAGGTTCCCCCTATAAGCCACTTGGCAAGTGGCCTACAGATGGACAACGATAAACCTCTAGAAGAGGATCTGAAGTATTAAGACCCCCATCTGGAGAGCTACGGCCAGAATAGACCAGAGTGGGTAAATAGTTTCCAGGGAGATAGCCCTAGGGCATGTCCCCCTATCAGGGTCTGGAGCATTTAAAAACTTTGTTGGACTAATACCCCAAAAGAGGTTTGTTTGAACTGTATTCCATATAGACTCAGCCGGAGGGCTGATTCACTAGCAACCACCAAAGAAACTGCCAGAAGGCGTCACTGCAGACTAAGAGGTGCAGAGACACACTTGAACAAGAGGCACTTATGAGTACCCCATTACAGGTACTCTTTGTCAAAATAGCGTTACCTTTTTCTGAATCACTGATAACTCAGAAGAAAATTATCTCAAATGCTTATGGTTAAATGTACTAACCAATAAGCACAAAATGGAATACTACTTGATATCTGCTACAAATAATTAAATCCCACTAGGAAACAGGATGGCCTCTTCCTTATGTGTCTATCTACAATGTGTAGAAGAAAAAGCTGCATGATTCTGGGTGACTTGAATTTGAGTGATGTGTGCTGAAGGTCTCATGCTACCAGTACTAAAATATCCTTGGAATGTCTAAACATTATAGATGATTGTTTTCTATATAATTTGTGGTCTGTATGTGACTGTTCCCTAAAATAAAGAGGAACTGATCACAGACCTAAAAATTAATGTTATTTTAGGTAGAAATGATCATGACTTGATAATGTTTATAATTGCAAGCAGGAAAAAGTTCAAACCAGTAATATACATAATTGGTGCTTTAAGAGGGCCAGTTTCATAAAGCTGAAAATAATTGAGCTAAATCAGCTGGGAAGAAGAATTTAATCAGAAAAATGTGACTGGGAATTGTTTAAGAACAATTTACTAGATACCCAAAACCCACAATAAAGGAAGAAGGCTGTCCTGGTTTTAAAAAAGACCTAGTTTAGAAGAGAAATTAGAGCAGATGTAAAATAATACCATCGTTATTAATAACAAATGTAAGAAAGGGTAAGTTAATAGTAATGATTACATATTGGACATTAAGAATTGTAGAAATTGATAAGGGAAGCCATAGGATATAAGGAGAAATTTATAGCCTTCAGAGTTAAGGACAATAAGGAGGAGATATTTTAATAATATTAGACGTATCTAATAAGCCTAACAATGATATTGATCCATTACTAGATGAAGATAATAGAATTCTCAGTAATAATGCTGAAAAGCAGACGTGTTCAGTATATATTTCTGTTCTGTGTGTGGGAATAAACAGATGATGCAATCACATTATAGCAGGCATAGGGAACCTTTTTTGGTCCAGGGGCTGCTAACCCAGAGAAAAATCAATTGAGGGCAAGTGACAAGCAAAAAAGCAAACAAACAAGAATTTGAAGCAATCAAATTTTTGAATTGCTCCTCTCCAGGGATTTGAAGCAATCACATTTTTGAATTGCTTCTCTCCGGCTCCACTCTGGCACCAATAGTGACTGCTACAACTCCACTCCGACTCCGCTCCGGGCGCCGACTCAAATTAATTTTTAACTACTGTAAATGAAAAAGTGCATACTGTAATTTTGAAAAAACATTATTTTTATTCAGAGTTTTAAAACAATTTAAATGTCATCAACAATGATACAAACTAGAATAATTCATAATTCAATCTGTAAAAAATTATTGCAGCAATCAAGTTGTCTTTCATAGCCTGCCGCAGATCATTTAAAAATTAACTTTAAAGCCGAAAACAGTTGCTCTACACTAGCTTGAGTTGTTGGCATGCTCGAAGCAATTCTATAGGCAGCCTGAATGCAGTGTGGGTAGCTGTGAATGGCCTCAAAAACGTCTGCTTTTAGCCTACCAAAAGACGCCATCGCCTCACAATCTTCTTGAAAGTTTCTCTCGAATAATGCTTCATTACAATTACGAATCGCAGAAACTCGCCAGCGTCTTTCTTTATCCAATTCCTTTTCGAAGTCGTCGTCTTCTGAAGAATTGGTGCTTGAATTATCTCCATTTCCCTGTGATGGTTGAAGATGTCTCAGGGATGGATGCTCGAACAGGTTCAAAGTGGAGATGGAAGTTTGAGAACAGCCTGCTCTTTCTGGAGGATGTGAACTTTCCGAAACTGCAGATTCAATTGTTGATGACTCCTTTTGTTGTGTTTCGTTTTCTTCAACCTCTTTCGCCGAGTTCAAATGTAGCAATAGATTTTGTTTTTCGAGTTGTTGAGCAATATCAAGGAGCCCTTCCTTTGCCTTTGGTATTTCCCTTGAGGTAAGAAGAATCCGATACCGTGGGTCAACATAAACTCCAGCAAGGGAATGAATATTGTCATAAAACTTCTCTTCGCATTTCTGCATGGATGATAGAATTCCTTCTGCAATTTGTCCACCATTTTCTTGCAAGTTTTCGCCATTCCTTCATTAAAACTCCCGGGGTTACATCAACAGTTTGAAGATTCACGGTAGTTTGGTTTGGCTTTGCCAAGCAGTCTTGCAGGTTCTTCACTTTGTCCCATTCAGCTTTTGTTAACTTGAGTTCTCTTTGTTCCAGCAGCAGCCATTTCTTCACAGTAAGATTGAAAAATGAGAAACCAATCAATCATCTCAAATGTTGAACCCCAGCGAGTCACAGTATCCAATGATTGAGTTACCCCATGTAGATCAAGGAGAATACTTTGAATACTTGGGGTTCATAGTTTGACAACGACTTGTTGAATTTTTGCCAGTAATTTCTTCACATGGTCTTTGTTCAGTCCATCCCAGATTGCCAACTGAAGAGTATGAATACCACACCTCATCAGTTGGACTTCATGGCGTCCTCATGAAGCCATGTTGGAAGTATGAGGCTAGGGTCATTAACCATTGCACAGCAGCATCCATGTTGAGTTTGATTTCATCCATTCCTTTAGTTCCTTCATCAGGCAAAATAGCTTTAGTTCTGTCCACATCCCTGTTCTCAGAGGTAGAAATGGTTTAATTGTCCTTGCTGAAATTTTTTACAACACACGTCATGTTTGCTGAATTGTCAACGCAGATGCTCAGCACTTGCATATCCAAATTTTTCTAAAATAGCTTTTACTTGACTTTTCACGTAGGAAGAATTGTGACACCCTTCAGTGTCGATTATGTCCAAGGTTTTTACCGCAGCTTTATCTTTTCCTTCTTCATAGTACTGAGCTTTGATTGCAAGGAAATTTCTGTTTCCACGGGTTGCCACATCCATTTTCAGGTAGCACAGTTTTTGCTCCAAAGCTTTCTTGAGCTCTTTGCGACCAGACTCAGCTGTGCTGACAACTAAATGATGAACCGCATCGTGCCCCGTCAAAATGCCAAGCTGCTGACCCATTTCACCTGCAATTTTTTTGAATCCTTTGTTCTTTAGCCTGAAGGTACTGAGTGGTGTTGAACTCAAGCAAACCATTTCCATCAGCCCTTCACGGAAAGCATTGGCATCCATGGTGACTGTAACCTTTGAGGACTTCAAATATGAGTGAAGTTTTGTTTGCTCAATTTTGGGTTTCTTTTCAGATGAAGCTCCGCAAAAAATCTTTTCTCCAGGAGTTTTCAAAGAGCCAGATGAACGTCGTTTAGCTGCGTCAGCTTTCTGTTTTGCCTCATCTTCCTGGTCCTTTATTATAACCAGAGCCTCATAGTTTTCAGGATGGTTACGTTTTACATGCCGCCAAAGGTTGAAACTTTTCAAGGCACTTGCTTCACTTGTCTTGAAGCCACATGGTTTGAGCTCGCCATTTACTTCCTTTTACACATTGCACATTGCCGATTTTTTCTTTGCTTTTCCCAAAAGCCCAAATTTGGGCTTTTCAAATTCAAAAGTAAAGATGTTATTGAGATCCCTTTCCGTAATTGGCTATCCATCATGGGGGGCAGATTTGATATTTTTTGTTGAAGCCATGGCCAAATCTTAGTATGCTGCTACCACATACAGATGTTTCTTGTTATGACCTTCGAAAAGCAATGAACAAAAGCATTACATTTTTTTATAATGTACCTGCTTGTGATATCTTAACCACTTAAGGTACTTTGAATTTATTTTGGATTTTCTGGACAAAAATGATCGCATTTTCTTTTTACACAAAATTATTATTAAAGTATATTTTAATATTTTAACATGTTTCTTGTGGTTTTAATGAAGAAAGAAGTATTTTAATATACATAATTAATATACATTTTTATTTATAAATTGCAAGTTAGTTTTTCTTATGAAATTTTGTGGTAAAAATATTTGAAATATTTTCCAGGTTTTTAATTAATATGTTAAAAACACTTTAATGTAGATATATCAATGAAATTTGGTATGTGCCGTAGCGTTAGTACATGCTATCGCTGTTCTCCAACATTAATTGTTGGGAAGTAACGAGGCTACACGTTACAAGGTTGAAAATAAACACATACTAATCTAACTATCTAACTAATCTACATGAGTATGTACTCACCTAACCTTGACACAAGGGTGGGAGAAGTCTGCAGTGTTGCCGGATGTCTGATAATTATGATTCTTTAATAAAACATATCTCCAAAAAACTTTGTAATTTTGTATCTGTACATTAAATCTTGATTTTGGCCGAAGTGAGAATAACTGACATATTACGTAAAGTGGTAAAGTAGATGTTAATATCAATTGTTATACAATCTGAAACTTTTTGGCACCTTTAGGACTTTCTTGCTAAAATATCATTCATTTTGGATTGAAAATGAAAAAAAACTGGAGCAGTCAAGATTTTCTGTGCTCCGGCTCCGCTCCAGCTCTGGGCAAAAACCTGCAGCTCCACTGCTCCAAGATCCAGCTCCGGGCTCTGCTCCAAAAGCCCTGAAACAAACAAACACCACCAACCTCTTTCCATTCAGTATTATCAATGTAGCTACCAAATTCAGATGTTTTTAAATCAACAGGTCCAGATAACTTGCATCGAAAAGTTTTTAAAGGCTGGCTGAAACTATTTGCTAAAATTCCCTTCTGATCTACTGGAAAGGTAACTTACAAGTGTAGTTCAAAAGGTAGAAGGCTGTTCTCAGCATATGATTCAAATTGTGAGGGACACCTAGTTGTTGCATTTCATAGAATTTGTTTTCCAGATCTTTTTAATGCTTGTCTTGCACAATTTAAAACCGATTATATATTTTAAAATCCTTATCTGTAAACTGTGGTACTAGATAGAACAAAATACACACTTGAGTCTTTTATCACATATTTTGATTGGTAGTGTGACACACTGGCAGATTTGAATATTGTGAGCTATGTTAGCACAAAATGAGTAATTTAATCAACCTATTTAAGTACTTCTCTTCAGGTATACCAGAAGACACATTCAACTTCCAGTTCTAGTACAAAGTGCTACAGATGTAGAAATAAAGTGAAAATTTAAGGGACTATTAAAAATCATTATGGATACTAATGCAAGATGGCTGACTAATGGGAGAAGTGACCTGGTAGCGTACAGTGGAAGAATGCTACTTTTACCAAAAAAAAAAAAGGCGCCGGGAACATTTGTTGCAGCCCCTTTAATTTTAAAATGCCGGTCTGCTCCTCTTCCAGTGCCCTGCTGCATGTATGTCAGGCGCCGAGCCAGGAAAACAAAATGGGGGTCAGCCAGGCGTTGCAACCCCCTTGGGGGTTGCACCCACGTGTTGCGCACCGCTGCTGTATGGTCACATCCAGTTTCCATATCTGATTAATCATCCTCACTAGTGCAGATTTAAACGAGATGCTACTGAAAGATACTGTACTTAAGCAACTTCATGGGACTTAAGTTAGTGATGACTGACACTATCTTTGTAGTTTTGGTTGAAAGCTGGCTTGATCTAATCATAATGAAAAACAAAATTTGAGCCAGGCAAAGACAACACAAAAATAAGCAAAGCTATAATACCTTTCCATTAACTACCCAACATGATTTATCCTAAATCTACAGTATATTACTTGAACCTGGAAGAGATTGCCCTGTCCATCAAACTTCAGTCAGAGTGTGGATTTTTTGCTGATATTTTAAAATTCATATTACATTTTTCCTGTTCCAAATCTGTTTATGAAGTAGGTTTTCATAATGTATTGCCCCAAAATGGTGGGGAAATTGTGGCAAAGAGGACAGCTAACTTCAGAATTTTGTCAACTTTTAAAAGACCCAAATTCTTGTTTGTCCAGATCAGAATCCAATGATTTACTAATAAATGCAAAATAATGATAAGTTTGAAAGTAGTCAGTGGACTGGGAACTCATTGTGTGTGTACTATTTATATACTTTTCACTTTTGGCTATTTTTATGTTTGAGGAGTAAATAGCAGTATGTATTGCAGAGGATATATCATGCTTTTCAGTTCATGAAAATTTCTTAGCTTGTCTACACCCCCCTCCTCTGCTTCCCTCCACGGTCTTTTTCCAGAAAAAAGGTTTGCTTCAAGGTTGGAGAATCACAACACATCTGATTCATTCATTTAACAGATAAGTAGATGTTTTAGTCATCTAGTTTATTTTAAATGTTATGGAAAAAGTAGCTCTTTAGGAAGTATTTAAATGAACGAGGAAAGCGCAGTAGGTTTGTGTGCCAGCTAAGGTAATGTACTTTCTATGAATAGTGTGGGGAACGAAGTGGGGAGAGAGATTTGATTAAGTTAACAAAAAGGCTGTCAGTGCTGATGATACTGGTGGAGCAATTCCAGAATTATCCAAATCCCCAAAGATAAGAGTAGAAAAGTCAGGTGGAGTTAAAGTGGATGGGCCTTTAAGGGTATGTCAGATGGTGTGGGCAAGTGGGGTTGTTTAATTGTGTATAGAAACCAAGCCTGAGATCGGGGACTCTATGCCGGGGGAAGAAGCTGTGGGGATATCCCTGAGCTCAGGTTCCAACCCAGCCCAAAATGTCTACAACTAAATAGATACATAGCCCGAGTCAGCTGGCATAGGTCAGTTGTGCGTTTTTAATTCCAGTGTGGACATATTATAAGGGGTTCACAGAAAGTTTAAATTTCATATAAAGGCAAAATGGGAGCTAATTGGGGGGGGGGGAGGCATGATGTGGTCAGAATGATGGAATTAGGACAACTTTTTGCATCTTCTGTAGAAAAAATAAATTGTGTCGGGTGAGGGGCATTGTAGAGGTTATATTAAGACAGGAGATGAGTGCTGTGACTGTAGAAAAAAATGTAATGTGTTAGGTAAAAAATTTAATGTGTTGGATACTGCCTGACTGGCTGCTCCATGGGCATCAGAGAGTAAACAGTTGAAGACTGAAAGGGCGAATAGAGGTAGGCTGGAGGAGAGGAGAATAGCACCAGCCCTGCTGGTATTGTGTGTCACCTTAGTGCATTTTTTCTCATTTCTGTTATTCAAATCCCTGTTTGCCCTGTTGAATAATGAAACTTCATCGCATGGTGTTTGAAATGGTGTGAGAGGGGGAAACCTTTATCTTCAGGATAAGTGTCTTTTGACTGAAAAAATGAACTCTTGGCATATGGAAAATTTAAGTTTTTAGTTTTTACACATTTACTATTCAACTGAATTACATGTATGCTGTTTCATGGTGTGTTTATATATTAATCTTTTGATACTTGTATCGTTTTAAAACAAGTTAACCAGGCTAAATGAGACAGTAATAGATATGCCGCTTCTTTTGCTAATATGTGAACATGGTGCACCAGGGGCACATACTTTGCTAGGTAACATAATATTAGCAGAAACTTAAGAACCCTGACTTGTTCTTCTATAGTTTTCTAAGCACATAAGTCTACAAGCACTTACTTAAGTGCTTGTAGACTTACTTCTATAGTTTTCTAAGCACATAAGTCTACAAGCACTTACAAGTCAGGGTTCTTAAGTTTCTGCTACTTGGGATCCTGATCAAATACGATGCTGGAAAATCACAATCCTTTTGCAGTCAACTTGTGAAGAATTTAAACTTTCATAATTAATTTACCAGCAGCACTATTTTATTTGTGTAGTTGTATTAAAAACTACAAAGCAAGATGGGCATATAACAGTGTTTAGCCCACTGTGTCACCTTCAGTCCATGCATCATACTTTTCTGGGATGCTTCCCAAAAAAACTAAAGGGGAGGAATGTAGGAGAAAGGAAGAGCCTGAAGCATGGGCCTGGTGCTTGAACCAAAGTAAGTAGGAGTTATACGACGAGTAACAGACAGGCCATGTCAAAAGCAAATAATTTCCTGCAAGTCAGTATCTCTTGGCACTAGAACTGCTAGCACTGATTAAAGCACATGAAATATGTAAATACAGTCCATTAGGACAGTACAGGGACACCCAGCTGAGTAGATGATAAAATAGTTTGAAACAACAAGAGTGAAAGCATAACAAAGGGTAGTGAATGCTTTGGAGGAAAGTACAAGAGGAGGTACCAAACGTCTTTTATGCATAAGATAATGCATATGGTGTGTGTCATAGATTGTTCATTTCTGTCTATAAATGTTGGAGTACCTCGACTCAATTCTTTGGCTGGCCTAGGGGGCGATAGTGAAATCCATACTATCGATTGAGCTGTGTCCATTGTCCCGGACACAAATACATAGAGAGTCAAAGGCCATCTGGCAACCAACAACTATTAACGTACTTCGTTTGACAATAAATCTGATTTGAGTGTGTTTGTATCTTATCTGAGTCCTTGGATGCTCTCGTGAAGTCTATTATGCTGAATGTTTGCCAGTAAACAGTGTGGTGGCATTTCTCCAAAGTATAAAGCTAACCTGGTATCATGGGTCTCCCATGAACTTTGAAAAATCTGTTTACTGTTGGCCAGCATTTGAATTATTCACTTCTTTGAAATAATTTATAAAGTTAAAAATCAAGCCTGGATAAAGTGGTGTGCATTGCCACTGTTTATTAGCTGGTAATTTTTAATAGTCCAAGTTCTTGATTTAGAGCTTTACAGTACTATGTTTGAGCCCAAGTTGAAGTTTTTAAAGTGCAGAAAATTAATGTTTGATCTTTAAATCTGTTGGCTGCAATCTGAAAAGATCACTTCTATTACTGAAACACTATACAAATGAGAGAGTCTCTTAATTCTTCCAGTTTAGTAGTAAAACACTTCTTCAAAAATGACTAAAATGGGCAAAGTTGGTGGGGTTTTTTAAGTTCATAGGAATTGGCAGGACTTGTAACTTTTGCTAAACAATAGAGTAGGCAGCAAAACTTTATTAGAACCAGAATTGAATGGTGTCTAAAATAAACGTATTTAGATTGAATGTGTTGTCTGAGTACAGAATATATATGCATATATTTTTAGAACTGGTACCATACATGATCATACATGCACTTGCACTTACACTAATTTCCACAGATTTTTGTTTTGTATGTTGTAAATTTGCTAATGTTAAAATAGATTAGAGCAATCAAGCATACTTCACCATGGGCTAAGTCAGTTATGCAGAGATTCATATTTTTCATCTTTTGTTTTCTCTTTAAGTTTCTACGGCCTTTTAAAATTATTACATGATGCTTTTAAAGTTACTAAATCAGCTTTGGGAATTTCATTATGTAGGAAAAATCCAAGCTGACAGTTTATAATATTTTGGAGGTGTGTAGTAATGCTTGACAATTCCAGTCTCTGTAGAACTGCTACATTTTTCAACTGACTGCACTGTGGGTCTGATCCTCATTTCACTCATACTACAGTAAAACTCCATTGGTCCGGCATCTGATGGTCCGGCACCATCAGG
>CM057845.1:53749721-53769678 GCA_030068395.1 Apalone spinifera
CCCCCCCCTTCCGATAGTCCGGCATATCTGATAGTCCGGCACCCCCTGGGTCCTAAAGATGCCGGATTATCGGAAATTTACTGTAGAAGGAATTTTGCCTTTACTTTGTTAGGAGAAAAACTGTGCTCTGTGTGAAGTACAATTCAGATTGAAAGTTTTGATCTTCACAGTTTTATATAGACTTCTTTCCTCATAAGCCTTACATCTAAATGTAAGTCTTTCTTTCAAAAGCCTCACTTATATAAAATGCTTTTCAAGACAGATTCCAGATTTCTGCTCTCTGATGATTATTCATCAGAGCACTTATTGGGAAAGGAGAAGTGGATTTAATTTGTGTGTTAAGAAACCTCATCTCTTTTTAGAAGATAGTGTTAGCATAATTTACTGACTGTAACAAACTGTTTTCTAAAATGTTAATTTTATTTACTTTGAGGTTTACTGACAGTTGAATGCATTTTTGCCAAGTTGCTTTGAGGATAATTTTACAGGGTGGACAGCTTTCTGATGTGCATATACTAAAACCTTGATTAAAAGGGGGTGAAAAAGCAATAATTAACTCTGACCCTCAAAAGTTCGGGTTTTAAAAGAGTACTTTATGTATTAAGATGTTAAGCCAGGGCTACAAGAAAAACTTTTATTGGTATAGCAATGTTGTTAAGAGGTCTAGAATGAGTTTTAAAATCATTTCTATATTGGTTAAAGCCCAGTTGTTCATTCTTGAGCTTCCTGGCCTGATATAATTATTGCAGGGCAAGACAATAACAAATACTCTACTGTAGACAGAGTTATACTAGTATAGACACACTTATATCAGCATAAAAGTACTTTCATGTTGCTTTTTTTAAAAAAAAGTTTACTCATGGTATAAGTTATACTAGTAAACATGCTTTTGTATCACTATAGGTATACCAGCAAACTTAATCTAGTATAGAGCTGGCCACAGATCTTAACCGAGTTTCCAGACTTACCATTGAAATGAACTGCTTAATTTTTGAGCTAAGTAAGGAAAACATGGAAACTTGTTTAAAACTTGGCATTCTTTGACTTCTTTTATGCGTTATTGGCAGCTTTACAAAACTTTCATGCTTAGCATGAATAACTCTCAGACGATCAAGAAAAGATCTGATGGTAAGAGTGGACAGTCATTTTGATAAGTGCTTATATATTTTGTAAGGCTGCTGTGGTGAACTTTTTTATAGGAAGATATTTTGCAATACTATAAAGAAATGCTAGCAACATATAAATAATACTTGTCTGAAATTTTGAACTTGCTGTTGTAATAATTAATATGAATATTAAAAAAGATTGGGGATCTGAGGAGTGTTTGTTAGAATGACTTTAGATATCTGCAAATGTGTTTGTATATACAGACGGAGACACGCACATACATTTTTAAGATTTCAGATTGATGATGCCCCTTAGTAATTCACATGCAGCTATTCTACTTTATTTTATATCAATATTGAAGTACTAAAATCGTGCTTCTGGTTTTGTCAGTAATTATCTATTTTCCCTTTTCAAGGTATCTAGTGGATAGTCGCTGGTTCAAACAGTGGAAAAAATATGTTGGGTTTGACAGTTGGGACAAATACCAGATGGGAGATCAGAATGTGTACCCTGGTCCCATTGATAATTCAGGACTTCTCAAAGGTAATTTATTATTTACATGGAATACAGATGTAAATACAACTTTTAGTTTAGTTCAGTAGTTATTCACACTGGTACAATTTTAATCTGCTGCAGTAACAAATCTCACTTTTTATTCCTTAAACAATTTTATATACATATCTTTTCTAAATAGTTTTTGTAATTAAAAGTTATCTTCATTAGCATTTAGTGATTGTAAACATATTTTGTTCACAGACAGTGGTAGGGTGCCAATATTTTTAATGATTTTTTACAGTTCATAAATTGCTTTGTTATAATACTAGATGTGTAATTAGAATAATATCAATATTTAATAACATAAAACATGAGGTTCTTTTAATTTTCTCTCTCATTTTCGATCCTTAGCTTAAGAATAGTCTTGAGTCAGCCACTGAGGTTGATGATCTAACTCAGTGCAAGTTCACTAATATAAGCGCTTGTATGTATGCAGAAGTTTTATTGCTTCAATGGAAAACCTTTTTAAACATGTGCAAAACGTGTGTACATTTTAGTTTAAAACAGACTTATTTCATTTGGCTCAAGTTGATTCCCAATTAACTTAAGCAAAATTTAAGTGTTCCGATTCTTCTGCATTTGCATAAACTAAATTGTTAAAATTACACCTTGAGGCTTTGTCTGTGCTACACACCACTGGAAGTAGCATTTAGGGTACACGTAGTACAAGCTACTGTGAAATTCCTACTGCATCCACACTGCAGTGTTTGGTTACACATGCCAGTGAAAGGCGCTGGCATGGAGGCTTCAGCAGTTCTCGGCTGTAAGAGCCTTTCACCATGGCAAGGAACGGCTGTAGCAGTGGGCAAAGATTGAGCCTTCCCAAGTGTCCCCTCAGAGGATAAAGGCTCTAACAGTAAGGAGAGAGTTTTTCCAGCTGCCCCTATGGTGGGATCAAACTCTAGTGCAGCGGTTCCCAACCTTTTCCAGGTGGGGACCCATTTTGACAATTCAGGAAGACTTGGTGACCCAAGGCAATTCAAAAATGGGGGGAGGAGGGAGGGCAGAGCCACCTGGGGAGACACTTGGCGACCCTTTTGAAATGTAATGGTGACCCATATTTGGGTCCCGATCCATAGGTTGGGAAATCCTGCTCTAGTGGCAGGGAGCTGCCAGAGCCTTTCACCATTGCCAAAGCCCTGCAGTATGGAAAGGCTTTGCAATGGAGAACTGCTCATGCTTTTCTCCATTGCAGCCTCCTTGCCAGAATCTTTCCCTGCTGACCGTCTTTTCCAGCTTGGGTGAATAGAGAGCCATCTAGGGTAGGTACTCGCATACATGCCTGTGCCTTTCACTGTGTCTTTACCTACTTAGGCCATGTCTTAATGTTACATTGTTATTTATGTTCTGGGGGTGGGGTACATGTGTACTTACTTGTCAAAAGAAGTGTGCAGAGTAACGGTTCCCTTAGTTAACAGGTGCATCTTCGTCATGTAAACAAGCCCTAAGACCTTATTGCAGTAACCTCTGGAGTGCATGAACAAGATGCATTGTTTGGTTCTATGACTGTGTAAATTTATCAACCTGTTCCAAAACTTTCTCTACTGACTCTTCACTCTGGGACAGTGCTGCAGGTTTGTTACCTAAAAAGAATTGTTGGAGTGGGGATCTCCCTCATGTTTCTCTGCTTTCAACACCAATGTAAATAATTCATTTAGTTTTGCTGCAACATCTTTGTTTTCTTTGAATGCTCCTTTAGCTCGTCAATCTTCCAGTGTGGCACCACTGATTGTTTGGCAGGCTTCCTGCTTCTAATATAGTTAAAAAAATTTTGCTGTTAGTTTTTCGTCTTTCATTGGTTACTCTGCTAATTCTTTCTTGTCCTGCCTTATTATATTTGACTTGCCATAGTTTTGCTCCTTTCTATTTTTCATACTAGGATTTGACTTCCAGTATTTAAAGTATGCCTTTTTGTCACTAACTGCCTCTTTTACTTCACTATTTAGCGATGGTTGCATTTTTTTGTTTCTCTTACTGCTTGGATATTTTTATTTGAGAGATGCATTTAGTTTGTGCCCCTGTTATGGAATTTTTAAAAGTGTCTATGTGCAGTTTGCAGATTTGAGCCCTTTGATTGTTTCTTCTAATTTATCTTGAGTAGCCTCCTTGTTGTTTAGTTCCCCTTTTTCAAGTTAAATGCTACCGTGGGACATTTATTTAGCCCTTCCCCCACTTCCTAACAAGGATGTTAAATGTAATTACCTTATGGTCACTATTACCAAGCAGATCAGCTACATACGCTTTATGTACCAGATCCTGTGCTTCATTTTGGACTGGATCAAGAATTGCCTCTCCCCCTATGGGTTCCAGGACAAGGTGCTCCAAGCAATAGTCATTTGTGGTAACTAGAAGTTTTCTTTCTTATCCCTTCCTGAGGTGATATACATGGAAGGATAGTTGAAATCCTCAGCTATTATCATGTTTTCTGTATTTGCAGCCTCTCTAATCTCCTTGGGCATTTCACAGTAAGCTGATGATTGAGGGAATGCAAGCCAAAAGAACAGTTTAAAAATGTTTAATATGTGTATGATGAAATTCATCTTAGTGATTCTAAGGAATTAGTAGAAACAATCCTGGAACCATTAGCAATTGTCTTCAAGAACTCATGGAAGATGGACAAAGTTCCAGAGGACTGATGAAGGGCAAACATAGTAAATGCCTTTAAAAGGAGGAACAGTAGAGACCCAGGGAACTAGATTGATCAGCCTAAATTCAATACACAGAAAGTTATTGGAACAACTTATTGTACAATTCTTAAATGTGATGCTTTTGAGGTTCAACCCAGACCAGTAGGAGCTTATCACTGCATGTCCTGTGGCTCTGGGTGTCTTCAGAGCTATTCTGAAGATATCAATGGCCTTGACGCCAACAGTTAGCCACTTATTTTTGCATGGTGATACCAACATCCTCCTCAGTCCCTAAATTCTCCAAAACGATCTGCCTTGTTGTGTCCAGCCCTCTTCTGGAACACACACAGAAGTTAAGTTTGTTTTTCAAAGAGATGGTAAACATCATCTCATTAATTTGACTGGCATTGACAAAAATTTTATTTCAATCGTCACACTGAATAGATGTATACTAAAAGTAAAACAAGTTTATTAAACAAAAGGTCATAAATGTAAATGATACCAAATATAAAGATTAAAGATAGAAGTGGCTAGGAGCAAAAATGGAAATATGCTTCTAAGCATTAATATGCTTTAATTTTAGTAAGTTATAATCTTTGCCTAAGTGGATTTCTCACCTATATTTTGTTCAGAGATTTCAGCCTTCTTAGCTGAAGGATCCAACATTCTGTGATTTCAAGAGCTCCTTCAGTACCTCAAGTGATAGAAACAGAAAGTGACTTGGATGTCCATCTTTACCCTATTACCAGAGGCAGAAAGGCTTCCTTCTGTTTTTCCATTCCTATTGACTTCCTTCCCACTGCTGTTTGATATGAATATAGGTCTCCATAATGCTTAATTTACATTGTAGACACATATGGCTAACTTCTTGCCTGCGTGGGAGAAAAACTGTGTTTAATCACAGACTTTAAAGCATAATATCAGTGGAGATTCATAATTCCGTATAAGATGTTAATGCACACATTTCACAGTGGTCTTAATCATCAATGTGTCACAAACTTTCATAAAATACATTATTTGATACACTTTTATAAACTGTGGTATTGTATAATCAATTCATGCAGTTGTTTATCATTTGAAGTTCACATGCCCTGTTCTCTCATTGGGGTGTCTGTACTCTGATTGTCATGGGAAGCACCTAATGGATACTAGAGCTATAAGTAAGGTTAAGATTTTGGCACAGGGATTTTTATTGAAATTCACTATCAGGAAGGGGGAAATAAACAATAAATCATGGAAGCCACTACTCCACAGCACAGGACTAACAGCACACGATCCACCACTGAAGCCTGACAGCGGTTGCCTCACTGCTGCATGGATGAGAGGGGGCTGACTGCCAAAGCCCAGCCTTTGCACAGGAGTTTAGAGGTGTGCAAGAGCTAGGTCCAGAGGTCAGAGATCTGTAAAAGTCTCAGAATCTGAGTCAAAATGGTATCCTTAATTATAAGGCATAGCCAACATGGATTTGTCAAAAGTAAATCATGACAAACCAACTTAATTGCTTTCTTTGACAGGATTACTGGCCTGTTGGATAGGGAAAGCAATAGATGTGAAATAGCTTAATTAACTGTCAGATTGGGGAGTGTTCCCTGAGAGGGGTCAATTTGAGGTCCAGTGTAGGGATGTGAAGAACTAGTCGACTGACTATCTGATAAGCAAATGCTTATCGGATAGTCGACAGGGTAGTCAACTAGTCGCTTCCCCTCTCTCACCCCTTGCTGCCTCTATCTGTAAGAGGCAGAAAAGGGGGGAGAGGAGGGAGTACTTCAACGCAACAGTGTCTCGTGGAGCCCTGGGCCAGACCCCGGGCTCCATGTGGCACTGCCACTTTGAAACACTGCGTGCAGCCCGGGGCCAGCTGGGGGATTCCCAGGCTGCATGTGGCATTTCAAAGCGGCAATGCCACATGCAACCCGGGATCAGCTGAGGACTCCCCCACTGACCCTAGGCTCCGTGCGATGCCGCCACTTTGAAATGCCGTGAGGAGCTTTTCAAAGAGGCATCAGCACATGAAGCCCAGGGTCAGCGGAGGAGTCCCCGGCTGACCCCGGGTTGCACAGAGCACTTTTGCCTTAGCAGTGTAGCAGCAGCCTTAGGGCTGTTGCTGCACTTCAAACGTGGAGGCACCCTATCGACTAATCAAATAGTCGATGCAAAATACATCGACTATTCGATTAGTCAGTTATTCACAATTTAACATCCTTAGTCCAGTATAGTATTTTCATTAATGGCTTGGATAGTGGAGCAAAGAATATGCATATAGAGTGCACGTGACTGAAGCTAGGAGTTGCAAGCACTTTGTGAGGTCAGGATTAGAATTCTGAACAGCCTTGACAAATGGGATATTTGATTTGAGATCAACTGAATAAAAGTCAATTAAAATAAGTGGAAAGTACTTTATTTAGGAAGGAAAAAATCAAATGCACAACTACTGCATGATTAGGTAGTAGTTCTGCTGAAAAGTACAGTTGATTGCAAATTGAATGAGTCAGTGGTGTGTTGATGAAGGTACAAGAGGCTAGTAGTATTCTGGAGTGTTTTAACAGGGATGTTGTATGTAAGACATAGGAGGTAATAGTCTGGTCTACTCTGCACTAATGAGGCTTTTTCTGAAGTAGTTTCTCCAGTTCTGGGTGCCACATTTTAAGAAAGATATGAATAAATTGTAGAAGAGTCTGAGATGAGAAACAAAAATGATAAAAGGTTTAGAATCCTGACCTATGAGAAAAGGTTAAAAACTGGGCTTCCTTAGTCTTGAGAAAAGGAGACTGAGGGTGCCCTGGGAAGGCTTTTGTTATGTTGAAGACTTCCAAAGAGAATGGTGGTCAGTTCTCCTTGTTCATTGAAGGCAAGATGAGAAGTAATGGGTTTAATCTGCAACAAGGGAGATTTTAATTGCATATTATATTAGGGTAATTATACCCTAGAATGTAAGTTTCTAAAGGAGATTGTGGATTTCCTATCACTAGAGAGTTTTTTAAGAACAAAATGGACAAACATCTGGTCAGGGATAGTCTAGGTTTATATGGCCTTGACATAACCAATTAATTCTGTTACCAGAAAGTTTCACTGCCTGAAATCTTATGAAAGGAAAAGTGTATGGAAATTAGGTCCTCTCCACTGTTTCCTGATGAGTGGCCATGTAGTCCATAGTGCTGCCAAGGTTGCATGCTACTTTACTTGTACCGTTGACCTTCTCAGAGCTAGCAGTGATGATAGCAAGGAGCACTCTCCCTTGTCTTTGCACTGAATGCAACACTTCTCTCACATTCTGTCACCTGCATGCTATAGATCTATTAGCAGGTATAGGGAGGATTGCTGCTTTTAGGATGAGGAAAGATCTGCAGGAAGAAGTTTTATGCATCTCCATTGCCTTTGTGATTGGAATGGCAGGCATACCTTATTGCTGTCTTCCACTTCAAGACTGTGTCTAAACTACATCCCTTTTTCGAAAAAGGGATGTAAATTAGACACTTTGAAATTGCAAATGAAGCTGGGATTTAAAGTTCCAGCGCTTCATTTGCATAATGGTGGCCATGGGTTTTTTTTTCCGAAAAAGGGCTTTTTGAATGAAAAATAGCTCTTGAGATGGGGATTATTCGAAAATAAAACCCTTTTTCGAAAGATCCTGTACTCCTCATTTTTTTCAGGAGTACAGGATCTTTTGAAATGGGGATGGTTTGAAAATAAAACCCTATCTAAAGAGCCATTTTTTTTTTTTTGAAAAGCCCCTTTTCAGAAAAAAATCGCAGCCGCCATTATGCAAATGAAGCACGGGAAATTTAAATCCCGGCTTAATTTTCAATTTTGAAGAGTCTAATTTACATCCCTTTTTTCGAGAAAAGGGATGTAGTGTAGAGACAGCCCAATTCTCTGCACTGATTGTTCCCTTACCACAATGAGCTACAGAGACTGAGTGCTTTTGGGGAAAGAAGTTTGTTGGAGCCTCGGAGAGGGATTCATTTTCAGCTGAAATCCTTCCTGCTGTTTTCCAATCTGCATCACAAGGCATCCTCACAGATACTGCTGTCAATCAGGAAATGAAACATGATTAAAACTTGCACTCAAAATTAGGGATGTTAAAATTTTTTTATTCAAATAAACATATAACCACTGAAAAATTCAGCAGTTACATGCGGGGCAGGGGCGGCTCCCCAGGAGTTGGTGTGTATGGGAAGCCAGGTGTATCAGAGAGAGCCACGTGGGGGGGAGGGGACGGGAGCTAGTGCATAGGGAGCTAGCTTTTAAGCTGGCTCCCCACAAGCACTGGCTCCTGCCTGCCCTGCCCCCCCCTCCACAGCTGCTGATGCCTCTGATACAGAGTTAGCATTATGAAGGAAGGTGGCTCCATAGACGCATGTATGTGTGGGAAGCGGGCTTAAAAGCCAGCTCCCTGTACACTAGCTCCAACTCCCTGTCCACTAGCCCCTCCCTCCCCGTGTGTCTCTCTCTGATACAGTATTCGCAATCCCTGCTAGTAGTTCTACAGCATGTGTACGTGCAGGTGACAGAGAGGCAGCAGCACGGGGGAAGAGAGCTGCATGTAGCTGTGCACATTAACCGATGAGCCCAGGCCAAAATTCATAATAGAAAGTTTCCTTTCCATTGTGCATCAAAGTAAAACTTATTTAAGGGATTGGTGAGGTTTTTTATTTTGGGAGATGATTTTTTTAGGCGTGAGAGCAGACAATTTTTTATTGAAATCGGTAATTTTATAGTAATGTGATTTGGGGTGTACCAACTCTGTATTGGCAACACATGAGTTAACAAATTGCTGTGTGCTCAAAAGTCATGTCCCTATGCTCTTCTTGGGCACGGTCCCACAACCTTGGATGCATATAAAAGTGAGCAGTTCAGTTCAATCTAGACTGGCTGTGGAGGCGAGTGGAAGTGTGCTGCAGGCTCCTGATGAGCAGCTTCTGAACCCCCAACTCTTCAGTACCCTGACTGTGCCACGGGATCCTAATTGACTGCAGCGTCTGAAGAGTAGGACAAACTGGAGCCAATAGAGGAGCTACCAGACCTGGGACCAAGTATAAGATGTGACCTGGGGATATACATGGGTACATGCAGACCTGATTTTTGCAACAGTATTAATGGTTTTGAGGGGCCTTGAGTTGAAGCCTGTTGAAGTAGAGTGAGCCAGAGTTTCCCTCCTTTTCCTGCATTTGCTGCCTGGTGATACCAGGACAGGTAGCCCCATAAACTCTTGCCTCTAGGCAATATTGCTGCCAAGAGAGACAGTCACATAGTTTTGCTTATTAGGTTATGACGCCACCAAGAGAGACATAAACTATTGCAACGGGGAAATACAACTGCTGAAGTAAGAGGCCCCTCACTGGATTTTTGCCACTGGACTGTTCTGCCACTGAAATTAGTGGGGCCCCAGCTGGACCCTCTAATAAGTGGATATATCATTGCCTTTGCACAGACTAACTGGCAAAAAAAAATACTTTATAACTGTAAGCAAAAATAAACTCTGATATTTATTGTGGTGTGCTTGTTTTCTTTCTTTATCAGAGGCAGCAGTGTGGGCGGTTGGGAGTGCAGGGGAGGCTGCTGCGAAGCAGCCTCTGTTTGCGGCGGGCCCGAGTTCCCCTTGGACAGGGACTGCTCCACATCCCACAAAGCAGCCTCTGTCTGTGATAAGTGTGGGCCTGCTGTAGGCAGATGCTGCTTTGCAGAAGCAGCCTGTCTGCAGAGGGTCACGCTTCGGTGCAGTCCAGCCTCACTCCCGGGCAGCCCCCTGTGACTCCGCACTGCTGCCTATTAGAGGCAGCAGTGCAGGGTGCAGGCAGCCAGTCCATAAGGGGAGCTGGTTTTTAAACCTTGCAGACCAGCTCTTGCCTGCCACCCTGCGCGGCTGCTTCTGATAGAGAGGCAGCAGTGGACGGTGGCAGGGGGCTCCCTGGGAGTGGAGCTGGACTGCACTGGCTGCCAGCCCCACCCCTGAGGACGATTGAATAGTCATGTAACCACTAAAATTTCATGCGGTTACATGATTATTCAATTGCATGATATCTAACAACCCTAGTTTACAACGCTGGATGCCACTAGTAAATTCCAAATGCTTCGCTCCATGGACCGCCATCGAGCTGTGGCATTCTGTCATTGCCTAGACTGTTAATGTCATTCACAGAACAAATGAAAGGAAAAGTAGTCTTCTCCTAAAAACTTTCCATGTAGACGCATTGTGTTGTGTATGAGCTGACTCAATTCTCAATCACACAAGATGAGAGAGTTCATTCTGCTAGAACCCAGGCCATCTCTGTAGTCTCTCTTCAAGAAGTTCCTATAGTTCTCTGTATAGCGAAATGACAAAGATCTTCTCACCTTCCTCTTTTATTGACAGTGAGCCACAGTGGAATACATATAGGCACCAGCACTTGAAGAAGGACAAAGTTACCTGCTTTGTACAGTAACACACATTTTTCAAGATGAGTGGTCCCTTTCTGTAGTCCACTACCTGCTCTTCTTCCCCTCTGCTTCAGCTCTTTAGATATGATACATGGTAGAAAAGGAACTTGAGAGTCTACCGGTCCAAGCTATTCCAGTTAGGAGCATGAGGATTAGAAGGGAATCAAGCACAGACCAATGGATACTGCTAGGAAAAAAAAATCAGGCTTGGGCACATGGAGCACATGCTCACCAGTCACCACAATAGAGTACAGACAGGGACTACACGTCACAAAGAACATTACTTACTGTGTAAGGTAAGTAACTTCTCTTTCTCTAGGACTGCATCATGTGTTGTGAACCATTCATTTTTACAATGAAATACATTACTGTATTTCAAAGTGCTGGGTAGTATGGGTGCCATCTTGATGACTGTAAACTGCATGCCCAGAAATTAATGGATTTTATTTCCACTTCTGTGAATGGAATAAGCAGCAGTCCAATCATCCTTATATTGGAGACTTCATTACTAAAATAGTGCCCATCCCACCCCAATATTTATAAATTACAGCTTGCTGCTTTAATTCAGTCACAATGCTACCATTATTTAGTTGTTGAATTTCACACACACTAAGAAAATGGTATATTTCTGATAAGCAGTTAATTATTACATTTTGATGGGTATTTTCACTATTGATTCAGTGCTACATCAAAAAGGCCAGTGATGATAAACGTGCTCATAACTGTGGATTTGAAATAGTGTGCTCTCTCTCTCTCTCATAGATGGTGACTCTCAGTCTCTCAAGGAGCATCTCATTGATGAACTGGACTACATCCTTTTGCCAACTGAAGGCTGGAATAAATTAGTTAGCTGGTACACACTGATGGAAAGTCAGGAGCCAATAGCACGCAAGGTACTATCTAAACAAACTAAACTTTGTGAAACTAAGATCACTCTAAATATAGTCTTGCAGACAATAGTGGACTGAATAAAATCAATTGGAGTTCAATGGGAACTCATAAAGTCTTGTCCATAATGAATGTGTCAACCTAATATTATTTTAGTTAATACAGTCACTTATTTGGCTTTTTTTTTTAATACTTAGATTTTAGGGCTTGGCTCAATTTTTTAAAAATGAAAAACTTGGACAAAGCTGAAGGAGGGTGGTTAATTTTTTTTCACTGAGCTTAATCTTACTATTTTTCAATAAAATCTTAAATTTTAGAGGCCATTGAATCTCGTTATTAGTGCAAATGATCCTGTAAGCTAGTGCTGAAAATTCTAAATTTTATTAGCTAATAAATAATTAAGTATTAAGACTTTTAAGAATTGTAATATAAAAAAATCAGACGAGGTCAGCTTTTTGTAATGTTGAATTATCAAGTATGAATCCAATGTTAATGAAGAGCTGCTCCAGACCTAATGAAGTTGGCACCATTAGATTACATATTATTTCCTCATGTGTGATAAACACGTAATCATTTCTATTCAGCAGATTGGTTTTCATGGTGTCCCAGTTTTTAGCAGCAAAGCGTTATTTGTTGCCAAAAGTAAAGCCTTTGGTACAGCTACAGTTCTGAGCACATGAGTCAGGATGCACACAATCTGGCTCTCGTTCCTGCCATATTTGGAAACTGCTTGAGAGCTCATTCATTAGGTACAGTCTGCCCAGAAAGTTTTGGGCACAAACCACGCTCTGTACACTCATTGAGAATTGCTTTTTTCACATTTTATAGAAAAGATAGCTAAGGTGGTCCCTTCTAAGTTGAAGATTGCAATTGGATTTTCAGAACAGATATTTTAAGATATCCTCTTCTAGACCAGTTATTGAAGGTGTTTTAATATCTTTATGCTATTGCAGCTGTTTCCAAGTTGGCCAATATGAAATACTTTACATTTCTGATGATCACTGGTTTGATTCCAGTCCTGTTTCTGATTATAATTTTCTATGGCAAAGTCTTAGATGCTGCATCAGAACCTCACCATGACTTCAGGGGCAATGAACACAAAAATTACCAGTTGTTAATGCTGGCAGCTCACATTTGGAACTACCTGCGTTTCATGGGTAAATTCCAGATGGATCTGTAGAAGAAGGCTTATGCTTTCATGGATTCATCTCTTTGGTGACAGACAGAGTTCAAGAAATGAAAATTACCTTATCTATTTTGTTTTTATTTTTTAAAGAAACATCTGTGGAATTTTAGCTTGTAAGAGTAAGAATACATCAGGGTGGTTATTTTTCAAATATATTTTTTTATCCATGATTATTAGTGTCTGAACATGCACATTTCAACAGATAGTTTCTTTCATTCCTCCCTGCTTAGGTAAAGTTCTGTAATTTTGCATTGTTAATTTTCTCCCACTTTCCACTAGGGACTATTATGGGGGTACTTAGAAGGAAATGCCCAATATAGTATCAGGGATAAAAAAAAGTGTCAAAGTAGACTAGCACTAGTACACACTTCCAAGATTGTTAGCTTCAAGTTGCCCAGAGAGATTTTTGCGAAGATTCACTCAAGTATGTGGACCCATTAGTGGAATCAGATGAAATGTATCTTTGTGCAACAATTACAGATACATTTTCTCTCTCTATCTTCTTCATTCCCCACCTTACCCTTCTCCCCCAATTTGTTCATCGATTTCTCTGTTCTGTTACCTCTTTAATCTTTCTGCAAAAGGTGGTGTACGGTGCTTTTTCTTTGATGTCTGTCAGAGCAGCCTCCCTATTTGATGGTAAACTTTTTTTTAATCCCCTGTGCTTTTGAAGCCATGTTCTTTGCTGTTGTAAAACTTTTTGAAGCTATGGACCCAAATTTAAATTATCATATCAATGTACTAGCTTCTTGATATTGTTTAGTGGGGGTAACACAATAGTGCTTTCTCAATGCTGTATTCAAGCTTTACTATTGTCTTAATCTGTTGATAAGCAGCATCAAAGCAAATCACAATTTACATTACTGCAGCACCGAGTTTACATAAACTTAAAAACTCAATGTAGATAAGTGGTTAAACTTGTGTTAAGATGCATTGTCGTTTAAAAGTTCCACCAACTGGTAGTCACTACAGCCCAAGGCTAATTGTTAAACACTGGGTGAATAGTTCATTGATGCATATTTTTTCCATAGTGCTTGCTCTTAAGTAGGTTTGGTACAACAGATCCCTCCTAGTAATTATTGGGTGCCTTCTTTTTTACCGTATTTGTCTGATGTATCATATATCAGGCTGATGGCTATTTTCAGAATCGTATGCATGACTAAGTACTGCAGTTACACTCTGAAAGATCACAAGGAAATATATTAAGAGGTGACCATGAATATTTTTTGTGGTTTTACTTAGATTAATTTTCCTGTTTCTCTCAGTGCTTTTTTGTTTGGTAGTGGGTATTGCAAAGCAAACGTAAAGAACAAATTTAGAAGTATCTTGGGGGGGGGGGATGACGCTAAAAACTAATATATTCGTTACCAGAGCATAAATGAATGACTTGGCTGGCAGTTCTTATGTACAATATTTGTTTTAAAAGTCTTTGTTATGTAATATTCAGAACTGTTAATATATTGTTGTAGTTCTTAGGTTTTTTTAGTAGTACAAAATCGGAATTTTTCAGTATGTCAAGATTTAATATATGGAACTAGCAAATTGGTTCTTAATACTTTAACTAATTCAGATGAAAGATTTTAAAACTGAAAAAATTATAAATTTATTAATGTGTGTGTTGATTATAAACATATACACACTTATATGATAGGTACATATATGATGTTTAGTATTAACATAGACACATAAAATTCACAGGAAAATATATAGTTATAATAAAATTCAACTTTTTAAGTCTGGAAATGTTCTACGGGTATTTTATTTCTGATATTTGGCATTCATAATTGGCTTAATGTAATTTGTACCTTTTATGTTCACTGAGTTTTTATTAGTTTCCTCTAGAAGTTTCTAAAAACAAGTACATGTAAGTATGTGTGTCTAAATATATTTAGATTTCATAGCAAACACTGATTTGGTTTGGTTTTTTTTTTTCAGGTGGTTGAACAGGGTATGTTTGTAAAGCACTGCAAAGTAGAAGTATATCTAACAGAATTAAAGCTGTGTGAAAATGGAAACATGAACAATGTTGTGATACGAAGATTTAGTAAAGCTGATACGATAGGTATGCACAATTTTTCCATATTCAATAAATGTAAATATCTGAATTTAATGGTACTTGAGAGTTATGTCTTAGTTCTGACTTTTAGATATGTTTTATCTATAACATTTCCCAAGGATGAAAAAATAGATGAACTATGAGTTCATTTTTTGCAACTTGTAACAAGATCAGGTTTGTTTGAATGAAAAATAGAATCTGATCACTTGTTAAATACTTCTCTTAAACTATAATACAAATCGCTTTTAGATTTAAAAATGAAATCTGGCATTTTGCTAATTACGATAAATAAGCCATTGATGTAACAATGGAAACATTTTTTATTATTATTTTTTTAAGAGAATAAACATAGACAATTTTTTTCTTCATAATTTTCAGCATGTAAAAATTATAAAGCACCTTTATTTGTTTTGGCTTAGTCCTTGATGATGAATAGTGTCGTGGTGGAAGTGAAAGATACACCAGCGTGAGAATGTATTGAACTTTTTTGGGACATCATTGTCTAAAGGTGACTTCAAAGGGAGAAAATTGTGCCCATATTTCTTCTTTGAGGTATATAAAGATACCTTCTTTTAAGATGACAAGTTGAGTGAGGGGATATCTTTTACTGGACCAACTTTAGAGAGAGAGGTTTTCGAGCTCATACATTATTCTTCTGCAGGTGTGAGAAACAAACTCAGTGTTGCAACAAATAAAAGGTGGAACAGATTTTTTAGCATATATACCTAACACACATTTCAAGTGAACATTTAAGGTAAAGTGGTCCAATAATGCTCCTCCAATCATGGAGAAGAAATGAAGGAGATGAAAAGTGAAGGGAGGGATTATTAGAAGGTCACAGAGAGTTGCAATAAGCCATAAATCCAGTTTCTCTATTCAGTTTGGTTTTTTTAGTGCCTAGCAAAGTTATGAATTAAAATTCCTAGGTTGATCTTTTGAGGATACAACACTTTAAGGATAAGGACTAATAGGTGAGAGAGAGTGAGTGCTTACTAAAAGTGTTCACCCACATGTGATGTGATGCAACTTACTATGAGGTTTATATAAAGCTTAGATCTGGTTTAGTCTATTAATGTTGCTGAGAGAGACTTATGAGAAACTGTAGGTCACTTAACATTTGTGAAATCAGTTACTGATTAATTTTATTGCAGGCTTTAATGGAAAAAACTAGACTGCATGAAAGCCTGTTAATTGTTTCAGTCTTACTTAGGTCTTTGTAACACTACTAAATCATCTTATGTAGTTCTTCAAATGATTATCCATGTGGATTCCACTCTCTGTACATGTGCATCCCATGCACATGAAATCTGATTCCTTTAGACATCTGTGTCTGTTGGGGTCGTGCCTGTGCTTCAGATGTCTTCATCCGCTCTTTTATGCACACATACAAGGGTTTATGCGTCTCTCAATTCCTTTTTACCACCTGTGGTGCCCTAAATTTTCCAGCAGTACTTTCCTCACTGTGTGTGTTACTCTTGATGTGTAGTTCCTTGCCATTGGCTGTGTGTGTAATAATGTGTATGCATACTATATGCATTTCTAGTTAGGGGTTGGTACACTGAACACTAACATCTTTCTAGAGGTTGTAGCAATAGGACAGAAGAAAAATTCAGACCTGCCCATGGTGGGAAGTATTAGTGCTACTTAATGATTGGCTTTCTTAGTACTATTTTTAAATTTATTTTAGTTTAGTTTTTATTTCATGCTCTCTTGCCTAGGAGAGAGACAGACTTTCCCAAGCAGTATCCCATATATTGCTGTTGCTCTTAAGCATACCGAAGAAAATTAGAGTAGTGGCTCTCAATCTTTCCAGACTATTGTACCCTTTCAAGAGTCTGATTTGTCTTTGTACTCTCAACTTTCACCTTACTTAAAAACTTACAAAGCAAGACCTAAAATTCAAGTGTCACCGCACACTATTACTGAAAAATTGCTTGCCTTCTCATTTTTACCATATAGTTATAAAATGCACCAATTGAAATATAAATATTGTATTTACATTTCATTGTAAAGAGCAATATAAACAAATCATTGTCTACAAAAATTTAATTTGTAATGAATTTGCTAGTACATTTTATGTAGCCTGTTTTAAAACTAGGCAGTAGGTATATAAGTTGATGTACCTACCCTGAAAGACCTCTGAGTGCCCCGAGGAGTACACAGACCCCAGTTGAAAATCACTGAATTAGAGAAAGCGACAAGGAGTCCTGTGGCACCTTATAGACTAACAGATGTATTGGAGCATAAGCTTTCGTGGGCAAAGACCCACTTCGTCAGATGCATGCATCTGATGAAGTGGTCTTTGCCCGTGAAAGCTTATTCTCCAATACATTTGTTAGTCTATAAGGTGCCACAAGACTCCTTGTCACTTTTGCAGATCCAGAATAACACAGCTACCCCTCTGATACTTGAATTAGAGAAGCCATCTAAATTTGTTCCTTCTCAAGTACTTATGGCAGCATGTCCGAAGAAGTTTGCATTATCACAGTTCTCTAGTCAGGTCATCTTTGTGAGTATCCCAACAAGCTGAGATTCTACCCTGAGCTCAAGGCTACATCAGTTAAGAGTCCCTAGTCGTTCACCTCAGCTGTTGCCTATCTCTGGACAGAAAAAAGGACCATGCCAAAGATGACACAAGGCTCAGATCACTTGTCTTAGTTTAAACCATCCAAAGACCAAAGGAGGAAAAAAAAAGTGCCCTCAGGTATCACACTAACAACTAGTAAGGAAGAATCCAAAAGCTGTGGACTGGGTTTCTCTCAGTACAGATTCTTAAGCATCAACCTTGGTAGCTAGTGTTTTGGTACCTGGAAGATTCAGCACCCTCTGCTTCCATATTTATTCCTTTGGACCATGATCTTTGATACACAGCATATCAGTATTTGCTGCCTCCAAACCGAGTACATATACAGTGCTGAGTTATTTAACTGTGGGTCCAGTAGAATGGCTGTTTTTGTCTTGAGAGATATCTAAGCCCCACCTCTGAGTTGTTGGCATGCAGGTGAAGGAGATACTTCTGGCACTGATTTCATTCCCTCAGAGATGGGGCATTCCTAATTAAAACAGTGTTTCCTTGGAGGAGGTTTACTCCTTACTCTATCCAGATGGGACTAAGAAGGAGTCACCCAGTACTTGCCTCTTTATCTTCCTAAGGTAGCACAATGGGAATCACCAAGGATTCTAGAAGGGGCAGTAGGAAATTATCTGCAGTTCATAAGGAACCCTATTGAATGTCCTGATATGCAGCTGTATTCACACAAATCTGCACAATCTGCCATTCTAGAGTTAAATCTCCTTCTCCAAAGAGTCATTATGGATCAACCAGATCAATTAGTGCAGCCTTGAAAAGGAGGAAGAAAGTGTTGAAGAGCAATCACTGCAAGAGGAAGAATAGCTACTCCTCACGGCAATCTCATCTTCCGCTGATAAGGGAATAAATCCTTGTATGCCTGCCTCAGTAAATAATTTTATGGCAGACACACTGGATATGCCAGCAGAGGAAATCTCACAAGCTTCTAAATATCTTGCATTTTCCCATTCCTGGCAGGTTTGTCACCAATAAATCAAAGACTGTTAAAGCCTATGAAAGATGTGCGGTATACATCACAATCAATACTGGTCAGATTAAAGCAAGCAGACACAGAAGGCACTAACTTATTTCCAAAAAATCGAAATACTTTTTTTTCCATCCCACTCAGAAACGGGATCTCTTGTTGTCACCACTGTCCAGGAAAAAGTCAGAACAGCCCAGAGCGAAGGATTTGAAGACATTCAGCCTCTTCAGGCAAAAGGTGTATTCATCTCTCAGCCTCTAGATGCATGTGGCTAATTATGAGGCTGTGCTTTCCCAATATAATTACAATTGAACTGGGATAAATTGTCTCAGATTGTATTGAGTTACCATAGGAACACTGAGAGGAACTAAAAGTCGTCATGATTGAAGGGGAGTTGGTATCATGTACTTCCCTGCAGTCTGTGCTTGGATGGCTCTGGCAGTGTAGCATATACTTATGACCAAATAGGTGGCAATGAGAAAATCTTTCTTACTTTGCAAGGAAGTTAAAACCACAAATGAGATCCTTTCCTTTTAGAGCAGTGAACTTTTAGTTGTAAAACAGATGAGGGTGTCTGTTCACTAAAGTACTGTAAGGTGATTCATTGAGTCTGCTGTACATTAAAGCCTCAAGAAGGAAATGAGCAAAATGATAAATTTTCTTTAGATGGTTTCCCTTCTCATATGATCTTCAGTATCTTCTTCTGATGCTGCGCATCTGTGTGTTCACCTACATAGCAGGTGTGACATCAGCATCAAGAGCTTGCAGAACCTCTGGAGGCTTTTTTTCTCTGCTATGGTGCTTTTTGGTAACTTTTTTTTATTTGAGAAGCCTGGATGTGGATCACCTTGGACCAGTGAGTCCTGGAGATTGTAAACAAAGAGGTAGTCTTCTCAGTTCCAATCCCTTCTTACCCCATACTTCTTTCTCTGTTCCATTTCAGGAGATATACTTACAACAAGAAGTGGACTCCCTTCTGTGACTTGGAGCAGTAGAGGCAGAGTCCTCTGAGTGTAGGAGAAGGGGGGGTTTATTCCCATTATTTTTTCTTACCAAAGAAGAAGAGGATTGGCTTCCTATTCCAGGCCTTTTTCTCAACAAATCAGTCTGTCTCAAGTTCACAATGGTGACTCTGTCTTCAGTAATTGTTTTGTTAGATCTTCAAAACTGGTTCAAAGTTCTCAGTATGCACAATGACTGCTGTTACTTATCCATTCATATGGCTAATTGCAAATAGCTCTGATTCTTAATAGGAAATCTCATTACCAGCCTGGGATCCTATCTTTTAGTCTTTCCACAACACTGAGAATATTCACCAAGTACTTGGTGTGGCAGCTCATCGAGAAAGATAAAAAATATAGGGTTACTCAGATCTAGACAAATGGCTGATCCAAGGAAAATCACTGCAAAAGGTGACTGATTCAATTTAAATGCCTGTAAAGAACTTCTCCGTTCTGGGTCTAAAAGTTGTCGGAGGAAAAAATCTGTGCTTATAGGGTACGGCTACACTAACTCGAGCTAGGTAGGGTAATGAGGGCAAGCGGAGTTGCAAATGAAGCCCGGGATT
>CM057845.1:53783386-53795029 GCA_030068395.1 Apalone spinifera
ACTGCAGAAAGGGATCTAGGGATCATAGTGGACCACAGGCTAAATATGAGTCAAAAGTGTGACACTGTTGCAAAAAAAGCAAACCTGATTCTGGGCTCCATTAACAGGAGTGTTGTGAGCAAGACACAAGAAGTCATTCTTCTCTACTCTGTGCTGATTTGGCCTCAATTGGAGTATTGTGTCCAGTTCTGGGCACCACATTTCAACAAAGATGTGGAGAAAGTGGAAAAGGTCCTGAGAAGAACAACAAGAATGATTAAAGGTCTAGAGAACATAACCTCTGAAGGAAGACTGAAAGAATTGGGCTTGTTTAGTTTGGAAAATAGAAGATTGAGAGGGGATATGATAGAGGTTTTCAGGAATCTAAATGGGTGTCACAAGGAGGAGGGAGAAAATGTGTTCATCTTGGCCTCTGAGGATAGAACAAGAAGCAATGGGCTTAAACTGCAGCAAGGGAGGTTTAGGTTGGACATTAGGAAAAACTTCCTAACTGTAAGGGTGGTTAAACACTGGAATAAATTGCCTGGGGAGGTTGTGGAATCTCCTTCAGTATCTCCAGTGATGAACAGGTTGGATAGACATCTATCAGAGATGATCTTAGATGGTCCTTGGTCCTGCCATGAGGGCAAAGGATTGGATTCGATAACCTCTCAAGGTCCCTTCCAGTTCTACTATTTTGTGATTCTGTCCGAAACCACATATCTAGCCAACTGAACCACATACCTACACACCCTAGATGTCAGAGGAGCGCTTGCCTTTTACCTTAATAGAACAAAACTGGAGAAATCAACAAGATTTTTCTATTATTCGCAGAACATTCAAAGGGTCAAGCTCTTGGAAATCTTTGGATTTCTTCCTATATACATGTCTGTTAAACCATCCAAAACAAACAACTGTCACCACAGCCTTTCTGAACAATGTCCCACTAGAAGATATTGGTAGAGAGGCATCTTGGTTGTCCAACCATACCTTTGCAGAACATTATGCACTTACCTCTGCCATTGCTCCAACATCAGTGGGAGAAGCAGTGCTGTCCACAATTTCTGGGGCAGAGCTCCAAACCCGCATCTGCGATAAGAACACTGCTCTGTAGTCACCCAGAGTGGAGCGCTCACTGGACATCACTCGTAGATGTGCGCCACTATCCTCCCTCCTTCCCCTACTTTGGAACCTCTTTAGGGCTAGATCCGGGGTAGAGAAGGAATGGAGGCACTGAGCACGTGCCCAACGGACACCAACAGCACAAGGAGATGCTACTTTGCACGCACGGTGCCGCAAGGTACTGCTAGAAAAATCTCTGATCACCAGCATGAGGACGTACCAGCACCCAGAGTTGGAGCACCCGGGGTGACCTATTGAAGAACCTCCTTTACTGCACAGGGTGAATTAACTCTTTTCTATAAGAAAAAACAATAGTGAATCTTCTCAAGTTTACCTCAGACTCTTGGGATCCTGGCCTCATATGCCACATGACATAATTTGCTAGATAAACTTAAACAACAAATAGTTGGCTAGCACTTTAAAAACTAACACCACATGTAGATGATATCATGAGTTTTTTGTGGGCACAGCCCACTTCTTCAGATGACCAGAGTGTTGGATGTCCAGAACTAAAATAAATAGAGGAAGGGAGGGGGGAGAAGGAAAAAAGACATTTTCAACCTACCAAATGTTGATGGTGCCAATGCTGCTTTGTCTGTATAGTATCTGGTGTTAGTACTCTTCCTCTCTAATTGTCTACTAATGATTCTTATCTGCCTCTTTTGACTATCCAGTCTTTAGGTGCTTATAGACTATTTGTTCTTCCTGTTACATTCCAGCTCGGCTTTCCCCTTGATATTTTTATACCCGTTACCTCTTCTTGTTCGCTCTCATCCCATTTTTTTCCTTCTCCCCACCCCCTCTCTTCTCCGCTATTTATTTTAGTTCTGGACATCCAACACTCTAGTCATCTGAAGAAATGGGCTGTGCCCACGAAAGCTCATGATGCCATCTACATGTTTTGTTGGTCTGTAAAGTGCTACCAGACTATTCGTTGTTTTTAAAGTTTGTCCTGTACAGACTAAATTGGCTACCCTCTGAATAATTTGATAGATTTAATCTACTCATCATGCAAGATGAATGATACCAGCAGACTCTATATTTCCATGGTCACAGCCCCACAATAAGTGCTTTAATTAAACTAGTGGAGATTCACTCTTCAAGTATTCAACACTTGACCCTTCCAGTGGTCCCTTCAGAAAACGTATCTACATATAAACATAACTTAGAATTGTTGTCTAGCTTCCAAGAGTGTTTCTTCCTGAACTTCAGGGATACACAATGGAGATGCTCATTAACACCCATAATGTCACCAGACCCAGCTTTATTACATTAACAGCCTTGATGCTGGCTGGATGACACCCATGAAAAGCTGCTGATTGGAAGCTCAGAATTTTCTGCCCCAAAGTGTCACCAGAGTGATTTGTAAAGAAAAGTGGAAAACTTTATATTTGGGCATCTTGGCACTAGCTGTCTCCTTTTGATAAGACAACAGTTTCACTATCGTTGGAGTAGACCTGAAACTATCTGGATTTTCTGTTAGTTCCATAAAGGTCCATCTAGCAATAATATGAGCACGTCGCCCTTCTATCCAGAGCTACATCATGTTTTTCTCATAGTACAGTGTCTATATTCTTTAAGAACTTTATAGTTGTTTTCTTCTAATTCATGCACTCTCTGTGTCTAGAACTCCTCTGTACAGTGTTAACATCCTTCTGATGAAAACTGCATTTTTAGGATCCATTGCATTATCTCAAAAGGGAAGGGGTTGATTCATGTCCTCATGGCAGGTCCTCCTTAACCATATCCTTAGAAGACTTACCCTGAGTTGTCCAGGGCCAGCCTTGGGCGAGGGTGGGACCACACATCCTGGCTGCAGGTTTTTTCCTGGTGTTATCTGGGAAATAAAAGTAGTACTGTGTCCCTGGCCCTAGGAGCAGCTGCATTGCCCCCCAGCTGCCACCCTGGCACACGGGGTAGCCTCTCACTGCACGAACCCATACCTGGGCTGGGGCTGCGTAGTGGCTGGTTGGGACTGGGGCTATGGTGCAGCTGCTCTTGGGGCCAGGGATGTAGTATTAAAAATATCACTGTGGCCCTTGCCCCAGGATCAGCTGTACACTGGCCCCAGCTGCAGCCGCAGCACATGGGGCAGCTGTCCGCCATATGGCCCTGCCCTGGGAGCAGCTGAGTAACCACCGTGATGCCCTGATCCCAGCTCCAGTCCTTCCCCAGAGATGGAGCTGTGGCCAGGGCCACTTGATGGCTGCCCAGCTGCTCCCAAGGCAGGCTGTGTGGCAGGTGGCTGCCAGAGCTGGAATTGGGGTTGCAGTACAGCTGCTCCTGGGGCCAGGACCACAGTGCAGCTGTCCCCACTTCATGCCTTATGGAAAGTCTAGAGCAGGGGTAGCCAACCCATTACAGATGAAGAGCCAAAATAGTGGTGGATACGGCGCAAAGAGCTGAGGGGGAAAAAGTTGAGGGTCCCCCTTTCCCCCCTCCCCAAAAAAAGCCCCAGCCACTGCCCTTTTAAGAGCAGAGCAGGCATTGGCCTTTGAAGGCGGCCATTTTGAACTCTCCACTGGACACTCCAGCTCTCTTTCAGACAGAAACATGCTGCCCAGAGCCGCGGGTGCAGGAGCTGCAATTTTTTCTTTGAAGAGCCGGGGGTTAGCCACCCCTGATCTAGAGTATGCAAACTAGCTTTTCTAATATTCGTGGTTGTGTGGTCCTTTGCAAAGATATTATTTTGAAAAGGACAAGATGATACTAGGTTTTTAATTCTGATTCACTCAACCAAAACAATATTCGTTTTCCTGTGCTTTAGTTCAGTTCTCTGACCTCAGATTTTTGCATTTCACCTACTTTAGCATTTATTTAACAGTTCAAACAGATTCACATATTGATCTCTTTACTGATTCAGCATAATGGGAAGAGTATTTTCCCATTATTGCAGACCATATATCATAAAGTATATTTTCTTTTAATAGATTTCGGATATCATTACCATACTGTTTCACTCACAAAATCATTTCTAACCAGAGGTCGAACTTCTGTGACAATGTGCCCATTCATTTATACATGATATTTCCTGGCTGTCACCAAGCATATCTGCAGTGCCCTTTTGAAGAAAACATAAGATTTCCCTATCCCCTTTTCCCTGCAATCTACCCCACTATGTACTAAGTAGGAGAGATATACATACCGTTTCTAGTGGTTAAGATGATTTCTTTTAATATGGGATTTATTAAATATTCCCTAGGGCTGGAGCTGTGACCAGCTGCTCCCTGGGCAGGCTGCATGGCAGGCAGCTGCTGGAGCTAGAGCTGGGCTGCGGTGTGGCTGCTTCTGGGGCCAAGTGCAGGGCTGGAGCCATGCTATTGTGTGGCTGCTCCGGGGGCTAGGGGCACCTTGCATCCTTGTCCCCCCTTCCTCACTGCTGTCTGCCTGTAAGAGCCCCCTGCCGGCTCCTCACGGCCCCGGTTTCCCACTCCCTTCAAACCCTGAGTGCTGGCAGCAGCTTCCCTCTGCCCTAGGCTGGGACTTGCAGCCAGCCCTGCGGGGAGCAACCTGCACAGTCCCTGCTGCTCTGTGGGGGAGAGAGGGGGAAGGGGAAGATCTGACCTTCTTCCCATGAGGTGGAGGGGGCACTGCCTGGGAGCAGGGCTCAGGGTCCCAACAAGGGAGAGCTGGGCTGGGGGTCTCTGTGCTGGGAGAGTCTCTCCGGGATCAGCACCATAGTGGCACATATTCGAATCAGCGCACATGATCTCAATATTGGTGCACAAGACAAAATGTACCATGCCTATGGATGGAAAATCTTAGAGGGAACACTGATAAGCAGTTACTTATCTTAATTCTGGTTCTTTGAAATGTGTTTATCATATGGATTCCACTGCCCTTCCCCATTATTATGCAATCCTACTTCTGAGAATCTGTGTTGGCGAAGGAACCAAAAGGATAGGTTGAGCCAAGTCTGTTTCTTTATCTCCTCAAGTAGAAGTGGGGAGTGCAAGAAAATGGAAGGTGCATACCACCAAGAATGAAATGCATGTGAACTGCACATTTTGAACCATAGTTACTGCAAAGAAACTAACTTATATGTTTAATCTAAAAATAGATAAATACATAAATAAATAGATACATTTTAGTCAGTGATTGAAAAAACCATTTTTGCTTAATATGATTCAAAATTCAAAGAATAAAATTTCACTTCAAACATGAATACTGAAAAGTTTGTTAATCAAGCTAATTGTGCACTTATACGGGTTGAAGTGCCCCTGTTATCCTTTCATGAAAACCAATATTGTAGTTGCCTTTTCCCATGAACACAGGTATGCATAACTATTGTGCTGCTGTGAACTCTTTTAGAGGAGAGTCCCTGCTAGCCTGCTGGGGGGATTTGAGGACTGGCACTGGCCGAAGATAAATTGACTTAGAGACCCCTGTCATAATAGCTCACCTGGAGAGGCTGGAATAGAAAATATAAATGTGATGCTATCACAAAAGATTAGTTTTTAATGCTAATAATTCTGGCAGATACCGCATTAAATACATACAATAATGAAATATTCTTTGCGAAAGACTCCATCAATTAATAGGTAAGTCTCTGATTAAGAAAAACTGTTATGATAAAAAGTTTGAATGGGTTAAATATAATTTCTGACTAAATTGAATCTTCCATTTAAAATTGGTTGATAATTAAATGGATCCAGAGTGTACATGTTTAAGAGCAAAGTTAAAAGTTTAATTTTAAGAAATTATGGAAATGAAGTAATGCAACATCTAGGGAAAAAACCTGATAAATAAACCAACTGTCGAGTTATAATAAATAGATTTCATAAACCAGGGCATCAGAACTGTTAGATCAGGTATCTACAATGCGAATAGCCTAATTTCACTTTCATACTAAAAGTATGTTAACCACTGTACAAGGAGTTTGTATGGAAGAGGTATAGTCCAAACCATGGTGAAACAAAGTATCTAATAAATAAGGTTGTTTCAAATATCGAATCTATTTGTATAATGTAAACTAGCCATACTGATATGTATACTACATAACTAAAATAATGTGTTCAGGAAAATTGTTTTTGCTCAGTACAGAAACTGATGGCTGAAGGCTTGCAATATAAGCAACTAGCACTATAAATAAATAATATTGAGCCTAACTTTTATTGTTAACCATGTCTCTTTGTGGGTTTTTCAAATTGGTGCTACTAAATTGCCAACTTCATAGACCACCATTTTTAGAACAAAACACCACAATCAGCAATGGATTCAGAAATAGTATTTGAATTTGAAAATATTATTCATAGTGGGAAATACTCCTTAACTTCAGAACTTCGAGTTCTGCATAGAACAGAAGAAAAAAGTAGTAGAAAAATTCTTGTTAGTAAATCATCATAAATCATTTTTCAGTTTTTTAAAAAGTAGATGCATTGTGTACAAATTACTATAACAATATACTTTGGCAAGTAAAAGTGTAGGAGCTGTTAAGCCCTTTTATTTTCTAAAATGTTAAGGCTTCATTTATTGTCTACACTCAGCATAGAATTGGAGGAAATTATAACAAAATGTTAATAGCACCTCAGCAGCACTTGCTGGGGTCTTGCAGACACTCTTTTTAATATCTGTCTCTTCTCTCCCATATCCAGTACACTCTTATCCAGTGAGTAGATAGCTTTTTAGATCCTGCTGCCCTCATTGTTGCATTTGAAGTGCTTCTCTAGAGCACAATATAATGTAGTGAAGGGGAAGTCAAGAAGGAACTGAAATGGCCCCTCTTGGCAGGAGCCTAGCTGTGGTAGCAACTCCAACCAGCAGCTTCCCATTCTTGCCCCATAAACTCTCTATTTGTTCACCTGTCCCTACTGTATCCTCAGTGTTTATATTTATCATGATGAGATTTGATACTTCTGATATGAAGTATTCAACAACTTTTTCCATTTAATGTTTTTTTTTTCTCTTCTCAATCCAGATACAATTGAAAAAGAGATAAGAAAAATCTTCAATATTCCAAATGAAAGAGAGACCAGATTGTGGAACAAATACATGAGTAATACTTTTGAACCACTGAATAAACCAGACAGTACCATACAGGATGCTGGTTTATACCAGGGACAGGTATTATATAATGCAATTTTGGTTTTCTACCTATACATTTTTTCTTAAATTTAATGCATTTATCTGCTGAATACAGGATGGACCGCTGTGGTCTGACACCCTGGGGACCTGGCTGGTCCTGAACAAGGGAATTTACCGGACCGGGGAGGTCCCCAGGCACCCGCCAACTCTGCTTCTAGCCCCATCTGGCCCCCACTGCCTTCAGCCAGCTGGGCTGCCAGCCCTGGCTGGACCCCCTCCCCTGGGACTCCCCACTGTGCCGACTGAGCTCCCTGCTGCAGGGCTCCTAGCCACGCTGCGAGGTTTCTTTTGCTGCCTGAGCCCCTGTTGCGTTCATGGCTACATTGCTGGTGGCTCGTGCAGAGCTGCTCCCTGTAGCAATGTGCTACCGATAGAACTCTAAGTTCTCCCTAGGTAGCACATCGCTACAGGGAGCAGTTCTGTACAAACCACCGCAGCTCTCCATGCCACCTGAGCCCCCTGCAACATGGGGGACTCTTTGCACCACTTGAACCCTTCCCATGGAACTCCTGGGGTAGATCTTCCCCTTTTTTAAAGATAGTGATATTTGCCTGCTTCCCTTCCCCCACACAGAATTTATGTTCAGAATATAGTGCTTGACCAATTAAATCACCAGATTTTTTTTAAAATCCCCTAGTAAGTGGGGGTGTCTGCAGAGACTAAACTTTTTCTTTATGCAGAGGGGACTTTCCAGTTGCGAACTAAATGTATGTGATGCAGTGTTGTCAACTTGAAGCAGTGTGATGGTGTACCCAGTACCACCCCTTCCCCCAGCTAGATGCTCCCATTCCGGGGCCCAGTGTAGACTGTACTGCTGAATAGGCTACCCCGATAAGGCTTTCCCACACGGAGGGGAAGGGAGATGTGGGCCCGCCCTCTCTGAGTCCCGACCCAGGGCCCTAAGGTCGGGGGGCACTCCCCCCCCTTTGACCTGACTGGCGGGGTGTCACCCTTAACTCACCAGTCCGCGGGCTTACTTCCCATGTCCCGTCTTGGGTCCCTTCCTTCCCCTCTGTCAAAGCTCACTCCCTGGCGAAGCTCCTGTCCAGGTCGTCCCTGCTTCCCGGATTCTTCCACTGGGGCCCTTCGTCAATGTCTCTCCCCCTCTCTTCCTCGCCGTCTCCTCTCCCTTCCTCCACCTTTCCCTCTGAGCCCGGCATGCCCCCTTTTGGGCCAGTGCCTACCTTCAGTGTCCAATCCCCCGCGTCTCTGCCCCGGCCAACACACCCCTTACCTCTTGGTGCAGCGTCCGGTATCCCGGCAACGGGGTCACAGCCGGCCCCGAGCGTTCGGGGCCCTGCACCTGCGTCCACCTCTCGCGGACTGGTGGGACCATGGCTTCCTGCTGCAACGCTGTTTCCTGCGGCCGTGCTGGACGCACGGAGATCGTTTGCCGCGGCCAAGTCGGGAGGCACGCCAGCAGCTGTCTCCGGTTGCTCTGGCACCCCTCCTTCTCCGGGGGGGCTCCGCAAGTGCGGGGTGCTACCGCCCCGTCAAAAGCAGCCAGCACAGCCTGAAATGCATCAGAAGTTCCTAAGTTCCAAAAATTAATCATAGCATGTAACCTTAGTTCTGGGGAGTGGCTTAGATGCTAATAGAGGGAATGGTCTGGTGTATACTCTTCAGAAAGTATGCTGGAAAAATTGGAAAGGATTTTGAAAAGAGCAGCAAGCATGATTGAAGACCTGGAAAATCTGTTGTCCTTCAAGGAGTGTTACTGTAGATGATCCATAGTAGGTGTCTCAGCACCCTTGCCCTTACGTTTGGAACTTTTTAGCAGCAATACGCTGAGTGCTGATGCATATGCAGCACTCCATTCTTCATAGCAGATAAGATTATTAGTGTAGTTTCCCTAGTTAATTCGGGTGCCTTTCCTGCCTTCCTTTTTCCTATTAAAAAAAATCCTTTTCTTTCCGTACTCTCTTCCCAGTTAGTTGGATAGTAATGCCAGGCTCTCCTGGGTTCAAGAGGTGCCTTACTTACAGGCTGTCCATCCCTGTATTGGATGGGCATGCTCAACGTATCTGTTGTCTGGGGCAAGATCACTCCCCACAGACGTGCCATCATTGTAAAGAGCTTTCCTCCAGGGCCTTAAAAGCCAGGGATCTGCAACTTAAGCTCCTAATGATGGAGATAACTATGAGACCACTGTCGGAACCCTTCACTGTCACAAGCCTCTTCACCCCAAACATCTCCCACAGAAGTTTCGGACCGGGGACGGTACCACAGACACCTCCAGCTAAGAAAATCTCTAATAGGAAGCATTTCTCTGCTACCACTGAAAGACCTGCAAAAAAGATATCCCCTCAACAGAAGCCTTCCTCAGCACTGATGGTACAGGCTTCTAGGATTAAGCAGGTTCTGGGCACATCTGGCGTGGACAAGTCCTGAGCGGTGGTGCCGACTAAGGAAGCATGCCCTGCAGTCTCAGCACAAAAAACAAAAAAGACTGCATCTGCACCATCAGTACCAACAGCATTTGCACCAGGACAAGCAGCACCAAAACCCGGCACACCACACCAGAACTAAGGGCATTCGGATCCATCAGCAGAAACTTCATCCAGGATGGTACCGGGGCTCCATACCAAGACTTTTCCACTACCAATGGCAACCATGACTCGCCAGGATGATATCTCTGTATCACCACAGCGTATCCAGTTGACCACACCATCAGTACCATGAATTCCTCCACCGTGTCTGTTGACCATGCAACAAGAATTGTCAGTCACGTTGGTACCGGGGCCTACCCTCTTCTGCACCAACACCACTCCTATCCTTGAGGGACCAAGCAGCCTTGCTATCCCTTCTAGTTCAGATCTACCTTTTTCTAGTGAGGACAAAGATGATGAGGAAATCTTTCTCTCCTCGTCACTCTTCACCCAAACCTGCCTCTCACAGCTACAACAACAACAGCAGCCAAATTTGCATATCTTCTTCCGAAATAAAAACATTGTCTAGATGCACCCCAAGGGATATACTATCCCTTTTCTGTCCTTCCCCTCAACTCATCCCCTTCCCTGTCCCTCTTCAGGGACTCCTCTCATGAGACTCCTGCAACAGGAGATTGACAAGCTTCTCACAATGGGGGATATAGAACCAATACCTCCTCCACAAAGGGAAAAGGAGTTTTATTCCCGATACTTCTTGACTCCACAAAAATCAGGAGGCTGGAAACCATCTTGGACCTGCACAGATTGAACAAATACCTAAAGAAACAACACTTCACCATGGTAACACCGTCAAAAGGAATAGTTTGGGAAAAGGAAACTGGATGTCGTCCCCCTACAAGACACCTACATCCACGTTACAATTTGACCATCACACAGGAGATTTCTCAGATTTGCTCTGATCATCACTGCCAATATCGTGTCCTTTTCTTCAGATTTTCCTCAGTTTAAAGGGTATTTTCAAAAGTCCTTGCAGTAACCATAGCTCACTTACGAAGATCAAGGGTAATAATCTTTCCATACCTGAATGACTGCCTTATGGTAACTCCCACAGCCCAGCTAGCAAAGGAGTCCACAGCAAGAACTATCAACTTGTTCAACACACTGGGCTTACAGATAAACACACAGAAGTCCCACCTGACTCCTATTCAAGAGTTGGAATTGATAGGTGCAGTGCTGGATTACATCTGACCACAAGCCAGACTTCCACTTCAGTGTTTCCAATCCCTAGATCAGGCCAACCAGTTAGAGACGAAGAGCCACAATAGCTGTGGATAGAGTGCAAAGAGCCACATATTATATATTTATTTTCATATATCTATATGAATTGATAGATATAATACACAAAATATAGTGATAAAAATAACATTACAGGACATTTCAGGCAAAAACCAATAAAAATGTCTCAGTAAACCCTTAAGTCTCTAGTCATTTAAAAAATTCATGGCCAGTCCATAGATCTTCAGGAACAAACATCAAATTAAAAAAAACCCTTTAAAAATACAGTAATATTCTCACACTAAAATAGCATCCCCACCATGTATTTTAAATTTAACACTACTGCCTTATTATGTCCTGTGATGTTTTAAAAATTAAAATGAATTGAGAAGTAAATTAGCACAATTTGAAGTGCCTGTTTCACTCCAGCTTGTTGATCTCTGATATTGTTTCTTATTTTTAATTTATGAAGATTCTGGCTTTTTTTATAGTTCTGAAAATCTGTCCCAGATTGTAAATACGAGAGGTTCAAAAACAATAAGGGAGAGATTCATATCTCAGAACAATTGCTTCAGAACAATTGCTGGCAAACAATAGCCTTTGAATTTTCTTTAAAGAAACACAGTATAAACCAGATACATTCTGATTCTTTTTTTGCCCTGGAATTTAAATACAACATCTGTGTTGGCTGCCTTATTTTGCGTCTGTGAAGACTTTGAGTTTAAGGTGCTTCAGCCCCCTGCTGTAACCCAATGCCCCACCCTTTCCCCAGAGCTAGGCACCCTTAGCCCCC
>CM057845.1:53804222-53827865 GCA_030068395.1 Apalone spinifera
CCCCCCCCCCGCCCCCGAGCCTTAGAGGATCACCAAGGGTTATCGTATGGGCCTCAGAATTGATGTTTATCTCAGAAATGAGGATAGTGGTTGGCAACTCTGGAAGAAAAGCTCAGAGGGGCAGAAGGGCAAATAAAAAGAGGATAATATACAAGTTAGGTCAGAGTTAGAAGCAGCAGCTATAGGGATGGATAATAAAATAGTGACACGGATTACTGCTGATTTAGCTATGGTGCTAGAAATCATTTCAGCAAGCTAGAAGAAAAAATAAATGACAAACTGGACACTATGAATAGTCGAATAAATGATCAAGTAGTAGATATTACAGGCATGGACTCTAGAATTATTAGATTTGAGAAGGGCCATACAAAACCAAGTGGAGAGATTTGCATCCTTGGAACCTCAAGTTAAAATATAAACCAACGGGAAGATCAGTAAAAATACTAGGACTATGGGATTGCAATGGGGGGCAAAGACCAAATACCCCATAAAATACTTTGAAACATATATTAGAAAGTCCTCAACTCTACTGGTCAAATCAGATCAACTTAAAATGGCATACCAGTTTAGACAAGCAGCGAGCAATGGATATTTGACTGGACCACCTTCTGTCAAAATACAATTACACAACTTTAGAGGCCAAGTTTTTATTCTGAATTCAGCTAGGAAGGTGAAAGAAGTAAAAGTGGGTGGTAACTTAGTTGTCTTCTATTACGACTATTCTCAGGCCCATCCTTACAAATTGTGGAGCCCTATGCAACTGAGGCCCCCTAGCTTCTGCTGGGGTCCAGGTGCTTCCTCTTCTGCCCTTTCCCTGTGTGTCTCCTGCTAGGTTTGACCACCTTCCCTTCTCTCACAGATGCTGCCATGGGCCTGGTGCTTCCCTCCTCCTCCCCTCTCCTCCCCCCCCCCCCCCCCCCCCCCCCCCCCCCCCCCCCGACAGCTCATGCCAGGAGTCTGGGGTGTCCTCCCAACATTTTCCTTGTGTGATTCCTTCCAGGGGCCATGGGCTCCCCCATTCATGTGGTTGGTGCTTCCCTTCTGCCTGCCCCCAGCATTCCTTCTGCCCGCCAAAAGGGTACTTGGAGGCTTCTCTGGTGCTGAAGCAAATCTGCAGAGTCTGGGGGCTCCTCTCTGCCCCCAGTTTGGCAGCAGATCCCTCATTTGCTGGTTCCTGCTCGCTGCGTGCATGTTGCGGAGGAGACAGAGGGAAGCACCTTAAGCATAAAGAAAATGGAAGCTATGCACATAGGGAATGTGGAAAAAAAGAGGTATAGGTTGAAAAAGGTGAAATGGAAAAAAGAATTTATATACTTGGGATATACACTTGGCACTATCAGAGGAAGATCTAGAGAACTGAAAAGAAGAAGCCCATGGATGACGGGGGGAGGGGGAGGAGAGGAAGAGACTTGGGGCACTTTAAAGACTAACAGATTTATTAGGACATAAGCTTTCTTGGATAAAAATCACTTTGTCAGATGTATGGAGTGGAAATCACAAAGGTAGGGATATATAATCACAAAGGTAGGGCAACAGAGGGTAGATGGGTATGAATGAAAGAAATTAGGGGGGAGATGAACTTATTGGAGAGTGTGCATTTGAGAGAGGCTGAACATGTAGTAATGATGGGAAAAGAACAAAGTATGGGAGAAAAAGTACAAAAAAATACAGAAGATAAAAGGAAAGTCTCTGGTAACAGAAGTTTGAAAATAAAAGAATTAGAACTCCAATATCTCTGGATTCGTGCCATGGACTGGAAGGCATATAAAGAATCATGCACACTTCCAACCCCGTGGAAATGGGAAGTCAAAAGGAATTTTCAATAAATAATGGCACAGGGATTATTATTCAGAGAGTCTGTATTATTAAGATTACCAGAAAATATTTTTTTAAAATATATTTATAAAAAGGGACCAATCTGGAATGTTAGGGTAACTGTTGCCTTCACTTCACATCAGGTAGAGGTAAGAAGCTCCCACAAGCTCAGATACTCAAGTTAACATATAAAGAATAGGACATGATAGATATCTGAGGTTCCTACCCTGTAATCGGAGGGACTTCACTTTTTTTCCTCCTAAACTGCCAAAAATATAGGAGTTAGATCTATCCTAGTATATAAAAAATTCTTTACATGAAATTTTCAGTGTTGGAATATATGAAATCATATCTTGCACCATGCAACTATCTTCATGAAAATGAAGTCTAATTCAGGAATCAGACACATTCCTTGGAGATTTAATATATTGTTAAAAGAAAAAGTCTTTGTGAATAAAATAGAAAAACATGTTGATAATTATATAGAAAATAATACCTTCCAGGAAATACTCCCAGAATTTAGTTGGGGCATGCCTTTAAAGCAGTGATGAGAGGACATGCTATCTCATAATAGTCATGGGGTGAGGGAAGACACAAGAACAGGTAGACTTAGAAGACTTTTGAAGAAATATTATTTGACTATTAATTCAGACTTAATCAACAGATGAAGATAGGAAAAAAATACAGTACTCTTGTGTTACAAAAGTTTTTTTAAATAGAGGAAAATTGCTATCCAGACTGATTTCCATCACAAAACCCAGAATAGTTGTATCCTAACTTAAGGACAAAAGGTCTTAGCTCACAACTCCCTTTGGCTGTAAACGGTGAACTGGAGCCAATGGGAGCTGCCAAGTTCCATGGCTATGGAACCAGTAAGTAAACAAATTGGAGTGATGCATTAGCAGCTTTCTCAGAGTGGCTCCACAGACCACTTTGAGAAACACTGACCATTTTGAATAGTTGAATTTGTATACTTAAAATGAATAACATGCCAATGGTGGTATATCCTTTTTCCATGATTCCCGTTATACCTCCTAAAAAGTCTTCAAGAAATGTAAGTTATTCAGATATTCATGTGATCAAATAAAAAACCAGGAATTAAAATGAAAATGGCTGAAATGTCCAGTTGAAATGAAAGTTGTCACTGACATACTTGGAGAGATTATATCGGGGTTACTCAACTTTGGAACCCTGGGGGCCACAGTGATACTCTCAGCACATGCCAAGGGCCACAACTTAAATGTGGTTGCAGATACATGCAAATTTATATGCAAATATATGCAAATAGCTTATTTCACACTGACTGGCATGAATACACAGATTAATGCAAGACTACACAACATGCAGGCCCCAATTAAGTCATTTCTGCTGATATTAATAAAATGCAATATTTACCCAGTTTCCACCCATATGACAGCACTTTTAATGAACAATGACAGTCCAGGAATTTAACTACTAAAACACATATCAGCAGAACTTGACTTAAATCGGCAGTTCTTATTCTATCACTGCTACAACCAAGAACTTTGTAATTATTGTATCTAACCAATTTTAATTCTCGCCTTTCTTTTATAAATAAACATTTAGATTTTAGATACTAAAGGATTGGTAGCAGCATGGTTTTGAGATAACATCTGAGCTGTATATTGATTCGCCGTTGTGGAGTGTGTTCCCATTGGAGGCCATGTTCAAAGGAGCCCACCCGTGGGCTGCTTGTTGAGCTCTCATAAATCCAAACTGCACCGTGGGCCGCAAACAAATGGGCCGTGGGCTGCATGTTGAGTAGCCCTGGATTATATGGTGGCACAAATTAGACCAGTATTGGAATGGGTCGTTAATAGAGAGAATTCATCATGGATACAGATAGAGCAGTGTGACATTATTTGATTAAAATATGATCATATATATCATTGTTGCAACTGCTGTTATATATTTGCAACAAATCTTGTACAGAGTGTGGCATGTAAAAGATCCATGTGAAGGTTATTATTTGCAGAATGTGATCAATATTGGCTCTATGCCTATATTTCAAATGTTTGCTCCTGAGGTAATGCCCAAAAGGTATTTAGCTATTTAGAAGGGAAATGCTCAAACTAAGAAGCTTATCAAGGAAACTTAATTCACAGTGGACCATACTGGATACTTCAAACCAGAGAGTGTGTGTAATGACTTCAGCTGTGACTAAGCAGAATTGTGCATGGACATGTGACTTGCCCATGTGACTCCATATTCCATCTTCACCTGTAATTTTCCACGCTAAAAACAAAAGGATTCCCTCTGCATGGTGGAAGCTATAAAAGTTCCTAGAAAAACTTCCATTTTCCTCTTTCCTGATCAACTCTCTGGACTATGTACTTATACTAATGGGAGCATTCTAACACAGAGACTGAGATCCTTCTGATGATTTGGAAGCAATCACAGACTTGACTTAAATCAGCAGTTTATTCTATCACTGCTACAACCAAGAACTTTGTAATTATTGTATGTAACCAGTTTTAATTCTTTTATACATAAACGTTTAGCTTTTAGATACTAAAGGATTGGCAGCAGCATGATTTAGAGATAACATCTGAGCTGTATATTGACCTGGGTGGGTGGCTGGTCCTTTGAGATCAGAAAAACCTTTGAACATTTAAAATCAAAATGTTCAGTATCCAAATTATTTTCAGTATCACTATCCAGTATCCAAATTATTTTCGTCGTCATTGGCATTTTAAGAATACAAAACTACCTAAACCCCCAATTATTAAGTATCATTCTGTTTCCTGACAAAATAAAGCCTAAGTATATATCGATATTTAATTTTCAGAGCCACTTTCTAGCTCAAATACTAAACACATCACAGACATGAGGTAAGGACAATATGATTTCCTTAGTTGAAAAGAATATCATTCTTTATTTGTAAAATAAAGATTATAATTCCATCCATTTCAGATGGGTCTATTCAAGAACATAGAGCAATCTATTATATATTTTTAAGAGTTCGTGGATTTGTTTGTGCAAAATAGTCATACTTTGTGATTGCCTACAGATACCAAATTACTATATGATTAGAGTTCATTAAAAATATTTGCTAATAAAATTAACATAAAGTTGCCTATTCAACTGTCATTTTATACAAAGAAAATTTTTACTGTAACAAATGACAAAATAATTCAATTATGGAAGAGTAATGGAAACTTTAAGAGGTTCTGATTTTAATTTATTATGGTAATTGTTCAATAAAATTAATAATGTTTGAAATTGAAATCCTACAATTTAAAACTGTCGTTTTACTTCCCTTTTGCAAGCACATTAAAAATTCTATTATATATATTTAATTTCTTGAACTTTCCTATAAGTGTAATCTGTGCAGAATGACTTTGCCCAGCTAATGACGGACTTCACCTGCTAGTAGTAAATATTTCTTTCTGTAACAGAGCTAAAGTTTCAGACTTTAAAATTAATTTTTGTTTTTCTTATCAACATCTCCTATACAAAGAGTTGTTGCATTGACTTAAATAGTAAACTACCTAAAATAGTAAACTACCTTTTTGGATGTGTTTTAAGAGTAACACTAATACTGTTTTACAGAAAATGTAAATGTTACTATAGTACATGAAAAGATGCCTTGATTTAAAACCAAAACAGCATCCTTTTCTTTCTCTTAATGCTCTACATATTGCTACATGGTCTAAGTGCATATGATCTTAGTCATACATTTACAAACATATGCTTTAAAAACAATGCAGCCAAAAATTCGTGTGCCATATTTTCAAATTACTACTCTATTTAGAATATGCTTTTAGTCTTAGAATCTCTATTATTATAGTTAAAATTAGGAGTTGAGTTTTTGTACCGCTGTCATCCTTAAGACTATTTTGACACAGCAAATATTTAACATGCTTACGACATCTTGTTGGTAGACATGTTTTACTATTCCTACAGAACTTTTCTTGAAAATAAAAAGTGGGGAAAAAATGACTTATGAATATACTTACCTTATGATTGATCTTTTTGTACTTTCCATTGTTTGATAACCTTTTTGAAAAGATAAAATGAAATAATCCTCCAGAGATTTTTTTTTACAGTGTTTCTTAACAACAACAAAAATAGTTTGCTATTTATTGAATGTTCGTGCCTTCTGTTTTTGCTTATCAGTGTCAGCAAGAATGTAAACAGCTCTAATGTTTCAGCTAGCTGCCTGCCACAGAGCAGTAGGACTGACTTTAGGTGTCATATTAAGCTGTCGCATTATTTCATAGCAAATGCTTGCTTTTATATAGATATTGTAAAGATCCCTTTAGTATTGTATTTATATGGCTATTTAAAATATGGATATTTCCAATATAAGTATAAAAATTTTCAGCTTGCTATATTACTTGGAATTAAAATTTATTTATTTGGTCTATCTGAGGGAAAAGCCCACTAATTGTAAAACTGAGTTTGATCAATAGCAGCAGTAATATATTACTTTTTATTTTAAATAAAACAGTATTTATGTTTTCAAATACCATACATATTACAATATTTTATTTACAAATTTAATTGAAAAAAGTGTAATTGTTCTAGTTTACTTTGTATCTAAGTTCCTTTAAAATGCTTGGCCTCCAGGAACTGGAGTGTAAACAGTTAATCTTTTGATTTAACTTGATCTTAAATAGTCAATTAGAAGTTCATTGAATAATAATAATTAATTAATAATAACTTCCCTCTGCATGTAATCTGTGTATATATTTTTTGGTTTGGCATTAACATTGTCAGTTTTCACAAGTGGAAAGAGTAGAGAGTGGGGTCACCCAAACATCTGTACCAAAATGTCTGCTGTTTACATATTCATACATTACCTGGAAAAGGGGTGAATAGTGAAGTGGCAAAATTTGCATAGGATACAAAATTACTCAGAAAGCTAAATTGAATAACTACAAAGGGATCTCGCTATACTGAAACAAAAGACTGATGACAAAATGGCAGATGAAATTCAATGTTGATAAGTGCAAAATAGTTCATATAGGAAAATAAAATGATACGGGTCTAAATTAGCTGTTTCCCGTAAATAAAGAGAAGAACAATGAAAATGATTAGGAATAAGCTACAGTTTCCACACAAGGAGAGATTAAAAAGACGCTATTGTTAAATTTAGAAAATTTAGAAAAGAGACGACTCAGAAATATGAGAGAGATTTATAAAATCATGAAAGGTATGGAGAAACTGAATAAGGAAGTCTTATTTATCCCTTCATCTAACATGAACCAGGGGTTGCCTACTAGAATTAATAGACAACAGTTTTAAAACAAGTATAAGGAAGTACTTCTCTTGGCAATAAGTTCCACAGTTTGACTGTCCATTGTATGATGTTGTGAAGTCCAAAAGTATAAGTGGGTTCAAAAAAGAATTAAATAACTTCATGGGGGATAGGCCCACCAGTGGCTATGAGGCAAGATGGTTAGGGCCAGGACATAACTGCCAGCTCCTGAACTTCCAGCATATGGGACTGGGCAACTTGAATTGTCCTGTTTTGTTCATGCCCTATGAAAATCTCTGTCATTTGCCTCCATCAGATACAGGATACTGAGCTTTATGGACCATTGGTTTAACCTAATCTGGCCATTCTGATGGTCCAAGGAAGAGAGGGTGATTTAAATTATAATGGTGGAAGAATACACAATATCAGAAGGCCGAAGGGATTTTCATGATCCAAGTAATTATCTTTTCCCAGTGGCCATATCTTATGACTTTATTTATTGGAAGCACTAGGATCTAGTTGTTTGTTAAATATTTTTAAATAAGTGTTTAATCTCACATGGAGAGTTCTCGTAAAATAATCTATAAGATTCTGCCTGACACTTGCATGCCATAATATTACAGTCCTAGGTCACCTGGGGGCCAGGCTTGATCCAAAGCCTAGTTAAGATAATGTGTGTTTACAGTTTTCCATGTTTTTTGTGTTGAGCTCAAATGGCAGTCAAGGAAAAACAGCAGGTTATGCTGTACATTAATTACATGTAATTGTTACAACTCTGAAGATCATTTTTACTGAAAACATTCAACAACTCCAACTTCATAGTTTTTAAAAGGATGTTGTATATCTTAAATGTACAAGGAATATAATGCTCTGATTTGACTCAGCTGAGTAAACATGAAATTCCTAATATTTTGCAGCTCCAGCAATTTCTATTAATGTCTATCAGTCAAAGAAAATCTCTGAACAAGTGATGTAATTTTGCTTTTAAATGGCTAAATTTACACTAATCTGAGAATACTTATCTTTTAAAAAACATGTATTCTTATTTTTGTTACAAATGACACTTTCATATCTCATCTCAAAAGCCATTTACTATTGAGAAATTAATCAATATTTAGAAGAAAAACGCATCTGCTTCATTTTGTTGCCTTAGTGTGGGCTGATTAACTTTTTGGCATTCTTTTTAGGCCATTTTTTGTCTTATTTGAGTTATTTCTGAAATACCCAGTGTGATATGAAAGTTTAATATGAAGTGTTTATGAAATAATTCATTTTACTTTTAAGATGCATTTTGAAGCTGGAAACTATTGTCCTGAATATTTAGTGCTCTGCTCATAAGAATTTTATTTTTTCATACTTATTTACATACATTGTTCATCTATTTAGCTTTTTCTTTTTCATGATTAATTTTAATATCTCAGCATTTTTATCTAATTTAACATTTTCATATTTTTAAAGGTCCCCAGGTGCATCCAATTTTTCAGCTTTACCAAAGATCTCTCCATCTCTATCAAATAATTATAACAACATCAACAACAGAAAGTAAGCAACATATCTTAAGAACTTTTTTATTTAATTGAAATCTCCCAAATATTATTTGGAAATGACCTTGTTTTTTACCTTTTTTAATTGGGGAATTAATTTTGTTTTGACAATGCTCAGGTTGTAGTTCCTTTATTATTAGTCAACATTGATAGTATATCTACCTAGTTGTGTCTAGGTGTCAGAAGTTTGATATTATTTTGTGAAAAGGATTGTTTTGCTTGAATATTATAACACAGATGCTCAGTGAAAAGAAAGCCTTTTATCTTTTTTAAAATGTATTTGCTTTTGTTAGTTTTATACTTCAAATTTGAACTTCCATTTTTTTTAGGAACTGGTATATTTAATAAGACAGAAATCTTCAAAAAAAAAAAAAAAAGCTTTCTCTGTCAGGTGGCTGCTTAGTCTATAATTCCTTCACTGCACAGTATAGTATACTGTAAAAAGCCAGCAGTGAAATGAAGTTTCCATTTTTCTACAGCCTTACAGTAAAGCCACTTTCAAATGTCTGAAGCCAGAAATAGCCTGTCTTGAAGACAAACGGGAAAATACGAAGAGGCTTATTAAATCTTGCCATACCGATTTAATTTAAAATATTTTCTTCCAGATGTGTGTGCTATATATAAGTTTTAACTTAAATGTTAACTTAATTTTTAAAGGTAATATTAAATATTTTATACAACATCTTCCAGTTAAATACTGCATTTATGAGAAATAATTTTTCATATGGATTGAAGTGTCACTTGTGCTTCTACTGATTATGGCTATTCCCATCTCTCACTTTTAAACAGATAAGTACATGTACTTATCTGCAGTCTGTCGTACTGTATTTACTAAGAAAAAATTGCTTTTTATGGATTTTTGTGGAATACATAATGATGGATCTGGATTTCAAGTAGAAAATTAGTAATTCCTTCTCCCCCATTGTTTGTTTGAAAATCAGAATTATAATACCTAAAGCTAGCAAGGTCACTATTTCCTGTGTGAGATCCTGTTTTAAATTCAAACTATCCATTTTCAGTGTTATATCGTCACCACAGATATGTTGTGTAGGCTATATTTTAGAGGTCGCTTATTGAGCTTGTTTCTAGTGCTTTAAACTTTTTAAAAAACATCTTTCCTCAGATTAATATTTTGTTTGTTTGAAGGCATGGTAAAAATTTTGTGAGAACTTCAGGTAAAATTCCATTCAATTGCTTAGTTTTCTGAGCTTTTCTGAGGACTTTTACATGGAAAACAAAGTAAAATGAATAACTCAAAATGCTTATTTTAAAACTTCAGTGTTTCCATGGAATTAATCTTCAGAGTCAAGCACAATAAATACTTAAAAATTGATTGAAAAATTAAAAATTAAAAAGTGTCCCAAGTGTTAGAAAATATAGGTACTAATCTTTTTTGAGTAACCAAGTATGTATAATTATTTCTGGAGTGCTGTGTATTCAAATAAAAGCGGTTTCCTTCATTGTTCATTTGCATAAATGCATATTTACTTCAACAGGCGATCATAACATTGCATTTTTGAATGACACACATAGTACAGTTCACAGATTTTCAATGTGAAATTATTGAAGGTTTTTCTTTAAAACCAAGTAACACTTTGGGAAAACTACTTATTAATGCAGTGGCACGGTTATCTTTGAACATAAATCAGAACATTAGTTATTTGCTCAAAAACAGAAAATATTTCAAAATGTATACAGTAAAAGCTGTGATATCTGACACTTTACTAACCAGTAAGATCTGTTAACATTTCTGATGTCTCCCAATACAAATCTTCAGGCTAGTAAGTAGGACTAACATACTGCCAATACAGTTGCACATTGTGCACTCTACTTTTATGCCAAAGAGACAAAAGACAAATAAAAATGCTAATATGAAGGATTTATTTAAATAAGCAGCTTTCAGGATATGTCATAGTACCGATTTAGCCCCATTTCCTATGTTTGCATCGTCTGTGATAATTGGTGTTGATAATGATAACCCTGAGGCACTGCAAGAAGTCACTGCAAGATCCTGAAGTAGTCTCCTGAATTATCATAGAAAAAAAGTTATGTTCTGTGTAGTTTGTGTGTTTTTAGTGATCTACGTATATGCCATGCACTGCCCATAATAATAAGTAATGTCATAAAATCATCTACTGTATACGCCTAAGTGCCTCAAGAAACCAACCACTTACTGGATTGGTGGGTAGCTGTATACAATTTTATATTTTATTCATTTTATTGTGTTCTAATTATTTAAAAATTGGTATTACATTTGTAAGTATAGCTTTTAATTAACTAGATTTTTTTGACTAACTCCGTTTCTCCAACATGCCAGATAACAAAGCTTTTACTGTATATCATAAAGGAAAGCATTTATCAGTATACTACTAATATAATATATATATATATATTAAGATGACCCAATTAATTACTAAGGGGGCCATATCTGTTACTATCCTGACTTTTATATCTGCAGCATTGAATTAATAGTTTTGTATTCAGATGTAAATTGTAATATCTGACAGCACTGCATGTATTTATATTTTACCCTTCAGGGCTGAGGTCAGCATGTGTGTGCCTCCCCATTTTTCTTTGCCTCCTGCAAATGTAGTTTTTCCTAAGAAAACTCTTCCTCTGCCTACTTTTAGCAACTGGCTGCTGCAGTTGGAACAAACACACATTTCAGAATCTTTTGCACTGCTGTCAGATGCTTTGGAGGATTGTAGAAATCACAGGATTCTGCAGTGTTTCTGTGCCTCCAAGTAGGTATTGGATGCGCTGGCTCAAAAGAAATTCCCAAACTTTGCTTTTAAGATAGCAGCATACACTTCAGCAGCTAATGAAGTGGAGAAGAAAACAAACAAGAGAACATCAATATTGAATGAGAGTAAGGTCACTCTGTCAATCAATAGCTTTTGACACCAAAACTTGACCAATTTACATGACATAAAAAACAAGTTTAGCTACAAAAGTCTGTTTATACAATAAGATTTGTTGACCATAGAGGAATATAATGTAGAAGGTAAAATTCAAAATATATTAGTTTATTTTACAAACCTGTGTAGTTGAGTAAGTGGGTCTGATGGGTACCTGCACTCAGTTCTGTGTACTTAAGTCTTTAAGTTTTCATACATGAGTAGTCAATGGAAATAATTATGTATATAAGTCTTCTCAGGACCAAGCCTTAATTTGAAAAATATTGCATTTACCATTGACTGAGCTTTAATTATTATACTAAGGATCTCTAGTAGTTAATCTTTAGCATACTTTTCAGTTTACTAATGATTCTCTTGAAATGATAGCATTATAGGATGATTATCATATTATACTCAGCGGTAATTTTGAAAGGATGGAAATAGCTGGATTCAGATCTTATTTTTATAATTGAAGTTGTAATGTGAAATAGTGAATATATGTTTCCTGTGTTGCTTGATGTCAGATGCTTTTGAAATTTGTTGTAGTTTTTAAAAAAAATAAGAGTAACAGAGTAAATAACTAGGAGGTTTAGGATATGAGGCTTGTCACTTGTGAGAAATGTTTCAGATCTAGTCCAGAAAGTCATCTCCACCTAGTCAGTGATCTCCTGTCACTTCTTACTTGTCAGACGCAGTGCTGGCACCTTTGCTCACTCTCTCAGTGGACACATCATGGACACAATGGAGTAGAAACTGAAGTGTTTTACTTATAGAAATGGTTTAAATTTGACATGCATAAGACAGTGGAATCAGGAAAATGATTGTAAAGTCTAAATAGAAATGTGGAGCTGACTTTGCTGTTAACACCACTCAGCTTAATTAGAGTATACTCCATTCTTGTACTGTCCTCATTAAAACTTGTGAAAAGAAAAGATGTCCTAAAAATCTTGGCTGAGCTTCTCCCTTGTGGATACTAACCACGCTGCTGTAACATCTATTGGAAACTATGACAGTTAAAACAAGAGACATGCAGACTTTGCAAAGGTTCCAACTTTACTCATTTATTTCCTGTTTAATCATACACATAGTACAAGAAATTGAGATCTATGGAAAAATTATAAAAATAACAAAACCCTGCATCTAGTATCCTTACCTCTCTGACAGCTCTCAGGATGTTGGTCAATCCTTTCAGGGTCCCAGAACTCTCCTCTCCTCTATTTCCTGTTCCCAGTCTTGCTTTCTTGTTCTGGGCAGCAAATGAACACCTTTTAAGGCCGAACATGTCCTTTTATGAAGATCCAGGCTCCTCTCTGAGATTACTGCCTCAGCAACTTCATGTTCTTCCTTGGGTGTTGCTTGCCCACATAAAGTCCAGATTGGGAAAATTTGTTCCCCTGGACTGCTGTCCACCATTATTCTATGGTTCTTCCATGTCAATAGACCGTTCAAGTTGGTACCTTTTGATGGGTCTCCATTGTTAACCCTCTACAAGTGAGCCCGCAGAGTGTCTGCTAACCTCTCGTGCAATCTCTAGTTAACATGGGAGTTATATTCTTATATTTTAAACTTCATATGGCAAAGTAGATATCACAAGAAACGTCATGATTCCCAAGTGTACACAGTATTCAGCTCAAGAAGAAAAGGGATTTACTTTCACCAGGTTTTCAGTGTTTTCCGAAGCATATTGGCTACAATAATAGTTGTAAAAGAGACTTTTTCTAGCCTGTTGCCATTTTCCTATTTATTAAATCAGGCACCACAGGTGTTGGACCAATAACAGGGAAAATGGGGATCACCGAGCAGAATTGACCATGGAGAAGAGCAGCCAGTCTCCAAACCTCTAGAACATACCTCTCTTCACTGGGCCACAATAGAGAGCATAGTACAAGAGAAATACTTTGGAGAAATAAATAAGGACAGATGCATTTTCCTCTCAACAACTTAGCATTAACAACTTATCTGAATTTGTGTGTATTTCATGTTTTGGGGTACTTTCATTTTATTTTACTCTGAATGTTATATTTACAACATAATTTTAAGTAGTACTAAAAAGTACAAAAGGCTAAGCTTATCACATCTGTGTGACATTCATATTAAAACAAAATAAAAAATATCTTCATCAGATTAATTTTATTCTAAATTATTTACAAAATATAATCCAGAGAAAATTATTGCATATGTTTATAGTCTGTGCAAAGACTGATATTTACATCTAGATGATTCCTGGCTATTTTAATTCTTCTTGTTCTGTTAATATTATGACCCTGGTGCATGCATTATGCCTCAGATTGATGTAAAGAGCTTTCTCATAGTGTCTGTCTCTAAGGGACTGAAGAGCTTTTTTAGGTATATGAGGGTATACTTGGTTCTTGTGTTTGTGTGTCTTTGGGAAACTCAGCAAGACTGCCAAATTAAAATAGATACATGTACAGAGGAGGACTGAAAGTGGGAGTTCATCCTGCAGTCATTTAGATTGAGTATACTGAATATAAGTTTTAAGTGATTCTTTTTAATTGAAAAAAGTACATCATAAGCTACCCTCACCACTTATATTTTTAAGATTATAAAGATTAATTTGTTGCATTGCATGTTCTTTCTTGTTGTTTTTTCTTATAAAGAGACCTTCAAAATCTTATTCCACTTTTAGTCCATTGTGAAATAATATTTCAGGGTTGTTAGAAATGCTCTTGAATCTTATCAAAGCTATCATCAAATATTTCATATGGTTAGTAACTGTAAACAGTTTAAGTAAGTTTAATCTTTTACCAGGCTTTTGTTTGTTTTATTTTAAATCACATCTGTGTGACATTCATATTAAAACAAAATAAAAAATATCTTCATCAGATTAATTTTATTCTAAGTTATTTACTATATATATATATATATATATATATATATGTGTGATAATAAAACTAGTTGTTTTACTAGGCTTTTACCCTTTTTAGTTGTCTAAAATATGCTTATTTTACTGGGAGGATGTAATATTTTGTATTTGTGTTCTGTCGTATTATGGTAATAAATTACCATTAATTTAGCTAACATTTTACTTATTACATAATCTCCTCCAGTCTCACGAGATAGATACATAATATACCTTTATGAAATTTGAATGTAGTTCCTAGAAGGCATTTGGTGCATTCCTTTTTACTTTAGGTTACTCTAGGCTTTTTCCTGCATTTGAATGCTGGATTGTGCTGTCCTAGCACTGAAACTATAAATAGAAATTTTCAGTGCATCAAGCCAGTGATGTCACGGTGGCCTTGAAAATCTCAGCTCTCACCTGTAACTGAAGCACAATTCTTCATTCCAGTTTCTACTGTCCGCACAGTTGTACAGAAGCAAAATGCCGAAAGGATACGCAGGAGATGATTTATTGCTGCTGGTGGTGCCTAAAGTCTGAGTGTCTTAAATTTGATGGAACAATGAAGAGTGGAGTGAGCTGTGAAGCTGCTCCTCTTAATCAAGGGTAGAGAGATGCAGTAGCAATCTGTTTTGTTTGTTTCAATACATGAAATGTTTGGTTATTTGCAGGGAAAGAGATCTTTTTCTTTTTGACTGAAATTTAAGATTGATAAATTCCAGAATTAAATACATCTAAGAATATATCTAGTTAACAATAGTTATTTTTAATTTTAGATAACTTATTTGATAATTAGCAAAAAAACCTACGTACATTAAAGCACTATAGGGCATGTGACTACATTGTGAAAAATGTTTTTGTTTTCTTACAGTGTGAAAAATTCAAACTATTGCCTCCCATCATACACTTATAAGAACTATGATTATTCAGAGCCAGGAAGACACAATGAACAGCCTGGCCTCTGTGGCCTAAGTAACTTGGGAAATACATGTTTCATGAACTCAGCTATTCAGGTACGTGCATTAGAGAAAAGTGAACCTGGCTTGTTACTTTGAAATTAGTATTTTTGTATTTTGCATTGAGACTTGTTTACTGGCAGAACACTATAAAATTTGAGAAAATAGTACAGATTGTTAATGGGGAAAGTTAATTTTCCTATCTACTCTGTTTCCCCTAATATTGTGCTTGACGCATAGAGCAAGGATCCTGAGTAACCCATGTAATCCCTTGAATAGGATTCTGTACTTTCCTCTGTTGCTTGGTACTTATGAAAACTACCAAGATGCAGAAGGAAATTTAGAAATTCTAATTTGAGGGAAATCATTTTCCTTCCTTATCATGCATGTGTGCTTTTGCACCTTTTACCTCTTCAGCCCTAAAAAGCATCACTACTGACCTTACAGACACAAAGGAAAATGAGAGCACAAAAGAACAATAGAAGATCACAGAAACACAGAGTTGGTGCAGCCAGAAACACGAATGGCGGGAAAAAAACAAGGTGTGAGAGGGAAAGGCAGATAATTGTGGGCTAGAATGGTAACCCACACCATTTGTCCTTCCGCCCTATTCCCCACTAATAGTTGTGGGAGGCACCACTTTGGATCAGTATAACCAAACCATAATATGTTTAGCTTCATTGGCTAGCTAGCTAATAAAATACTAATACAAATTAGAACAAAATGCATGGCATTTGTGTTTTTTTTCGTATCTGAAAAACATTATATATGATCCTGACAGCATCCCTATGAGCTAAGCATGTACTGTTATATGAATCTGATAGATGAGAAAACTGATAGAGAGTTTGTGATTTGTCAAAAGTCACAGAGTTTTCCCCATTTGTGATTTGACCTTCAGTTCTCTGCTCAGACTCCACTATGATACTCTTCTTATGAATAAAATAAACTTGGTAGGTGGTTATTAAACTTTTTAAAATGGAGGGGAAGAGTTGCTATGTGGGTGGCTGTGTGTGTGCAGTTCCTATATAAACTTAGAAATGCCCAGACTAGGTGATTCCTCTTTATCTACTACAGTGTTTCTCAAAGTGGTCTGCAAAACCACTTTGAGAAACCTGTTAATTGGCCGTGCCGGTTTGTTTGCTTAATGGTGCCACGGCCATGGAGCTTTGTGGCCCCTCTTGGTTGCAAACAGTGAAACGGAGCTAATAGGAGCTGTGAGGCTCTGTGGCCATGGCGTTGGTAAGCAAATAAACTGCCGCAGCCAGTTAACAGTTTTCTCAAGTGGTTTCGTGGATCACTTTGAGAAACACTGCTCTACTGCCACCAAACATGTACCTTCCTAGATATTTCCTTGCATTATTAGCAATCCACTTGGTTTACTTTAACTTCTCTTGCACCTGAAATTCTGAAGAGCAGGGGGGAGAACAATAACATTGACATAAAATAATCTTAGACAGAATTAAGTAAACAAGGAGCTAGCTGAAATTTTGCCATATATGCCAAATAAAACAAAATATTTATTTTACCAATCCCCAGTGCTTATAATCAGTATCATCTGCACTTTTGTTTTCTATGGATGACTGGAAAGTGACTTGAATTAAGGTATCCTTCCTTTTCAGACATTTCCTATCCTCTCTATATATATAAAAAAGTTTTTTCTGCAGGATGACAGTGACGTCATCACATCACTCTACATCCTACCTGCCTCTTCCCTCTCTCCTCCCACTTTCCCCATCTCCCAGCTCGAGCTCCACCTTGCTGCTTCCCCTTGCCACTTGGAATTGCTATTTTAAACTAAGCCCCCACTCCCTTACTCCAGCCCTACCCCACAGGGCTTTCAACACCAAGAAACATGGCACAGCCGTGACAGCCCTGGGTGGAGGAAGGCTTTAGTCTCAGGACAGCAGCCTGGGGACAAGATTAGGAGCAGGGCTTGTGTTTGGGGAGCCAGAGCACAGTGCCCAACCACCTGGAGTCCAGCTGCCCCTGTGGAGACTCACCCCCTCCCCAAAAGCTGCACTTACCGCGGCTGCCCGAGCACCCCTGAGCTGCCCAGGGGAGCTGCTGAACTGACCTTTCTACTTCCCTTTTGCTTCCAGCAGGCATATGGGCAGCCCTGGGTTCTGCAGACAGGGCTGGGGCAGTGAGCAGCGTAGGTGGGACCACATAGGGGAGAGGTCAAAACAGCAGTCTTCCGGAGTGCTGCGTGCACACGGCACCACCTGCACCTCGTTGCGCTCCACGTGGGGTAGGCAGGCACTCTGCACCTCGCCAGCTGCCAGAGTTAGAGCCGGGCCTGGCGCACATCACAGCCGGGAGAAGGGGGGAGTAGAGTTGGGAGGAAGAAGGAGGGAGTAGGTTTGGGGGGGAGAAGGGGCCTGGACTGATGAGGGGGAAGGAGAAGGGACCCTGGCTTGCAGGGCAGGAAGCAGAAGGAGGGGCGGGCCGGGGAGAAGAAGGGCCCAGACTGGCATGGTGGGGAGTGAGGAGGGAGAAGGGACCCGGGCTGGTGCAGGTGGGTATGAAGATGGGACCTGGGCTGGTACTCAGCCCTCCCCAGTGGCTGGCTGGGTGGGAGAGCCAGAGTTGCTTGTTATTTCAGGTAACTTAGTTGTTTTACAAATCCATCTGTAAAGCAAAATATGGGTGTGCTTCTACGGACGTACAAAATACTATTGTGTGTGTTATTCATAAGATAGCTGTATCTTTGCTGCATACACACGGCACCACCTGCGCCTGACTGAGATCCACGGTGGGTGGGCAGGCACCCTTGCACCTTGCCAGCTGCTGGGGTTAGAGCCAAGGTTGAGTACTTGTTTATTTCTTTTTCCATGGGGGATAGGTGGAGGAGTCCTTTGTTCCTGTGCAAGAAGTGCAAGGATTTTCTCTCAGGCTATCTCTAGACTACAGGCTTCTTTCGGAAGAGCTCTTTCACAAAAAGGCGTCTTCCTTGTAGAATGAGGATTGCCATTGCTGGAAAAACCCCTCTGTTCTTTCAATTTTCTTGCGGAAGAGCGCGATTGCAGTGTGGACGTTCATCAAGTTTTGTCAGAAAAATGGCTGTTTTTCCGACAAAACTGTAATGTAGACATACCCTCAGTCCTGCTTTGCAGCTCTCCCTACTGAGGAGAACTAGATGGAACTCTGTGTAGCCTATTAATGCCTCATTATAATCAGATGTGAAAAATGACAGCATTGAGAGCCACAGCCCTACACTTGCAGGAAGTGAGCATGTTGCTTTTCATGCTAGGACAGAGATCAATTGACAGGGAATATAACTTAGATTTCCCTTCTGGCAGTGCAGTACACTACCGCTTAGGTGACTCCTTGATGAAGACAACACTCTTGTGTTTCCTCAAAGGCATTTCTTGTGTCTCATGATTTGAACTGTTTCTCTGAGAGAGTTAGGGTTCGAGTTTGGACTCAGGCAATTGAAGCATCTGGTGAATTTCTTTTGAGGATATTGATGCCTTTCAACTTGGCCAGTATAATTTAGGAATTTTTTATCTTCTGAGCAAGGGACTCATAGGAACATAGGAATTGAGGCTTTGGAGTCAGACAGTGAACTGACATCAGTTGGATTATTTTAGCCTTTTATTCCCTTCTAAATAATTATCCTGTTCTTTCTGAGGAATAGGTTAATGGCAAGAACCTTTGGGAACATATTCTTATGGCAGTTACCTACTAAGAGAAGTAAAACAGATTTAGCAGACTACAGGCTTCTTTCAGATGAGCTCTTTCACAGAAAGGCTTCTTCCTTGTAGACTGAGGATTTCCAATGATGGAAAAATCTCTCTGTTCTTTCGATTTTCTTGCGGAAGAACGCAGTTGCAGTGATTCTTTGTGATCGAAATGAGCCCCTATATTAATATTCTAAAATATTGAGATGGCCTACACTACAAAGTTAGGTCCATATAAGGCAGCTTACAGCACCCTGAATATGTCAGTGTCTACACAGCCTTGTTCTATCTATTTAAGTGCTCTACTACACACTATGTAACTGCACTTCGCAATAGTGTCTGGGTAGATACTGTAGGTTACTTATATTGGCTGTTGGCTGTCATTCTTTTCAAAATCACAGACTAATTACTGCAGTGGCTGTAAGTCAACCTAATATAGGTCAATGTAAGTTTGTAGTGTAGTCATGCCTGTGCTTTTATATCTGTTACCTACCTGAAGTAGAGAATTATGATGCTAATATATGTCCATTGAGTTATTCTAGAATAGTCTATATAAACATTTATTTTGCTGGTAACTTCTAATGAAAATGTAAAATATGTAGGTAGATTTTCCTTCTACCATTTTTTTTCCCTCTTAAGACTTTTTACATGTTGTTTTTCCATCCTCCTCCCCCTTAAAAAAAAAAACTTGTATAAAAGAATCAGAGAGGTAGCCGTGTTAGTCTGAACCTACAAAAGCGACGAGGAGTCCTATGGCACCTTATAGACTAACAGATTTATTGGAGCATAAGCTTTCATGGACAAAGACCCACTTCATCTAGGGTTGGGTTTAGGGGTTAGGGTCAGATGAAGTGGGTCTTTGCCCATGAAAGCTTATGCTCCAATAAATCTGTTAGTCTGTAAGGTGCCACAGGACTCCTCGTCGCTCATGTAAAAGAAGAAATGTGATCTGATGTAGGTAGACGTGAGGATGAGGATTGTATAGCTTGAGAACTCTGCCCTTTCACCAGCAGATGTTGATTCAATAAAAGATATTACCTCTTCCATCTTGTGTGTGTCATATCCTGGGACCAGCATTACTACACCAATACTGTAAACAGTAGACAAAAATTGACTTTCCAGGAAACATACAAAGCTATTTAGCATTGTTTTAGGAAATAATGAATGTGTTGATTGGGAGATAGTCAGCATCAAAGGTTTGGCTTGGCTTGTTATTAGGTAATGTCTAAAGTTATTAGATACGAATGTTTCTAATAAAAATAAGAGATTAAAATAAAATAACTAGTTAAAATGTTTTTAAATGTATTTGTTTTTAGCTCTCATTTATAAAAGCTTTTCTATATGGTGATTCTAGGCATATACACAATGTTAGGCAGAAAGACTAAGAGTAACAAATAAGAATAATATACAAGATAGGCATTACTTTATACTTACATCCCTTTTGTCCATAGAGCTAAAAGCATACTACTATAGACTACACAAAAAATGAAAACTAAATAGTTGTTGATTATATTTTAGACTTTCTTTCTCTCTTCTTCACAAACTAAATTCTTAGACCCACAGCCCTAATAATCTTTTAAAATCACATGGTTGCTTTTGGATGTGAGTGACTGACTTGTTTCAGCATATGTAGCCCCATGAAGACTTTGAATATAGCATGTCTTGGTAAATACAATTTTCATTCAAGTTCATTTCTTCACAGTCTCTTTAAACTTTCCACAAACTGGGGACTCTAGACCAGTAGCAAGTTTTAAATGGCCGTGTTGATTAGTGATTAACTTGATTTCTCTTGTTCTATTTATGTTTATTGATAATGTCGAAGCATTAAATGAGTTAATGATAGAGCTGTTTAAATGAAATGTGTCAAATACATGGATCCTAGAAAACAGGGCTGTAGTAAACAGTACCCTAATTTCAATATGAAATATATGAATAAGTAAACATGGCTATTGAGTTTACACAATAAACATCTAACAAAATAAATATTAATTGATCTACCAGTAAAAGGTCAGGATGCATAGAACACTTTTGAAGAGAGTTCTTTCTGACTTGAATCTCAATGGGCAGAGATTTTCATAAGTAATGTATTTTTCATGAGTTCCTGCTGATTGTGAAGTAAACAAAAGCAGATAAGTGAAATTACACTTGAAATACTCAGTCACTTCAATCTTCTGTGTCTCAGTGAAGGATGCAACAGTTTTAGCTTATCATACCAACAGTGCAGTGTCGTGCAATGCAAATCACTTAAAATAACATTTTTCATTTGCCATTTTTTGTTTAGTATGGTGTTTCTACTAATTAGGGATGTAAGCGACTAGTCAACTAGTTGACAAGCTTAGGCTTAGTTGAATCGACTACTCTCTACCTCTCCCCTCTTCCCCCATTGTCTCTGTATGTGAGGCAGCAAGGAGGGAGGGAAGCAGGAACCAGTGCTGGGTGCTGCCTGCTCCCCTCCCTGCCCCCCAACCCTCAATAGAGGCAGCAGCATGGGCAAGGGACACTGCTGCAAAGCAGCCTGTGGGCCCAGGCTCACTGCAGGCAGAGGTTGCTCTGGCAGCAGCCCCTGTACATGGGGGCGTCCCAGCAGGGATCTGGAACACACTTACACCCGCGGACAGAGGCTGCTCCGGCTGGGCAGGCAGGATGACTTAGTCTAGTTCTCCAATGGAATTGTGTAAATCAGAGGAAATTACAAACATCAATATAGTTTTGCATTGGACTTGCATTTGTAATGCTTAATTTTCCAAATATACCTGTTTCACTGTATTTTCTCTGAGTCTGTTTTCTCAGCACAGGACAAACACAGCATGATAAAAGGCAATCCATCATTCAAAAGCTTTAAACACAGCATGATATAATGCCTAGATTTTAAAGTCTGAGCCAGTGAGAGTATGTCTGCATGACAAAGAAAAACCCCATGGCACTGAGTCCAGAGCCTCCCTCAGTTGACTTGGATTTGCAGGACTTGGGCTCCAGGGCTAATAGCAGTGTAGATGTATAAACTCAGACTGAAGCTTTGCTCCCTTACCAGGTCTTGGAACCCAGGCCCCAGTATAAACCCAAACATCTATACCACTATTTCTATCCCATAGGCCAAGACAATTGAGCTGGGCTCTGAGACTTGGTGACACAAGTCTTTTACTGTAATATAGACATATTTCAAGATATGTGGAGGCACCTAGCATATGCCTCAATAAGAAACTCTTAGACTGAGCCCTATGTTTTCAGCCCTTTCTTGACTGATTAATGATCACTTGGTAGTTTTCCTAGCTCATGGCGCAGTTCATTATCTTCATTGCCTTTTTCCTTGCAGTGTGTGTTGGTTCTTTAATCATTGTCCTTGGCTTTGCATTTACCAAGCTTTGTCCCCTGTTACTGGTGGAGATGCTTCCTTTGACATGTACCACCATATTGGCAATGGTTTTTTTGCCAAAGCAGACAGTCAGGGCCCTGGCAATGTTGATAACCTGTATAACTCTCATATCTGGGTTTCATACTCATGAGACACCAAGGTGATGACTTTCTTTTACTTTGGATTAGTGTGCCATTTAGTGCATTTGATCGCTGCTTGAGCTTCCTTTTTGTATCCTCTCTTGGAAGAGGATGCACTGGATGCTAGGCAAAATGCCTGGTTATTTTGGATGGCATCCAAAATATAGGCTGGATACAGGAACTATTGGAAGTCCCTACTCAAAATACTGGGTTCCAAACAGAGCATTTAAAAGTCATCCTGGTCTTGTTTATGCAGTCATCCAAGAGTGCCTTGAAGCACGAGCCAGAGTTAAACAATTTTTGTTAATACAGAGACAACTTAGCATTGCTTCCATACCCAAGAAGTATTCTTTGTAGCCTAAAGGGTTGGTGTTATTGAATACAATTAAGGCTTCTGTATGTTTGGTGTTTTCATAAATAGAGCCCTGAAAATCTGCAGATATTCACTTTATATCCATGGGAATCCGCATCCTCAGATCATTTTTGCGGATGCGGATACCAATTTTGTATCGGCACAGGACTCTATTCATAAACTTGCCATCCTTGCCACTCTCTTTCCTCAGAGAGAAATGAGTCCTATACTGGGTAATAGACACTGCTCTTTGTGAAAAGCCTCTAAAAATGGTGAGATGGTTTGTCCATAGTGAATTAAAAATTCCATCAAATTCAGTTAAATATAAAAAAAATAGAATTAACTAATACAAATAGTCAAGTATTCATGGACTACATTGCATTGATATCTCTAGTACAGTATTAGAGGACCAACCACATTTTGTTTCAGAGCTTCTCCAGGCCTTTAATTAATGGCCACATTGACAAATTTCCTTTCAGAGCAGTTTCTCGTAAGGCAAGATTGAGAGCTTTATTTTCTCAGTGTGCTAAGAACACGTTAATGACTTGTGATGAGACTACAAAATAAAAACAGATGGCAAATTTTGGATTTCACATGTTTGTGGCTGATTTAAAAAAAAAACAAACAACCACTCCCAGACAACACTACAGTTATAAAAAGATTGAGAAAAAAGGGATGTAGGAAGGTCTTACTTATTTCTTTTGACTGTCAGTTAAGACCTATTGCTTCATTAGATCAGGAACTGAGACACTCTAGGTCAGATGTCTCAAACTTCTGCACCGCAGGCCATCTACAACCAGAGTAAGTGCCTAATCTGCCCCCC
>CM057845.1:53828053-53838900 GCA_030068395.1 Apalone spinifera
CCCCCCCCCCCCCTTCCTTTGTGTGCAAGGGGAACATGGGGAATGTCTTTGTCCTTCTCAGTCAAGGGCCACATCAGTGAGGGGGTTGATGTTTTGTTTTTTGGTTGTTTCTTTTTTATAGAGCTTTTTTGTTTATTTGGAGTTGTATTTTGTTTTGTTTGTTTGTTTTTGCTTCTAACTTGTGTGTGCCCCTGACTGATTTTTCTGTGGTCAATGGCCCCTCACCCAAAAGAGGTTCCCTATCCCTGCTCTAAGAGGATTTGAGGACTGGAACTGGTCCTAAGGTAAATTGACTGAGACCCCTAAACTTTCCCCTATACACTTTGTTCGTATTTTAATCATAGCAATTGGAAAGTGCACACTTGAAGGGAAGGCTTCCTCACTAGCAAAACTTTTATTTAGAACAGATTTAAAACTATAAGGTAGGTAGAGCCCTCATTTCTATACATTAATGTAAGCAAGCCAACATGTGACTTTTTTTTTTTTTTTAGAATTTTTGTGATTTTAATTTGAGATTGAGTTTTCCCTCTGAATACATAGTCTTTCATATAGCCATTGTTTCTTATCGGGCTAATTGGGAGGTGTCTGTTAATGCATGATGTATCTAGTTCATAGCATCTCTGAACAGTCTTGCTTTAAAGAGTTGGATTTTGTGGCTATTCTTGGATTTAGTACTAATTTGGTTTGACGGTTTATCATTGTTTACCACAATCACAATTGATGAGCCAAAATAAACAAAATCTACCACAACACGAAGGTTATGTCCCAAAACTAAATTAATACTTTGTCTCAGTTTTCAGTAAAAATGACAGCTTAGAACGTGGGGCAGTGTCAAGATAGCTAATGGAAATGAGTGCATAGAAATGGAAATTACCGCATTTAACGTAGAAGCAAAATTGAGAGAGCTTAATGCTCTCAAATCAGGGCTGGATAATATCTGTTCTAAAATACTGGAAGAACTGGCATATGAAATTGCAAGTTCAGTTGTGAGGATTTTTAATAAAGATATCAAATTGGATGTGGTGCCATATGACTGAAGAAAAGCAAGACTGTTGGCTATATTTAAGGTAAAATGTAGTAGGTCTCATTATCTGCTCTTCAATATAGCACTTGATATGGTAAAACATGGGAAATTATTAAATTAGAGAAAATGGGATTTAATATCAAAATTGTAAGGGGGTGACTAACAAGGAGACATGAATTTTCCTGAAAGGGGACTTCTTTGGCTGGTTCCTCAAGGATTGGTCTCGAAGAGATCTTGTTTAATATTTTCATTAGTAACCTTGGCACAAAAAGTAGGAATATGCCAGTGAAGTATGCTGATGGTACAAAGCTGGAAAATGTCAATACAGAGGAGGATTGGAATATTATACAGGCAGAATTGGATGACTTTGATGCATGGAATCAAATAAGTTGGATTAAATATAATAGTACTAAGAGCCTAACAAGAATTTAATATATAAACTGAGGCTCACTGATTGGAAGTAATGGAGGAGAAAGACATGAATTGTAGGAAGACAGTTACCAATGTGAAATGGCTGTGGAAAAGGTTAAATGCCATACTAGGATGTGTCAGACAAGATATTTTCAGTAAAGGTAAGGAAATATTAATGCCACTGCACAAGTGATTGGTAATACCTCTTTTGGAATACTGTTTATAATTCTGATCAGCTGTGTTCAAGAAAAATGAATTCAGATTGGAATAATTGAAGAGAAGGGCTATTAGGATAATCAGAGTAACTGGGAAGCCTATGTGAGAAGACTAAGAGTTTGTTTTAAGCCAGTGGTTTTCAAACTTTTTTTTTCTCATGACCCAGTTGAATTTGATTGTTGATGCCCACGACCCAACATAATTTGACTAGTGTGTGGGCTCTGGGGTGGGGCTGAGGATGAGTGCTTTGGGGGATATGAGGTGGCTCCAGTTTGGGGGGGGGGTCAGAGCTGGGGCAGGAGGGACTTACTTTGAGTAGCTCCTGATCAGCGGTGCAGTTGGGGTGCTAAGTCTGGCTTCCTGCCTCTCCTGGCACCACAGACCATGCAGTGTCCCAGAAGGAGCTGGTGGTAGGTTCCCAATCAGTGGGAGTGTGGAGCTAGTGTTCGGGGCAGGGGCAATGTGCAGAGCCCTATTCATTCTCCCCACCCCCACCCCACCTAGGAGCCGGCATGCTGCCTAGTCTGCGGTGCCAGAACAGGCAGGTAGCCTGCCTTTGCACCCCCATAGGTCACCTGATCACCTTGCAGCAATGAGAATCAGTGCTTGACACTTCATGACCCAGTACTGAGTCACAACCCAGTTCGAAAACCACTGGTTTAAGCTAAGAGAGGGATATAATTACCAGGGAGCCTAGAAATCCTTTTGTCACAGAAAAACATGGAATTTACATTTTTATATAGAATAGTTAGATTTAACATTTTGTGAAAAAAATAAACTTAAATTATCTAAACTTTACTGACGTACCAGTGACACTTATTGAGTTTGCACAACCTTTCCCTCTAGTGATTGATGTTTGAATGTTCTTTCAATTTGCATAGCTAAACATACACCAATAAACTGCTTCTGGTATATAAAGGTTTCTCAGCAGTGTTTGAGGGTGGGGTTTAGTGCCTCAGAAATTTCACTTCAGTCTTCAGATGGAAATAATAAAATTTATGAGAACTTTAAAAATCACCCTTAAAGTCCATGTCACTGAGTTTGACAAGGACACATTTCATATTGATGATACAGGTTGAACCTCCACCCTCAGAACCCAAGTAATCCTGAACAAAGGAATTTGCCAGACCAGGGGAGGTCCAGCATCTGGGATCTCTCAGGGCTCCCCTCCTGGCTGCTGCCCTGGGAGAACCCGGAGACCTGACCTCCTCCAGCTCAGTATTTCTCAACCAGTAGTACAAGTACCCTTAAGGGTACTCAAGAGAAGTCTGGGGAGTATGTCAACACAACTGAAATTTGGAGAGAACTGAATTTTTGTTTTAAGTTTTACAGTGTTTTTATTATTTTTATACTTTTTACACCTAAAAATTTCATCGCTCACCCGGCTACGATTAAGTTGTTTGAACAAATGTGTTGCAATGGTAGAAAAAAATTGTGTGTGTCTGAAAACTATAGGTACTGGGGGTACTTATATATTTTTTAAAGGGGTACTTTATAAAAAAAGGTCGAGAAACACTGCTCTAGCTCACCTGCCTGGCTCTGCTGCCCTCTGGGGCTCTACTCTCTGACCCCAGTCCCGTGTGGCAGCAGCTGCTCCCTGGGGTTCCCTGGCCTCATGCATGTGGCTGCAGCTGCTCCTGGGGGTTCCCAGTTCCAGGCCCACGTGGTGGCAGCTGCTCCCAGGACTATCTACCCCCAGATCCCAGGCCCTGCAGGCAGCTGTGGACGAGACCGGCTCTGTGGACGAGACCCGGCCTGAGAGGATGAGAGTGGCTCTCTCCTCTCAGGCCGGGGCTCTCTGGTCTAGCAACATCTGTGGTCTTGCCAGATGTTGCTGGACCAGAGTGTCCCAGATGAGAGATTCAGTTCTGTACTGTTTGCAGAAAGGCTATAGATTCTGTTTGAAGTCAGAGAGTTGTAAAACACATGGGAAGCACTAAACACAAACTGAATGAGAAACTAAAAGAAGAAGCTGAAACAACAGGGCCACCAACAACAGTAAAAATACAGTGCATGATGACTGGATCATTCTGGCACTTTGCAACTGCCAAAGAACAGCATGAAACAGTCACTTTTAGATTTTGTTCAAATATATATAAAAGCAGACATTCCTCTGCATAAAACTGATTTACCCATTGTCAGAGATTTTTTTGAGCAAGCACATTGATAGGTAGTGCCTAGTCAGAACAATTTTATTCCTGTTATTTGCCTCCTCTTTTTTAAGAAAGACCCACTGCATCTTTCTGTGATTTGAAAGGACGCTATTGCCATGATCATTGATGAAACAACAGATTTCCATAATACATGAGTTTTCAACATTTTATTTCAGGTGCTCAAGGTAGATTCTCCTAAGCATTTGGATGTCACCGCACCACAGCTTTTAAAGACAGTCTAGCTCGGAAAAATAATCATGCTACTGTTTCTCAAGCTCTGATTCCACATATGGTGGAATTCAGCTCGATTGAATGTTAGTATTTGTAACACACAGCACAAACTATATGGTAAAGGCTTGATGCTTTGCAACCCGTGGTCAAACTATGTATGTATTTGTTGCTATGCACATATAGTTGCTCTTGCAGGAAATGCTTGGCGGGATACCTTTATGCAAGTGCACTATTTCTTCAGATACCTGAAAGAATGGAGTGTTGATTCACCAGCACTAAGTGGAGTACATGATTCAGATATGCAACATACCCTGTACAGTACAACCTGCTCTACTATGGGTTCATGGAACATGAATGAACAGAACGTGGGGATACCTCTGTTCTGTGGGAACTAGCTGATGTGCTAGAGGTAGAAGACATAGATGCTTACCTGAAGTACATTGCAGAGAGCTATGGACGCTTGGTGACTGTACTACATTTTACAATACCGAAAATGCCAATGACAACAAATTGTACAACATTGTTCTGGATTTAATTTCGTGTTTGGAGAATCTTACAACATCAACTGATAATGTGAATGGATCTTCAGCTGCTCAAAGTGCTGCTGATAAACTGAGACAGTACAACATAAAAAATAAACAACCAGCAATTGATTTTCTCCATGCTGTTCATGCACTGGATCCTAAACAAATAGTTGATGTGTCTACAGATTATGAAACTCTGAAAGTGCAATTAAAGCAGTCTGAAGAATGCAACATGGAATGGCTATTATATTTAGGTATTGCCAACGTTGCATTTGGAAACACTGAGGAGCCCATTTACTGATGGGTGGCTGTAGACAAACACATTCCCAACCTGACAAAACATGCTGTGTTTCTCCTCCAACATGACTGTAAATTCAGGCTATGTCTACACTATGGGGTTTTTCTGAAACTCCGCCGCATCCAGGGAACGCGTCTTCTCTTCCGACATTTTTTGCGGAAGAGCAGATGCGCTCTTTTGGAAGCCCTGTCTTCCTTGTGTCATGAGGAAGAAGGGCTCTTTTGAAAGAGGAGGTTTTTCTGAAATTTGGCCCAGTGTAGACGGGCCAAATTTTGGAAAAGCCTCTTCCAACAAAACTATCGGAAAAAGGTACACACATTGCATTCTGCATACCTCTTTCCAATAAAAAGCGGCAGTGTAGACATAGCCTCAGCTGATGTGGAAAAAACTTTCTACAAACTTGGGGCTCTTTTCTGTGATCATTACCAAAATCTGAAAGACAAAAAGTGACTGGACTACTTCAACTCTATTTTATAAGCCAAGACTAACTCGTAAAGTGAGTAATGTTAATATGAAAGCAATTTTCACTTTATTTTTGTGCATTAAAAAACCCTTTAATTATGGAATGCAAACAATATTTGGTATATGTAAGAAATGTACATTGCAATTCTATTTTATTTCAATATAATAATTGGCATTGGTAGGCTTCGAACTTCATTTAAAATTCTAAATATATCAATAAAACTTTATTTTCAACCGATAATTATAAATAACATGACTAGGGAAAGTCAAGTTCTATGTTTCATTTTAATCATAGAAAAATAAAGATTGTTGTTTATCAGAGAATTTGGGGGATTTTTTATGACCGAAAACTAGCATCCCTGATGACTGCTCTATATAAGAATGTCAGAGAGGTAACAATGGGCAGATGAGGAAGCTATTTAAGTAAAAGCCAAATGTTGGCACAAGAACAAATGGTTATGAACTGGCCATGAATAAATGTAGGCTGAGTGTAAGTTTTTTAACCATCAGAGGAGTGAGGTTCTAGAAAAGCCTCCCAAAAAGTATCAGTTGGGAGCAAATAATGTAGTTTTAAGATGGAACTTGATGCATTTATATATGGGTTTATATGACATGGTTGTCTGCAACAGCAAGGTACAGGACTGGATGATCTGGAGTATCTTCCAAGTCCTATGTACATCAAGTTAAAGGCAATATGTACAAATGTTTATTCTTCAGCGAAACCAGAACTAATAACATATAAGAGGGGCAGTACTGAATCAGACAAATGATCCATTTAGCCCAGTGCCCAATGCCAGATAATTCAGATACCTCAAGAGACCTGTCCCCTTTCATACAGTCCCAGCATCTGGCAGTCACAGGTTTAGAAACACCTTGAGCATGGGGTTGCATCCTTGACTCTATTGGCTAATAGCCAGTGATGGACCTATTCTAATTCTTTTTAAAACCAATTATACTTTTGGCCTTGAAAACATCCCAGGGCCAATGTATTCAATGGCTTTTGTATGAAGAAGTACTTCCTGATGTTTTTTTAAATTTGTTGCCTGTTCATTTTATTGGGTGGCACCTGTTTGTTGTTTTATGAGAAGGAGTAAATAACACCTCCTTATTCACTGCCATCTACAGACTTTTAAGTTGGATTCTTTCCTATTCACTGTAGTATTTCAGAACCACTGACAACCCAGATTAAAGCAGAACTGATGAACAAAAATTGTCATCTTATGCTGGTTAGATTATGGAGTGATACCTCATTATTTTTTTCAATTTGAAAGCAGTCTCCACCGACCCCATCTATAAATAAATAAATAAATAGACAAAATAGTTTGCTAAAAGGGAGTAGGCATAACTAAAACAAGTAAAATCTCCAGCATCCACATGCTTCCCAAATTTCTGAGGGGGGGAGAATTATGGAAATGGTACTAGCATTCTACAATGAAATAGATACATTTCAGTTAATAAATATTTGATTTCAGTAAATCCAGGAGAACTGAGTGACTCTACAGCATTCCAAAACAAAACGTTCTATTTCAAGTAATAAAATTACTTAATAATTTCAAGCAGGCATACAAATCCAAATACTATAAAGATTAAAACTTTTTTTAATCTTTTTTGTTTTATTGAGCATGCTCCTTGTTCAGCTCAGCCTGTACAATCAAGCCCTTTACATTTATATCTATCACCCAATCTTGGGCCATTTCTTCACTTGCTATGCCAGAAGTCGATCTTCTGGCATTCGATTTAGCGGGTCTAGTTAAGGGCCCACTAAATTGAACACTGAGGCCAATTCCAGTCAGCTCCAGTACTCCTCACAGTCATGAGGAGTAAGGGAATGCAACGGGAACATTTGTTCCCATCAGCCACCCCCTGTGAAGACAACATCTACTCAGCTTAAGGTAAGCTGACTCCAGCTACTTATTTTTCACCTTAAACTGGGTAAAAGACAGCTCATGTCAGAGTCCTAAATATCTCCTCATTCCAGTATCTCTGGTTGCATCATCAGGCGTGGTTGTCTGCCATTGACTTCAGAAGTGTGCTCTATATTTCCCAGTAATGCACCTTTAGCATCACATTCTGCCATGCAAAACATACTCAAGTCTCCACACTTCAAATATTCCATGTTAGTTGCACTTTTAGACCCTTGCTTCCAGGACAAATCTCTCTTAGCTGAAGCTGCAGGCACAGATGAGAACTCTTGCATTTTATTTAGCCTACTTTCTGAAAACTTTGGTGTCTTATTCAGGGCCAGCAAATAGTAGTAGTGATGATAAACTTCCACTATAACAGTTCAGTAAACCAGATACAGTTCTTTCTATGACTAGATTTGTTACTGATCAGAAGGCAGAGGAGCAAGAAATAAGTGTAGCATAGGTTTGTTTGGTTATGCCCAAACCAAGAACTCCTGTCTTTGCCACCAAAGCAGTTTTATGTTGAAAAAGCATCTAGGCAAATTATCTCTCACAGTCATTCATTCTTGCTGAAGAAAAATGTCATATCTCAACACGTCAATTTTAATTTTTCAATGCAAAATAATAAGTGAGAATAGGTTCTGCCTTTAAAATCTTTACCAAAATATTCAGATTAGCTTCTGAACTAAATTTGTTAAACAATTGAAGTTTGCCTGGTATCAGAAATATTTCTCATCTGTAAATTAATTTTTGTAAAGATCCATTACTGTACCTATAACTGTACAAAAGATGAGACATCCAGAAAGTTTGCTTCTTTACCTTTATTTTCTAGAAATGCTTTGACTAGGACACATGAAGAAAAGCTGAACAAGCACAAGTAACAATCTTTGACTGCTTTGTCCACCTGACTTCACAAGAGAAAGGCAAGCAAGATTGGTGAATCTGAATTGCAAAAATTGCATTTTGTAGTTTTCATAGGACATTGTTTTCCTCTAGTCTTGTGCAACCTTTGAGTGCAGAGCTGGAATAAAAAATTATAATTGAATTTGGCTTGATTGCTGGTTTGCTTCATTATGATAGTGTATATAAAATGGATGGTTGCTCATGGCTAGTAAACAAACTGGGCTTAACCTTAAACATTTTGAACCTCAAGGGAAATGCTTTTTGCTCATAGTTAGAATAATTCATAACAAAATTGCTGTTTCATTGGAATAGACTGATGAAAACATGTATGGGTATTGGGTGAAGGTGCTGTTTAAGGCAATCTCCCCAGATGATGCCCACACCCATACTCCACACCTGCTCTTCCCAGGCCCTGCACTCTCCCCACTGTCTCTCTCTTCTCTCTCTTCCGCCTAATCCCTGAACCCAAATTTAGCAAATAGTCTGAGGTAAATCGGATGAAATTCAATAAGGACAAATGCAACGTACTCCACTTAGGAACAGTGTCCCCCTCTAAGCTGCATGTGGCAGCACAGCTTCACAGGTGATTAATCAGCTCTGCCCAGTCAGAGGCTCAGGGCTGCCACGCAGCTTAGAGGGAACTTTGCTTAGGGATTTCACAGATAGTCACTTCCCATTTTGTATCTAGGAAGGAGTACTGCAGAAAGGGATCTAGGGGTCATAGTGCACCACGAGCTAAATGAGAGTCAAAACTGTGATACTGTTGTAAAAAAAAGCGAACATCATTCCTGGTATGCATTAACAGGAGTGTTGTAAGCAAGACACAAGAAGTAATTCCGTTCTACTCGGTGCTGATTAGGCCTCAACCAGAGTATTGTGAGTGCCACATTTTAGGAAAGATTTGGAGGAAGACCAAAGAACAACAAAAATGATTAAAGGTCTAGGAAACATGACCTATGAGGGAAGACTGAAAAAACTGGGTTTGTTTAATCTGGAAAAGCAAAGACGGAGGGGACAGCTTTCAAGTATTATGAGGAAGAGGGAGAAGGATTAATCTTCTTAACCTCTCACGATAGGCCAAGAAGCAATGGACTTAAGTTGCAACAAGGGAAGTTTAGGTTGGACATTAGGAAAAACTTCCTGTCTGTTGTGATGGAATAAATTGCCTACAGAGATTGTGGAATCTCCATCATTGGAGATTTTTAAGTGCAGGTAAGACAAACATTTTAAGGACAGGACTCGACTTGATGACCTTTTGAGGTTCCTTCCCGTTCTAGTATTTTATGATTCTATGAAATCACATTTGAAAATAAAAAGCTCTTCTAAAATTTCTTTCTAAAGAAAATGGAGCATGTTTTCCACTGCCTGCCTTATTGTAAAGACTGGACATACAGAAGGTACCTAATTAAAAGCACTACTAAATTTGGGAGTAAAAAGTGTTAGTTACAAGTTTTTTGATATACCCTGAAGTTTTTCAGATTTATTTGCAAAATCTTTGTGGTAAGGGCAATTCAGTTGTCCTGCTGAATGCAACATTAATTATTATGTAATACATGATGCAGTCCTTCAGTGTTTTACATGTTGTTCATCAGTATTTCTAAGCTGTTTATATATTTTAAATATACTCTGTAGCATTCACAAAGTAATCATTCAAGATTACTACATATTTAACACACAGAAACAAGGACATTATTTTAAATTAATCAGCCAGAACTGTTCAGTGTGTTTATAACAAGATTCATTGCTGTTAGACAAAGGGAACACTAATTTATTTTGTGTGATTTTCACAACATGACATGATTATGAAATGTCACTGTTTGTTAAAAATATGTTTCCAAAGATTTTAGGCATAACTGAGTATTTTATATCTTAGTAAGGTTCTGATTTTGGTGAAGGGTTCTCTTAAAACTAGTTCATCAAATAGTCAGAAATAAAAGGGAAACTCATTTGTTCAGTTACCTGGAAGAAAAGGAATGATGCCCCTTTAAGGCTATCTCCAAACAGGGGAGTGAAAGGAGAGTAGGGATGGATACAAAGGACAGGAAGCAAGTGTTTGTACTATAGTAATTAAAATTAAAACGTACTTTAGAATAAGGATAGTCTTTTGAAGAATTTATTTAAAAAGCTGTCTGAAAATCCAAACACTTAAGGCTAAAACTGAATACTTAGATTGTGCAGCTAAATATCTATGCAGAGCTTTTCTAGAGATACAATTTTATAATCTTCATGAATAAACTAATGAAATATTTAAAGCAAATTTGAAACAAGATAGATTCTGCCTGCAGTATTACAACGGGGCCCTCCCCTCCCCCCGCAAGTTCACCTCATCCCAATTGCAGTGCTCTGGGCCCCCTCCTTGTTTCTCCTGCTGCTGGGAAGCCAGTTACAAGCTGGCCCTGGCTCCACAGGAGCCAGAGCGTTGCCTGCTGATCTGGGTGGGTAATGGGGCTCATCTTGGGAGTGCCTGAGCCTCTTCTAGCCCTACCTGCTTGTTGCCTCTGAGTGTAAGAGATGTTTTCAATATTTATTGCACCAGTTCCAGGTGACATGCCAGTTTTGTCATTCAGGAGCAAAAAGATGCCTTAGTCATAGTCATGTATTAACCAATTTCTTGGCTTTGAGGAATTAATGTTGACTAAAGAATCTTTGGATCTTGTGTAGCTCTCCACGGCTGTGTCTACACTGGGCCACTTATTCCGGAAAATCAGCCGCTTTTCTGGA
>CM057845.1:53857835-53882494 GCA_030068395.1 Apalone spinifera
AGCTCTGGTTCCATGTTGCAGAGTGCTGTGGTGTCCCGAGTGAGGGCAACCAGAATACACAGAGACACAATGCTTTGCTGTCCCTCATCGAGGTAGGCAAGCAAGCAGGGAAAGCTGAGAACGGGCTGTCCCGGGGGGTCCGTTTAAGCACAGGCCTCAGATAGATAGCCTCAGGCAGCAGCCATTCAAAGTAACTCCTGACCTGATGCCCTGCCGGACCTGGTTCCGCCGTCCTTAAATGCGATTCAGCGGCCACTCAGTGTGAATGCGCATAACACTATTTCGAAATGCATTTTATGTGTAGGTGCGTTACTTCCAAATCACTTATTTTGAATTAACTATTTCGAAATAACGCTGTATGTAGACATACCCTAAGTCAAGTTTCAGACCTGCTCTGACAACAAGAAGTCAGTGCTGCGTTATCTGAATCTCAGTGCTGGGATAGTCTCAGTTGATCAACTAGAGCTTTGTTGCTGTTTCCACGTGAACGCAAGCTAGTCAGTGCTGTCAGGGCAGATCTCAGAAAGCACTTGTATGTGGATCTCCTGGATTGATCATCAGACATCTTTAATTAATACCTTCCCAGTTTAGAGTCACTTCATCTTGCAGTTTAGATCACAAGACACTGACAACTGAAAGGGTTCAGAGTATCATGTAGCAATCCAGGAAAAAAATCACATTGAAATGTTACACCTAGAAATGGAAAAGGTTTTCTCAGGGACAGCAGATTAGTGCACCCCCCATACAGTGCTGTGCTTAATCTATTATAGACTATTTAATATAGCTGAAGTTTCTTTTTCTCTTCATTAAATGCAAAGTTAAACTAAAATCTAGCATTTCAGCATAACACACTCCCATTGACTATTGCTGTGGTGTCCAACCGGTTCTGAAGCAGTAGCCACGTGAACTAAACACACTCAGCTGGCCAAATAGCCACATGTGGCTAGTGGCTAGCATGTTGGGTAGCACAGGACTATTGTAAAGTTTTCAGACATGCCACCACATGGAAAAAGTGTCCTAATGGGAGATCTCAACTTAAAGCTTAACATAGTTAAGCCTTTAGAAGCTTTGAGAGAGTCTACTTTATTCCATTAGTCATTATAGACTGTTTTCTTAATCAAAATTATAATTTAAAGAAGGTTGAGTAACATGCAGACTTTGACTGATTCTTATTTTGTCATATTCCAGAGACACAAAGTTGTCATGGTCATTGTTCATCCAAGATGCTTTTCTGTAAAAAGGGGGGCAGGTTCCTTCTAAACCATGTAATATCCTGGATTTCTTTTCAAAATTTCATTCTTAACAGGGAAAGATAGATGCTTGTATCCTAGATGTTAACAGGGATTTTAGGTTTTGAATTGGCTAAAACTAAGGTATCTAAGAAGATACCTGAACTTTCTTCTTACATAGCTCTCCAAAAGATAAAAGTCATTTCCAATTAGAACCAATCTGGTGGTTTTGAGTTTTTTCTCTTTCTCTTTTTTGTCTGGGAAGTTGGTACACTTGCTTTTATTTAAGAAGGCTTGTATTTTTAATATGTATCAAAGGCACCCAGAGGATTTTTAAAAAAGTAAATTGCAGTTTGGCTTTGGTATTGACACCTGGCAGTCTTAGAGTTCAGACTTCTAGAGATAAAGCAGCATCATTGACTTGTCTCAGCAAAGATGCAATCATAGAAATATTCAGATCTCTTTTACTTGGAGTTTTCTTTATGCAGCACCATTTTCTTAACTTGTCACTTGATGCAATGTTTGCTTTGGGAGGGCAGTTCTGCAGTCCTTTCTAATTAGAAGTCAGCCTGCCTTTCTAATAGCTGTACTGACATCAGCAAATAGAAATAATCAGAGGCCACTCCAAAGAAAAGATTTTTTTTTATTATTATTATTACCTGCCCACCTTCCCTATTTCCTTAGTTTGTATTCTCTTACAAAATTCAGGAGAAGGAACCCAGGCAGCTAGGCTTCACACACAGCCTCTTATCTCTCTCATAAATGTTCGCTGCTGTTAGTGAGAGCTTTTGTAATCCCAGTGGTCACTCTGTTTCTCCAATGCTCTAAGCTCAATGGCAGTGGGGTAGGACCATGTTCCATGTGTGAATGGAAAAAGTGACAATTGAAGAACCACAATTACTGGTAAGTAATCTTTTTCTTTCCAAGTCTCACGGGGTAGGTGTCAGTCTGTATCGGCAAAAACAACAAGGAGTCCTGTGGCACCTTGCAGACTAACAGATTTACTTGGGCATAAGCTTTTGTGGGTAAAAACCACTTCCTCAGATGCATTGGAGTGGCAGGGAGATTACACATGCACGCGTGCGTGCGCGCACACACGCACACACACGTATATCAGAAGAAGAGCATTATTTATCAAGTGTCGGACCAGTGTTAACAAGGTCAATTCTGTTAGGGTGAGAGAATCAATCTAAATCCTTATTCAGTCCTAATTTGATTGTGTTAAATTTGCTAACAACTTACTGAGATTTTCCATATTGCTTTGGCATCTCTTGAGTTCAGAAATTCATTCTGCACTGAGGCATATTGTGTAATATTGTTTCAGTTTTACATTTTTTCCTTTATGTTGAAAATTAGTCTTGGAAGAGGCTAAGCATCCATAGCTCACTTTAATTTGAAGGGAGTTATCTTTCTGATTCAGCCCACTAAACAGTGCACTGAAGATAAAGTATTTGAATGTCTATAAGCCTATACACACATTCAGCGCTTGGCCTGGTTTATCTTTCTTATTAGTGATACACTTTAACACCTGCACTCTTCATGTCTAAAATGACTCTCTCTCTTTTAGGTATTGTCCAACCTGTAAAGAACACCAGCAAGCAACCAAAAAGTTAGATTTGTGGTCACTGCCCCCAGTACTGGTAGTACATCTAAAGCGCTTTTCCTACAGCAGATATATGAGGGACAAACTGGATACACTGGTTGATTTTCCAATAAAGTAAGAAAAACTTTTGAATTTAAATGTTTAAATTTTAGCCTTCACATTTCTAATATGTCTAACATTTAGAGATTAATTAAAACATCTATTTTATTTTACAGTTATATTGAAGTTATATGGGTCCATGCTTAATTTGCAAAATTTACCAATCAAGTCAATTTTACAGGGGGGGAAAGCAAAGCTCCTGAGAAAAAGACCTATAAAATGTAGTTGTGGGGAAGACTAACTAACATGAAACAAGTAAAATGTTCTGATAGCTGTGAAAAATAATTGTGTGGCATTGACTCTGGACTCTGGAAGGAGGTCTTTAACTTTCACTGCTACAAGTTAATTTAAGATACAGGCAGTTGAACAGAGTGGAAGCTATTGAGTGTTTGTTTGAACCTAACTTTGGTTTAAATATTTTTTATTTAAATTTAAGAATAGAGAAGGGGAGAGGCGTGTATGTACAGCCTCTCAGCCCATTCTTCTTGTTGTAGACGAGAGAGAGGCTGTGTGCATTCCCAACTTTTCCAGTATTGTGTCTGTTGTGTTTTCCTATGTACGAGGGTTTGTGTCACTGGTTGGCTCCTGTAGGATACTTTTCAAAAAATAATAGCCTGAAGACAGCACTCAGTTGTTAAGCAACAGTTGTGTGATGGGGTTTGGTCACAGAAGACCTATTGGCGGTGCTTCCTGGAGTGCTAACAAAGCTACTGACACTCACCTCCTTGCTCTCTGTGGCTTCTCACCACCCTGTCCTGCTGGGCCAGCTCATCCGGTCTCCCCCAGCCAAGGCACAGAGCTGCGATCCCCACCCCTCAAAGAGCAGTACAGACGCTGAAACTCTTCGGCTACGTCTACACTGTCCAGTCTTGCGTAAGAACATATGCAAATGAGGCACAGTGATGACTATCAGGCTTTTTTGCATACTTAAAGAGCCGCTATTTTTGCGCAAGGGGCTTTTGCGCAATAAGGAGCAGTCTACACTGCTCCTTTTTGCGCAAAAACTCCCTCTTGCGCAAGAGCCGTTCTGCCTGAAAATAAACAGCTCTTGCGCAAGAGAGGGTTTTGCACAAAAAGGAGCATTGTAGACTGCTCCTGCTTGCAGAAAAACCCCTTACACAAAAATGGCGGCTCTTTAAGTATACAAAAAAGCCCCGGTAATATTCATCGCTGCACCTCATTTGCATATGTTCTTGTGCAAGACTGGGCAGTGTAGACGAACCCTTCAGTTCTGATGAAAATGCAGTTTTGGGCCCAGCCTCCAGGGATACCACTCCCCAAATGGGATCAAAACCCCAAATGAATTATTTAGGTAAGTCTGCTTTAACAGTGAAAGGAGGATGTACATACTGATTGCTCCCCCCAGGTAAATAAAAGTGATTTTATTAGGTACAAGCAGTAGGATTAAAGTGGTTGTAATTGAGAACAAAAAACAGGACTATGTAGCACTTTAAGGACTAACAAGATGGTTTATTAGGTGATGAGTTTTCGTTGGCCAGACCCACTTCCTCAGAACAAATTGTGGAAGAAAATTGGCATGACCATATATATATCAAAGGGATACAATCAAAAAAAGTGAACACACATAAAAAAGACAAATCAAATTTCAGAACAGAGGGAGGTTGGGAGGGGAGGTCAATGTCTGTGAGTTAATGATATTAGAGGTGATAATTGGGGAAGCTATCCTTGTAATGGGTAAGGTAATTAGCATCTTTGTTGAGACCCAGGCGTAAAGTGTCAAATTTAAGCATGAATGACAGTTCAGAGGTTTCTCTTTCAAGTCTGGTGTTAAAATGTCTTTGAAGCAGGATGCAGGTAATCAGGTAGTTGAGACGCCCTTTCTGGTTGAAATGGCAAGAAACTTTTTTTTTCTTTGTGATACTGCCTGATATCTGTTTTGTGTGCATTGATTCTTTGGCGAAGTGTCTGAGACGTTTGTCCAGTGTACATAGCAGACGGACACTGTCGGCACAGGATAGCATGAATTATATTTCTGGATGAGCAGGGATATGTGTTCTTGATCTTATAACTGAATTGGTTAGGTCCAATAATGGTGTTAGCAGAATAAGTATGTGGACAAAGCTGGCAATGGCGTTTGTTGCAAGGGAAAGTTCCAGGGTTGGTATTAGTGTGGTATGTCCTGTGGTTGTTGGTAAGAATCTTCTTGAGGTTAGGTGATTGTCTATAGAGACTATGGGTCTGTCTCCCAGAGCCTCTCGGAGTGTAGTATCTTGTTCCAGTATAGGTTGTAGTTTATTGATAATGTGTTGGACGAGTTTAAGTTGAGGGCTATAGGTGATGACAAGTGGTGTTCTATTGTTGGTTTTCTTGGGTCTGTCTTGAAGTAGATGGTTTCTGGGTATTCGTCTGGCTCTTTCAATTTGTTTTTTTATTTCTCTAGGTGGGTAATTGAGGTTTATAAATGCTTTGTAGAGATCCTGAAGTTTCTGGTCTCTGTCAGTGGGATTAGAGCAGATGCGTTTGTATCGAAGGGCTTGGCTATAGATGATGGATCGTATAGTGTGTTCTGGATGGGAGCTTGATGCATATAGGTCTGAGTCAGTGGGTTTTCTGCAGAGTGGTGTCTAATTTACCGTTGGTGATTTGTACTATGTAGGTGAGAACAGACAGAGCAAAGTAGATTACAAATTTAAAATAACAAAAAATACGTAGCTAATTCTAACATATACTCAAACATATTACTGATTATTCCAGCTAAGCCTCCAAATCAGGGAAGTCCCCTTTTCCCTGGGGTCTTCAGTTATCTTCCTGGGTATGCCACACCAGCCAAAGACAGACTGCTAGCTTCCCATTATTTTATAGATTTGGGTGGGAATTCTGTTTCTACATTCCACTATTACATGAAAAATTACTAGGCCAGTTCCTTCCAGTTAGGGAGGTCACATGACTGCCTAGGGCTAACCATTGCTAAGACTTAAAGGACAGATGGGTCTGTTTACAGGTGACCAGACCTTGAGAGAAACACTCTTGCTGGCTTGCATTTGCACTTTTAAAACCATTCCATAATCCATATATCTAACTTTACATACAAGAATGATACATATGCCAGAATAAGATATTCAGATTCAGCGGATTATTACATTAAGATTGATAGGTTACATGAGATAATTTGTCCAAAGAATCTTTGAGTTATGCATACGTGTGTCCATAAGTCCATTTCATAAAATGGGGGGGGGGGGTGTCAGTCACAAGTTAGAAAAAAACATTAATGTAATGTGAGCTTTTCTTTAAACAGTGACTTGGATATGTCAGAGTTCCTTATTAATCCAAATGCAGGGCCTTGCCGCTATAATTTGATTGCTGTGTCCAACCACTACGGAGGAATGGGAGGAGGGCATTGTAAGTTAATTTTAACCACCATCATTTTACATAGTAACTTTCTGTTTGTGTTTTCTTTTGACTGTTTGTTAGCACTACAATTGACTTTTATTAATCAGCTGTGTTTTTTTAAAAAATGGCCAAAGGGGAATTTTAAAACATCATTTAATTCTATTACTTGAAGTATATACAATAGTTGAATTCAAATATCTGTTGGAGATGAGCTTTTGAGAATAATGTTTTGCACTTTGTATGACTGAGTCTGTCATGAAAAAGACATACTTATCTTCCAAAAAGCATGACAGGTGCTTTCTGTGGTACTGTAGTAATAATTCATTTTATCTTCCTGTACTGAGTTTTTATATGTAATTATGCCTCTCATTCTAAGGGAAGAGATAAATGAAGAGGTGGGCAAAAGCCTCTGAGAACCTTTATTGTGGCTGACTGCCCTTTCCTTTATAAACACTTTCGAAAAGTTGAAAGCTAATTTGGCACCGGGTTTTCTTGCTGTTATTGGGGTGAAAAATACCTAAGTCTAGAATACTTGGGTCAACATAGTGAAAAAGAAAAAGGCTGGTTGGAAGTATTAATTAATCTAATAGCAATTATATAGTTATTGTTAGTAAGTTTATATTAGCTATAATAAGATTCAAAAGTCATGTTTCATGGGGGTCAGCTTGGATGCATTATATATTTATTCTGCTTGCTTGCCAAAGTTTGTAATTAATGTGTTTATTCTGGGTCTTAGACACTGCTTTTGCAAAAAATAAAGATGATGGAAAATGGTACTACTTTGATGACAGTAGTGTATCAACTGCATCTGAGGACCAAATAGTGGCAAGTATCCTTGTTTTTTCTAAAATCACAGCTACTGTTTCTTATCTGGGAGGAAAAAAACAACCGTAACTCTTCAAAACCTGAAAACTAATTTTTAGTTAATAATTTAACTTTAGTTAAATTTAAGCCTTTTGATTTGTTTAAGATACAGTTCAGATAAAAAATCAGTTTTTGTTTACATTCCAAAAACCAGTTAATTTCAGCAAAAGTTTGCAGATTTATTATATTGTAAGTGTAGCAACAGCTTATCTACCTATCTTAAGGTAAATGGTTCAAACTCTTACTCAGTAAACTTTGTCCTGTTTATTAAATTATGGTAAAATCCCTGGAATTGAAATAAATTTGATTAGATTTTTCCTCTGGTGTTTCTCCATAGATAGGTTTCTTGAGTTCCATGAATCTTGTCCCTGTTTGAGTCACAGTAATTAGGATTTAATACAGTTACTAAATTATAGATTCTTTATGAAAGTGTTGAAAGTCTTGACAGTGTTGAAGGTCTTCAAAATTCACAATGTAAGTGACTTATATGCTACATGTTCTTAGTTAAAATCCCATTACAGTGTAACCATAGACAACGCAGGAGGGGAGAGAATTGGCACTCTTTTATGCAAAGGGTCATTTTAATGCGTCAAGGAACTGATTTTTGCATACTGTTAATTTCTGCCTTGCTTGGTAAATCTTCATTTGTTGTCCTTGATTTAACATAGCGGATTGGGGAAATTTGATTATTTGTTTGTTTCTGTTTCCAGTTTAGATGAGTAATCTGTTACGAGCAATGTGACACTACAGTAGTTTGGCAGAGCAAACTGAAGTGTTATAAGGCACATGATTATACTGATAAATATGGCTTCCTTGTGGGGTTGAATTTAAGATAACTATAAACTTACTCAAATTTCCTGTCCTCCCTATCCAAAAAAATTATACTGAGCTGTGAATGAATCTTTTTTCCTAGAAAATCCAACTCTCCCAATCTAAAATTATACATACATAATAATGGAAGGTTAATAAAGATAGACACACAAGATGGATGAGATAATATCTTCTATTAGAACAACTTCTGCTGAGGAAAGAGACAAGCTTTCAAGTTTACACAAAGCTCCTCTTCAGGCCTGAGAAACTAACTTGGGACAGGTCTGCATTATGTAGACCTATATTGGTATATTGCTGAGTTTGAGAAATGCGCACTCTTCCACAAAGCACAGGTTGGACCTCCCTGGTCCGGCATCCTTGGGACCTGAGCTTTCCCAAACCAGGGAATTTCTTCCACTCCTGGGCTCCTCTCCCTCAGGTTCCCTGCCCTGCTGTCGGCCCCATTAACGCTTGCTTGGCGCAGGTTCTCCATCCTGCTGCCCACATACTGCCCCAAAGTCTCCCAGAGTTCCTGGCCAGGACAGCCTGGACACTGCCAGCCATGCTGCCACACAGTGTTCCTCAGGGTTCCTGGGCTGGGGCCACCCAGCTGCCACCAGCTCTGCTGCCACTGGGAACTCCAGCCAAGGTCATCCTGCCTCTACCCTGCTTCAGCCGTGGTCCAGGGCTGTCCAATCCTGCCCTGCTGCCATCAGATATATTCTGGGGTTCCCAACTGGAGCTGTCCGGCCACCACCAGCCCTGCTGCCACAGAGTGAGAGAAGTCCCTGGCCAGGCCGCCTGCCACCAGAACCCCGCTGCAGCTGGGATTCCCCAGCTGGGGCTGGGATTTCCCGGCCGCCTGGCTCAGCTGATGCCAGGGGTTCCTTGGCTGGGGTGGGAGCTCCCCAGCTGCCTACCTGGTCCAGCTGCTGTTGGCCCAGCCAGGGCTCACTAGCCCTGCATTCTCTCCGCTTGCTCCCGCCCCCACCTCCAGGGCTTTTTGGTCCAGCAACATCTGTTGCTTTGCCGGACCATGGATGTTAATGGAACAGAGAATCTGGGATTTGGGATGTTCAACCTGTAGTTACATTGACCTAACCTCCCTGGAGACATCACTCCCCACCTCTTTGGGAGGTGAATTAATTCTCTCATTGGCATAGTAGGATCATCACATTGTGAAAACAGGGCATCAAAGTGTTAGTTAAATAGGAGATGGAATAGATTGTTTACTATAAGTTGTTAACATGTATTTCAAGGGGCCATTCAAGATGAAGTGGCCCCTGTTAACACCATTTCAGGCATGGAAAGGGGAGGAAGGAAAGGATTTGTTAGTGGGTTAAAGATTATTGTAGTAAGCCATAAATCCAGTGAGTCTATTCCGTCCATGAATTTCAGTGTCTAGCAATGTCATGAATTTAGTCTCCAAGGCTTGTCTTTTGAAAGTATTGTGCAGATTTCCTTTGAGCAGGGGTCTCGAACTCCTGGCCCACAGGCCATCCCTGGCTGACACAGTCTGGCCTGGGAGTCCCAGGGCAGTGGAGGGTGTCCATTCCTGTCCCTCAAGTCCTGCTCCCTCCTGCCTTTCTCCCCATCCCCCATGGCTCTGCTTCCCTGTGGCTCCTGCACCACAGGCAGTGCAGAGGGTGATAAACACTGCTGCCGCCCCGCACTAAGCCTTGCCCCCACTAATCCCCAGGCCATGTTCCTCCAGGGTTGGGGGATCATATGGGGAGAGGGCAGAGCAGTGGTAGGAAAGAGCAGGACAGGTGCACCTCCCTGGCCCACCAGGACTCTCGGGCCAGATTGTGCAACTGCTTCAGCTGGGGATGACACATGGCCTGGGAGTTTGAGACCCCTGCCTTTGAGGATGAGGACTGCTAGGTCAGATCTGAAGTCACTGAGCGGTAGCAGTGGAAGTAGGATTTTATTATGATTTACATGGACCTAAAAGTTTAAAATATGTTCTGTTTGGTATGTAATATGTAACTTTCATATTGCTGTATAGTTAAAGTGTACAGTGATGCCACACTGATTTCATTATTGTATTAGCGTGGCTTGCATTTCAGGTAGAAAAAAATGCTTTGTTTAAATTGTAATAACACATAATAAATAACGTGTTTCTTACTGAAATTGAGCTTTTTATTTTAAAGCCTATCGTGATACATACCTCAAAACAATGTCTTTTTAATTTAGTCACATCCCTTCATTCATTTACAAGGGTATGTCTGCACAGTGGGCTGTGGACTATAGCACCATAGTGTAGATGTTTCTTACATCAGCAAAAGGGGGATTTCCAGCCATTATTGCTAATGCACCTCCCCAAGTAGCTATCACTAGGATGATGGAAGAATTCATTCATCAACCAGCCACATGTACACTGGGGTTAGGTCAGCTTAACTGTGGAGCTCAGAGATGTGAAGGTTTGGAGACCCCTGAGTGATGTAGTTAGGTTGAATTACATTTAAAAATTAGACCAGGATTAAAACAATAAAAAAGGCAAGGCTTCCAATATGAAGCCCATGGGGAGGAAGAAATATTGAAAAACTATCCATTTATGTGGGCAGTTGGAGAGAGAGAAGACAATGAATAAACCAAACAGCAAAAGATTTTACTTTGTTGATCATTAACCTACTAACAGTTTATTTTTTCTTGTTTGACAGTCCAAAGCAGCATATGTGCTCTTCTACCAGAGACAGGACACTATCAGCGGAACTGGCTTTTTCCCTCTTGACCGAGAAACTAAACAAGGTGCTTCAGCTGCCACGGGCATCCCATTAGAGAGTGACGAATACAGCAATGAAAATGAGAATGATATAGAAAATGAAAATTGTATGCACACTAACTAATGAAAGACTTAAAAGCCATAAAAAGCAAGACTTTCTCATTGGAGCTATCTATTGAAATAATGAAATTGCCCACCAAATTAAAAATAAAATCTGAGATGGGGAATTTCAGATGACAGAATGTAAATCCTTTATTGCATTTTAACATGTGCAGTACTTGAAGTGAAACACAATGGAAACTTTAACAGAAATTGTCTCTAATACATTTACAGTCTTGTATTCACAAGCTATCAATAGGAAATCACAAATAAACCCCTTTTAAGTTTTCTGCTGCTGTTTTGATGAATTATGTTTTTTTCATTTTGAATGTGAGTTAACTAAAATGTTAAATTTGACTTTGGTCATTTATTTTCTTAGTACTACAAGAATACTATTGCAGAGAGCCTAGTTTTTGGATGATTTTATTCATGTGTATTCGGCTGTCTCATGTACTGCTATTATTTAGCTAGTACATATAGCATACATATGATAAGTAGTATTCCTCAAACACCAAATTTGCAAGTTTCTCCGCAGAAATTAATGTTGGACAATTTTAAACTCAATCATGATAGAAGAAAAAGGTGTTTTAACCTTTTGTGGTATAGTTAAAACATCCAGAATATTGTGTTCATCTTATTGCTGCTGTGGGACAGGTTCTGGATTTCATGCTGAATTAACAAACGTTTTTCAATTAAATGTAAGTATCCCTTGTTGCTTGTTGGATCTATTCTGTAGACATTATAATTCCTGTTATCTTGCTTATAAGACATGCATAACCTTAATCTGGTGTCAGTCCAAAATTTAAAATTGTGCTGTAAGTTTCCCTCCCATGTTAGTAGTTTGGCAGCTTTCAAACCACTTTGTAATAGGGACAGTATTCTGTCCCTATTATTCTATCCCTCGTATTCTATATCCATAGTAATGACTGTGTGTCAGGCTTAGATGAAAGAAATTTTTCCAGATAACTTGCCTTTAAATTGTTAATGGACAATTGGTTTTAAAGGTAAGTCTGTTAATTTTCTTTGTGTGTTCCTGATGGAATTCACCATAGCCTTACAGCTTATCTCAAAAGGTAACTTATTATAGGAGAATTGGCATTTGCATGTTCAAGAGTCGGAACCTGTACAGTATACAAAGCATACAAACCTTGAACTGGATTTTAGTTACCCATGTTCAAGAGTCCAGGATGCCAAAAATAAGTGTGACAGTTTGAAACATTTTTAATTTGCTGCTTTCCCTTTGAACTAGTTGGAAGAATGTATTGTTGATTTGTATACAATACTGCCTTTGATAGGAGCTCTTAAATGTGGGGTCACACTTCACATATCTACTACCTGAAGAATTGCTTTGTGTCCCACTGTTATGAAAAGCAAAAAGTATGATGTTCTTCACTTGAACTAATCAAATACAATAGGTTATAAATTGTGTATTGTAAATAAAAGTTCACTCTGTGAGTGCACATTTTGGTAAATTATTTATTTATGTTAGCATTAAAAAGTTTAAAAAATTGCATTTGACCAGGATATAAATGAGGTATGTTGGACATGGCTTTGCATTATACCTTGATATTAAAGCTGGTGTTTCATCCTGGTATTTTAAAGCTGCTTTCTGAGTTTTTTTTTTTTAATGTAAACTAACCTCCTGCATGACAGAGGTTAAAATTTTGTCTGCACTTGAGTTCACTTGGGTTTACATTTGAAATGCGCATGTTTATTTATACAGATTTCAATAAAGCTATTCAAGGCCTTATTTAGTCTTTCAGTTTCTTACTAGAAAATCTTGCCTAAAGGATTTGCTTAATGGATAGATGACCAAATGCTACCAAAACCTACGTAATCCTTGGTTACAACATGGTCACTAATAGCTAATCACAGTAAGATGCATTATATTTTGAAACAACAGGTAGAATGTATGAAATGAATGTTTTTTCTGCCATACACCTTAGTTCCAAAAGGTTTAAAAGGCAAGAAGATAAATACTTAAAATTTAACATGTCACATGATGTCAGAGATCTGAATCTATTATAAAGCTGGTCTGAATCTGAATCTGTTATAAAGATGGTCACTAAAAATGTATGTTTCAATTGTAATAAAAAATAATTAGCACTTAAAAATAAGGTTGCCATCTTAAGTTTGAGAGATAGGAAATGTGGAAAGATAGGAGATAATTCTAAATGCATAAGAAGCTAGTTTAAGTTGTAAGTTTTGGAAAAAGATGTTGATTTAACTATTTCATTTAAATAATAATTGAACATATTTTTAAGATACCAAACTTCAAGCTTATGAAAATCCTAAATCTGTAGCCCACACCAATAGCCTCCGTTGCTGGTGGTATATTTCAACCTCTCTGCTTATTTTTTGATAGTGTTTCTAAAGATAGTGCTTAGTTTCTGCAACATTCCTATATGTTGCCTCTGATAACTAGAAAGTCCCACATCATGATTCTAGTCATGTGAGCAGCGGACTTGCTCTCAGGAGACCTGGATTCTCAGCTCTATCACTTTTTTCCCAATTTGTTTTGAGCAATTGAAAAATATTTTGGTGATTATCACCATTGTAGTAGCTATTGAAAAGTATGTAATAGTGGCTTCGCTATGGTTTTTTTTTTAGGGTAGGTCATAGACAGAAATGATTTGATCTCATCTGTTTTGAGCCATGAGTAGCTGGACTGCAATACATATTCTCATATTGGGAGTATATTGGATACCTTTGTATCCCCTTCTGCTATGCTGAGCAGTCATTAACCATAGCTCAGGATCAGCCCCTTGGGGTTTTTGAAGTATTAAATGTACAGTAGTTGAGTTTGTTTATTTTAAGATCTATCTTTGGAAACACTTGCATTGCTGGCAAACAGGATATGACAAAGTAGAAGGGGTTTCCAGGCTACATAAGTTTGGCCATGGTTTGTATGCAGCAGACATTTGTCATAGAAAGTAAATTTTCAGGTCATATTTTCCATTCCAAACTGTTCCCAAGAGGATTTAAACGGTAAGATCACACCAGCTTCATGAAGAAGCATTCCCAGCACAATGGAATACTTCACAAAGCCTTTGTATTTTGTTACTAAAAACAAAGCCTGCTTTAACCACTTTGCATTCACAGTTTCTGTGATTGTAAGTATTAAGTTACTAACAATCTTAACATGACAGCACATTGGGCCAGTGCCATTTCCAGTTCACAGCTATGCCCTTCATTCTCTCTTCAGCCTCGCAAGTTTTCAAAGTGTTTTGTGCCAGTGGCCATTTACCTCACATGTCAAATAGTTCATCAAATAGTCAGAAAAGGGAAACTCGTTTGTCCAGCTACCTGGAAGAAAAGGAATATTGTCCCTTTAAGGGTTATCAGCAGGTCCATGAAAGGAGCGTAGGGAGGGACAGAAAGGACTTTAGAAGCAAGGTTTGATAATATAATAACTAAAATGCGTGTTATAAATAAGGATGGTCTTTTGAAGAATTAATTAAAAAACTATATGTCTGACGATCCAAGCATTTACAGCTAAAGCTGAATTCAGATTGCGCATTTAAATATCTATGCATCAATTTTTTTAGATAAATGTGATTTTATAATCTTCAGCCACAAACTAATTAAATTTTTAAAGCAAATTTTAAACTAAGGTCCTATAACATAGTAATGTGCAACTTTGTGACAGTACACAGGATTGGCACATGCCTGTTAAATGATTTCATTACCAATTAACGGCTCTTCCACAGGTTCAATATTATGCTAATAGATCTGGTAAGTTGGAAATGTGTTAACAAAGTCATTTTTGGGAGGGGAAGGAGAAGGGAAGTCACCAGTCTGAAAGCTGCTGTGGGAGTTTTCAGGAAAGGTCAGCATAGTCCTGGATAGGAAGAGGGGAGCACTAAGACCATGGCGAGGTATTGTCTCTCCTTGCCTCTTATACCCGCCTTCCATGAAAAATACCCTGAAGAGTTAGAAGCTTCGGGGGTAGCTGAGTTAGTCTGTACAAGATAAACTTAAAAACAATAAATGGTCTGGGAGTACTTAATAGATTAACAAAACATGTAGATGGTATGAGCTTTCATGGGCACAACCCACTTCAGAAGTTAGTCTATAAAGTGCTCCCAGACCATTTGTTGTTTTTTATCTTAGAGAGGAGAAGCTCTTTCTAACTCTTTATCACAAAAGCCAGTGATAAGGTCAGTCAGAGTGCAGCATGAAAAAAGAAAAAGGAGAGGTAGAAAGTTAGGAGGGCAAAGAGAGGCAAAGATGGTTCCTAAAGAAACAGCTTTTCTGTAGCAAAACGAGAAGTTTCCGTGAATCTTTCCTTGTTAGTTTTCATGCTTTACAAATTCCTTCCTTAATGAAGGACTTGCTGACTTACTGTTTATTTTCTTCTCTTTAATTATGCAATTGTAAAGCAGGTTTAAACAAAAAGTTTTATCCTAAAATTTGTAATTTAATTAAGTGGTAGGATTAGGATTTAAATCTAACAATGTACTAGTGTCTAGTTTAGTTTGATTTAGTTTTAATTTAGAGACCTCTGTAATTTTGTATTTTTGTGTATTAAGGCTGATTTAACAGTTATCAGCTACTAACGCTATTCTGTTGCTTGAAAATCCCTAACTCTAAATTAAGTTTTTATTTTATGTATTTTCCAAATGTGGAATTAAATCGGCACGGATTTTTTGTAAAAACCTGTTGTTCGATTTTTAATCTTGTCCAATTCATTTGTGGTTGATTATTATTGATTTCCAGTTAATTATGAATGTGAAGGCCTGGGGAATTGTAGGATTTTAGTCCCAAAACCAAAAACAATAGAATCAAGCTTATCAAGTTCAATATCTGCTTGGAAAGGAGTGTGCACACAACACTCCCACTGAGAGCAAAGCAGAGCTTTAACTACGTTGATTGCCACAATTAATAGAGATAGAAAACCACAACAAAATATAGCTGTAACAGAGTTAGTTATCTTTTATCTCAGTCCTTGCACATACTAGAAAAACTTAAACAACAACAAATAATCCTGCAGCACCTCAGAGACTATCAAAACATGTAGATAGTATCATGAACTTTGTGGGCACCACAAGTGGGTGGTGCCCACGAAAGCTCACGATACCATTTACATGTTTTGTTGGTCTCTGAGGTGCTGCAGGACTATTTGTTGTTTTTTAAATTGCAGACTAACATGGCTACCTCTCTGAAACGTGCATATACTGTCATAATCACACACACAGGCACTGACTCCATGAGTGCTCTGTGACTGGAGCACCCATGCAGAAAAATTAGCATCCACTGCAAATCAAGTTCCTCCCTCCATGCGCCTTCTGCCTGCCATAAACAACTGTATCATGGCACACTAAAGCCCCTGGGAGGAGAGGAAGGAGCAGGGATATGGTGTATACAGGAGAGGGGGCATAAAGAGGCAAGGAAGGGGCAGTGTGGGAAAGAGAAGAGGCGGTGCAGAGCCTTAGAAGGAAGGGTTGGAGTGGGAGGTGGTATCTGGGGTGGGTTGAGCACTCTCCCTCCCTGACTAAAGGAAAGTCAGGGTCTGTGTTCACACCCTTCCTTATAGATCTGGTCCAGCCTTGTCCCTGACATGCCAGATAAGTTGGATGGCACAGATCCAGATGATCCTCCTCACACAGTGGGCCAGCCTATTATAGGGCCTAGGGCTATCACGAATATTCATTCAAATGCCTAGCCTCCCTTGTTCATATTTAACTTCTTCACCCTAATAATGTTGGGATGCCTTTATCCTGTAAGTTAGTATGTTAATGATTTTATCTTATTACCAGATATGTAAGGGGTGGGCAAAAAGCAGCCCGTCGGCTGGATACAGTTCGCCCTCCAGACTGTTTGTTTACCTGCATATCTGCAGGTACAACTGCTCGCAGCCACCTTTGGACACTGACTTTTCCAGGCAATGGTTGCTGCAGAAAGTGGCATAGGCCCGGCCACCACTTCCTGCAGCTCCTATTAGCCGGGAACAGTGAAATGCGGCCAATGGGAGCTGCGAGTGGACATGCAAGTAAACAAAGTATCTAGCGGCCCACCAGTGTGAACTGTTTCTGGTATCTTTATAGTGAAAGGATATTAAAGGATCCTAGGAGAAACAGATCCTAAAGAGTATCTCGTACATAACTGAAGACAAAGAAATGGTCAAGAGGTTTTCTCATGTGTGTATCAAGAAAAAACAGCCTATAAATTGAGCCTGTTTTCAGGTATGTAAGCTAATACCATTTAGTACCATCAGGAATTTGGGATCAATGACCCCACATCTTAGTGACAATGATGTAAAACTAATTGCATGTCAATGACCAGTCTCCTATGTATTTGTACTTGGCCCATGCTTAATCCTTCTGGCTAAGTATTTGTTAGGTTGGCAGCTGTCCATGCAAGAGGTCACTTGGAGAGAAACATTATTAAGGGACTTCTACAAACACTGGAATATTTTATATATTTTATGATGAATCCAGGATGTGGAGAGCTCACACAGCCTCTTGCTCTGTTAAGGAACATTTATGCATATATAATTGTGATGTGATTGGCATCACACTTCCTGTCTGTGGATATGCTTGATTAGAAGAAGAATCCAACAAGACCAGTACGTTACCTATTACTTCCCAGCTGACCAAATGCCATAATTGTGAGCATAACCTGTATTATGAATGGGATAGTACGGTGTGGTACCTAATCACAAAAACTTGCAGTATGGGTTTCTAACATGTCTGTCTGGTTTTGAACAACTTCCACTTTACACACTAAGGCTAGATATACACTACAGCTTTTTTTTTTTTTTTTTTGGAAGAGGCTTTTCTGAACTTTAGCCCATCTACACTGGGCCAAATTTCAGAAAATCCCCCTCTTTCAGAAGATCCCTTCTTCCTTGTGGAATGAGGAAGACACGGCTTCCAAAAGAGCACATTTGCATTTCCGCAAAAAAAAGCGCAAGAGCAAACGTGTTCCCTTGGCACGGCAGAGTTTTTCCGGGATACCTCTGGGATATCTCTGGTATCCTGGAAAGCCCCCACAGTGTAGATGTAGCCTTACTATCTCAATTTGGAAAAAAAATTACAATTGATAGTATTTCAATCTTGACTAACGTATCCCGGTTCAAGGGCCACATAAAGCCTTTAACTCTACCTTTATAAACAGATAAAAAGAATGTTCATATTATTCAACTTAATGGAAATATGGCTGAAAGGAATAATTAGTCCAAGGGATAACTGAAAGTCAAATTTGGTAATCCTGAAGTATCAATAATTCCTATTGTGTTAATATTATTAAACTCTATTAATTCTGTTTTGCCACTTACAAATAATAGAACAAAAGCAACATAAAAACTGCCTTAAGGTATTAACTGGAACTACTAAGTGAACAATTCACATCACACCAAAGATTAATGAAGTAAAGGTGTCATCATAATAAACTATTACAGTGACAAGCAGAGGAGGGTGTTAACACAGGGCCCTAAAGCTCTATTTGATACTAAGACTTGTTAATCAAGATACCTAGGAAGCTTTGCAATGTTAGACTAAGAAAGCTGCAAATAAATGTGTGTAAAAACATTTTACATTGCAAAGCTATATTTTTCACACTATAAGCAAATTTATTGTTGCAACTGCTTATATATATATGCCTGTAGTCAGCTCTATTCTCAATAACAAGTTATAAAATTATAATCAACCCCACAAAAAGCAAAAATATTGTGTACTAAGGAAAATAAATGATTACGAAGTGTTACTGTCTGTCAGCCAAAACTGTTGACCTTTTGTACTCTAGACATTTAGAGTGTATTAAATGTAACTCTATAGTCCAGCATTTCTTAAATTGTGGGCCCGACCCCCCGGGGGTCGTGAGCAACTGAGAGGGGGGTCGCGGTATCAGAAGTTTGAGAACCCCTGGTATAGTCAATTCACAGTAAAGTAGATGTTTGATAGTAATTGGACAACAAAATATTAGACACACAAGGTGAGGGAGGTAATATCTTTTATTGGAGATATAACAGCTTCTGTTGGTGCCAAGAGAAAATCTTTCAAGCAGGTCCTGAAAAAGAGGTCTCTGAAGCTCAAAGGCTTTTTCTCTTCTACCACCAATAAAATAAATGATCCAATGAAAGATCTAACCTCAGCCACATCCTCTCTTTCAGAACCTGGGACCAACATCACCACATCAACATAGCTGCAAATGTAATATAAAATAAACAAGGGGGGGCAATAAAGACTATACATTTGGCAAATTGCAAGAGAATAGCCCCAGCAATTGTTAAGTAATTGCTTCTCTCTGCTATGCTGCCATTTTCTTTGGTCAGGGCAACCTGACTTGAATAAACCAAATAAGACTTAATCAACTGATGTCTCAGTAAGCAACTACATAACACAATTTTTACAAAAGCAAAATCAAGGATAAATTGAGTGTACTTAATGATTTATGCATTTTGTAAACTTAGTATCTGAGTAACCTGTGCTTAGAATAGATTTCACTTCCCACTTCAGAACTTAGATCTAAATGTGGACTTATATTTGTAGGAACAAAGCTATCCATAAACACTTGGATCAAAAGAGACTCTGAGTTAGTACTGAAGAGAGGAACTTACAGCTGCTTTTCAGAATCTCCTACAATAAAAAAAAATCAGTTAAATTTTTATTGGTTTCAGGTAAGGAGGCACTCATCATCTTGATACAAGTTGGATCTCACTACTCTGGCACCCTTGGGACCTTAGTGGTCCTGGATGAGGGAATTTGCCAGACCAGGGAAGGTCCCCTGACACCAGCCTGCTGCACCTCCCTGCTGCTGGTTCCTTTGGCCTCTCTGCTGGCCAAGCGACACAGCTGCCTCAGTCCCGCTGCCATAGCTCCTGCTCCAGCCCCACTGCCGGTATGGCAGCATGCAGCCCTGCCCTGTTGCTGGCTAGCACACAGCCCCAATCAGGCTGCCAACCTTCTGTGGCCCCGGCTCTGTGGCTGCAGACGGGCTTTCCCCTGCTCGGCTGCTGTGGCCTCGCCTTCCTGCCAGCTAGGCTGGCACACAACCCTTCTCCGACTATCGTGGCACAACCCTGCTGCCAGGCCGGCACGCACAGGCTGCCGCTGCCCCTGCCCCAGCTGGATTGCCAGGCTGCCGCTGCCCCTGCCCCAGCTGGATTGCCAGGCTACCTCTGCCCCGCTATCACCACCGGGCTGCTGAGGCCCTCACCCCACTACCACCAGCCTTGCCAGATGAGAGATTCCCAGTTTAGTGAGATGCAACTGTAGTTATATAAGGGGCAGTGTTTAAAAAAAAAAAAAAAAAAAAAAAAAAAAGCAAATATAAAATGCAGCAGATCCTTGCTAATTTTACTTCATACTAACAAAATACACTGGAAGTCAGGAAACATTCTTTTCCCATCTGTGCCACAGCTTGCTTTGTGTTTTCACAGGGATCCCTCACCTACAGTTTTCATTTACTTTAGTTGCAGTTATTGGATGCACAGTATCTCTGAAATCAACCCATTAGTTGCTAACAATCCTGTGGGAAACAGGGATAATACTTACCTTATAAGCCTGTTGTGATGTTCAAAAAGTGCCAGATGAAAGTTATGTAGAGTAACAGGGCAAAGTTATTGATGGCAAACATAAGCTCAATAATTCTCTCAAAAATATAGTCACATATCCCATTTTTGAGCCAAAAAGAGAAAATTGCTAACATTTGCTCCAAATTTACAAAGAATTCACTACATTAACAAAAAAGGAAATGACACAAAAGAGAATTTCATACTAAAAAAAAATTATATTTATCAAAATAAATTAACATTTGTATGCAATATTTAGATTTCCTTTTACTATTTTTGGTATACAAATTCTTTAGCCCTCTTTATCCATGTGATATGCGAGAAATGTTTACAAAGCGAAGAACCTAGCTCTCTATTATGGAATCACTATAGATAGAAATTCCATACTTGAAAAATAAGAGGGTATCAAAGTGGGATGGTGACTTATTATTGACTAAGTATACATCACCTCAGAGATGCAAAGATAAAATTTCTAGACAGCATAAATAACTGCTCCATGGAATAGATCATCCTAGAAACTACAAGAGGATAGGAATTTCTTGAGTGCACAGAATCTGATCCAGGGGATCTGAAATGCTCAGGAATAGCAACCACGCTGTAATTAAATGTAACATATTTGTAGACAGAAAAACTTTAAAGAAACCTGCCAAAATAACATTAAACTTCCAAAGGGAGAACTACACAAAAATTAAGCTATTAAATAGAAAATACAAGCAATAGTCATAAGTGTGAAATGCCTGCAAACTGCATGAAGACTATTTAAAAATCACCATACTAGAGAATGAAATTAAATGTATACCCTAAATATAAAAAGAGGATCAAAAAATTGCTACCATGGCTAAACTGCAGAACAAAAGAGCATTTAGAGGCAAAAAGGCATCCTTTAAAAATCAGAAGTCAAATCCTATGGAGAAAAATGGAAAGGAGCATAAACTTTGGCAAGTCAAATATAAAAGTACAAGAAGTCAGGCCATGAAAGACTTCCAAGAGCAACTAGATAAAGACCCCAAATAACAAGATTTTTTTTAAGTACATCAGAAGCAGGAAGCCTACTTACCAGTTAGGCTAAGTCTACACTGCAGGGTTTTTGCGCAAGAAGTCTTGTGGAAGAGTTCTTGTGCAAAAATTCTTGTGTAAAAGCGTGTCCACGCTGCATGCTTTTACACAAGAGAGCGTCCACACTGCATGGATGCTGTTGCTCAAGAAAGCTCTGATTGCCATTCACAGAATGGCGATCAGAGCGCTTGTGCTTTTCTGATTAGGCTCTTTTTGCCAAGAGCTGTAGCACAAAAAGGAGTTATGACTCGTAGAAGGAGGTTTACTTACACTGCAAAAAGCCCTCTGTTCTGTCGATTGACTGTAGATTTTCTTGCGCAAAAACATGCTTGAGGTGTGGACGCACTGCGGGGTTTTGCGCAAACATGGCCATGTTTGCACAAAAACCTTGTTGTGTAGACATAGCCTTAGTGGAGCCACTGGATGATCAAAGTGCTAAAAGAACACTCAATGAAGACAAGGCCATTGCAGTGAAGTTAAATAAATTTTAACCAGTCTTCGTTGCAGAGGATGGGCCAGTCTTTAGGTGACAAATCCGAGGAACTATCTCAGCTTATGGTATCAATAAGAGAAGGGAGTGGAACAAATTTATGGTATTAAGTCACCAAGACCAGGTGGCATTCACTCAAGAGTTCTGAAGTAATTCAGATATGAAATTGCAGAACTAATAACTGTAGCATATAAACCATCACATAAATCAGCCTCTGTACTAGATAACTGGAGGTAGATAATGTAACAACAATTTTTAAAAGGGGCTACAGAGGCAATTCTGGCAATTACAGCTAATAAGTGTCTAACTTCAGTAGCAGTCAAATTGATAGAAACTATAATAAAGAACAGAATTATCAGACAGATGTACATGATTGTTGGGATAGTCAACATGGTTTTTGTAAAGGGAAATCATGTTTCATCAATCTATTAGGATTTATTGAAGGCATTGACAAAAGTGGACAAGAGAGATCCAGTGGATACATTATACTTGGACTTTCAGAAAGCCTTTGAGAAAGTTTCCTCATCAAAAGCTTTTAAGCAGAAAGGATGTAGGGGAGGGTAGGAGAGAAATTCTGGAGGCCCCATTTAGGCTGCTAGGTAAAAAATTGAATCCAGGACTTCAATGATAACATTCTGTGACAGTTGGGACTGCAGGGTCTCAATGGATAAGACGATGGTGCAGGGAGATGTTTAGATTGATTAGGAATTGGGGAAACTTTGGGGAAATGGGGAACCTATACAGGAAGGATGAGCTCCAACTAAATCATGATGGAACCAGATTACTGGCACTTAAAATTAAAATGGGTATACAACAGTTTGTAAACTAAGGGCTGGGGGAAAGTTGACAGGTGCGGAGGAGCACATGGATTGGACAGAGATATCCTTTAGGGGAGGCTCTATACATAGAGAATATCTATGTCCTGGTAAAGAGAAGAGGATGGAAGATGATACAATACAACTAAGAGCTGATTAAAAACACTCAAATGAAGAAAGTCCAATTCAATCACATAGGAGACAGTTAAATAGTGACGAGTTGTTAAAGAGCTTATACAAACATTAGAAGTCTAAGTAATAAGATGGCTGAACTAGAATGCCTTGTATTAAATGAAGATATTGATATAATAGGCATCACAGAACTTGGTGGACTGAGACTTTAGACACTGCAATACAGGGTACAAAATATATCGGAAGGACAGAACAGGTCGTGCTGGTGGGGAAGTGACACTATATGGCTGCGTCTAGACTGGCATGATTTTGCGCAAAAGCGCCTGCTTTTGTGCAAAATCTTGCTGCCTGTCTATACTGGCCGCTTGTATTTGCGCAAGAACACTGACTTTGTAATGTACAAAATCAGTGGTTCTTGCGCAAATACTCCGACGCGCCCGCTCAGGGATAAGCCCTCTTGCGCAGTCTTCTGGTTTTAGAGAAGACGGAACTATGCAGCACTTTAAAGACTAACAAGATGGTTTATTAGGTGATGAGCTTTGTGGTATTCAGATAGGGAAAACATAATTTTGTATAAAACTGAACAATAAGCAACACAACTATGTAACAAAATTGCTAAAAATACACTTGTTACTGAGTTAAAATAATTTTCCAACTTCACGAGGCATAAAGGATTTGACAACAAAGGGTTCTGGGGTCAGCTGATCCCCGTCTAGACTACTGCGCTGTGCCGACAATCAGCTGATGTAAATGAAAGCGGCGATTATTTTGATGTAAATGAAGCAGCGATTATTTAAATCACCGCTTCATTTCCCTTTGCCGAGTACATTCATCTACATGGCTCTGTCGACGGAGCCATGTAGTCTAGACACACCCTTACAGACTAGCATGGCTACCCCTCTGAAAGTCTTACCCAGATGCTTAACTAAGTATACAAGTAGTCCCACTGATTAGGGCTATTCGCATGCTTAAGAATGTATGCAGAGTCTTTGCAATATTGGGGTCTATATTTCCAAAACAGATACATAAAAAATTATGAAAAAGAGAAATGGAGGTACATAATTAAGAAAGCTAATTATCAGAAATAATTGACTGTAGTCATAAATTGTATTACAATTATTTCCTCATTCTCTAAGAAAATAATCTGTGTTCTCCTATGAACATATCATTAGGATTAGTCTAAATTATCATAACTAAATAGCAGGATGCAAGAAGAATCTATATTTAAATCTTACAGAAGTCAACAGGGCTACTCATGTGTTTTATAATTAAGGGTACTAGACCAGGGCATTAGAATTAGGTATCTGATGCATTCATGTTGTTATGGTAGCCTATCTCTTAGTTCAGTGAAATACTATGGTTGAAATCTTGTCCTCGCCCTCCTGAAACTAAGTGAATTTTACCATTAACTTCAATGGGAGCAAAATATCATCCTTTGAGTTTTAAAATGTTCAATGCCATCAGTTTTCAAAATATGTACAATTCTTAAATTGCCTTATGATGCAGCGTATTTCTAATGATACACAGCAAAAACTTTTTGCTGAACTTTAAATAAACAAATCATTTTCTTTAAAGTTACTTTTCAGCTTTTGTCCTGAACAGTGTACATTGAAATTTTTCTTGTGAGTACAGTAATTCCTCACTTAACACGTGCCCACTTAAAATGTTTTCGCGATAGCACAATTTTTTTGGGGGGAACATTTTTCGAACAATACGACCCGTCCCGGCAATAACACGATTTCTCCTACCAGCTCACCGCGCTGTTCCCTGGTGACCTCCTCTGGCCAGATGCTTTGCTCCCTCTCCTCTGCCTGCCTGTTGCAGCCGGCGGCTGGGTTTCCCCAGCTGGCCGGTCACCGGCAGCTGCGCGGG
>CM057845.1:53885898-53896263 GCA_030068395.1 Apalone spinifera
TCCCATCGTCTCTCACTCTGGGGGGGGGGGTCTTTGCCTGTCTCCAAGGTAGTCCATACTGCTAATTTAATTCAGCCTCAAGACACTATGCATGTTTCCTCCTTATCTTCAAAGTTCCCACTTCTTTTTGATCACCTGGGCATCTGTGATGGCTGTCACAGTCACATCACATTCTACGATGAGGTAACTGGCTCTATGGACATGGGAAAGTCAGTGGATGTGATATATCTTGACTTTAGCAAGGCTTTTGATACAGTCTCCCACAATATTCTTGCCAGCAAGTTAAGGGAATGCGGATTGGATAAATGGACGGTAAGATGGATAGAAAGCTGGCTAGAAGGCCGGGCCGACCGGGTAGTGATCAACATCTCGAGGTCAGGATGGCGCTCAGTTTCTAGCGGAGTGCCCCAAGGTTCAGTTCTAGGGCTGGTTTTGTTCAATATCTTTATTAATGACCTGGATGAGGGGATGGATTGCACCCTCAGCCAGTTTGCAGATGACACTAAGCTAGGGGGAGAGGTAGATATGCTTGAGGGCAGAAATAGGGTCCAGAGTGACTAAGACAAATTGGAGGATTGCGTCACAAGAAATCTGATGAGTTTCAAGAGGTTCAACAACTTGGGACGGGAGACTCCCAAGCATTGTTACAGGCTGGGGACCAACCATCTAAGTAGTAGTTCTGAAGAAAAGGAGCTGGGGGTTACAGTGGATGAGAAGCTGGATATGAGTCAACAGTATGCCCTTGTAGCCAAGAAGGCTAATGGCATATTAGGTTGCATTAAGAGGAGCATTGCCAGCAGATCCAGAGATGTGATTATTCCTTTATTCGGCTCTGGTGAGGACACATCTGGAGTATTGTGTCCAGTTCTGGGCCCCCCACTACAAAAAGGATGTGGACGCATTGGAGAGGGTCCAGCGGAGGGTAACCAAAATTATTAGGGGTCTGGAGCATATGACCTATGAGGAGAGGCTGAGGGAGTTGGGTCTGTTTAGTCTGCAGAAGTGAAGAGTGAGGGGGGATTTGATAGCAGCTTTCAACTTCCTGAAGGGAGATGGAGAAAGAGGATGGAGAAAGGCTGTCCTCAGTTGTGACAGATGGCAGAACAAGGAGCAACGGTCTCAAGTTGTGGTGGGAGAGGTCCAGGTTGGATATTAGGAAAAACTATTTCACTAGGCGGGTGGTGAAGTACTGGAATGGGTTACCTAGGGAAGTAGTGGTGTCTCCATCCCTAGAGATTTTTTAAGTCTTGGCTTGACAAAGCCCTGGCTGGGTTGATTTAGTTGGGATTGGTCCTGCCTAGACCAGGGGACTGGACGTGATGACCTTCTGAGGTCTCTTCTAGCTCTATGGTTCTATGATCCTCCAGTCACACCACACAATTGTGCAGAGTTTCAGACAAGATTAATAGTCACGGAGAGAACAGCAAAAAGAAAGTTTCAGGGGGTAGCGGACTTAGTCTGTAACAGGAAAAACTTAAAAAACAACGAATAGTCTAGTAACACCTTAAAGACTAACAAAACATGTAGATGGTATCATGAGCTTTCGTGGGCACAACCCACTTCTTCACAAGCTGGTCATCTGAAGAAGTGGGCTGTGCCCATGAAAGCTCATGATACCATCTACATGTTCTGTTAGTCTTTAAGGTACTAGCAACAAAAAGAAAGGAATCTTGCACAACTTAGTTTATGATTCAGACCAGCGGTACAATTTAATTTGTAATGCTAACAGTAAGCAAGACCTTAAAGTAAACCATCTAATCATGAGAAACAGGGTGAAACAGAAGCATACAGAACTTATAAGCAAGTCATTATACATGAAATCATTATGTATCATACTTAGTTTTATAATCAAAATTAAAATATACATTTTTGCTAAACCTAATTTTGCCCTTGTAGATATCAGTCTTTGCCTTTCCCTTTCCCTTTAGCAGCATAAACAGACCTAATCTTATCCACTCTGCACTGCTCTGGAAAATCAAACTGACTCATGTTCGGGAAAGGTAGCTGGATTGGGACAGAGCTGAGGCTGTGGTATATTGTATGGCAGGGGGGTCTAGCCAAGAGGATGTTTTTGGGGGGCTAGCGGAACAGATGGTGTCTGAAGGCAAATAGAGGCAGACACCTGAACTTGTAATTCCATTGTGTGGTTGCTGAATCCCTGTGGACCCCTCACCCCCGCCAGCTGCTGCAACATCCCTCTGGCTTCAAGTGGTTTCCATTATGCACAAGGTTTTACAGTTTAGTTCAAGGGTTTTCAGCACCTCCCCTCCCCCGTGTCGACATTATCCCAGGGCCCTGCCTGCGCCCGGGCGGGCAGAGCGGGGAAGGAGGGCCCATTTTTACCCAATCTCCCAGTGTGGTAGGAACGTTACAGCGGGGGCCACCTGGATGCGCAGCCGGCCTGGAGCGCTGCTGTGCGCGACTGCTCCTCGCAGCTGCCCTCGGACACGCTCCTTCACCGACTGCCGGGGCCCCTGGGCGGCAGCGGCTGGGCCTCCCTTGCTATCCCCGCCAAGCACCTCGGGACTGGATCCCGCCGCCTACAGACACCGGGGGGGTTAGCGTCCGGCCCTGGGCAGGCGCCGCTCCCCCCACCCCCGAGCCGCGCGTGCGGAAACGGGCCTGACGCGCGGCGCCGCCGCCCGGAATTGTGGGAGCTGGCGGCGGCAGCGGGAGGGGGCCGAGGCGGAAGGTTTCCGGCGCTTTCGCGCAGACGTGTCCGGCCGCGGCCCCGCGGAGCCCGCCGCTGTCCGGGCCCGTCCCTCCGCCGCTGCCGCCCTCGCCCCCGCAGGCGGCGCCATGTCCGGGACCAGCAGCCCCGAGGCCGTGAAGAAGCTGCTGGAAAACATGCAGGGAGACCTGCGGGGCCTGAGCCTGGAGTGCCGGAAGAAATTCCCCCCCGTCAAAGAGGTGAGAGGCGGGGCGCGGCGCCTGCTCCTCGGGCCCGGCCCGTGCGCAAGGGGGTAGGGCAGCCCCCGTCTCTCCCCCTTGCACGGGGTCCCCTCGGAGCCAGGCCTGCGAGGCTGAGCCGCGCCTGGGCTGGGCAGGTGCCGGGGAGGGCTGGCCGCCCGAGCTGTGAGGCGGGCTACTTGTTTTTCTCCTTGCCCTCCGGTTTGTAATCAGCAGCGCGCGCTGGCGCTTCGAGTTGGGACTTCTGAAGCCTGGTCTCTGCCCAGAGATGGGTGTCTGCTGGGGGGGGAGCTCGGACTAGTTCAGCAGGCTGAGCTCAAGCAATGTGCTGAAAAATGCTGGTTTCTCCCCCCCCCCAAAAGAGTCTCATGAACTTTTCATAATGAGTTCAGATGGGGGCTGAAAGATGATATTTGGCAGGGAGAGTTGACCCTGAATGATCTGAATGAAATTTGCTTGAAGTTTGGGTGATCTATAAGCCTTTGCGCACAGTTTGCATCTATATTATAAATGTTTAACAGTAGCAGTATTTTTAATAGAAGTCTGCCAATGATAAGAGAAAGGGAAGATAGGCAGTATGAGGTGTATATATTGCTTATTTAGGCCCTGGTTCTGCATGGATAGATCCCTTGGCTTGCATGGCAACTCAGTGAGTTCAGTGAGGCTTCATATATGTACAAGGTTCCAGCTTCTCAGATGTAGTTGTGTACATCTCCCGAGTGAAGCAGGTCTCCAAATTCAGCGTACTTTGTTAAGAACTGTTGAAATCTTTGTCATCAAGTAAAAGCTATACATGATGCAAGGTGCATACCAAGTGAATCAGAGCTCTACCTGAACTCTCTGTGGGTGTGTACTTTGCATATCACTTGTTTTTATTTCAGATGAAGAGATTTATTTATTTTTTAAAAAATATTAATAAATAAAGCTGTGCTAAGATGATAAATTTGGGTAAATTGTGAAATCAAAATTAAGCTTGCAAATGCAGTCAGATATCAACTTCAGAATCACATTTGTCTGAATTTTTTACTTTTTAAAAAGCTGTCAAGATTGCTATAACTGAAAGATACAGGATTTTCCTTTTCTGATTATTTTATAAATTTAACAGTATTTTGTATGTATTTAGTGCCCCTTTTTCATCTTAACTCTGCCAGTTCTGATATCTGTGGGTTTTTAACACAAACAAGAATAGGAAAAACTCTTAGTTTAAAACCATAAACTATGATTGTAAACCACGGGAACTGATTACATTTTCTTTTGGCTATATTTTACATTGATATTGTCCCTTTAACTGTGCTTTATTTTGCATATGTAGGATGATATAAAGTCTGATCACATATCAGATATGATCATATCATAACATTTTTTTATTTTCCTTATAAAGCACTTGGTGAATGAAGCAGAGCTAATTGTTAAACATTTTTCTAAAAATTAAGCTGACTTAGAGTAATACACAGATGTAGAAGATATTGCATGTGAATCAAGATTGTAGAAATAATGATCTGATATCATTTTGGATAAATGATAATATGTTTGCATTGTTGTGGTCACTTCACTGTGAATGGTCTCTTAGAATATATATATATGCAGGATATTAGAGAGTCAATGTGGATGAGAGATTATTTTTTATTGGACCAACTTCTGCTGATGAGAAAGCCACACAGCTCTTCTTCAGTCAACTTGTCTCTGGCTCCAGTAGAAGATCATACATACATCACCTACCTTGTGTCTTTTAGAATACATACTGGCCTCCATGGTTTTTTATTGCAGTGGAGTAACTTTCCAAGACCTGAAGAAGAACTCTGCAGCTCAAAAGCTTGGGTTTTTTTTTTCCACCAACAGAAGTTGGTCCAGTAAAAAATACACTCTCGGTATACACTAGGGATGTAAAATCCCAGTTAACCTGTTAAACCTAAGGTTTAACCAGTTAACCAATTAAGTGGGATCTCCCATGGTGGGACCGGTAGCAGGAGCCAGCAGCCAAGCGTCTGCAAGCCGGCTTCTCCTGCTCCTGCCTACCCCTTCACCCCGCATGCAGGATGTCCAGGTTTTGCTCCCTAATATACACCCAGAAGGCAATAAGAAACCAGTTAAATCTTCAGAGAATTGTGCTTTCTGTAGCTTGTGAATTACTGAACAGTTTTTCTTTTTTTGGCATACAAAGTTAATTACACTGATGCAGAATTACTCCTGTTTACTTTAGAATTCTATTTATGTGCTACAGAAATTGTTCCAAGCATTTGATTTGTTTAGAATATCAAAGCAAGTGGAAGATTAACTATTGCTCTCCCATTATTACTTTAACCATAAGCAAATAGTTTAATCTTCCACTTGCTTATTGGTACAGTATTAATGGTAGAACAATCTTTATGATTGTTACTCATAACATATTAAATATCCTGAATTGTTTCTATATTCATTATTATTTGTTTTGTTTTGTTTTTAATGTACCAGGTTTGGTATGTCTTTGTCTTTTGTTGGTAGTGAGTAAATACTTCTATATGTGAATGGAATTGCATGATATTAAATCACAAACCAGAACTAACCACTATTTTAATCAATTAGTGTTGTGGTGCTAATGCTGGTTGATAATGCACAATGGACTGACAATGTTACTTATAATTATTTAAGCTTGTGCCATTGGAGGAAATGATCTGGCAGCAAATAATTTGGTAGGTGTGTTACAAGTAGAGTTAATCTTAAACAATAAATGCTGTTTTGTATTTGGCAGTTATGACATTTTTAGCTAAAAGGTAACTGGAATTGGGAATACAATCTTACCTGGCATTTAAAATTGTTAATGGATTAATTTATGTGACCACTGATTTCTCTAAGTATTAGAAGAAAATACAGTTTTGAAGGAAGCATCTGATTAGGCCCCACATAACAGAATAGATAGATGAAGTATTAACTCAGCATAAATTGTAAAACAAACAAAAAACCCTCACCAAAACTGCCTTCATGTTGAAATTTACAATTGACCCCCTGATTGCTTTCCATAGTACTCCATCCATAATACGTGTCTTATTTTGGAATATGGTGGTCACAGATTATAATGATGATGCCATTAGATGAATTTATTATCTACATAAATACATCTACCTAATATATTGGATTTTTGTGTCGTAATCAGTATTTTCATGAACTTGAATGGTCCACAGCTTGGGTGCGTATCAGTAAAAACTCAGTAATAGGTTTTTGTAAACCCTTGGAAACTTTTAATTAAAATTTGTAAAAACTGAAATGAAGGGCCTTATGTGTAGTATTAATGGATGAAGGCCAGCATAGCAATATAAACTCATAAGACAACAGGAAACCATTTAAGTCGTCAGAGAATTGTGCTTCCTTTCTGCAGCACATATCATCAGGAAGACGTGATTTTATTCTGCATTAATGATAGCTTCTGAGTGGTCTTGAGACATAATCCCACACCAGTCATGTTGCAGTAATAGGGTTGCCAGGTGTCTCGTTTTGAACCAAACAGTCCAGAATTTGAGCTTTCTGTTTGGGAAACAAATTGAGAAAATATAATTGAGAAAATATAAATGTCCAGTATTTTCTAAATAAGATGTAATTTAGATTGTGATGTAATGTCAAGTGTGTCCGGTATTTTTATTGAAACCATCTGGCAACTCTATGCAGTAATCCAGTCAGAACCTGTGCAGACATGTACAGGTATTGCACCTTTCACATTGAAGTTTGGAGCCACAGATGAAAATATATCAGGCTCTTTGAATGGGTTAGAAAATGTCCCCTCACAATCACACATTTATTTTTGTGAAGATAAATGATGATCCTTGATATTTCTTCAGAGAGAAGGAACATAGTAGTTGGAGCAATCACTCCCGCTAGCTGGGACTATAAGTGTGGACTGTGGTTTCAAAGACAGCTGACAGAACAATCAGAAAAGAACAAGATATCTGATGTCTACCTATTTTTTTTTCAAGGATTGTAGATTTTGTGCACCATATCAGGGAAAAAAATAGAATAAAGGGGGTCAGAGCAAATAACCAGCCTCCCATGGACTTCTTGTAACCAAAATGATTCCTCAGTAATTTATTGAAAAGCAAAAGCTTAGAAACGCGTCTATAGAACTGGCAAGATTACCAGCATAACAACCATTTGTTTGAAGAATTGGGCACCCAGCAATCCGTTTCCTTTTCCCAAATCTTTTAACTTGATTCTTGTACAACTTTCAGAGAATTCATCCATTTTTTAACGTAGACCGCTAAAACACTTTCTGTGACCTGACTGCGGCTTTCCAAGTTCTTTTGCACCAACATCATTTCAGCTGCTCATCTTTTATTTGTCTGATAATTATAATCTAAATGTTAGTATTATTAGTTTCAGTGTTAGCACACTTTTAAAGTTTAAACAGCTTATGTATCTGTTGTACACTTATTTTTGTTCCTGTGTGCAGGCTAAGGAAAGCATTATATCAGTTTACATTTGGCTAAAGTTTAGAATGCTCTGCTCACAATCTGAAAAAATGATTAAATTATTATTAAATTATTCTCGGGGTTTTTAGTGAAGTTTACAGCCAGAAATTAATAAAATAATATGGTTTGATGATTCTATGGAAGACAAACTTGTGTAAATCCTTTCTGTTTTAGAACATATGATGAATCACGAAAAGTTGAAAACAACTTAATGTTGAATATTTAAAAACTCAGAACATGCATGTAGGAAAAATATGTAGTTGGAATGATGCATAAGCAAGGCTTATAATATTTTCTAAGGAAAAGGTCTAATTTGGGATATTTGTGAGATTTACTATATAATGTAAATGTAGATAAATATGAGTGGACATTTCTGCGTAACAGTCATCTGCAATAAAGTGATGAATCAATTTATGATTATTTTTTAATACAAAATTTAAACAGCACTTGACAAGAGAAATAATGATAATTTGACACAAATTGCTATTTTAATATTGAACAGTAAGTGTCATAGTGAGTATGAAAATTATCAGTCCAGAAAACACTAAAGGCCTTTCTTTAAAAAATTAGATTTGGATTTCATGTCTCTCTAATCAGAGCTCTGACCCTTAAAGTAATTTTTATTGTTTTTAAGTCTGAGCAAATGAAGCAGTTGGTGTTACACTGCATCTTTTGTAATATCAGACAAATCTGAAATAAAAGCCGCAAACCTGACAGGTATTTTCTAGGGATGTAAAGCGTTAATCAGATAACTGGTTACCCAGTAAGCATCACCCTTACAAGTACAATTACTGGAGTAACCTGTTAATCCACAGCCAGGCACAGAGGCCACTCCAGTCCAGCTGGGCCCACCGCATTGCACACTAGAGTCCTGTTTTTTGCTGAGAAGAGCCACTTCTAAAAGTAATTGTAGTTCAGGCTTGTCAACAGTAGAACGTTTTTCTTACTCTATATGGGAAGAGAAGTGACTATACTGGGATAAGCCATGCTTATTTTACTAGTCTAATTGTATCAGTTAAAAACAACACAACTAACTTCAGATTTTTTTTACCAGTGTAACTATGTACGTATAGATCAGGATTTACTCCCTGCATTCTTTTCATGGATTATATCTGCTATGCCTTCTATCAACAGAGTGTATTTATTGTTATGGTAAATTTTGAAGAGGTGGTAAGAGAGGATGTTATGAGGAGGGTAATTCTCTAATCGTGCAGTTGATAGCATTTTTATAGATTACATGATTAACTGATAAAGGAAGAAGCACACAGTCCTGGTTCATGCAACTCAGCCCTGCTGCGACTCTGAAGTTTAAATGTAGTAAGAGCTGGGCTGCGCAGCAGTCCGGGCTGGCTGCAGGCAGAGGCTGCTCTGGTGGCAGCCCTGTTTGCAGTAAGCATGGGTCCGCCGCGAGCTCAGGCCACTTCATGGCAGCCTCCCCTCAAGTTGTCTTCCCCCACCCCCAACACTACATGGGGGGAAAGGATGGCCAGCGGTACAGCGGAGAGTGTTGGGGGGGATCCGGCTTTGAAGCAGGCTTTCCCCAGCACCTGTCCTGCTTTCCCTGCCCACCCCTTGCTGTCTCTGATACTGAGGCAGCAAGTGGGCGGGGGGATGGGAGTAGTTGATAATTCACTTGTATCCCTGTGGTAAGTGAAATGAGACTATTGATTCACTTCTTATAAAATTCAGTTGTCCAGCTGATCGCTCTGTCTGTGACCGAACTGATAATTAAACTCTATATTCTAAGATCCCTGCACACACAACTTCTCTCAATCTCCATCTCTTAACTTTTGTAGTAAATCAAGAAATTAAATCCGTAATACCTATTGCATATTCCTGAAATATCACGTCAGCCTAATACTACTATTTTTAATTAAGTGATTAAGAATCCCTAACACTTTGGTCAGTTGGGTTTCCCAATCTGTAATACCATGGGAGTTGTCTTTTACTATAGTAGCATCTGCATGTATCAAAATATTAAATTTACACAAAAATTAAATATAAAAAGATACTTCATTAAACTGTTATACTCACGATTGCTGTTTGTTGCAGAACTACAAGACATCTGTAGCAATAAAATCTTATGCTACCACCTTTAAAGCTTGACACTTTACACTATTTGAAAGGATTTTGTAGAGGAAAATCATGTTTATGCTATTTACTGCACCACTGGGAGTGAGTGTGTGGCGTTTGGATGAGAAGGAGGGTACAAGAGCGAGTTGGGGTGTCTGGGCAGAAAGGAAGGTGCAAGAGTGGGTGGGAAGGGGCGTGGAACAGGGAACCTACCAGGTACAGCTCCAGATTGGACACACAAGTGCCCTGTGGCTCTATGCAGTGCAGGGAAGTGCTCTCTGCAGGCACCATCCCCCATTGCTCCCATTGGCTGCAATTCCTGGCTAATGGGAGCAATGGAGGACGGTGTCTGAAGGGAACTCTTGGCCAATGAGGAGTATTTCCTTGCAGCATGCAGAGCCTCATGAAGCTTCATCTTCCCCATTGCCAGGCAGAGCCTGTGGGCCCAATCCGGCCCCTGTGGAACAAACCCCTCCTCAGCTGCGTGAGTTGGCTGGCACTTCAGACATGTTGGGAGGAGGGACGAACCCCAAACCTCGTTGGCTGGATCAAGGCAAGATCTGGCCCAAGGCTGTAGGTTCCCCACCCCTGATTTAAATGAAGGAAAAAAAATATTTTTTTTTAGTTAAGGACCTGAGCAATGCTGGGTGAATCTTCTAGTAATAAAATAATTATAAGCTTCAGAGGGGTAGCCGAGTTAGTCTGTAACAGGAAAAACTTAAACAACAACAACAAATAGTCTAATAGCACCATAAAGACTAACAAAACATGTAGATGATGTTATGAGCTTTCCTGGGTGCAACCCACTTCTTCAAATGACAGGAGTATTAGAAGTCCAGATCCAAGAATAAATAAGGAGGCTGGGGGGAGAGAGAGGAAAAGGAGAGGGAAAGGAGAAAAAATAAAAGAGATACAGTGAGTAGATGGTTCAAATAGTTACAACAGC
>CM057845.1:53896363-53911056 GCA_030068395.1 Apalone spinifera
TGCGAGCCAGCCGATGTCCTTGTTCATACCATTTGCATAAGAATTAAACTTGTAGTTGAAGCTAAATTCCAATCCTTCTCAGTGTATTTGGCTTTTGGAATTGGCCTGAAACAAAACAGTGAGTTGGAGATCCATTAATGAGTGTCCAGGTAGATTAAAGTGTTCTCCAACAGGTTTTTGTGTGTTGCCTTTTTGGATATCTGATTTGTGTCCATTAATGCTTTGCTGTAGAGACTGTCAAGTTTGGCCAATATACATGGCAGTGGGGCATTGTTGGCATTTGAAGGCATAGATCACATTAGTGGATGTGTAGTTAAATGTGTCTCTGATTTGGTGGCTGATATGGTTGGGTTCAGTGATGAAATTGCTTATGTAGATGGGTGGGCATAATTGGGACCGGGCTGATTACAGGGGTGAGTTCCTGGGATTATGATGGAGGTGTGTTGCATGGTTATTGGAAAGAATTATAGTTAGCAAAGTTATATTATACCTAGCAAAATAAACATTAATTGTTTCCTAGTAATAGTAAATTGAACTTGTAAATTGAAATTAAAGTGGTAGAAACTTTATTTTTGTAAACTTTAGTACATAGTTTTTAATAAAATATTTATATATTAATATTCCTTTGTCACGTAGTAATTTAAAATTTAAAGATGCATTTCTTAAATATAGATAGTTTGATTAGTCTTTTGAAGTAATCTTCTAATTTACTATATTTCTGTGAATGGGAGAAAAAAGTATTCTTATATTTAGAATGTCAAAATATCTTGCATTGGTCTTAACAATTTTTTTTAATTTTCATTTTGAAGTATCTGCTATTTTTATACATGTATTGCAAAGCCACACAGCCAATTCAGGGACATTTCACTGCAATGTTGTTTATTCCATTTTCCCTGCAAAGTGCAGTAGCGTATGTGAACATCTTATATCCACAGGCAGATTTCATTTTTCTTTGATTCATATTGAGTTTGTCACTGCAGGCAGGAAAGAAATCAATCGCCAGAAGATGTGACGAGGTTTGGTTTGAAGATATTTCAAGTCAGACTGAGACAACTAAATCCTTCAGATTAATTAATAGATACTATCTGATGTGACAGGATACTGCCAATTAGCCTAGCTTTTAGAACTGTGATGCAACAGAGGTGACTTACTGAAATATTGAAACGCTTAAACAAATGAAGTTAAGTTTCTTCAATATGAGAGACATCCAGTGCTCTGCAATTTAAACTGAGACAAGATTTCCGCATGTCAATTTAAGTCATGTATGTCGGTTCAGGTATAAGTTTTTGAAGCATAAGAAAGTTGTGGTAAGTGAAGCTTATTTCCATCCCCAAAATTTCAGGCATAAATTGAAATTTAATAGAGTATAAAGCCTGATGCATAGTTCCACAATTTCCTTACCTGGATTTATTTGGAAAAACTTGTAGAAAGTTGAAGGCATGTACAGGTTGGACCTCCCTGGTCTGGCACCCTCGGGACCTGACCCGTTCCGAAAGAGGGAATTTGCCAGATCAGGGGAATGATTCCTGCCGCCCAGACTCCCAGCATGCTCCCCCTTCCTGCGTCTTGCTCCATTCCCGCCCCACTGCCACTGGGCTACAGCCTGCAGGGCTTGGACTTGGGCTCTGGCATATAGCCTCTGGCTGACTGGGGTTCCCTGGGGACGGAACTCTCCAGCCTCCATGGGCTCACTGGCTGTCCTGTTTCTGCCGCCGGCTGCCAGTGATCCCCAGGGCTGGGACTTGCTGGCAGCCCGGCTTTTGCTGCGCTCTAGGGTTGGGGCTTGTCAGCTGTCCTGTTTGTGCCGTCCCCCACTAGGGATCTCCAAGAACAAAGATTGCCAGCTGCCCCGCTTCTGCCATCCTCGCCTGGAGATCCTCAGGGATGGGGCTTATCGGCTACCCTGCTTTTCCCTCTGGCTGCCCCACCCAGCCAGGGCTTCCCAGAGATAGGACTCGCTGGTCCCACTGCTGCCCCGCCCTTCTGGGGTTCTCCAGGAACGGGGATCCCAGCTGGTTCACACTCCCAGGTGTCGGGGCTCTCTGGTCCAGCAACATCCATAGTCCTGTTGGATCATGGATGTTGCCAGACCCAGAGGATCCTGGATTGAGGAGGTTCAACCTGTATTTAGAATTTTTTGGTCTGAGAAATACACAGAATCATATGAAGGTTTACAGTAATCTTATTAAATTAATTAGAGTGACTCATTTAAATTTACACTGTCGACTTAAAACACATTTCAGCCCCACTCCTGCTGAAGTCCCAAACCCCAGCAGACCCGAGACACATCCCCTTCTCTCCCCTTTCCAGGACAGAAGCCAGAGGTGACACATGGGCTTCTGTAATCATGATTCTTCCCCAAAATTAACTAGGATGAATGAATTGGTTTATTGAACTGAACTAGTTAAATAAACTGAAATGAAGAAAATATTTTCTCTGCACCTGCAAAAGGGTGTCAAGCTGATTTATAGCTTCAACAAATTCTGGTTGTAGTGCTTAGTCAGTGATGTCTCTTGATTTCATTGGTTTAACTATAAAACTTTTGCAGCAAACATGTATTAATAGAAGCTAAATGCTTTTAGTAGGATAGAATAAGTTTGGGCCTTAACACAAGTTATTTTTTCATATTAATTTATTTGAAAATAAATTAATATTTGATTACATTTTTAATTGTTTCATCCACCTTTCACAGTAAACTAAAATAACATTTTTATTGAATTAAAGATGAAAAATAATAGTTAATAAGATAAAGTATTTTTGCAGTTTTGACAGTAAATTCAGCAGAAATCTGTTTCAGAATGTTTTGGTGCATCGCCCTCAGATCTTGTAACTATGTTGCATGATTGTTTTGGCTGTTAATGCTGGAAGTTTTGACAGTTGATTCGAGTTTGACAACAGCCAGTTTTCACATTGCTTCTCCAACTTCATATAATAGCAGTGAACTCTATGTTCGTGAAATGTTACTGCTAAAAAGATCAGTGAAAAAATTGGTGACAATTGTTTACATTGTTGTTAAGCTTTACAAAACAGCATTTCAGCTGAGATGTATGGAGCAATTTATACAGCATAGCAATTGTCACACTTAAGAAATCTACATTTTACTGGTTTTGTGTTTGGTAGAGGTTATCTTCATAACCATGGAGAACAGAAAAATAATTTACTTTCTTTTAAAAAATTCAGGTTCTAGATCAAATTATGTGTAGAGAGATGGAGATTATGGCTGCAGAAAGCGCAAAGCCCTCACTGTCAGTTTGGTTGCACATACTCAGAATACAGTAATTCCTCATTTAACACTATAGATTAGATGCGTTTCTGAAGATGTTTGTGCTAAGTGAAAACGTGCTATGTGGGATCAATTTTCCCATTAAAAATAATGGAAAAGGTGGGGGTTGCATTTCAGGTAGTGGTGGCAAAGTCAATTTTTTGTTGGTGCTGGGTCGTCAACGTCAACATTAGATATCTAGCAACACAAGACACTGCGGTTTGTTAAAACACAAAGATAAACATGAGTGAGCGGAGGAGCGCTGTGACCATGTGTATTCATCTGCTCATGCGTATTACCACTGTTTTCACCACCTTATACTGCCGTACAAAGTAGTCTGCCACTTGATTATTTTCATGTTATTTCGGGGACGGTCGTGTTATTCGAAAAACGGTCCCAAAAAAATCGTGCTATTGTGAAAACATGTTAAGCAGGCACATGTTAAACGAGTAATTACTGTACAACAAAATTGTGCTGATGTTTGCACTGTTAAAATGTTCATTAACCATAGTTAACTTCTCTTGTTTGTTTTCAAATAATGTAGATGAAAAGTAATTATTATCTCTTGTTTATAGGCTGCTGAATCGGGAATAATAAAAGTTAAAACAATAGCTGCAAGAAACACCGATATTTTGGCAGGTAATTATAGACAATAATACAATTTCAGTATATGTTTGGGTCGCTAAAAGCAATACATTTTAAAAGATGTTTCAGATACATACAATCATCCTCCAGAGTTTTAGAACACATGGCATCAGTTATATGCTATTGCAATATCTTGTGGAATATTTGCCTTTCCTTCTATTAGTATATTGATGTTAGTGAAGGACTCTGAATTTTCAGTGGTTCTTCTACTGAACTATTAATTGAACAGAGAACAGTCACAAAAATATTAATCACTCTTGTCAGAATTCTTGCTCACTATGAACTTTCATCTGACAAGTTGTTGCCCAGGAAGTTGTACAATATGCACAGCTGTTTAATATGAGTCTTGTCTGTGGAGACTACAGTACCCGGAAGGCAGTTCTTCATCTTAATCTGAGTAGAGGGTACACATATTGAGATGCAGTATAGTATTTTGGGACTGGAATCCCAGTGGGTTGCAATTATATAACCTTAAAATGATCTGCTCTGCTTTCTTCAATTTGATTAACTCAATGTAAGCTGTTGATTTCTTGCAAGTTGCCATTAGAGCCCTCAGATAGACAAAAGTTTGGATGTCCCTACGGCAATACACCAGTGTTTAGCCCAGTAATATTTAAACACAATCCCCACAACACAGAATAGTTTGAAAGACTGAGAAAAGACTATGCAATGTAAGGGTACTTCTTTATTAAGAAATGTAAAAATATTGCTGAAGAGGAGATTCCTGGAAGTATTTGAAATAGCAGGCCCTCCCCTCTATTTCATTTTAATGCCTCTCTTTTATTTGTTTATTTTCTTTGTTTTCACCGCTGTCATGAATGCTGACATAAGTGGAAAACTATGCCAGGTAATGTCAGCTATGCCTCAGAAGACGCACATGAAAGAGAAAACTTAATTTACTCAATAGGAAAGTGAGCAACATTCTGCAGAGCATTAGTGACATAAACAATTTACATTTAAAGAATATTAGCTTATGACATAAAATTTTCATCTTCATTCCAAGAAAAATTGTGAAAGGTCATGCCATTCTGAGTATTTCTTGACAGACTTTTTTAAAGGGAACATTCTTTAAGTATTTTTCATATTTCATAAATACTTTTATAACTTTAAGTTTAAAACAAAATGTTATTACTATAATTTGTTTCATTCCAGTAATGGCACAGATTTATTGTTATAAGACTACTCATAAGCAGATACAATAGAAATATATTAAATTTTTGACAAAATCTTTAAAGTTTTCTGAAAAGAGTTTTATTTTTATTTTCTTCCATTTGCTCTACTTTGAGATATCTGTGTTATGACATCATAGTTCCCTTAATGTTTTTCTTTGTAGGTGGGATTAAGTATGCAAGTACTTTATCTGGGAATCTAGTTATAAAACGCAAATGTTATATGTAATTAGGCTACAGATTAGTCCTATCGTCTTAGACAAGTCACAATCACATTATGACAAATTTGGAGCTGCATAGTTTTTTTGTTGTGGGTGGCTTTTTTTTTTTTTTTGGTCAGGAAACTTGTGCTAGAGGTTGAAATTTTAATGTAGATGGGTCTCCAAATACTGGTAACTAGGCTTTGAAGGTAGTGTTCCATTGAGATGAGTGGCGGTTTCACTTCAGTTCTGTGGTTTGGCTGCAGCCTTAATCCAGTGTTACTGTATTACAGTAAAACTCCATTGGTCCGGCATCCAATGCTCCGGCACTCCTGATGGTCCGGCACCATCGGGAACCCGGAAGTGCTCCAGGCAGCCGGACAATTGGAGCTGCTCTGCGCTCGGCTTCCCCGATTCAGCCGCTGCTGAAACTGACCAGCAGCGGCTGAATCGGGGACGCCTGGGGCAGAGCTGGACTATCGGAAGTGGGGGAGCTATGAGCGGTCTGCGGTGGCATCCACCCACCCCACTCCACACCTCTCATAGCCCCCCCTTCCGATAGTCCAGCATATCTGATAATCTGGCACCCCCTGGGTCCTAAAGGTGCCAGATTATTGGACGTTTACTGTAGTTTATATTCTGAAAGTTCTTTGCAATCTCTTAAACTATAGCCCTTTCAAACAATAACTTTTATCTATACTGAGATTTAATATGTTCTTAGCATTTTTGTAGATACATTGCAGAATTAATGGATCTTACGAACGTTATATGTTTCCATGTTTCTCTGCCTTGAAGCTAGAGCGTAGGTTAATGAGTTCAATACCAAATTTTTCTAGGTAAGTGAAATGGTCAGAATTCTCATCAGATGTAATAGATTCAGAAGAAGGAATTTTATTCTCTCTGTGGGCCCACTCTGCTTTCAAGTCACTGTTTTCTTGTATCATTTACATAGGTAGTAAAGGGATATTGATAATATGAAAAAGCATACACCTGCCTGGTATAGCGCTACTTGTAAGTGTCAGTAGTTAGATGACTTCGACTGAAAGACTAGAGAACCATTTTCTCCTATCTTTTCAGTTGGCTTGCTTGTTCAATTTTCAGCACTTTTAATGTTTCCCGTGTATAGGTAATCGTTTTCAGGTGTATTGTATTGTTGTCGCAGAACATCAGAAATTAAAATTTTCATTTTTTTTTAAACCATAATGTTTTGATTTTGAGTGTGCGAGTAAATTTCGGGAAATGTGGATATTCCAGATATGGGGGATTTTGTTGACCCTGACCATGAGCATTGACTAGCTGACCTTTGGTACCATGTCAGTACTACTTTTCTAAAATAGATTACTTGAGAGGAAGAAAGGAAACACAGCTATAAAGAATGACACCAAGTTTATTATGCCTGTATCTTTTGCTAATGCTTGATAGTGACCCTATAAATAGTCTTCTAGTCTTTTATACTTTTCAATATATTAGCGTTTTGTAGTTTTGCTTTGGCTCAGTGTTTGCACATTTAAATTTAGTCAGTGTCACTTCCGTTTCCAGTATATCCCATTTAATCCCCTAACTTTTGGGGAGCCTGTGTACATGCATGCATATTGTTAAAGATGAAGAATATTTTAGGTGAGAAATTGATGAGGCAAACATTACTACTGCTACAGGATTAGGGAAATTTGCAAGACAGTTCATTGATTCATCATGAGAAATTTCTTCTTTTTTTATGTCAGTTCTTGTTTTTCTCTAAAAGAGATAACAAAATATCTTTATCCACTATACTGGTTTAAAAATTGAAATTTAAAGGTGAACTGAAATGCTTTTAAAAATTATAAATGGACTGTTTAATAGCATAATAATTAACACACTCTCTCTGTTTTAAAATTAAAAATACAATAGATAAATTCCATAACTAGTTTTTTTTAAATCTGTCAGGACCTGAGTTCATTGTTATGGCTTCTCCTGGAAGAGTTTTGACATGGCTAATAATTGACACATTCTTCCTTTTTCTCATGGTTTTGGGTATTTGTGATCTCTTCAAAGTTTCAGAAGGGAAAAAACCTTGAGTTCAGATCATGATAGATAAGCATCACAAACACCTATTTAAGTTTTAAAAAGATGCACTTATAAAAATTTACTTCCTTTAGACCATCCATGTTTTCACTTAAAGACATTTTCTTCTAAAAGCTGAAGTTTCTCTCCTTTTCTGATGTGGTAGATAAAGTATCAAGTTGTTTTTAAATCTGTATTTGTTATTTTAAGGCAGACTAATTAGGGATATGAGAGGGAAGTGGAACTTCGTGCTACTAAATTTGTCTGTTGCTTTTAAAATGGCAGTTAATTGCCCAGATTCTGATTTTGTTGATAATCTGGAGAAAACACTTGCTTTATCTGTATCCATATATAAAAGTTTAGTACAAATAAGCTATTGAAATCATGATAGATTGAGTTTTGTAGTAGAATATAATGCTTCATCAGGCAGTGTCAACACTTGTTGTAGGGATGTAATAGTATAGTGGATTAACTGATAAGCAAAAGCTTAAAGGTAAATGCTATAGACTACATGCATTTCCCTCTCCCTGCCAGCAGATTTTTTTAACCTCAGTCCTGGCGTGCGATGGGTCCGGTACTACCCCTGCTGCAACTCTGCATTTCAAGTGTATTAAGAGCCAAGCAGGCAGGCAGTCCAGCTGAGTTCTGGTTTGCACCAGGTCCGGGAGCTCAGCCCCCCCAGATAGGGACTGCTGCCACCCCGCACTGCTGCCGCTTTCTCAGAAGTAGCAGCACAAGGTGACAGGCAGCCGGTCCACAAGGGGAGCTGGTTTTTAAACTGGCTCCCCTTGCGGACCAGCTCCCACCTGACGCCCCACGCTGCTGCCTTTGATACAGTGGCTGCCGGCCCCGCCTCTGAGGACTATAGAAGAGTTGACTAACCGAAAAAATGTCATGAGGTTACTTGACTATTCAATTAACTGAGATTTAAAATCCCTAACTTGTAGTGGCATGTAATGTACATGTGGCTACATCCTACAGTGAAAGGCTATCTTTGTTCTCACACACTGTGGTGTGTAGCAACACGTGTCAGTGAAAAACTCTGGATATGAGGAGGCAGAAGGACACGTATGTCCTGTTCGCAGTGCTAAAAGTAGCACTGCAGAAACGAAGAGCACTTCTTGAGTGTGTACAAAGCTGTGTAGGGTACGTATCCTGGAAAAAGGGTGGGCAATAAAATGCCTGGTGGGTTGCAATATTTACCTTTGCCTCCATAGGTACAGGTGATTGCAGCTCCCGTTGGCCGTGGATCGCAATTCCCAGACAGTGGGAGCTATGGGAAGCAGCACCTGGGACACCGCAATTGCCCGTACCTGCAGAGGTGCAGGTAACTATAGCGGCAGCTCACCAGGGGCTAACTCTGGGAATTGGATTCAGCCTGCGGGATGGTATTTGCCTACTCCTAGAAGTTTAGGCATGTGGAGCATGCTTTGCCTAAGCTGTGCCTCACTGTAAATGCTGTTGTTTCTACTCTACCTTTGCTAACTGTGCATGTAGAGTCTATACTCTATGGGCTCACATGACATAAGCATAGCATAGATGGGTTTTTATTTAAATGTACAACGTGTGATATTAAGGTTATCCATTGCCTTTTCAGGTTTTTATCCTTGTCTCCTAATTATCAACTCTTGACTCCCTTTCAGGACTTAACTGGGAATCTTGTGGGGGGGGATAAATTTCCAATATTTTTCTTCTTTATTTGTCATTTGGAATTCACTGACTGTTTTGGAAAAATATTACAAACGAAAAGCACTTCAGTTCACTGATCAATAATTTGAAACTCATGTTATTAGAGAACTGTGGAACATTTAGCAAAAGATAATAATGCTGGGTACAAATTTGAGTTCCTGTAGTGTCAATTGTTTTGTTTAAAATAGAGTTTTATAGCTGACTTTCAGTTTTGATGTTGGATCTGTAATATCCAGATCTACCTATCTGTCAATAAATTGTTTATATTACTCTGTTGTGGCTCTGAAGAAACTGCTTTTATAGAATGTAGATTTGTTTACTGTGTTCATTATGGCTGATCCTTTGAGTCCAAAGACATAATATCTTTACAGGAAACAGACACTTTTAATATTAATCTAGCCCTTTTTTTGAGAAGTTTTATTCTAGAGGCTAATGCCTCAGTTTAAATTCCTTTCTGTTGCTCTTGCTGTTGGTTTTCAAATCAATTGTTGGATCATTGAGTAATGAAACAAATCCTCACATATGCTCCAAACTTCTTTGAGTTTTATATAAAAAGCAGATTAGATCTGCTACTTGTAATCCTAGCACAAGTATAAGTTTTGCTTATAAGAGCTATGGTACAAAAATGTAACTTTTGTTTTTCTTAAACTCATTATATCCTTATATGAATGTCATAGCCAGGGTTGTAAATGACCACTCATTTCCCCCCCAAATATATAGGGCCATATGGTTGGTGATGAGTACTGCTTTGATTTCTCACTCCCCCATTTGCATTAGTATACATTTATTTGTGATATAGCACCTCTTTCATGTAGTGCATTGATACCCAACAAAATGAGGAGAGCACAAGTTTGAAACTCTTTGAAGAGCCCAAAAGGGAAAAGAGGACTTTGTGAAGATTGGGAGGTGTTATGACCATGGACGAACCAAAGTAACATTAGAATGAAGTTTGAGGGTTAGGGGGAAAGAAAGACAAAGATGAGGAGACAAGTTGAGAAGGGGCAGAATGAGGAGAGCAAGAGAGGTTCTGGAGATTAGAACTAGGCATGTAAAATCCCAGTTAATCAGTTAACCAGCTAAACATTAAGTTGACCTAATGTTTAACTGATAAACTGGGCTGGAGCAGCTCCCAGCTCGTGGGCATCCTGCCAGCTCCCAGCCATTGCACTGGTGCTGAGGCTGGCCCTGCCAGCTCCCAGCCCTTGTGCCAGTGCTGGGGCTGCCAGCTCCCAGCCCTTGATTCCAGGCTCCCATCCCATGCAAGAGGATCCCCTGCCTGCGGGCTCCCCATGGAAAAAGTCTGGACTCCCTATGGACACAGACTGCTCTAGACAAGAGCAACACCTGTCCACAGTGGGCCCCCTGTGAGGCTGGAGCAATCCTCTGCCCACGGCTGGTGGGGAGCTGCTCAACTCCCCCCACCCATTAATGGTTAATGCTGATCAGTTCTGGTAAACCATTTTGGGTGATGCTTTCCAATTAATTGGTTACCTCTTCATGTCCCTAATTGAAGCACTGTGCAAAGGGTTAAGAGAAGACAACTAAGTGAAAGCAGGACAAGAAGTTCATTGTCAGGTCAAGTATTTGAGAGAGTACTGGCAGTTCTCTCACCTTTTATCCAATTTGATCTCACCAATGCAAAAATATCTGCCATAAATTTCAAGATTGGAGATTCTTCTGGGGTTTTGTTATTGGCTAGGATTTCAATAATTGATAAGAATTGTTTTATGACTGAATATTATAATACTTTTATGGCATGTTTTGTAACTAAAAATTATTTGTCTTATATAGTTCAAATCAGCAAACTGTTGAACTTTGACCAACTTCTCTTATCTTTGTTCAAAAGCATTGAAAGAGAACAGCTCAGAGGTAGTTCAGCCATTTCTAATGGGCTGTGGGACAAAGGAACCAAAGATTACTCAGCTGTGTCTAGCAGCCATACAGAGGCTTATGTCACATGAAGTTGTTTCTGAGGTAAGATGGATGTTATTGGAAAATAGTGTATTGAAATATTTGAAGTATTTAATATTTTAGCTAAGTATTTAAAATGTATAAGACTGATTTGTGGGAAATGCCCTTTTGAGTTGCAAATACCATTGTCATAAACTAAATCCAGTCCACTACTTTGGAGTCAAAAGAAAAGTACATGGTGTGACTGCCACAAATCTGCAATTGGGCAGTGTCCTTTCCTGACCTCAAGTCCAATTTTCAAGTTTTGATGTGCAGGAACTTTGTTTCCAAAGTTGGCAACATGACCAAAAGGGCCTAGTTTTCAGTGGCCAATGATAGCTTAAGTCATCTTAAGGCTAGTTCTTGATGCATCCCTATTATTGATAAAGTCAGATCATCTTGTACCTGGTAGTTGGTGCTGGCAGTATATATGAAATGCTTCCAACCTTCCAAGGTCTTATTTAAGCAGCATCTATGTTTCAAATACATCCAGTCCTGGTTTCATAAATCTGTACTTCTGTACGTGGTTTGCCTTCTTTTGGCTCCAGACTGTATGCAGATCCACCAGCCTATTTGATGACATAGCATACAATTGTTACTGCAGTCTTTAAAATATCTGTGTAACATCGAATGGTTCTAGTTTTTTTTCTATGTGGGTCAAACAGTCCACAAAAGTAATATGTAGTAAAAAGATAAACAAAACTATGTTTAGACAATTTAGAATAATAGACATATTCTTCTGGCATATATAAGTTACTGAAGTTTGTAACCATGTTAGTTTTGAAGTTAATTGTTGCTGCTTCTTCAAATGCTTGCTCTTGTCCATTCAACATTGTTGTGTGTGCATGCCATATGCACTGGGGCTACAAGAATTTTCCCTCAGCAGTATCCTTTGGAGACTGGGTCCAGTGCCCTCTGGAATGGCGCATATCTGCCGCACTATATAGGGCACCCCCGGGTCCCACCCTCCCCCCAGTTCTTTCTTGCCACCAGTGGTGATGCTTGGAAGAGTGCACTCCAGCCTTAGCTGTGGCTTTAGTTAACTTTCAATATTCGGTTGTAAATAGTTTCCCTCTAGATAAGTATGTGTAAATAATTGCAGATTAGCAGTTGGTTATTTCCCTTTAGGGACTCAGCCTGGGGATGGGGCATGCCCTGCTACCCTGGCTTTAAAGCCTGTGCTACATGCAGTAGGCCTATGCCAGTTAGTGACCTGCATAGTCACTGCCTTCACTGTCTACGAAAGAGGCATATCTCTGACAAGTGTTGGATTTGCATATCTTTTCATTCAAGGATAATAAAAGATAAGGTTGTACATTTAAAAGCCCTAATCATGGAGCCTGCCCTCACTCCCCAAGACCAGCTCTTGGATTTGACACTGAGCACCAGTGTGTCGGCACAGTGTGCTCTACCAGCACCGTCAGCCTGGCATTGGTGGTTGTTCCTGGCTCTTATCTAAGAGGTCGAGGAAGTCGGGCAAGGACAAGTCCCCTGGCTCACTCAAAGACAAGGCCTGGCGAGCAGATCATGCAGCAGATGATCCACCAGATAACCTGCAGTACATGGTGGCCCGGGTAGTCCTGCTCACTCCCCATTGTCTGCCCCGGATGTTTACGTCCCTTTTATGCCAGAAGCTTTTCAGGTAGTGTAGCACATTTTGACTATGTCGGACTCTGACATAAAGGGAAGCCACCATTTGCCCCTAGGTTACTGAATGCCTGGCAATCTCAGGGTATGTCTGCACTGCATTCCTCTTTCGAGAGAGGAATGCAAGTTCAACTGAGTGAAATTGCAAATGAAGCGTGGATTTGAATTTCCCACACTTCATTTGCATAATCGCATCCGGGCACTATTTTGAAATACCCTATTTCGAAAAAAAGAAACATTGTCTAAACATTTAGAAAGAAAACCCTTCTTTCGAAACTACCCTTACTCCTTATAAAATGAGGTGTAAGGGTAATTTTGAAAGAAAGGTTTTATTTCGAAATAACTACATCTACATAGCGTTTCTTTTTTCGAAATAGGGTATTTCAAAATAGCGCCCAGACGTGATTATGCAAATGAAGTGTGGAAAATTCAAATCAGTGCTTCATTTGCAATTTTGCTCAGCTACATTTGCAGTCCTCTCTTGAAAGAGGAATGCAGTGTAGACATCTCCTCAATCTCCTGTCCAGACAGACAGTAGAGCTCCTCATAGTTCCATTTGGTCTGTGTGAGAGAGACTGGGACTGGACGCTATATCTGAAGCATTTCTAGCTTCCGAGAGTGGGGTTTTCCCCAAATGGACTTGTTTATGATGAAAGAGATGCAAAGTACCCCAGATTCTGCCTTAGGCTGAGTCTGGAAGAAAGCTCCATCACAGATGCTTTTGTTTTTTCATGGACAGGGGGTCTCATTTATGCATTCCCCTCAATTTCCTGTGATCAGCAAGGTACTCCAGAAAATCAGGCAGGATGTGGTGAATGTAATACTCATTGCCCCACTGTGGCCGCGCCAGCATTGGTTCAGCATGCTCATGAGTCTACTGGTGCAGGTCCCTGATCCGTTGCTGTTCTGTCAGGATCAATTACCCAGGACCACAGTTGCCTTTTCCACCTGGGCCTGCGACCCACTATGAAACCACAAGAGCAGGCCTGCTCAGTTGATATGCAACAGGTGCTCCTTGAAATTAGGAAGCTCTCGAGTAGGCCTGTCTACATGGTGAAATGGACCTAATTTTCGATCTAGGCTGTATAGAGAAGGATCTTCCCTACTGATGCTCCATTCCAGCTGATCCTTGATTATCTCTTATATTTGAAGCAGGAAAGTCTTGTGCTGGCTTCAGGCAGAGTGCATCTTGATGCTATTTCCACATTTCATCTGCCAATCCAAGGCCGCTCGGTAGTCTCTCATGATATCACAACATGACTTTTGAAGGGCCTGGACATTAATCTGGTCTTAGCTAGGCTAACAGACCCTCCATTTGAGCCACTCACCTCCTGCTCCATCACTTCTTTCTCTGAAGGTGGCCTTTCTTGTGGCTGTTATATTGACCAGAAGGGTGTTGGACTACGTGATTTGACATCAGGATGCCCATACATGCTCTTCTTCAAGGATAAGGTACAACTTACACATCACGTGTTCTTCGTGCCCGAGACAGTGTCAGTGTTCCACTTGGGTCAGGATATCTTCCATCCAGCTTTCTACTCCAAACCTCATATGCCCGATGGTGCTTTGGACATCACGAGGACACTGGCTTTCTACCTGGGGAGAACAAAGTCCTTCCGTAAGTCCACACAGCTTTTTGTGGCCTAAGCTGATCACATGCAGGGTCTTCCAGTATCTTCACAGAGGATCTCCAAGTGGATCACCTCATGCATTCGTGTTTTATGAGTTGGCAGGTGCTCAACTACCCCCAATGAGGAGGGCTCATTCTACCAGGGCTCAGGCCCCATCAGTGGCCTTTCTTGCCCATGTCCCAATCTACCATATTTGTCATGCAGCAACATGTTTATATTCCATTATGTCATCACACAGCACACTTAGGACGACGAGCATTCAGCAGAGCTATGTTGTGGTCTTCATGTCCATAAACTCCCACCCGCCTCTGCAAATATTGCTTAGTCACCTATGTGAAATGGACATGTACAAGTACTCAAAGAACAAAAGACAGTTACCTGTCTCCATAACTGTTAAAGAACAATAAATAGTCTAGCAGCACCTTAAAGACTAACAAAACATGTAGATGTTATCATGAGC
>CM057845.1:53919399-53931898 GCA_030068395.1 Apalone spinifera
TATGTCTAGCTTTTCTAAATAGTTCTTAACCTGTTCTTTCTCCACTAAGGGCTGTCCACCTCCTTCCCATACTGCGTTGCCTAGTGCATTTGTCTTGGAGCTGACCTTGTCCGTGAAGACAGAGGCAAAAAAGCATTGGGTACTTCAGCTTTTCCCACATAATTTGTCACTAGGTTACCTCCCTTATCCACTAAGGACCCCACATCCTATCTAATCACTCTCTTATTGCTAGCATGCCTGTAGAAACCTTTCTTGTTACCCTTCACATTCCTTGCTAGCTGCAGTTCCTTGGTAGCTGTCACCTTCCTGATTACTCTTCTCCATTCTCGAGCAATATATTTATACTCCTCCCTAGTCATCTATCCAAGTTTCCACTTCTTATAAGCTTCCTTTTTGTGTTTAAGCTCACCAAGGATTTCCCCGGTAAGCCAATCTGGTCACCTACTGTATTTGCTTTTCTTACTGCTCATCTGGATGGTTTGTTCCTGTGCCTTCAGCAAGGCTTCTTTAAAATAGAGCCAGCTGTCCTGGACTCCTTTCCCCTTCATGTTAGCATCCCAGGGATTCCTGCCCATCAGTTCTCTAAGAGAGTCGAAGTTTGCTTTTCTGAAACTCCAGAGTGTGTATTTTGCTGCTCTCCTTTCTTCTTTTGTTCAGAATTCTGAAATCTTATCTCATGAGCACTGCTTCCCAGATTGCCACCCACATCTACTTTCCCTACTAGTTCCTCCCTATTTGTGAGCAGCAGGTCAAGCTGTGCATGGCCCCTTCTCAGTTCCTTCAGCACTTGTACCAGGAAGTTATCCCCAACATTCTCCAAAAGCTTTCTGGATTGTCTCTGTACTGCTGTATTGGTCTCCCAACAGATGTCAGGGTGATGAAAGTCCCCCATGAGAACCAGGGCCTGTGATCTGGAAGCTTCTCTTAGTTATCTGAAGAAAGCCTCATTCATCTACCTCATCCACCTGATCTGGTGGCCCCAGCAGACACCAACCACAACATCACCCCTGTTGTTCCTGCCTCTAAACTTAACCCATAGACTCTCAATAGGCTTTTCTCCCTCCATATTCTGGAGCTCTGAGCAGTCATAGCTCATTCTCCTTCATTCTTTCCTTTCCCCAATTTTATGGAATTAGTTTCCCGGATTGTCTGTGTCCAGTATACGAGTTTAAAACAACTTAAAATTCATGCTTCTGTATAATGCATTTTTGTCTGTTGTTACAGGTAATATCTAAGATTAATGTAACTGAACATTAGAGAAACATTTTCATTTGTTTTTCAGTGTACATTTGTGTATTTGAAAGCACTTTGTATGTGGATAGAGTGACTGTGGTTGAGTGCCTTAAAAGCTGTCTGAGTTATTTTTTGTTGAGGAGCTTCCTTTTCCCCATTCCATTAATGTTTGTTTTATAGGTTTGCATGATTATAGTCCAGATGTACACGGAGGGAACAAAGGAGCATTATCAAGGGCCTCTAGTGACTGCAGCCTCTGTGGCAAGTTACCTCATTAAGGCAACAGAAAATTGGATAAATGGTATAAACAGAGCAGAGAATCATTCAGGATCAGGGTGGTTAAGTAGTAGGTACTTTCTTGGACTTGACTATTTAAATTATTAATGTTGATGACAAACCCTGGGATGTAGTTTTGGCATGTGTGTTGTCTTGATAGTCAGGCTCATAAGCAGCATGGTTGAGAGCCCGGTGTGCTGGGAGCTGGGCAGCCCAGCTTAGTAGGGAATTGGGAGAAGACTGGCAGGGCAGCAGGGCTGCTGGTGGAGCGGGGTGAGAGAGAGCCAGTGAGGAGATGGGTGGCCAGTCTAGTGCTGGGAGAGTTGGTAACGGGGACAGGTCTGACCTCCCCTCATTCAGCAAAATCCCTACCAGTGAGATCCGAGAGTGCCGGACCAGGGAGGTCCAATAATAAGCCAACCCAACTGGTCAAGACATTAGAGGAGAACATTCAGTGTTGGCATGATGTCTTGAGAAAATGTAATACTGGAAGCTATTTTCAGGCTTTTTTTTAATTGATGAGATTTGAAGTTGAGTGTTGTCTTTCAAGTCTATGTTGTTGATTTCTTTGATAATCCCTTGTTGAAGGTTTTCCTTATAAGCAAGCAAAATGTGATACATCTCATGCAGTGTTTTTTATCTTCAGAGTTCATATGTTTAACCTTTTAGTTGATTTAATTTAGTTTGCATATAACTCTTACAGGAGAGATCTCACTAAAATATCTGTAAAATTGATATATTTATCTCGTTCTTAAGAAATCTAGCAGACTAATTCAAATTGAACTCTGCTCCTTAGATAAAATCTTCCAGAGTTTGAATAGATAGAAACTTTAATCCACCGTACTTCCAAGAGACAGTTAGTAATATGAAAATCTGTAGCAATATATAGTCTTTCCATCTTGTAAAAGATTAAACAGTTCATGTAAGAAGTTTACATTGGAACAGTTTGTTTCCTATGGGAAAAGGTGTGTGCCACCTAATACTGATATTAGATGGCTCACAATTTATAGCTTAAAAATACAGTAGAAACTATAGTTTGGCTGCCTGTAACAAATTAATTTCCTAGTTGATGGTTTAAAACATTTCCTGCTAAAGTGTAGAAGGTTTTAATTAGCCTACCACAGATAATGGGAATCATCAAATGTTTCATTAGTTTTAGGAGATTATTAAAATATAAAACTCTCTCATTCTTTAATTTCTGTAATGTTAGTGACCGATACTGATGCAAAGCAAGAGTGATCCTGGTCATTCAGATATTTATCAATACTTTTTTATGTAGAGAGAAAGTGAAAAATATGATTTTCCATTCTTAAGATAATAACTTCACCAAAGTTACCGCAAAGATCTTTTCAGAACTCTTTTGCCATTTCATTTTTTCCAGACAGATATTTTAAAAATGCTGATCTATGTTGAGGGTAAAGGAGCCATTGTTGAAAGCGACAGTATAGTTATGCGAACAGAAACTACTCAGGTAGAGTTTTATTCTTGGTACGTCACAACCTTATGTATGTCCTAAAGTACAGCAAATATGGGCAGCGTTAAGCAAATTTCAGAGTTTCACAGATAAACTCTACTTTTAATAGCTGGACCTCTTGTTTTTTTTTAATTAACATGGCACAATGTCATTTTCAGCAAGAACGATGGGGAAATCTGGCATGATCCATATTCCCCTAAAACAGTAACATTCAATGTAGTTCCAAACCAGTCCTATTACGAGAGAGTCACTACTGTTAGAGATAAAGTGTGCCCTTAGTGTCTTCACTAAATATATGAATGTTGTTTTTTTAGTTGACATTAAATGAAAAGCATAGCAATCTCTGCAGGAGTACCTTATATTGAAACTTTCTCCTAGTCTTAAAAAGACAAATGGTTCTGAACCAGCCTTTGGGGAAAATTTACTAATAGCTCTCTTTGTGAGGCATGCCATTCTGGCCTCACTTAACATCAGTATGTCTAATGTTACTTAGTTTTTCTTTTCTCTGTTATTGCTTTTGTAGTTTTTTCATTCTGTGCTGAAGAAGTAAGACAGACAAAAGATAGCAGGCTTTAGGAGTTCCTTTTCTCATGTCTAACCCCCACATCCATGTTAGGGAAGTAATAGTGTAGTTGATTAACCAATTAACCAATAAGCAAAAGTTCATACGTTAATGCTATAGACTACATGCATTCCCCTGCCTTGCCAGTAAATTTTTTTAGCAGGCTGGCCAGCAGCCCGGATCAGTCCTGGCTCATGCCAGGTCTGGGACCTAACCCCACTATGGCTCTGCATTTAAAGTGTATAGGAGCGAAGCGGGCAGGCAGCCCAGCTCAGTTCCAGCTCATGCCGGGTCCGGGAGTTCAGCCCCCTTCCAGGCAGGGGCTGCTATCACCCTGCACTGCTGCCTCTGTATCATAGGTAGCAGCGCAGGGAGACAGGCATCTGGTCTACAATGGGAGCTGTTTTTTAAACTGGCTCCCCTTGCGGATCAACTCCTGCCTGACACCTCGGCCTGATGCCTCTGATACAGGGAGTGAGGCTGGAGCGCACTGGCTGTTGGCCCCACCTCTGGGGACTCTAGAATAGTCGAGTAACTGATAAGAATTCATGAGGCTAATCGACTATTCATAGTCAGTTATCTGACATTTAACATCCCTAATGCGTGTCTTTCCTTATGCAACTTGAGATTCAGTTTTTATAAAATGGGCTTAATGAAATGGGCTTTATCCCTAAATTATTATCTCTTTGTCAGAGATAGTGTTTTGAGCAGAAGCAGTATCGTTGGTAGGGAAGATGGAATCCCTTAAGAGAAGAGATTTTTAGATGTTTTATCAGGAACATATAGTAAAACATTCTTTATTTTTTCTGAAAAAGCTGAAATTAAATTGGTGTGTTAATTTTATAACAAGAAAATGTATCTGCAGTCAGAGGCAACATGATTGGGTGGGAGGGCCATATTGGGTCATTGCCTCCCTCAGTTTTTTGCCAGTTTGTTGGCCCTAATTTGTCACATGGTATGACCAGGCCCCTTCCCTGCATATCAGCAAGCTAGTAGCTAAGTTAATTGCATTTAACTTCTCAGAATTCCCAAATAGGTATGATGTATGTTTCAAATTGATATTGGGCATTGTGAAAGGTTTGGGATCTGGTAAAATCAGCCACCTACCTGATGATTGCTTCCAAAATGTTCCCCAGGTCTGCTAGGAGCCAGAGAGCCAGGTCTTGCTGCTTTTTCTGTCTGAATTTTATGTTTTCAAACATTATTGTATTTTTTATTTTAAAATAATACCTTAGAAGGCCAGTGACTGAAATCTGAAAATTGCAATTTGGTGTCTCCACAAAGTATGGCATAGGCTTTTCCTGAAGAAAAGTCATTTTTGTGTGACCTAGTTAAGAATGTTTGGTAATCATGTTGCATGTGCACGGTAGATATTTTTTACTCCTTTGGCTCCTTAGTCCTCTTACGTGCGTACTTTTGAACAAATACTGAGCATCACTCAGGCTTAAAAGGGTGAATGAGCTTGTGTTGAGTGTGGTTAGTGTTTGATTAATCTCAAAGATGGATGAGACTTGCCTGGTGTCTGCTTGCTGATTTGGTCTGTTTACACTATTTTTCTTCGATTTCTGCAATATTATCATTTTTTCTAATTAACAGGTATCTTAACATTATTTAGTTCATGTGACAGTTTGGATCACAGAAATCCCCTTGAGACTGTCACTTGATGGGCTGATCACACCAGTGATCCTGCTTACATGCCTAATGGGGTGCTCTACCACCCTCTTTTGCTGAGCTGGAAGGTCTTGTCTCCCCAGCAGAGGGACAGAGTTGGGGTTATAGCCCACAGCAGAGTAGCATTGAGAACACTGAGAACAACTCAGCTCTGGGAAGACTCAGTCACAGGGACTTGACACTTGATAGAGGCAGCGAGGGGGGAGTCAGGAGGCACTGGCTTTTAAGCCAGCTCCCCCCAGCATCATCTCCTGTTTCCCCCCGCCCCCCCCCCTTTGCTGCCTCTCATACAGAGGCAGCAGAGGAGGGGGGAAGTGAGTACTCCAGTACTTGACTCAACTACTCAATAAGCTTAGCCTTATTGACTACTCGCTTACATCCCCAACAAAAAGTCGGATTTAAGTGGTTGTAAGTAATGTTCCCTCTAACTTTTTTCATCCATGTTTCAAAGGGGCAGCACTGTGGAGCCCGGAATCAGATGGGAACTTAGTAGCTGACCCTGGGCTCCACAGCGCTTCGGCATTTTAAAGGGGCAGCACCGAACAGCTGAGCTGTGAATCAACTGTGTGTCAGCTGCCCTTTGAAACACCATCTTGGGGCTTCAAAGAGGCAGCACTGCACAGCTGTTCCCCAGCTCAGCTGTGCGGCACTGCCACTTTGAAGTATCCCTTCCCCCCTCTATCTGATAGAGGCAGCAAAGGGGGCATGGAGGGGAATTGACTAGTCGATTGACTATCCGATAAGCATTTGCTTATCCGATAGTCGACTAGTCCTTAACATCTTTACTTCACATATGAATTTGTTTTGTGCTATGTAAAGAGACTCGAAGTCATTTACATAAAGTGAAAGCTAAATAAATATTTAAATATTTGTGCAACTCACAACACTTTGTAGTGTCACAGTGGTTGAAGTGCAATACAAGTGCAAAAACATAAAATAATTTAATTCATAAAATAAATTATTTCAGGAGAAAATGTGTCATCCAAATACAAATGAGGAAATTTCTACATGAAATATATAGTAAACCAAGAAACTATTAAAATATGCATTATTTATATACTTCAGGCTGTGTTTGTGAGAAACTTCTTATGAATTATTATAATTATTACAGTTTGAGGTATTATAAATTTGAAGAGGAAACAACTTGTTACCATATAGTGTGGTAGTAGCATTAAAATACAAACCATAGGGGAAAGTAATTACTTGCCGTAGATAAATGTGATCCTATAGTTAGACTATGTACTAATACAAGAGTGAGCAGAGTTAAGGTTGTGTACACCTCTTTAACTTTGGAATTTCCTGACCTAAGTGACTAACAATATAACCTTAATGTTATCTTAACATAGCTATTTTAATGGAATAAGTATTAAATTGTATTTTACATGATCACTTATTGTATTTGAATTGCCTGTAAATTTATTATAGTTTTCATTGGCATATCTCTAAATCAGAATTTAATTATTACTATGTCTAATTTTCATGAGGTCATGGGAACAATGAACATACACTTTCCACAGTAAAATCCAGAAAGGTTTTTTGTATCAAAGTTTAGTTGAGTTTTTCAGATGTATAAAAGATTAAATAAAAATGTCCCCTCTAGGGTATCCTGATAAATTATTAGAGAAAAACTGTTATTAACCTTATTAGGTGTAACTAAAGAAGACATATTGTATTAACTGGAAATTGTTTATGGCAGGCAATTGTCCTTTGCTTTCGACTTCATTTCACGAAAGATAACATCACAAATAATACTGCTGCAGCTACAGTACGACAAGTAGTTACTGTTGTTTTTGAGAGAGTGGTTTCTGAAGATGAACGATACAAAGGTAGAAGTATTTTAACCTGTTTTCAAGAGCTATATTTAAAACACAAAAATTATTATCTTGGTCAGATTCTGAAATATATCAATATATTGAACACAAAGTTTCTATATTCTGCAAAAATCAGATTACCTCAGGCATAACTCATTCAATTTTGTTGCATAAGGTGAACTTTTTTGTACGTAGTCTAGTACAATGTAGTATTCTTAATTCATGATAATTTCCTCATCCCCTTTCCAGTCCCTTTTTACTGCATAAACAGGCCAGAATTCTGTAAAGCTCTAAAAGCCTGGAGAGAATTTCCCCAATGAAGAGAACAGAAAACAGCCTTAGGACTGGGGTTTGCCTTAAAGTGGGGATTGAAGATAGGATGGCCATGTTGGGGCTAGATTGTAGCATGTAGAACTGTGGAGATTGAATAGTTCTGTGATTTATAGGTAGATAGGGACAAGTTAAACTCTTATGTTGGAAGGCCCCGAAACAGCCAGAATTGGGTGAGCACAAAAGTGACTTAAAGTTACCATTTCTCCTCCTCTTTTGGGCTGTAAATTCTGTTTTTCACAGCACAGAATATCACTCATTATTACAAATCATTAATAAAATTAATAAAAATCTGACCTGTATTTTTGAAACTAAAAAGATATGTTAGTGGAACAGTTTACTCTTTGTGCAACTTTTTATAGGCATAGATACTTAATTTTAAATATCTTTTGTTCACAAACTTTTTTTTTTAAACACAGGTGTTACTGATCAGCCAATTCCAGTTCCAGGAAACAGTAACAGAAGATCTGTCAGTACTCTAAAACCATGTGCTAAAGATGCATATATGCTTTTTCAGGTATTGGTAGATATTTTGTAGGATTCGTACTTAATAACACTGCAGTTCTGGACAGTTGTGTTTATTTCTGAAAAGCAGATGAAGTTTCATAACTGAAGTTTTAATTTTTGTTGTTTGATAGTAGAGATGTGGGTTGTGCTTACAAACAGATATTAAGGCACATTGCAATGTGAATATTGTATTAGTAAAATGCAGATAGATATTTGATAATTATCCATTGCATAAATTAAATTGTTGACGAGAGTATAGTAATGGAGCACTTGTGTGACCAAAAGGATTTTACCAGAATAGTGTCTTATTTTCTTTCTTCAGTTTGATAGTCTGTTAATTAGGAATGTCGCAGTATCACAGACAACTCATGCAATTTACTCAAAAATTAATTGTGATTAAAACAATTAATTGCAGTATCAATTGCACTGATAAGCAAGCAATAGAATCCCAATTGAAATTTATTAAATATTTTTGATGGTATTTTCAATTATAATGACTTCAATTACAGTATAGAGCACTGTATACTTTGTACTCACTTTATATTATTTTGATTACAAATATTTGCATTGTAAAATATTTAAATCACCTCATACATGTACTATAGCGCAGTCTCTTTAACATGAAAGCGCAGCTTACAAATATAACTTTTTTTGTTACGTAACTACTCTCACAAACAAAACAATGAAAAGCTTGAGCGTCTAGAAGTGCATTTAGTCTGTCGTCTTGTTCTGTCAAACAATCTTGTTTACATTTCTGGAGGTAATGCTACCTGCTTCTTATTTACAGCATCACTTGAAAGTGAGAACAGGCATTCACATGGCACTTTGTAGCCAGCATTACAATGTATTTACATGTTAGATATGCTAAACACCATCATGCTAGAGGACATGCTTCCATGCTGATGATGTATTTAAAAATATAATGCATTGATCAAATTTGTGACTGAACTCCTTCGGGGAGAATTGGTTGCCTCCTGCTCTGTTTTACCCACATTCTGTCATATATTTCACGTTATAACAGTCTCAGATGATGACCCAGCACGCTTTTCGTTTTAAGAACATTTTCACTGCAGATTTGACAAAACACAGTTCCAATGTGAGATGTCTACAGATAGATAAAGCGCTTGGCCTAAGGTTTGTGAATCAGAGGTGCTTTCTAAAATCTGAGAGATATGAGGTGAGGAGCATGCTTTCAGAAGTCTTAAAAGAGCCACACTCTGATGCAGAAATGACAGAACCTGAACCTATAACAAAGAAAGCCAACCTTTTGTTGATGACATCTGACTCATTAGCCATAAGGAGTCTTGTGGCACCTTAGAGACTTTATTAGGGCATAAGCTTTTATGGGTAAAACTCATGGTAGCACACACAAACCTGTAGGGGAACATGTAAACCATCCTGGATATTCAGTACTGGATTTGAAACTAGCCATCCTTCTGCAAAAGAATTTCAAAAACCAGTTACAAAGGGAGACATCTGAATTGGAATTAATTTGACAATTCAGCACTATCAGTTTAGGATTGAATAAGGATCTCAACTGGTTAACACATTACAAAAGCAATTTTCCCCTCTCTGGATATTTCTATCTCCACACCAAATTATTGAATGACCACCCTGACTTCATTATCTTTGTTAACACAAACAATTTCTCCATTATATATACTCCCCTGCTTCTGTAACTTTTGCTCCAGTTCATCTGATGAAATGGGTTTTACCCAGAAAAGCTTATGCCCTTAAAATCTGTTAGTCTCTAAATTGACACAAGACTCCTTGTTGCTTTTGCAGATTCAGACAGACATGGTTATGCCTCTGAGACTCTGGCTCATTAGGTAACCTGAACGTGTGTCAGTTTGCATTGCTTTGGATCATTATGGAGCAGAACACATCAGCATATGCACATGCTCTGGAATAGTGGTTGAGGCATGAAAGGACTTATTTGCATGTGAGAGAACCTAAATATTCATATCTTGTGACATAGTCTACAACAGTGCCATGTGAATGCTTGTTCTTGCTTTAGGTGATGTGTAAATAAGTAGCATTATCTCCTTCAAATGTAAACAGATTTGTTTGCATGGTTGGCTGTACAAGAACTAGAACTGAATGGACTTGAAGGTGTTAAAGTTTTACCCATTTTATTTTTGAATGCAGTTTTTTTTGTACATAATTCTACATTTGTAAGTTCAATTTTCATGATAAAGTGCTTAAAAAAATAAGAATGGCCATATTGGGTCAGATCAAAGGTCCATCTAGCCCAGTATCCTGTTACCCCAGAGACCCAGGTAAGCAACTAAATACTGTGGGCTGACTATGATTTTGAGTGCCTCTGCACAGAGGTTCAGTTCAGCCTGGCACTCCTGTATATAATCACCGGGTAAGAATGACACAGCCAGAGTCCCGACTAAATTTAAACTCAATTATATTATAAATTTGAATAAACATATCAGTTAACAACATAAACAACAACCCCTGACACTTTGTGTCACACAGCCAACCCACACCCACAAAAGAAATAGAAGATAGTACAGAAAACCCCAAAAGGTAAACAACTTTACAATTGGTAGGTGGTACAGTGGAGGAACCAGACACGATTCGGGTAGGTTGCTCGGACCTTCAAACCTAGGGCTAGTTATAGCCATTGGGGAGGAACACTGAGTGGTCCCTCAAAGATTCTAGGTGGCATTAGAACGGAGCACTTCTGGAAGGGCCTGGGCCTTCACCACAGCAGTCTGAAATGTCCGCAAATAGCCGCTCTTGCTTTTAGTTTCACTGATGCTTGGGCATTCACCACAGCTCGGGAACCCAGACAGGTGTGGTGTTATCCAGCTATGATGGTGAGGACACTCAGTCTCTAGCTGACACTCCAACATGCAGTAACTGAGCCTTCTCCTTCGGATGTCCCCACGGGTGCTCCACTATGGGTGCTGGGCTTGCCCTGGTGCCGCAGACAGAAGCTTGTGATGAGCAGTGTTCGGCCGGACCCCGCATGTGCCGCGGGCTCGCAGCTTTCGCTCTCTTTTCTGTCTCGCGCGGTCCAGTCCCCCGCCAGTTCCTCTTCCCGCCTCAGGCTGCAGATGCTTGGAACAGTGCTCCTCATTTCACTCACTGAACTAGATTCCTTCTAGTTCCCCCTTGTACATACACCTCTATTTCCTCTTTCCTTTGTTTTTTTCCTTATTTCTTCCAAAAAAAAAAAAAAAAAGAACTACTACTAAACGGGAGTAAGAAGAGAGACCGCATACTGTTCTTACCTCCCGCCTCTCAGCTATTCTCCCGTCCACTCCTTGTATATAGTTGCGTTCCCTTAAAAAAAAAAAAAAAAAAAAAAAGAGGAGATAAGTCAACAGAGACATTATCACTATATTACCATTACTTTAGAGATAAAACTATTAATACTCAGACAACTAAACGCCTTTCCACGACTGCAAACAAGAACTGCCTCAGGGCAACCAGCAAAATGTCAGCTACCGGCTTCAAAAAACGTGGCTCTTGCTGGGAGGCAATGCCAGCCTCCGATGGCCACTCGGAGTGCATCCGTTGTCTGGGGGAATCTCATGTCCCCCAGAAGTGTACCCTCTGTACCAGACTCACCTCCAGGGCTAGAAAGGATAGAGAGAGGCGCTTGTGAATGCTCCTCTTTGATAAAGCCCTGCAGCCGCAACAAACCGAATCTGGCGGCAGCCCCACAAGCGTCGGGCTTCCTCCCCCACTACGGGGCTTCAGAAAAAGCCCAGGATCTCTCCCATCAGATCCCTACCAGCTGTCCTGAACACCAGGGAAAGCCAGCCTGAAAGACCGGGGACTTCTGGCTCGGCTAAGTCAGGTCCCCCTGTCTCAGTGGCTTCAAAGCCGAAGCGACCGCGGGAGCCTCCGCATATGCAGTCCTGCTCCTTTGATCTCCCCGCACTGGAGCTGCTCTCGCTCCTGCCTTTTCTCACCGGCACCATCCTCGTTTCCCTCAGTGCCTCATTCTCCACGCCGCTATACGCATAGGCTTGGGTCCCCCCATGCCTCCTCCAGACTGTCTTCACCATTCCTGGCTGGTGCACCCATTCCAACTATCACGACGACCGCTCACCGCAACATGACAAATATTATCGTGAAGACCGCCACTCTCGAGACTCCCGCAGCAGCTACTCTTATCGATCACGTTCTGCCTGCGATTATGTATCACGCAGACTCTCTCCAACTCCTGCTCCCCTTACCCCTCCACATCATTCAGCGTCACCACCTCATCCTCAATCAGAGACGGATCACACCGCCTCCGAGGACCACCTACCGGGGACTTCCATCCCAGACTTGTCTCCGCCAGATGAGGAAGTCACACCTGCCGACAGTTCTCTGCCAGATGACCTCCGTCAGTTCCAAGAGTTGTTTAAGTGAGTAGCTATCACTCAAGAGATTCTGCTGCAGGAACTCAAGGACAAGCAGCACAAGCTTTTCAGGAATCTCCAACCGCAGCATAGGTCTCGCCTGGCCATTCCTCTTGACGAGGGCATCCTGGAACTGGCTGATGAAGTGTGGCATGCTCCAGCATCGGCTCTTCCGACCAACAAACGGGCCGACAAGAAATATTTCGTACCGCCAAAGGGCATGGAATTCCTCTTTGCCCATCCACAACCTAACTCCCTAGTAGTC
>CM057845.1:53941227-53952935 GCA_030068395.1 Apalone spinifera
CCCCCCCCCCCCATTGAAATGGAATATACTCAGAAACTTTAGTGATCGAGAGGGATCATTATGATCATCTAGTTTGACCTTCTACACATCTCCTCTCCCATCTATTTCTGTAGTGGACCCATAAACTCTGAGTTTCTGAAGCCCTCAAATCTAGATTTAAAGAATTTAGTTATAGAGAATCTACAATTTACTCTAGTTCAAACCAGCAAGTGACCTTTGTCCCATATTACAGAGGAAGGTGAACTCGCTGTTTTCCTCTGAGGGTATGTTCCTATGTGACCTGGGAATAATTCTTTCCCATCTCCCAATATGGCAACCAGTTAGACCCTGAGCATATGAGCAAGAACCATCAGCTAAACACCTGGGAGAGAATTATCTATAGTAACTTAGAACAGTCTCCCTCTAGTGCTGTGGTGGGCAAACTACAGCTTTCCGGGCAACTTGGCCCATCAGAGTAATCCATTGGCATGCTGCTAGACATTTTGCTGACATTGACCATCTGCAGGCATGGCCCTCAATTGCTCCCACTGGCCATGGTTCGCCGTTCCTAGCCAATGGGAGCTGCAGGAAGTGGCACGAGCCACAGGGATGTGCTGTGGGCTGTAAGTTCCCCATCTCTGTTTTAGAGCAGGACTTCTCAATTTTTTTTCTGAGCCCTCCCTTCCCCAATTAAGGATGTTAAGTATCGGGTAAATGCATTTTTGCATTGACTATTTGATTAGTCGATAGGGCACCTATGCCTTTGAACAACCCTAGGGCTGTTGCTATGCTTCAAAGGCAAAAGTGCCGAAGCCTGGGGGCAGGTGGGGATTCCCCTGCTGACCCTGGGCTCTGTGCTGCACTGTTTTGAAACATCACAAGGAGCCCAACGCCAGGCTCCCTATGGCATTCAAAGTGGCAGTGCCTCACAGAGCAGCTAACCTCGGGCTCCATGTGGTGCTGCCACTTTGAAGTACTCCCCTTTTCTCCCCCCTCTTGCTGCCTCTATCTGATAGAGGCAGCAAGGGGTGGGGGAAGCGACTAATCGATTATCTGATAAGCATGTGTGAACCCTATCACTCTCCAAGGGCAGGAAGTTACAGCACTGTAAAGCGCAGTGTAAACAGCGTTGGGAAGTGGTTAGTTACTTCCCTTATGGAGGTGGTTTACCTAGAGCTCTCTGCCAACACTGGTGCTGTTATCACACTATTCTGTTGAAACAAAATTTGAAAGTGTAGGCAAATCCTTAGTTGCTTGGGCTTCAACTTCAGTCAGAGTTGGCAAGGGTTTGGGGCCTCAGACTTCAGCCCCATGCATTTGGGCTTCAGCTTTCTGCCTGGGCCTCAGCACCTGCTGGTCTTGCTTGGTGGAGCCCTGAAATCTGCTTGCAGCTCCCCAAAGGCTTCTACTGTGGTGGTTGCTGGTTCATATTCTCATATATGTCTCTCTTTAAATTCTACTAAACTATTTTTCTGAATATTTTCCCATGACCTGCCAGTTTCAGAGATTGTGAACATTGTGTGCCATTCAGTGTCTGATATTTGACATATCTAATGAGATACAAGTAATTTAATTTGCAGATAAGACATGTAAGAACAAGACTTCAGATCTGGGAAAAATGATGGTATATTCCATTTTGTTTTCACTTGTTCCTTCCTTTTATTTTTATCCGGTAGTTGTGAGATGTTAGGTAACTATAACCATTTCTGTTGCACCCACATTTTTCAAGAACGGTTGAAATATATAAAAAAAAGAGTTGGATCATTAACTACCTTCCAATACATTTTTTTTTATTACCATAAAGGTCTTGGATAGCTATTTTATCTTGATTCTTAATTTAAAGCTCAATTCCATATCTTTTGGCTTGACAGCAGTTGTTTCTTACATAAGTGTTAATAGTTCAGTGGGAGGCTTTCTGATTTGTACATTTCAAACTGGTTAGAAGCACAAGCGTTTGGATTAGTGTGAGGAACCTTTTTGTGTTGGGGGCTGCTGACTCCCCAGGCAAATAGGTGTTGTGTGCTCTAGCCCCACAGTGGGATGGCGGGGCGGGGGGATGAGGTCTGGATTGCCAGCCAGGGTCCACCCATGATTTTGATGCCTGTTAAAGCTATTTGTAGTATGAAACCCTGTTTTTTCACTATAATGATTAACCTTCAGCTACTGCTTACTTCTCTGCCTTTAGATAAGCCAAACTAATATGGGCTTGTTCTTTAGTATTTTTTAAAACTTGTTTAGAAATTGCTGTAAAGTATTTAATTCCTTTTAAAGCCTTTGGATGCACAGTATATGCTTCATAAATCAATATTTGTGTGATCATTTGTGGGGTGTGTGAGAGGATTGGCAGGGGAAAGGATTTTTTAAAACTTGCTTACAGGAATTATAAACCCTAAACCAAACAGAATAACTCTATATGTGCAAGAGATACTGGCATTTGTTGCTATAATACAAGCTTAGGTATTATATAATACAGTCTCTCCCCGAGTTACAAACGAGTTATGGACCAAACACTTGGCCATAACTCGATCTGTTCATAACTCGGACCCCATTGAGTTACATAGTGACCGCACTGTTCGTAAGCGCAGGTCACATTCTTAACTCGGGGACTGCCTTTACGACTGCTTCGGTGGAGCTTTGGTCGTAAATGCAAGCAGTCATAACTTGACCGTTCGCAACTTGGGGACTGGCTGTACATTTTTTTCTTTTTATGACTATAACCCATTTCTTTCAGGTAACAGAATGTGAGATCTTTCTGTCACTGCTAGTGAAGTTTCTGGACGCAGACAAACCACAATGGCTAAGAGCTGTTGCAGTGGAATCTATCCACAGGCTCTGTGTGCAGCCTCAGTTGTTAAGGTAATATTTATACCATATTTTACTTTATGTATTAATTGAAAATATATTTGTAGCAAAAAAAAAAGGTTTAAAATACTTGTGCTAAGTTTTTAGGTACTTAAAAGCAATACAATTTGCAGGATGGAGTGTTGTTGAAGTACAGGGGAATGTTTATTGACCATTGGGCATCAAGTCATTATTAATAGACTTGTTTGGTTTAATGCACGGGTGGAGAACCTCTGCTAACCGCACATGGTTTGTCAGGGTTAGCTGATAGTGGGCCGCCTATTTGTTCACCTGAGTGTCTGCAGAAATAGCTGCTCACAGCTGTTCACAGCTAATGGGAGCAGCAGGAAGTCGCATGGGCCAGGCCACCACTTCTGGTAGGTCTGATTTGCCAAGAAATGGAACCATGGCCACTGGGAGCTGAGGGACTGTGCCTGTGGCATTCAGGTAAACATACCATCTGGCAGCCCGCCAGTGGCTAATGCTGATGAAACTTATGTGGCCCATGGGCCGGAGGTTCCCTGCCTCAATTCAGTGCTTTGAAACTTGAATATTTTCTACAAATTTGAAAATGTTATAAGCTCAACATATAAGCATTGCCCATACCATACCTGCATGTTAATTTAAATAGGTGGCTTTAAAAATGTACTTTTTACTCATTAATTCATTGACTATATGCTCAAAAATATTTTAAAACACTTTACAGGTCCTTTTGTCAGTCCTATGATATGAAACCGCACTCTACCAAGGTTTTCCGTGATATTGTAAATGCACTGGGATCATTCATCCAGTCGCTGTTTCTTGTACCAAGCACAGGAAACACATCAACTGCAATAACCCAAACTGGTAAAAGCTTGTTTGCATTTTTTTTATTTCAAATAATGTCATAATAATTTCTTAAAATAGTTAACAATTATTTGTGCATATGAGATTTGCTTATTTGATACAATTCTCAGTATAAATGTAGTTCTTGTGAAAGTGAGAATCTAGTTTGAACCCAGAAAAGTGCAATGTTGTTCACATTTCTCAATATGCCTTTATTCCTGGTTGTGTTATGGTCTAAAAGCCTGTTGCAATGGTTAGGTCAGGGGTGGCCAATCTGCGGCTCGCAAGACGCACGCAGCTCTTTAAAGGAAAAATTGCAGCACCCATGGCTCTTCTCACGGTCCTCTGCTCTGATCTTTTTTTCTTTGTCTAGGTAGGGCACCTCTTGGTGCAGCGAGATCCGACGCTGCGGCCAACAGAAGCCTGCTTGGGCCACATGCAGCTTTTAAAGGGGCAGCGTTTTTTTGTTTTGTTTTTTGTTTTTTGTTTTTTTCCTCAACAGCTTCTTTCCCTTGACACTTTGCACTGTATCCACCACTATTTTGGCTCTTCGTCTGTAACGGGTTGGCCACCCCTGGGTTAGGTCATTCTGCTTTCACTTGGCAGCAGGATGAGACATGTCAGTCTATGTCAACAGGGGAATGTCCTGATGCATGACATTCAGTGCAGTTTTAACTTACTTTTCTGTGTCAGCCAGGACACTCCCTGCTCCCCACTTCCTGAGCTGTAGAGCTTTTCTAAGGGAAATAGAAAACTTCAGGTATAATTTCTGGCTATCAGAAGTTTGGCCTAAATTGTCAAATTCCCAATTGTTTCCCAGGACACATTTTGTCTTTGAGGAGACTTTTTTCCTTTCTACTTTACTTTTCCTTCTGAGGTATTTGCAGCAGCTCATATGTCTGTGTTGCTACACAGGTGGAAGTCAACCACTTGACATTCTTACCTACAAAAAAGGAAATGATTCCAAATTGGGTGTAATTCTAAATACACAAACTCATTCATGTCATTCCTTCCTCTGATTTTAGACTATGTGATAAACCTCAAAAGGCCAAAGCTCTCACTCTGCTTCCTTAAGGTACCCTTTAATGTCACTAATGGCTTTCCACTGCGAAGTTAGTTTTCATCTACTGATGTAGCTTCCTTAAGGCATTGGAAATCTTTTCCTGCATGTGGCACTACTCACTCCAACCTGGAATCTTAACTTATATCTTAGAGGTGTCTAGGCCTCCCGTTGAACTCATTGCAGCTTGCTCTGACTCTTATCCATGAGGACAGCTTTTCTAATTGCCATCACCTCAACTAGGTACATAGACGTAGTTGCATTGATGAGAATTTGTGGTATTTCGTGAGGTTTTTTTTTTTAAAGACAAAATCACTCCTAAGCTCACTTCCCAATTTTTCCCTAAAGTTGCTTCCACTTTCCATATGAACCAGCAGATCCAGCTCCCTGTCTTTTCCCCACAAACCCACATCACAACAACAGAGAGGTGATTCTGCATATACTACGTTAGAATCACACTAGCATTCTATTTGGATAGGATTAAGGACTTTAGGAAATCCTCTTAACCCTTCATTTTGTTTGTGGAAAGATCCAGAGGCTGCTGAATACTGTCTCAAAGGCTATCCAAACCCTTCTCCCTCTACTTTGGAGTTCTCAATATGGAGCTGTGAAATAGGGGAAGAACTGGGGGGGGGGGGTTCACCTGTGCATTGCTGGATAGTCTTGACGCAGACCACTTGGGAGGGACAGCACATGTTACTTAAAATCTCTCATTAGAAGCGCAAGGGTGCAGATATGCCTCTGGTGGAGCACTAATAGTGGGATACATCTTGAAGAGCCATTGTTATTACACAAGTTGAGTAACTTTCTCTTCTCAGCTGTCTCGGTTCTACAATGGGAAACTGTGATTAGCTGGGGCTAGTAGAGTAGTAATGCAGACATGGGATGTAAGCAACTAGTCCTCCATCCGATAAGCATAAGCTTATCGGACAGTAGAGTAGTGACTTGAGTAGTTGCTTCCCCCTTCCCCTCACTGCCTATTAGGGATGTTAAAAATGTGGTTAATTGATGCTGACTCCGGGCTGCACGTGGGTGCCTGCTTTGAAATGTATCTTCTTCTTTGAGTGATTGCTCATGTGCATTCCAATATAGGTGTGTGCATGCAGCATGCACTCACCGTCGGAGACTTTTCCCTCAGTAGTACCCTTAGGGCCAGCAAGGAGCCTCCTGGAATGGCGTTAATATATCGGCCCATATATACCCCTGCGGGCCCCCTCACCCACTCAGTTCCTTCTTGCCGCCATGATGGTCATTGGAACAACCCTCAGCTCGTCTTCGAGTCATTCTCTTCACTGTTCTTCTCCTTTGTTAGCAAACTTTTGTTAAGTACCTCTTAATTTAGTTAAAGACTTTCGTTTGTAGTTTGCTTTTTACCCCGCCGTGGCACACCGTGTGCCCGTGGCAGGGCATGCCCGGCCTGCAAGGCTTTAAGCCCTGCAAGAAGTACAACAAGTCTATGCCATGTGGTGACCCACACTCATCGAGTTTGAAGTGCCTGGTAGAATCGCACATTACAGATTGTGCAAGATTTGTAAGGTATTTAAGCCCAGAACCAAACGAGAATGCAAGTTGTCGCTCAAGGCGCTCCTGATGGAGGCGGCACTCCGGCCGGCACCGGACTCAGCAGCAAGCTCCAACAGTGCACCGGCCTCGGTGCATGACAGCTCTGCGCACCGTGCCTCCCCAGTACCGCACAGGGCCAGATGTTGCTCCCAGTCACTGGTACCGAACGGAAGGAGAGGCCTAATAGGAGTCAGTCCCCGCCCAGGCACACGCCCTATGTGCGCTCTACAGTGGGGCACACAGCGTCAGCCAATCTGGATCCCGGGCCTTCGAGGCCGGGTGACTACTCCTTCCACCGGAGGGATGTGAGTTCTTCAGAGGATCTCCCAGACCTGTCCACCCCGGAGGCTTTGGAGACAGCAAGGGTCCTTATAGACTCTTCTCCCTCCCCTCTGCCCACTCTGGCACCCTGAAGACAGCACGGGGATGCCCGGTACCACTCCCCCCCAGGGTGCCTGGTGAAACGGTGCACGAGGTGCGGCACAGCCATGTGCAGGGCTTGATAAACGTGAGTAGATTGTATAGTTTGTCGATCCCTGACCATGTGACACACTCGGCACCTCCCCTGGCACCGGCTACTGTCACACCAGTGGCATTGGCACCGGATCCAGCACAGGACGAGACATGGATTACCCGACAGGCACCGCTACTGGCCCCCAGCACCATGACACTTACTGTCTGGGACCCCATCTCGGCCATGCCTCCTCCTCCACCTCAGCATCGTGGCTAGCCAGAAGCCATGTCTCGGTATACTACAGGACAATCAACATCGGCATTGGCACTGCCATGATCCGCCTTGGAGTACTCCTCCATCTCCGACACAGACTCTGCATGGTCTTCACAAGGCTCTTGGTTCCATTCACGGCACCGTTCCTGGCATTGTACTTTTCCACATTGGTACCAACAACAGTGGGCTCAGCCGATCTCTGTATCGATGGTCCAGCAGATGTGGCTGCCTCAGTGGCCTTTTTGGACCCCCTGGGCCTACCATCAGGGCCAGGGTATGAACTCTCCTAGACAGGCTTCTGTCACGTCAGGTCCACGAGTCCCTCCATAGGCGACTCCTTTGGTCCAGTCCCCCACGTCGGCCCACTCGCTACCTCTGGGCCAGTCATCCCCAGGCCCAGGGGAGAGCGCGGCTCTGGTGAACCAACCTCTCCTCCCTCCCTATGTGGCCACTTCGGATGATCCAGGCCATACAGATTCCCCCGTGGGCGATATGGAAAAGGGGTGATTGTCCTTCTCCCCAGATGAGGCTCTGGCCAACTCTTCTCCCTCCATGCCCTCCATGGATGCCAGGACCCACCAAGACCTCCTCCGCCGCATGGCCCAAAGTCTCGGAGTCCAGGCAAACAAGGTCTCTGAGGACTCGGACCCAACTGTCGACATTTTGCACACAGACAGTCCCTCCAGAGTGGCGTTGCCGATCAACAAGACAGTAGCCAAGATCTCGGCAGTCTTGCGGCAAACCCCGGCGTCCATCCCGCCCACTGATAAGCGTGCGGAATGGAGGTATTTTGTCCCTCAAGAAGGTAATGAACACCTCTTCTCCCACCCTCCCCCGAGTTCTTTAGTAGTTCAGGCAGTCAACCAGAGGGAGAGGCAGGAACAGCCCGTGGCTACCCCTAAGAACAGGGAGGCTAAAAAGACCAACTTACTGGGCAGAAAAGTCTACACATCTGGAGGCATCCAATACCAAATTGCCAACCAACAAATTTTTCTGTACAGATACTCCTAAACACCTGGGCATCAATGGACAAGTTTACAGACTTGCTCCTCAGAGACTCCTGTGCAGAGCATAAGGCCCTTCAGGAGGAGTAATTCCTCGAACGGCACTACAAGCAGCACTTGATGTGGCTGATGCAGCTTCTCAAGTCATGGCCACTGGAGTGGTCCTGCGTCGTGGCTCCAGGGCTCCAGAGTGCCGCCGGAAGTCCAAAACACCTTGCAGGACCTCCCTTTCAAAGGCACGTTTCTCTTCTCCAAGCAAACTGACCAGCAGTTCCATGACCTGAAGCACACAAGAGCCGCATTAAAGTCCTTGGGCCTACACACGCCTGCCACCCAGAGGCATTCATATATGAATAGGAATGCCCCTAGAATGTCTCCTCAGGGCCCATGCCCCGATTTTACCCATCGTAGGGGCAGGGGTAATAATGGCAGGAACTATAGGCGCCGCCCTCGCCCAGCCCTAGATTCTAACCAGGGGCCTCCCAATAAGCCTCCCAGACTTTGACAGGACTTTTGACTGGACCCCCCCAAGGGCTTTTTACCAGTCTCCCTGTTACCCTTCTGGGACCGTTTATCCCGTTTCTTCCAGGCCTGGCGGTCTGTCACTTCGGGCCGATGGATTCTGGGGATAGTGGAAACGGGTTATGTAATCCCCTTCCACTTGCCCCCTTCTTCCCAACCTCCTACCCCGTCCCTTTTCAGGGACTCCCTCACGAGCCTCTGTTACAGGAGGAGGCTTGCCACCTTCTCAGCTTGTGGGCGGTAGAACGAGTTCCCCTGGATTTTCTAAACAGAGGATTTTATTCCCACTATTTTCTGGTTCCAAAAGCAAAAGGGGGCCTTCGCCCAATCCTGAACCTCAGAACTCTAAACCTCTTCATCGTCAAGACAAAATTCAAAATGGTGACTCTGGCGTCTGTCATTCCTTTCCTGGCTCCCAGAGACTGGTTCGCTGCCCTCGACTTAAAAGACGCTTATTGTCATGTTTCAATCGCCCCATTCCACCAAAGGTTCCTGCTATTCACTGTGGGCCAGGACTACTACCAATTCACGGCCCTCCCTTTGGTATTTCTACAGCCCCCGGGGTCTTCACCAAATGTATGGAGGTGGTGGCCGCCGAGCTCAGAAAAAGGGAAGCCCAAGTGTTCCCTTATTTGGACGATTGGTTCCTCCGAGGGGAGTTGGAAACCCAGGTGAAAGACCACATCGCTATAGTCCGCACACTTTTTCCAAGAACTGGGTCTTCTTTTAAACCTGGACAAATCCACCTTAACTCGTACCCAGACAATAGAATTAGTGGGTGCGACCCTGGATTCCTGGTCTCAGAGAGCCTCTCTACCCAGCTCCCGCTTTCTCATGCTACCGTCGGCGGTCAGATCGCTCCAGAACTTTCCAGTGAACATGCCAGACTGTGTATGCGCCCGCTTCAGATGTGGCTATCCTGAGTCCACAACCCGGCCATCCACTCCTGGGACAGAGTGTTAACCACCCCTGTCCTCCTTGTGCTGTAGTGGTGGACCCATCGAGCGGAAGTCTGCGCAGGGGTTCCATTCTCCCGGCTAGTCCTGTCCATTTGACTGGTCACAGACACGTCAGACATGGGTTGGGGAGCCCACCTGGGAGAGCTGCACACTCAAGGTATGTGGTCCCCCCGCGAAACCTCCCTGCATATCAACGTCAGGGAACTCAGGACGGTTCAGCTGGCTTGTGTGGTTTTCCTTCCCCACCTGAGGGGCAAGGCTGTCCTCATTCTGTCAGACAACACGACAGCGGTGGTCTATATAAACAAGCATGGCTCAGAGGCTATCAGCCTATGGGAACTCTGCATCAGGGCGGATATCCACCCAGTGGCCTCGTATCTCCCGGGCTCACAGAACGTCCTACCGGACAGATTGAGCAGATCGTTTGCGAGCCACAAGTGATCCCTGCATTGGGACGTTGCCCAATCCATCTTCCGCATGTGGGGGTTTCCCCATCTGGATCTGTTTGCCACAGGGCAGAACACGAAATGCCCCCACTACTGCTCCCTCATGGGACCAGGTTGGGGGACCCATGGGGACGCTTTCCTCCTCCACTGGCCACAAGGCTTGCTGTACACCTTCCCGCCCTTCCCACTAGTTCACAGGATGCTGTTGAAAGTGCGGGAGTTCAAGGCATCATTAATTCTAATCGCTCCAGTGTGGCCCAGACATCATTGTTTTTTGACCCTCCTCAGCCTCTCATGCGAGAGGCCTGTAACCCTCCCACTAGTCCCAGACTTGATATCCCAGGACTCGGGTAGGCTTCACCACCCAGACCTACAGTCCCTACATTTGACAGCATGGAAGCTTCATGGTTAACGGCAGAGGAGCTCCAGTGCTCTCAATGAGTCCAAGAAGTCCTTCTGGGTAGCAGAAAACCTTCCACTAGAACTACGTACCTCGCTAAGTGGAAGCGGTTTTGCTGTTGGGCTTCTCAGAAGGGGTACACCCGAGGTGGGCACCAGTCCCCTTGATCCTGGATTACCTGTTGGACCTTAGGCTCCAGCATCTCTCTTCCTCATCTCTTAAGGTCCTCTTAGCGGCTGTTTCAGCCTTCCACCCGGGGAAGAGGGGAAAACGCTATTTGCTAACCCTATAGTCAACAGGTTCCTAAAAGTAATGGACAGACTCTATCCGCATGTCTGGCAACCCGTTCCCCAATGGGACCTAAACCTGGTACTGTTCAAACTTATGGGGCCCCCTTTCGAACCGCTAGCCACGTGCTACCTCCTTTACCTATCATATAGGGTGTCCCTCCTAGTGACAGTCACATCCGTGAGGCAGGTGTCTGAGCTCAGGGTGTTGACGTCATATTTCCCCCTAGGCAGTATTTTTTTAAAGACAAGATCCGGCTCTGCCCTCACCCAGCTTTTTTGCCGAAGGTAATTTCTGCATTCCACACTTTCCAGGATATTTTTCTACCAGTTTTTTTTACCCGAAACCGCATGCGTGGGGGAAAGAGCAAGCTTTACACACATTAGACACCCATAGGGCACTAGCCTTTTATTTAGATAGGACCAAACCATTCCAAAAATCACAACTTTTTGTAGCTATCACAGAATGCATGAGAGGCCAACCTGTATCCACTCAGAGAATCGCCTCATGGATAACTGCCTGTATCAGGGAGTGCTACTCTCTAGTGGGCATTTCAGCCCCGACCCTTAGAGCACACTCCATGAGAGCTGTGGCAGCTTCCACCGCTTTCGCAGCACAGGTTCCCATCCTAGACATCTGTAGGGCTGCCACATGGTCCTTGGTCCACATATTTGCCAACCATTACGTGCTGTCCCATCAGGCCAGAGAGAATGCTGCCCTAGGTAGGGCGGTCCTTAACTCCTCCGTGGTTTTGACATCCGGCCCTCCGCCTAGTTAGGTTCTGCTTTGGAGTCACCTATATTGGAATGCACATAAGCAATCACCTCGTAACTGATTCTTCGAGATGTGTTGCTCATGTCGATTCCAAATCCCCGCCCACCACCCTTATCTGGAATATGCCAATAAGAAGGAACAGTGAGTGAGGGGGCCAGCAGGGGTGTATATATGGGCTGATATATCCGTGCCACTCCAGGGGCTCCCTGCTGGCACTAAGGGTACTGCTGAGGGAAAAGTCTCTGACGGCACGTGCTCTCTGCGCACACACACCTATATTGGAATGGACATGAGCAACACATCTCAAAGAATCACAGTTA
>CM057845.1:53954839-53965473 GCA_030068395.1 Apalone spinifera
ATTTCTTCATTTTCGGTGTCAACAGTAAATGGGTTCTTAATCCACATTTTACTGCGTCAATTGGCGGAAAATATTCATTTAAACTTGATGTTAGCCCCAAGAGATGTTCTTGGATTGCTGCAGAAATCACATTTGAGATATTAGTTTCAGCATATTTTTCTTATAATTCAGTTAAAGTTTCTCTTGTTAACTCGCTGTGCCCATAAACAAAGTTTTTTAATTGTTGCCTCAACTTTTTCGTGAACTTTGAAATATTAATTTTAGTGCCTTGTAAATTCAAACTTAAATCATTTAAAAGACAATATATGTCACATAAGTAAGCCACCATTGTTAACTAAACAAATTCATGAAACCTGTCTTTAAATGTAAATATAACATCTTTTGCCGATGGAGGGTGTCGCTCCAAGAACAATAAAACTTCATCCTTCATTTTAAAGAGTCGTTTCAAAATGTTTCCTTTCGACAGCCATCGAACCTCACAGTGTAGTAAGAGATGCTCATGTTCACTTCCTAATTCGTTGCACAAAGTAGTTAAGATTCTGGAATTCAAAGGATGAGATTTTATATAATTTATAAACTTCACACATTCTTGAAGAGTGGAACTCAAAAGTTATGGCATAATTTTCACAGCTAATGCCTCTCTGTGAATACTGCAGTTCAGGCACTACAGTTCTAATCCGCGGTACAAGCCCAGAGCGAGACCCTGCCATTGCTCGAGCCCCATCACTGCTCAGTCCAACACACTTTTTCCAGTCAATATTGCTTTGAATAATAAAATAATTGATTAGCTTAAAAATTTCAGCAGTTGTTGTTCTTGTTGGAAGTAGTTTACAAAATAAGAGAACTTTTTGACTGGAGCTAACAAAACACATCAAATTGGCAGCATCAGCTATATCAGTGCTTTCATCCACTTGTAATGCAAAAAACTGACTATTCTGTATTCAATGAATGAGCGTTTCTTCAATATTTTTCGCCATTTCTTCAATTCTACATTTCACTATATTGTTGGATAAAGACAGAGAACCCAACTGATTTCCCTTTTTTCCTCCATAAATTCGGGATGTAATAATATTCAGTGCAGGAAGTATTAACCTTTCACCAACAGTATGCGGGTAATCTATCTCGGCTATTAATTTTGAAACTTCATATGAAACCAATACAAATTTTTCATTTGAAGAGCCCATAGAAAGTGTTTTATAAGTGTTTTATAACACTTATAAAACCAAATTTCAAATATTCATCAGAATAATTGCGGGTCCAAGGAGTTTTTATATTCTTATTCTCACTTGTACTAGACTGCACATCATTCAAACATTTTTAGTTGTATTTGCAGTCACATTCTTCAGCCATTTATCCTTATTGAAGATGAAAATGAGAGGGTATGTTGTTGAAAATAAATGAAGAAAGTTTAAGCAGTTAACCTACGAGGACGTGCACATTGTCCCACTGTGCAGAAACAAGCTGGTTTACACATGACAGGAAAACCAATGACACAGGCTTGGCTGCATGAAAATACACATGCTTCCGGGGAGACGAAGCCCTTTCTCTCTGCCCTTGCTAGGTGGCCTGCGCTCCCCGGCACTGTGCTGCCCCTACAGAGAGCCCGCCCCCTGGAAGAGTCACTGAATTCCCATAAGAAGTAGTTTGCCACTCACACATGGAGACCACCGCCATCCAGCAACCCTGGCTGCATCCTCCGTCCACTCCGGCCCAGGGCTTGGGGATATGGCGCCGCATGGGCAGTCCAGGAGCCCAGAACTCCCAGCTGCATCTGCCGTCCAGCCCAGGCCAGGGCTCGGGGACATGGCGCCACATAGGCACGCTCGGAGGCCGGAACACCCCGACAGCCATGCTGAGGCCTGGTATATTTTTGCCACGGCCTGGTACTGGGCCGCAGCCCATAGTTTGGAAAACGCTAGTATAGGAGCAACTTAAAGACTAACAAAACATGTAGTTGGTGTCATGAGCTTTCGTGGGGAAAGCCCACTTCTTCAGTGTCATCCGAAGAAGTGGGTTTTGCCCACGAAAACTCATGATACCAACTACATGTTTTGTTAGTCTTTATACCTTGGTTTTTTACTTTGAAGGTGTTATCCTGAACCAATCTAGAATGTTAAGGTGGTGGATGCTCTTGGGGCTGGAGGGGGGAAGATCAGGGTTGGGGCTCAAACCCACAATCTGAGTTTCTGGAGGGTGTTGCCTTACCCGTTAGCTACTGGGACCTACCCTGCCTCTCTAACTCTTTGAATGTGTTAGCCTGAACAAATCTACTGTGTTGAGTTGAAGTGCAAATGCTCTCAGTTGTTGCACAGCAATTTAAATGACTCCCAGGAAGCCCTATCTGAAATTGGTTCTCTGATGAATGCTAGAACCTAATTCCAGCCTTCAGAGCACTATTCTAGTTAAACCTCTGTGAACTGTCATAACACTTCTTGAAGTAAATTATTCCTCCTTATATCAAGCAATAAAGTCAAATCCATAGAACCAATTCAGGGCAGAGAAATCTGTTCCCTGTTATACGGTCTGCTAGGTGGCCATGTATCCTTTAATAAATTAATTCACCATATTCTGCATATTGGTGGTGCAGTCTTTAGCCAATGATATTTTTGGCAAAAGTTTTCTCCATACCTCATTGACGAAAGGAAGATAGAGGATATGCAACTTACCTCTTTTTGGCAGTCCATATTTAAAGGGCAGACCTTTCTACACAGATAAGTGGCACGTTGTTATACAAATCTGATTGTAAGATATATGGGACTATAGCCAAGTGAAGAATAAGAAAATGTATTTGTACTTACCTGAAAACTTCCATTCTTCAACCAATAAGATCCACAGATGCAGCTCACTCAAAGACAAATGAATCATCCAGAATACAGATGTAAATGGATATCCAAATTCAGGCTTATTTTGTTGTACATTTTCTTCAAAATATAATTATGAATGTATAAGTTACCAAGTAGATGGGAATAATTTTGTCTGTAGAATTTGTCTCAATCAAAGGGAGCTGCATGGGGCAGGATATTCCCCTGCCACCACTGACTGATAGGTCTGGTTAGGCTGCCAGGTTGATGGACCCATTGTAATGGAGAGACTTACTACTCAAAAGAAAATTTCAGATAAGCACAGATGCTTTCCTAATCCTGATGTACATAATTTTTATTCTAGGGAGATTTTTGAGCTTCCACTGAGAAAGTTAGCTAATCATATGTAAATAAGATAAATTATCTGGGGTTTGGTGAGCAGAAAGCCTGTAGCCAGAAGGGGAGTTAACCCCTTAGCTCCCACGAGCTGCACGGCCAGGCAGGGGCAGCCCTAGAGGGACACATGTGTCTCTCCCATCCTTCCCCTTCCCCCCAGTAGGAAGCTGGAGCTCTTGCTCCAGCCTACAGCTGTGCGGCTAAGGCTTAAGCCACAGCACGGGCTCCCAGCTCTGCAGATGGGAGGGGCAGTGCTGAGCTCCCACCGCACATGCCACAGGAAATGGGCTCTTGTGCCACTTGTGGCACACATGCTGGGGATATAGAGGCATAGGCTTCAGCATTGGGCTAGCAATTCAAGTACAAATGCAAGATCCCTTGAGGGCTTGTAGTCCATTATATATTTACTATTTATCTAGCTGTGTTATTACATTTGGAATAAGTGCAAAGCTAAAATGAAATAACTGTGTTAAACTATTTATATATTTATCTAATTTAATGGTAAATCAGTAACCACCTTTTTACTCTAACGTGTCACAGGGCTCTTTAGCTTTAATGTGTTAATGTTTGCAAAATGTTTTGAGCTCTTTTTTGGAAGGTAATATAGAAATACAAAATATTTTCTATTTTGAAATCTTTTACATAGGTATTAACAATGCTCCTTTAATTAAGAAACATACAAAATATACCTCATTGTAGCCAGCAGGTGGCACTCAAAATTGAGTAATTTTTATTGGACATGTGTTCTTGCATTATTATATGCATATTACTGTACACGATGAAATACACAAAATAATTCTTTATTCTAATTAAAATAGCATATTTTTTATTTTCTGTTCTTGTTTAATTTATAGCAAGCAATACATCTGGTGGCACAACCTCAGCACAAACCAACTCAGGAATGCTGGGTATGGGTGGAGGTGTGACTGTATTACCTGCATTTGAATATCGGGGCACCTGGATACCGATACTCACTATAACAATACAAGGCAGTGCTAAAGCTACATAGTAAGTAGTAAAATTAATGTACTTCTGAAAATAAAATTTTGCGGCTAACCATTTGCATGTTGATTATATAGTTATTCTTGCATTGGGATACAGTAACATTCATCACATTGCTGATCTTAGTTCTTCTTGTTGATGCCTATGTGATGATCTGACCTATTCTGTAGAATTGGGATTCAGATCCCAATTTTTGTTGTCATTTGTTCTTTGCCATGCCATTGCTGTGTTAATTCTGCACCTTTAGTCGTCATTTCAATACAGTGAATAATTCTATAATGTGAAACAGTGAAATAGTACTTTTGGTTTTCTGCTATAACAAAGGAGAGGTGTTAGAGGCAGTGAGAAATAATTTTCATGCAGTATCCTAACTTTAATTTCAGTTGAAATAAAAATACTGGCTCTCTTGGTTTGTCATTCTAATCTATACTGTGTCATATGATTCCATATGATATGAAATATGAACTACAAATGGTACTTGACATGACTCATGAGATCTTTATTAGAGACATTATGTATCAGTAGTTTTCATACTTCAGATTAAGAATCTATATCTTTTCAGGTGCATGATATGTCATAACCCACCGTATCTTGGAACAATACCAGTTCCCTGTGGCAGTAATACTCCGGGCAGATCTACACTTTCAGTGAAGCAATGGCATAGCTCTGCTGCTGTAGCATTTCAGTGAAGGTGCTACTATGCCAACAGGAGAGCTTTTCCCATTGGCTTAGGCAATCCACCTCCATGAGAAGTGGATTATGTCATTATATGGGTATAACTGTATCGCTCAGAGGCATGGATTTTTCACAACCCCTAAGGAACATAGTAATAGCAATAAAAATTTGTAGTGAAAACCTGGCTTTAGTGCCATCTCTTCCAAATTAATTTAGTTTTAGAACCCATAAAATTGAAGAACACCGATAACATATATAAAATGGGCATTTTTAAAGGAAATTATCTGAATCTTCAGAAATGAACGCAGTGGTTCTCTTCTGAAGCTATCGTAGATTCTGAATGTTTTTGAAGAATACATTCCAAGCATTATTAAAGGTGTAATAGCAGTTTGTGTCTATTTGAACAAGGAGACTAACTAACTGTGCAACTGCGGTCTAACTTACCCTGCTGTTCTTAGGGATTGCATGTTTTTACTACATAGTTAGCACACTTCAAACCTAGTTTATGCTTTGGGTGACAGGTACAGCCTTCTGCTGTCTCCATTTTTCTCTCCCCTCTTTGGAATTCTGCAGCTAAAATCTTCATCATCTTCTGGTGTTCCAACCATATCCCACCCCTCACTCTTTGAGCCATTCATTGACTCCGACACCTGCTAACTATGGTCATATTTATTTTCTTATGTGAAAAAAAACTATAAAAATTGTCCCCAGCCTGTGGGTTAGCTATGATCTCCTTCTTTCCTCCTGCTTGCACACTCAGATTAAGGAAATCCAGGTTAACAGTCACACACTTGTATGGGGATGCGTGCTCTTGTCCCAGTCTCTCTACTGCACTATGCTCCCACACCATGACAAAGTTTTGGGGTGGAAGTGATAAGGTTCGCTTGGGTTAATGAAAATCTCTAGTGTCCCCCATATTCCTTGGGTTAATGGAAATCTCTAGTGTCCCCCATATTCCTTGGGTTAATGGAAATATCTAGTCCCCACATATTTCTCACCTTCTAATTAGGAAGTCTGTCCCAGGGGTGAGAGGACTCAGCTACCATTCACTTCCATCTGTATGTACTCCTGTAAACTCCGGCAGCTGTTTGCTGGGGCTGGAGCGCTTGCTCTCCTTTTCCCTCCTCGCCCTGTGATCTTTTTGGCAGTATAACTGTCCAGCCCTCCCTTTCCATTTGATGAGAAACAATCACATTCTAGGCACATCCTATTGTCCTGGTATGACCAAACCCGTACCTTGCTTTAAGTTATGATAAGAGAAGCGGCATACCAAATTTGGTGGATTTAGCTTTTATCATTTAGGAGGAGTTTTTGAACAGACTGACTCATGGATGGATGGACACAGACAGACAGACAGACAGACGCACACACTTTCAAATATATACTAGATAAAAGAAAAGGGTATTAAGTTAGCCTATAGATATGTAGGAGTGGAAGGGACTTCAATGGGTCATCTAGTTCAGTTCTCTGTAGAGAGGCAGGGCTAAGTGTTATCTAGAGCAGGGTGGGCAAAATACAGTCCATGGGCTGGATTCAACACACCCAGAAGTTCTGTCTGGCCCACTCTGATAAGCAGTGCGCACATACTTACAAGCGGAAGGGTGTATTCAGCTGCCAGGGCAGGAGGGAAAGATGGAAGTGCTGAAGTCAGGGTGTCCCCCTGCTCTTGTGCCCCATCTCTGCAAAGCAAGGGTCGGAGGGGGGGGACACACATAGCAGAGCTGCTACTGTGTGAAGTATGAATGGTGAGTGACTGAGACAAGAGCCTATCTTAAGAGCTGGAGCAGCTGGATAAATTAGGACAATTGGATGGAGAACTGTGTGAGGTATCAGGTAGTAGTTGTGGGGGCAGTGGGTTGTTTCTGGGGCAGCACTGTATGTCCTTGTACTGACTTTACTACTGACATCACCCTCTGTTCTCTGCCCTCACTTCCCCCTCTGTGCTGGCCAGCTCTGCGTTGGGTTTGAGTAAGCAGGGGAACAAACAGTAAAAGGGAAGGAGGGGCAATGAGGCTGCCACTGTAAAATAAATAATGATGTTTTGATCACATGATATCCAACAGTGATGACTGTAAACATGAACTTTGTACAGTAAATCTGAAGGGTTTACATATATTTGTGGAACCAATCATATATAGTATTATAAGTTAGCCAGAAGCTGATGTACTGCAGGCATTGGGGTGTAATCCAGATCCCTTGCTTGGCAGTCAATTGCAACCCTTTCTTCTAAGTGACTCCTATTCTACCTCTACTTTCTATTCTTTGGCTGCAGTGGCTAGGAGTTATCTGACACAAATGTTTCAGTGAGAGATGAAAAATAATTGGTTACCCTCTAACATATTATCTAGATGTGGTGGGTCTCTGTAATAACTCTTCATAGGAACAGACGAGCAGTGACTTGCACATGACATAATCTTACTTATCTGAAATTTGTTTAATTTGTGGTGGTTTGTGGGTTTTTTGTTTGTTTTTATTTTATTTTGTTTTGTTTTGTTTTGAATTATCACTTCTCCTTTGTTCAAATTCCTGGAATTTGTAAGTGATATGTTTGTGGTACTGTGATTTGTTTTAATACGGTAAAAATGAAATGATTCATTCAGTGAAATTTGTTTAAATATTTGACTAATTTTTAACATATTTATTGACATAAATTTACAATAATCTGAGCATCCTAGAACCCTTTTATTTAGTCATATTTTAATTAGCTTTGGGTGTATTTGATGTAATAATCTTTTTGTCTCCTTTAAAACTTATTTAGGTTATTATCTCAGAACCTCTTGATAATTGAATAGTGAGTAGTGGGAATATTGGCAATTTATTTGTTCAAATTTTCATTACTATTCCTTCCTTCCTTCAACTACTTGATTACTATTTCTGTTAAATATTTTTGCAATGTTTTTAATCTTTCAGCCTAGAAATGCTGGATAAAGTAGAGCCACCTACAATTCCTGAAGGTTATGCCATGTCTGTGGCATTCCACTGTTTACTGGATCTTGTCCGTGGTATAACTACCATGATTGAAGGAGAGTTGGGACAGGCTGAAACAGATAATCAAACCATGACTGAAACAACTTCATCACCAACTCAGTCTTCGGAGCAGCAAGATTTGCAGTCAGTATCTGACCAAACTGACAAGGAGCTAGGTATACAAAAATGCAGATACTACGTTAAGTACAACAAAAGAGAAATAAAATCTCAGGATTCGGTGCCTGAATTTTTAGATACATTCAGTTTATTTTAGAAGTCTTAAATGCGGTTTTATAGAAGCATCCTTGAAGCTCCATAGTTAAGATTGCTTTCCCATTTACACTGAAAAGCAGGACCTCTCTTTTATATTAATTTAGTTTCTAAGGGTATGTCTAGACTGCATCCCTCTGTCAGCAGAGGGATGCAGATTAGACAAGTTGACATTGCAAATGAGGCAGGGATTTAAATATCCCGTGCCTAATTTGCATAAAAATGGCCGCTATGTTTTGCTGACTCAGCACTTTGTCAGCAAAAAGCGGCAGTCTAGAGGGGGATCTGTCGAGAGAGAAGAGAGAGCCTTTTTTTAACAGATCCTGTAAACCTCCTTGCAGGAGGCATAAGGGATCTGTCAAAAAAGGCTTGCTTTCTCAACAGATCCCCTTCTAGACTGCTGCTTTTTGCTGACAAATTCCTGAGTTGGCAAAACATGACGGCCATTTTAATGCAAATTAGGTGTGGAATATTTAAATCCCTGCCTCATTTACAATGTCGACCTACCTAATCTGCATCCCTCTGCCGACAGAGGGATGCAGTCTAGACATACCCTAAGTGTTATATACTAGGGATGTGAAAATGTAACCATTTACATGGTTAACTGATGAGCCTGGGCCCATCAGTTAATGTGCACGGTTATACACAGCGTTCCCCCCTTCTCCCCGTGCTGCTACCTCTGTATCTTAAAAGACGGCACCACAGAGCTGTCTAACCCCTCCCCCCGTTGCTGCTTCTGATACAGAGGCAGCAGCACAGACCCTCCTCATGTAACAGTTACATGATTACATAATTGCATGCATCTTAACATCCTATTATATACTAACTTTTTTTTAGGGCAAAATAATTTAATTGTTGGTTACATTTTTAATATCTTTGACAGAACATGCTTTTGAAAATTATCTCTTTGATCTTTTTTTTTTTTTTCTGAGAATATTTGAGTTTCTTAGCTGACTGGCCTCATGTGCATGCATTTGCTCACTTTGTTTCATGCTTATACATCTCAGACATGAGCCGCTTTTTCAATCTTGTTTTTCCGTTTTGTTGTATACTATTTTAGCTGTTCAAGAAAATAGCAATAAAACAAGTTCTTCCAGTTAGTTCTGTTCTCCAGTACTACCTTCTGCCTGCCCTCCTCCTTGTTCTCAACCCTACATTTCACAGAAACCCTGGAAGATCAGGAAGACAACCCTATCATTAGGGTGTTGGGTGGTTGCTAAGCTCAGCGAATGGTGACGAGCCCATTTTCTCTGCATAAAAAGAGTGGGCTCAAACAGTATTGCTGCCTAATATTCCAAGAAGCTGAGGCATTAGTACTGTTTGGGTCTGTGCTGAGGTGTCAACACCCAGTACTGCTTTCCCAGCTATGGAAGTTGTCCGCATGTCATTAGGATGGACCAGCTCATCAACAAATCTAGAGTTCTCCATGGTGCTGCCACCATGGCTTCGCAGGAATACTTGACATGCTGCACTTCATGACATCCCAAAGGTTGAGGGAGAATGGGGGAAAAAACCAACGTGGATAAAACCTCAAGTCCATCAGACCAGATCTGTATCTGGCACAAGCCTTCCAGGAGTCTAGAAATCCATTAATGGAGAGTGCATGTTTACCCCCCATTCAAAGACCTCAAAATATATTTTTTCTCTGTGTCTTTGTACCAGTGCATGCATCTCTGTAGAGAATGTATCTTAATCTAGTACTATTTGTAGTGAAAGTTGTGCATTAAATGTGATTTAGTACAATAGGCGTGTGCACTGTGGTTGGTTATATGTTGAAAATGCAAAGGAATTTGTTAAAAAGGTGAGAAGTCAGAGTGCATAAGGCAAGAGAATGAATGATGACTTCACTGGCATGTTACTTAAGTTTTAATGATTTCATGGATGGTGTATGCACTTCAGTCTTCTCAAATATGACTTTTTTTATTTAGCAGAATATAAAAGTAATTTTGGCTTATACATTATTAACCTGAAAAAAATTTAAATGCTAGCATTTGTGCATATGTTCCAAAAATTATTTAATACACTTGCAGTATCTATTAGTACATAACATATTTTTCTTTTAAGTTAACAGAGCTGTTTGGGAAGAAATGGTGAATGCCTGCTGGTGTGGTCTTCTTGCTGCACTGTCACTTCTTCTTGATGCCAGGTACTCATTTTGTGTTAATCTTTGCTCATCCTTCATAGTTTATGTTCACCATTCTGTCCAAAACTGATTTTTTGAACTGTCTCGTTGGCAGATGTAGAGGAAGAAGTTATTCACTGGAAATGGGGAAGGAATGATTGTGGTGATGATTGTGATCTAAGAAAGGGCAGTCTGGCTTTACAGGAATAATCTGATTGATTATATTCTAATCCTGCCTCCCTTCCCCACTCCTCCCCCCGATCACCACACTGATGCCTCTCCATCAGAAGTAGCAGCCTGGGCAGTAGGGGGAAGGCAGGCAGCTCCATGTAAGCTGGCATATGTGGAGAGCCAGATCAAAAGTCAACTTCCGATGTGTACTGTCTACTTCACCCTCCCCC
>CM057845.1:53965573-53992096 GCA_030068395.1 Apalone spinifera
CCCCCCCCCCCCCCGAGCACCAGCTCCTGCCTACCCCCCCTGCATTGCTGCCTCTGTGGGAGGCAGCGGGTATGGGGAGCAGGAAAGCTGGCTTTCCACAGGCTCTGACTCCTGCCTCCCCCCTTGCTGCCTTTGATACAGAAGCAAGCGGGGGATAGCTGGTGCGGGGGTGTGTGTGTGGGTGATGGGGGTGTGTGTGTAGTTGCTAGGATTAACCGATAAACACAGGTTTTATCAATTAATCATGTTAATATCTGTATTCAGGGTCAAGTTAATAGTCAAAGAAATTGCCTGAAGATTCTGACCTGGTGACTGGGGAGTCCTTTTTTCTCTGAAAAGGATGACCAAATTTCAAAATACCTATCTTCTTTTTATTGCTTCTCTTGTGTAGATATTTGGTATAAAAGCTTTTCCATTATAAAGGCACTCCATATTTTACTACATCATGATTCCATAAGAGTAGGGGGTCACTCTTTTATTGTTAGCTGCTAACAATAAAAAAAAAAAAATTAATTCTGTTTAAAATGTAGATCTTTTACTGGAGCATTAAATGAGACAGATATCTAGGAAGCTGACATTTTGCCATAAGATGAAATTATTTAAAAAATTCCTCCCCAAATACTCAGATTTCAGGACACATCCATTCAGGGTGTGTCTAGACTACTGAGTTTTTTTCAAAAAAAGTGGCTTTTTTTTTCTAAAAAACTTCACCTGCATTTAGACTGCTGTTGTGTTCTTTAGAAATTAAATCGAAAGAACACGGCGGTTTTTTACCAGGAAGAATGCCTTTTTTCGAAAGAGCTCTTTCGAAAAAAGGCATTCTTAAATGCAAACAGGGCTTTTTCGAAAGAGAGCGTCCAGATTGCCTGGATGCTCTTTCGAAAAAGCAGATCACTTTTTTGAAACCATTGTGGCTATCTACAATCTCTTTCGAAAGAGGCTTTTTCAAAAGAGCTCTTTCAAAAAAGCTTTTTTTGAAAGAGGCTTGTAGTCTAAACGTACCCTCAATGTGCAAGTATTTTCCCCTTTCTACCCAAAGAACTCCAAAAGAGTGCTTTCCTAATACCAAAAATGAGATGGATCATAACTAGAGTTAAATGACATCTATTTAATATTTCATATTTTTCAAAAAATGTTTATAAACTACACAAATTGAAGATGAATATTCCCTTTCATATATAGGGACCATTTCATCCTGCTCAATCTCATTGTACCAATTTGTCTTCCAACTTTTTGTTTTGTTTGTTTTCTTAATATCTTTTTCAGTAAAATATTTATACATCTTAAAATATAAACCTTTAGCTGCCACTATAACAGGGTTTAAAATATAATTAGGTAAATTCATGGAGGATAGGTCCATCAATGGCTATTAGCCAAGATGATCAGGGATGTAACTTCATCTTCTGGGTATCCTAAGTCTCTGGGTTCCAGAAGCTGGGAGTGGATGACAGGGATGGATCATTGGATAGTTGCACTTTTCTGTTCATTACTTTTCTAGCATCTGACATTGCCCACTGTGTGAAGACAGATCCTGGGCTACATGCACCATTGGTCTGAACCAGTACTGCCATTATTTTGTACTTAGCTTGCAAGTGGGTTAGACTCTGAAAGTGTGGTTAAAAGTTTAAAGAAAAACACCTTGTATCCAAATTCCACAGAAAAATGTTTGGCTTTTAAATATTGGAAGAATGAGATCTTTACATTTATACATGCCTCGTTAGAATTATTTCACATAGGGATCCAATGAAATTAGATTTATTAAAATTTACATTTTAATTACTTATTTAGTCATTTTTACACTAGCAGCTGAAATTTTTCAGTGCAGTGAAATGATACCACTTAAAGGATAAAAGCTGTGATTGCTTCTATTGAGGGATTTATTTACTAGTAGCTATGTCTTTGCAGTATTTTTAATTAGCTATTTTTCTCCCATAAACCCTCTTGACAGCTCATAAACATTCTTCTGATGATAGAAAGCTAATTTAATAAAAACAATTCTGCACATCCACTCTACACTTGTTATGCTAAATCATTCAGAATAGAAAAGCTGTGTAATAAGAATTAGAGTTCTGAAATGTTTTTATTAATTGGTTAGATTTGTTGTTTGATGTTTTCAGTGTTGACAGTATTGTATATTAAATTCTTGTTGGCTTTTACCATCTTACTTCTCATCATTTACTTATTTCCATATCATGACTATGTGATTAGTTTTCATTAAATGCTCTGTACTCTTTTCAGCACGGATGAAGCTGCCACAGAAAATATTTTAAAAGCAGAAATGACCATGGCTGCACTTTGTGGAAAGCTGGGTCTCGTAACTTCAAGAGATGCCTTTATCACTGCAATTTGCAAAGGCTCTTTGCCTCCTCATTATGCCCTCACTGTACTGAACAGCACAACTGCAACTCTCTCCAGCAAATGTAAGGGTATAATTTAGCTTTTCTTGTATATTCATTTAGTTATCTAAACTTATATCACACATACATTAACGAATGTGTAATGTCACTTGAGGTTAGTTTTAACATTGACAAATGTGGAGTACTTTTCTTTTTTATGACGTGACTATAAACATAAGTTTAGTATCTACTGGAATAAAATGTTTGGTGTGCTATGTAAAATTGAGAAGCACATACTGCAAATTGATACTCATGACTGTGACCTCACTCACACTGTACAGGTGTTGAAGCCTGCTCACGTACACACCTTTGCATGATTGGGGATTTATTTTATTTATCTATCATAAACTTCAAAAAAAAAAAGCTGGTTTTGGTTGAAAAAGAAAAGTGATGTGCAACTGACATTTCAGGTATTGATGCGTTCTAGATATAATGGCTCTTTTGCCTCTATCCAGAGTGTGCTGAGAATATATTTAAAAAAATACATTTTAGAACACGAGTTACATGATCTTAATTATTTTGTGCAGAAAAGTTGTGACTCGACATATACAATTTTCTTTAAAATGTGTAAGCATCTTTCTCACGTGTTTTTTGCAGAGCACAAACATATTTCAAAAGTTTGCCATGTTATAGTACTCCGATTTTTATATATATATATATTTTGTAACTCCATGGATTGTAGTATATTTACTACTTTTATGAGTAGAAGAGACCTTTCCCTATTTCCATGGAATTTGGGTCTAGATGCAGCATTGTTCTCCACTCTCCCCTGCTTTCCTTTAGAGATGTAAAATCCAGTTCAATTGATTTAACAAGTAAAAAAGGAGGCGGGGGGCATGGTGCGGTGCTGCACCAGTCCGGCTGGGCTGGCATACCCACCCTCCATGGCTGAGCTGGAGCAGCTCCCCTGCTGCCTTCTACTGTCTTCCCTCCTCCTGCTGCAGGCAGGGGCTGCTCCAGCCCAACTGAATCAGGGCCGTGGGTGGGAAGCTGCTCCTATGTACCATTTAAGTGTTACCCATTCACATCCCTACTATCCTTCGATTCCACAAGGGAATGCCGCAAAGTTGAGGATCTAGCATGAATAGGAAATAGAGGCCAGGGGTAGGGAGAAGATATGGGTTGCAAAGGGACATGTCCCTTCACCTCTGATGGAAAAACTACTTGTAAATTGTTAAAGGTTAAAGTGGATTTGTTTCCTGCACATCCTTGCATTTTGCATTATAAAGTTTCCCCTTACAAAGAGTTTTCTAGTAGGGATGTAAGCGACTAATTGAGTAGACAACTTCCTGATAAGCTTAGGCTTATTGGGTAGTCGAGTCACTACTGTATCAGGCTGTGTCTATACTGGAGAGTTTTTTTTTCAGAAAAATAGCTGTTTTTCCAAGAAAACTTTACTTACATCCACACTGCAATCGCATTCTTTCGAAAAAAATTGAAAGAACAGAGGGGGTTTTCCGACATTGGTAAACCTCTTTCTACGAGGAAGAAGCCTTTTTCCAAAAGAGCTCTTTTGGAAAAAGGCGTGTGTGGATGGAGATGAGGGAGTTCTTTCGAAAGAAGAGGAAAGAGGAAAAAGCACAGGTGCCCTGGTGGCCACTCCATCCATAGTAATCACAGCTTAAATGCGAGATAGCATCCATTTAGTGTGGATGCTATCTGTCAAAAAAGCAGATCGCTTTTTCGATGTGCTTTGGCAGCATGGACATTCTCTTTCAGAAGAGCTCTTTTGGAAAAGCTTCTTCCGAAAGAAACCTGCAGTCTAGAGGTAGCCTCAGAGGCCAGCTTTTTGGGGAAGGGGGGGGGGGGGGGGAGTGAGAAGTAGCTGATGCTGGTAGGAGCTGGCTTAAAAGCCAGATTCCCCCCAGCACTGTCTCCATTATGCGTGAGGGGGGCGAAGAGGAGACAGAACCACAGTGAGGGACCCAGCGGGAGTTGGGACTCAGCAGTCCCAGCTCACGCCAGATCCTGAACCACTGCAGATCTGCCTTTTTAAATGTACTAAGAACCGAGTGGTTCTTACTACATTTAAAAAGCAGAAACGCAACAGTCCGGGACCTGGTGGAAGCCAGGACTGCTGAGTCCCAGCTCACATCGGATCTTGGGACCTACCCCCTGCTGCGGCTTTGCAACTAAAATGTAGTAGGAGACAGGCTGCTTGCGTGCCCCGCTCCTACTACATTTAAACTTCAGAACTGCAGCTTATCAACTAACAATTTGTATTGAGTACACGATTAGTCAATTACCCTCTTCTTAACATCCTTAGTTTCTAGATGCATTTACAGACTAGGTAACAGCATGTCTTAAATATAGCTCACACCTGTTGAAAAACACATGCAGGTAGAAATCTTCAGAGCCAATGTGGAAGTACAAGATATTTGAGCTGATGGCACTGTGCCTGTTGTAGATCCCACATGATGTAAGGCTTCTATGGGAAAAGCCACCCATTTTTTTTGCGAGGGGGAGAGGGCTCATGCAGAAATACACAAATAGCTGGAGTTATCTGAGGAAAACTTGGCTTGGAGGAAACTGAGTTTTCCTCTTCCATTTCCTTTGTGAGTTTTTCCATAGGAGAGGATGATCTGGCTTATGTGGCAGTTGAGACTATTAGTTGTCTTGTCATATTATGACTATCCTATATGGTAGGATAAGGAAAGAAGCTCATCTAACCTGGAGTTGTGCACCCTTGCATCTTGTAATGATTTAATTGATTTATTCTAATTTGTAATGGCGCATTTCCTTCATCACTGCACAGTTTGCAGATGCAGAATTGTGGTAGCTATCCCACAGTATTTGCACAGGTCTCAAAGAAGAAGCTAGGCAGGGGGGAGCAAGCTATGGTTAGAAGGCACCATACCAATTTTTATAAGAACATGATTTAGACCGTATTAAATATTATTTAAAGAAGATTATGTTGTGTTTTATAGATTGCATTAATAAAGTTAGGAAGCTGCAGTAGTTCAAACTGAAGTGGTGAGGCGTACAGTAGTCTTTGGACAGGTTGGTTGCAGAAAGGGACTAGATTATCTGTATAGCTGTAATAAGAGAGAGGTTTGGGGTGCCCTCATGTGGCAGGCTGCAGCACAACAGCTATACTTGTCTGTTTTCCTAGTCCAAATGTAAAGTAGTTCAGTGTCTACTCCTGAGTCTCAGGTTGGGCATAATTTATTCAAGTACATGTACAATAGTCCACAGAATCTTCATAGAAAAACCAGTAGTCTTCAAGTTTCCACAGTAAAAAATACCAAGGTACAGTCATTTTCCATTTCCTTCTCCAGGAACATCACTTCCAGGACTATATACTCATGAGTCCACTAGCACTTAGTTTCCAATTCCTTTCTGCCTTTGCTCCAAGACCCCACTCTCGTGACTGTCCTAAAAGTGATCAGTCTTATGATTCTTCTGCCCCCAAATAATCCAGTGACTCAACCTTTCCAGCCTCCTGGTACTGGCAGTTTGGGTCAGAAGACTAGCCTCTCTGCTAGTTTCAATCCCTCCCTAATCCAATGGAGAGCCTGCAGAATTTTCTGATCTCTGCAGTTTCTGTCTGTCCCAGGCAGTGCTCACCTGTCCCTGTTCTTCCTCTTTCAGGTAGCTTTCACCTGCCCTTCTGTTTTTCCCATATATGGCCCATAGGCCACCTTTAAACCCCAATTGGGAGGCAACTAATCATGGGTGCACTAGCCCCTGCTTTCTTTTAAATGTGTCAGTCATCCTGTGAGGCTAGCACTGTACTGAGAGAGCCTTGTACAGCTGCAGCACTTTCACTTTGGATACACAAATTATACAGTGACTTAGTGATGGTAACCACAATGAACCCTTACATAGAGAAAATGCAGTTTTGACTGCTTTAGCAATGCTTGTGTACCATTAGATAGAATTTTTGAGTGTAGGTATATGGTATACTGCAGGCTTGACAAATGGCCAAAATTCTCCAGTTGAGATAAAATTGAAGAAGCACATATAGTTTTAGTCATTCTATAAAAGACAATAATACGCAAGTGAATTGGTATTTAAAAGGAATCTAAAGTCCCAGTCATTTAAAAAAAAAGTTTAAAATAATTTCTGGTACAAATCTCCAAAGTCTTTTTCTGACTTCAGTGGTTTTATAATCCTTTCTTATTTTTAAAATGTTTCTGATTTTGTGTGTAAAAACCATACATACAAGGGAAGGTGACTCACTGAAAACTATCAGAAGAAATAGAGCAACTGAGTATGCGCAAAGTAAACAAAGTGGGGGAAAAATGGAGCAAAATCCCTTTCACTAATTTCTTCTATTCCAATAATAATCTTGGCTAGTGTTCTTCAAATGGCTTTTGCATATTTCCACTCTTGTGATGTATAGACAGTTCAGCTGTACCGAAGGACAGTAGGAGTGTGCAGAGTCCATCTCACAGCGCTCCGATTACTGATGAATAACTTTTCTTTACTTTTTACAGAGATGTGAGATTGTTTTGGGGTTTTAAAACTGGTTTCCATTTAAAAATGAACATCTGTTATGCTGCAAGTCCTATATAGGTAATAAATATGAGACTGTTATTTACCTATAAAATTAAGGGACATAATGACACTGATAGATATATTGATAAATATAAATATATCAAACCTATAACCTCAATCCTGCAAATTTCACAATGCGACAGCTCGTGAGTAAAGTTACTACCTATGTGATTGCAGCCAAGTGAATAGAATATGGACTGCAAAATACTTATTTTACATAGGATTTTTTTTTTTTTTGTGCTTTAGCTTATTCTATTCAGGGGCAGAATGTTCAGATGATCAGTCCATCAAGTGAGTCTCATCAGCAAGTTGTAGCAGTAGGGCAACCACTAGCTCTCCAACCACAGGGAACAGTAATGGTAAAGTACAATTTCTAAGTAACTTATTTCTGTTGATTTACATATTTCTGTATCTGATACTCTGTCACTTTCTTCTAGGGATGTGAAAGTGTAACTATGTATGCAGTTAACTGATGAGCCTGGTTACAAGAAGGCTTCCAATATGTGTGCTTCTCACGCGTACAAGCTCCCAGGGAGCTGCACTCTCCCTCCCTTCCACCACTGCTGCCTCTGATATACCACCTGCAGTTACACGATTACTTAATTGAACACATTTTAACATCCCTACTTTCTTCTGCTGTGATTCCCATTCTACTACAGTGAATGGAATCTACTCACCTTGATTAGTTGGAAATCTCTTGTATATTTTCTTATAGCAGATATAATGGATTATCTTTTATTGTAATAAAAAGGCCATTTACTTAAAATAGCCACCTAGTTTTTTCATAGATGAGAGGACCTATCCTGTGAACACAGAAGATCTTTTACAATGAAAGATGTCCACCGTGGCTCTTTGTACATTTGAATAACTCATTAAAACAATGAATTTCAATAATAGGTGCACTTTGTCTGTTTCATCTGTGGTTCGAAAACAGCCAAGGTAGACATGGTTATACTATTGAACACCATTTTTTTAAAAAGTTAGACACTTGGAGAAACAAGACATCTAAAATAATTTAAGGAAAGAAAATTGTAAATAATTCCCAATCCTTTTTCAATTGAGAATGGGAGGGACCAGATGATGTAAGCTGTTGAGTTACTTCTTTAGTATAGGTACAACACATAAATGCAGATGTTAATTTATCATTTAATATTATTTTAAGATTAGTAATTTTGCTAGGAATAACAAAAATATAATAATCTAACATTTTCTGTCTAGTTGACTTCAAAAAATATCCAGTGTATGAGGACATTGCTTAACTTGGCTCACTGCCATGGAGCTGTTCTTGGAACATCATGGCAGCTTGTCTTGGCTACTCTGCAGGTATGGTGTAGGTAATGCATGTATTGGTTTTTTATTTGTTTTTTATTATAATTCAGGGTGATTATGATTTCTAACAGGTGGGTGTTATTGATATGACTGCAGCAACATAAGATTCTTATGTAACCCACACATCTAGTGTGGTTCGCTGTTCCATGCAGTGGCACTTAGACCACAGCAACAGTTAAGATCAAGAGACCTCTACATCATGGGCTGGGAGCCAGTTGGCTTTCAGCTCAGAGGGTAGAGGCTCCTATTCTCAGCTCCAGAGGTCCCAGGTTCAAATCCACATGGTGGTGGTTACACTTAAATTATTCTTTAATAATTTATGATTATATGATCTAATGTCACAAAAGTGTTCTTGCACTGTCCTATGAATTTAGTTTGTTACATCTGTCTGAGAAAGCAGGTGCAGGCTGGTTGCTCTCTAAAAGAATGCAAGTGTTAGTTTCTTCTCACTAACGAATAAGGCTTTTATCATGGAACTCAGATAAATATGTAGTGATCAGCTCTCTCCAAGAGTACAAATAGAGTATTCATATGCACAGATCTGTATTCTTCAGTTAGAAATTCATCCTTTGTGTTTCAGCATCTTGTATGGATTCTGGGCTTAAAACCTGGCGTTGGGGGTGCCTTAAAACCTGGGAGAGCTGTAGAAGGACCCAGCACAGTAAGCATAATTTTTCATTCTGTAATGTAACGATTGTATAATATTTTCTCTTGCAACCTACAAAATATATTTTATCCGTCCTTTAGGTTCTAACTACAGCAGTTATGACTGATTTGCCAGTTATAGCCAACATACTTTCAAGACTATTTGAAAGCTCACAGTAAGAGACATATTTTTATGATCTAAATATTTGTTTGTATCAGTGGTGACAGTGTTTTGATAGCTGGTATTTTTCAGGTACCTTGATGACGTGTCTTTACATCATTTAATAAATGCCCTTTGTTCCTTGTCTCTGGAAGCCATGGAAATGGCATATGGAAATAACAAGGTATAGAACACTTTGCTATTACTTTTCAGATATATATATTTGTAAGATAGGAGCAGACTCGTAGTTCTTCTTAAGTTAGGTTACTGTATTTTAATATCAAAATAAGATAATGCAACATATGGTATGAGCATAAAATTAACAAATTAAGACAAGGAATTTTCTGGTTCTTAATGACTGGCAGTGCCACTAGATCCTCTCTAAACAGTTATGTGGTATTTTGATCATGTTTTCTAACACAACATCATACATTTCCATTAATAAATAGGATTGTAGATGTATGAATTTTTAAAGGCTTTGTAGATTTCAGAAAGCTGGGATGTAAAATGCCCTGGAATGTATTATAATCTTCAACCAATATTTTTTTAAAAACATCCCAAGACAAGAATGACAGTTAATGACTTTTTTTTTCTTAAACATAATCTGGAAAAACTGGGGACAGAAGTTGGAGCACTGATGCTCTCAAAGAACAACCTTCTGAGACCCGCTACCCTCCAGAGATGATTTGAGGAGCTTGAGTGGCATGGTAGTGGGTGGTGTGTTGCTAGATCTATTGCTCTGGTGGTAATATTGTCACAAGAGAAATAAATAGAAAAATGATTATTTGGTTTATTATGTACTAATATTATAAAACAGGGAGGAGGAATTTCAAAATGCAAAGAAAGGAAATTGAGTTACAAAAGTTTGAATGTAATAACTAAAAATGAGAACAAGGAACCCTGCATTAAGGTGAAATAGTAAAGTATACTCTGCAGCATAAATATAATGTGGTATCCATTTTACTATATGATGGCAGTTAACTTTTTTATTAAAAAAAATGCTACTAATTTTATACATATCAAAAGAGGTCAAATCTCTCTTCAGAAGCTTACAGTTATGATCCTAAATTTTGGATAACAATAATGAGCTTTGCTAAATATTTAGATAAAATAATCTCTATTGTTGACTTATGTTTATTTCTAATTTAAGTCTGTTATGATTGAATAGAAATCAGATTCTTTTGTTAATAAAGTGAGTCCAGATTTTCTGTTGGGAAGGATAGAATTGAAATACATTACTATGAAAGAGAAAAATTTGGGATGGGTTTTAATAGTTGTGCTACTTAAGCAAACTCGATGTATCAAAAAAGGGGGAAAAAACAGTTATAAAAAGGAGTATTTCTCTTTTCCTACCCCCTTGTGGCTGGTAACAGCATAGAGGTGATGTATTTGTGGAAACCGCCGCAGTCCTGCTTAGCTGCACTGTGAGGCCTGTGACATCCAAAAGTTGCCCAATACAGTTAGTGTAATGAGTGGAGAAAGCTTACAGGTAAATCAAAAGAAGGGAAAGATTTTTAAAATTACACTAGGTTCCTCTAATCATGTGTTTAATTTCCATTTTACTTAGGAACCATCTCTTTTTGCTGTTGCTAAACTGTTAGAAACAGGACTAGTTAACATGCACAGGATTGAGATTCTATGGAGACCTCTGACAGGTCATCTCCTAGAGGTAACTAACTTATCATTAATGCTATTATCTAATTTTTAGTAAAATCTTTCTAATAGCTTCTTTTCGACTTTGCTAAAAACGTAAAAAGAAGCATGTATGACCTAAATGTAACTTTTGATCAGTCTTCTTAGTTTTAGCTTGTCTAACTTTATGATTATAGAATATCCCCTTTACATTTAAAGCTGTTCTTTTATTTAAATTGTTTTTTTTCCTCTACTGAATTAATTCATCTGTCTTTATACATGTTAAACTGATTATCATTTTGCTTTATCTTAAGATTTATATATACTATTTGTGTTTCAGTGTAGCTCAAATAAGTTTAATCTGGATTCATGTAGTCTGTTAGGTAGTTAATGTTCTCAAAATTAAGTTGAGCACATTTTCATGACATGTTAAAGCTATTAGATTTACCACAAAAATTACAATTTTGCAATAACCACTAATATGGGTTGGCTCTCTTCAGCATAATCTCTGGGATTCTGCTCATTTCCAAAGCCTCTTATCTTCTTCTGTGAGGAAGAATAAGAGTACCTTAGCCTGCAAAGACTACAGGTCAGCACAATATATCAGCCATCTCCTTTGTCTCTTAAGTTTTCCTCTGGCAACTGATCCCTTACAATAGGGGTGGGGAACCTGTGGCCCATGGACTGGATCTGGCCCCAAGCTTACTTGGATCCAGCCCGCAGCAAGTCTTGCAGTGGCTGCTGCCCGAGCACTGGCAACCGCAAGCCAGGCCAGTGAGGTGGGGATTTTTTTCTTCTTAACATCAGTGTGTGGCCCTTCTCCACCCTGTCTTACAGGCCCATATGGAACGCAAGTCATGACTTGCAATGAAATTATAAATTCTGCTTATACACATACATCCTTTTAAAGTGCTGCCTTAATCCTTATTATCCTAAAACTGGGCCTCCACGATGTTATGATGAAGTTGGATAATACATAATGGGCATCCTGCCAGATTTTCACTGAGAGAAAAAGTCCTTCCTAATCCCCAAAATTGGTAGTTTGGTCAGACACTCCCATCTCCAAGCATCTTTGAAACATAGTTTGAACTATACTTCAATGGTATGTGTCAGGGAGAGCAGAAGCAATCATAGCAACATAGTTGTTGTATGCCTGGAAAGTTATACATGTAGCTGGGGGTAGATTTCAAGAGAGGCTTCTCCCCCCCTCCCCTCCTCCTCCACCTTGGCTAGAGTGTAAGGATGTTAAAGACTAGTCAACTAGTCGACTGTCCGATAAGCGTTTGCTTATCAGATAGTCTTTTGACTAGTCGTTAGGCACTTCCACATTCCTCTGGGGCTCTTGTACATTTCAAAGGAGGGATGCAGAACTCCACATAAAGCCCGGGGCCAGCGGGAAGTCCCGCTAACTCTGGGCTGCATGTGGGTGCCTTCTTTGAAATGCACAAGAGTCCCCAGCTGATCCCAGGCTCCCCACAGCTGCCCCTTTGAATTGCCCAGATGAGTGGCTCCAGTCATCTGAAGAAGTGGGCTGTGCCCATGAAAGCTCATGATACCATCTATATGTTTTGTTAGTCTATAAAGTGCTACCAGACCAGTTTTTGATTTATGTCATTATGCCTATCTTTTTTTCAAGGGTTTCAAAAAAGAATGGAGTGTTGTCTTGATGTTACATTTCCCAACTTCTGTACAATAATGTTATAGTTATTTAATGTATATTTTACTTATGATACACCAAACACATACACGCATGCACACATATATGCCCTTTAAAGCAGAATTTGGTCCTTTGTGTCAAACCATTTAAGCTACCAGTACAGCACTATTGGGACTTGAGCAATCCCAAATGAGGGAATTTGCTGGACCAGGGAAGGTTCCCTACCACCGGCCCCCTCAGCCTGCCTCCTCTCCTCTCTGCCGGCTCCTTTAGCTCCGCTGCTGGCCAGGCAACATGGTTGCCTTGGCCCAGCTGCCATAACTGCTGCTCCAGCCCCACTGGCAGCATGCAGCCCTTTCCCCAACGCTGCGGCACCAATCCCGCTGCTGGCTGGCACGTGGCCCCGAGTGGGCTACTGACCTGCTGTGGTCCCAGACGGGCTTCACCTGGTAGATTGCCTCAGCCCAACATTACTGCCAGCCAGACTGCCACAGCTCTGTCCCCACTGCCAAGCCGGTACACAGACCTGCTTGGGCAGCCGCAACACAGCCCCGCCATTGGGCTGGCACGCACGCACTGCCCCCGCCCTGTTACCACAGCTTCGCTACCACTTCTGGTCTGCTGAAGCCTGGCCCCACTACTATCAGCCTCCCCTTTTGTGGGGCTCTCAACTGCTGGCCCTCCTGCTCTGGGGCTCTCTTGTTCAGTAACATCCGGGGTCCTCCTGGACCACGGATGATCCCGGATGAGAGAGTCCCTGTTTAGGGAGGTTCAACCTGAATCTAAATTAGCACTGATATATATTGCCTTTTCATTTAATTTGTGAAACTGTTTTCTTGGTTTGAACTGCCTTGATTTCACATTGTTTACTTCTGTCTCTCTCCCTATTGCTTCCTATTGTTTCGTTATTCAGAAGGTAAGTTTCTCCCAGAGATATGTTTTCTTTGATTGTTATTAAACTTGGTTTTAACATTTGTGGCCCTTTACCATCTAATTGATTGACAGAAGCAGGCTGTATTAAGAAATACAGGAAAAGATAGTGAAATACAGAGGTTTCAGCTGTTTGTTCTATTCTTGTGAATTAATATTTGATTATCATTTATTTTTAAAACATCACATAGCTTTTATATATCTAGTTTGAATTGTGAATGTTTACAAATCTTCTTGGTTTAAATGAATGGAGATTTAAATGAAGCTATGTTGTGTCTTCAGGTCTGCCAGCATCCAAACTCCAGAATGAGAGAATGGGGTGCAGAAGCATTAACCTCTCTCATTAAAGCAGGACTGACATTTAACCATGACCCTCCATTATCACAAAACCAGGTAAAGTAAGTTTTGTGAAATGATTCTTTCCTTTTCTGGAATTCATAATGAACGTGAAATCAGAATCTTCCTTAGAGGGCATAGTTCAACAGATAGTTTTCACAAAGCAGTTTTACTGTTGTGTTTATTAATACTGTAGGGGCAGCTTTTTGTTTTAGATTTTCAGGGCAACTTTATGCATTTTGATCAGCTACAACCTGCTTCCCTTCACACATGGAAAACAAAGAATGATGTTGCTAAGTCACGGTGCTCATGAGGTAGAATAAAATGTGGGCCACCCTCATCAGTACAAAATAGTTCTAAAATGGTTTAGAGTAATATATAGGATTTTGACAGAAGGCACAGGATTGATTGTAGGCTAGATTCTCTTGGTATATAAAAATGGTATCTTTATCTTGTCTCTCTATATAAAGCCATTATATGAGAGCCAGTCAGTTGATTTTTTCCTATTCATACTTTAGCTTTTCTCTTCAGCTGTTTTTAATTTTTTTTTCTATCTCCTATTCATTTCTCAAAGTTTAAATTTTAAAAAATTAGCCCTTTTTTGTCATATCTTACATTGTCCCTATAGTGTAGCACCTTAAAGACTAACAAAACATGTAGATGGTTCTGGTGAGACCTGCAATGTTCAGGTCATTTGACATTTGAAATGGAAAATTGTATCACCAGAACAATAGCAACTATTAAAAGGAGAAATTTTAAGTTCACTCAAGAAATAGGGACAGATGTTCTAAAAGATGAAATAATCTGGAAATCTTAAATCATATGTTCAGTTTAATGATCTAACATTTCTTCACGATTATCAAAATGACAATTCAGTTTATACTGCACAAAATTTCTGTGTGGCTGAAATATATTTTGGTCTAAAAGAGTAATTCTTATAATGGGGAACAGTTGTATCTTGGTCAGCTTCTTTATTCAGGTTTGGTGTTTATTTTTAAATAATACATTGTAGGCTTTTAATATACTGTTCCATTTCCCAGGTTTAAAGTTCACCTGCAGTATTTAAAAGTATCTCCAAATTTGTTGGAAAATGTAATACTTTAAGGGGGGGGGTGAGAACCTATACCTTTAAATGATTTTCAGAAGTGCTTAAGGTAATTGGGTGCCCAGCATCCCACTGATGGTTTGTAGGCATTTTTTAAAATCCCACTCTAAAAAATTGGATTTGTACTATGTGATGTCACTTATATATAAGGATGTATTGTACTCTGTTGTTCTCTTTGCTTTTCTCTATTTATTTCTAGAGGCTGCAGTTGCTGTTGTTAAATCCACTGAAGGAACTGTCAAACATTAATCATCCTGATATCAGGCTCAAGCAGTTGGAGTGTGTTTTACAGATTTTGCAGAGTCAAGGTGATAGTCTAGGACCTGGCTGGCCATTAGTTCTTGGTGTCATGGGAGCAATCAGAAGTGATCAAGGGTAAGTGCTTGATATAAGCCTGATATATCACTGTTTACTAAAATTCATAATTTTTTAGCTATTTTATGTTCTAAATAGCTGAGTTTCACAAAAAAAGAAGTTTTGTTTAAAGGCACAGCGTGTCCTCTTTCTACTGAATCTTTCAAACGACTGAAATTTTTCACTTGAAAATCTGCAGATCTGAACTGATAATTTAGTATAAATGTTATGGAAAGATTGATGCTTTGAAAGATGTACATTCATTAAATAGAGACTTATGCAGGGTATAATACCATTTTATATTAGGGTTGTAGAATCCTGTTTAATTAGTTAAGCAGTTAAACATTAAGTTCAACCAGTTAATGATTAAATGGGGCAAGCAAGTTGGAGTGGCACCGCAGGCAGGGGCCACTCCAGCCCAGCTGCTTCTGACTGGGGGTGGGGAGTTGCTCCCTGAATACTGATTAACATTAAAACTGCAGGTTATTAAAGGCAGAATAAACCTATGTCAGGCTGATGTTTGTATAATTTAGAAGACCAATTCTCACAAAAATAGCTAAGTGATTCACAAAATAAATGTGGAGGCCATTCCCACTAGCTTATGAAAATACATGGAACAATAAAGAAAAATACCAGAGGTGATTTCCATTCCCAAGTACCTTCATTACAGATGCCCTTCTTTTTATTCTCTTAATCAAGATAGAACTTTATAATATTCCTGCTCTGTATATGCAACATGTTAGAAGATTGGATATATTAGTAACTAATGTCTGAAAATGTTTAATATTTCTCTCTCTGGGGCACTGAGTAATCACTGCACACCACTGATTTTAAGTGATTTTAATATTCTCTATTGAGAACACTAAAGAAAAGCAAGCAGAGGGGGCAAGAAATGAGCCACACTTTTAATACAGAGAAGTCAAAGTGCTTATTTACCTTTTCTCAGAGTGCAAGAACAAGAGGCTAAACATTTAAAATTATTAAAATGAAATATTCTTACAGAATGCATAATTAACTTTAAAAACTCATTTCATCACAGTATCATTCAAGTCAAGAACTTAATAGTAATAGAAAAGTATCAGATGTTTGGATAATCTCAGTTTATTAAATAAACTATTATAGGAGAAAATATTTGTAAAGGATATAAACTTTCATGCTGTGAGGCATAAAACAACTGCTGACTGACAGGAATTAGAAAAAGAAGTTCCCTTATAGTTTTCCATTATGGGGTTTCTTGTGAATTCCTCTTAAGTATTTGGTATTTGCTATTGTGGGAGACATGAAAAGATGATTCAGTAGTTTGATCTGATATTGAAATTACAAAAGAAAATTAGCTCTGTTATTTGTAGAGCTTGGAACTGAAAACAAATATTCGTAGGGCTTAACCAATATAAGATGAATGCACCTCTGTTCAGACTACATCATGGGCCGTCTATAATCCAAGCATATTGAACTCTGGGTCAAATACTAGAGAAACTCCAGAGTGAAGGTTGAACACAATGTATACAACCTGCATAGAAGATTGGAAAATTCACTTATTTACCAATTGTGTGCTAGGAATGTAAAAGTGTAATTGATTAATCTATAAGCAAAAGCTTATAGGTTAATGCTACACGTACCCTTCGCCCCCTCGGCCAGTAATTTTTTTAGCAGGCTAGCCAGCAGCCCAGCTCAGTCCTGGTTTGCGACGGGTCCAGGACCTACCTCTTCTGCAGCTCTGCATTTAAAGTGTATTAGGAGCCAGGTGGGCAGGCAGCCCGGCTCAGTTCTGGCTTGTGCCCAGTCTAGGAGCTCAGACCCCTCTCCAGACAGGGGCTGCTGCCACTCCGCACTGCTGCCTCTGTGTCAGAGGCAACAGTACAGAGTGACAGGCAGATGGTCCACGAGGGGAGCTGGTTTTTAAACTGGCTTCCCTCACGGACCAGCTTCCGCCTGGCACCCCACGCTGCTGCCTCTAATACAGAGGGTTAGAGCGGGCTCCTCAAAGGTGGAGCCAGAGCGCACTGGCTGCCTGCCCTACCCCTGGGTCCTATAGAATAGTCGAGTAACCAATAAGAATTCATGAGATTACACGACTTGTCAATTAACTGATATTTAACATCCCTATTGTGTGCTACAACTCTATATGACTTGCAGTATTTGTAGACCACAACCGAATTTACAAAGAATCCTCTAAGAGTATAAATATTACAAGTAGAAATTATGATTCACTTTCCTTTTCTTAGGAATCCAGTACCTGTCTCTACCATAAGACAGTTAAACACACAATTAAGAGCTTCAAATGTCATTTTACTGAACAACACTCCAAAGATAAACCATTACAACACAGCAATTACAGTGCACTCTGGCTAGACTAACTTCACTAGAGAGTTATTTTCCTTTTAAAATGAAGCTTATAATCCTGGCCTAAACCCTATAAATATATTTTACTTAAACAAAAATATTCACTGGGTCGCTAACAGTTGGAGATAATCTTCTTTCATGTATGCTCACCCTAAGTATTAGATTGACAATTAGATAAAACAGTTGTACTACATAGCCAGTTTTGGCATCCGCATTACTGAGCTCATACACAACTTGAAATAAAGAAAAAAACTGACAATTTCTGTAGCTGTTAGGCTCACAAGGTCTCTTTGGTTCAGCGATGTAGTCCAGCTCACAAAGGAGATGACTCTAGTCTGCAGTTGCTCTTTTATGGGATTTTCTAGTCTCATTCTACTGACTTCTGTAAAATTACAGGAAAATATATTGAGCCAATCCATAGATTTTTCTGGGTTACCACTTGCAGCTCCATCTTTTTCCTGCAAAGATAAACTGGATCTAACTTTATTGTGCTTAAAATGGCTACCAGTTTTGTATCCCTGATAGAGTTCACTACTGATCGGTCAGCTTTTAACTGCATGTAAGAATGTCTGCCCTTAAGTAAGATTTCTACATCCGGTTCAAAACTATTGCACCGATAAAGTATGTTGAAATAGCATCTACTTGTTTACAGACATTTAAGTTTCTGTAATATCTTTGTCTTTCAGTATTTCCATGTCAACTCAACAAGTAGAAACATCAGCTTTAATTATGCCAATAATGTTTTTGGCTAAACACCATAATACAGGTTAATTCCTTCATGCCACCTAATTTATGGTTTATTTTGCCTACGGCAAAAAAAATGTATTTTAGAACGTTAGCTAGCATGTTCTAGCTTCCAAGTTCTAAAACTCCAGTTAAACAAGCAAGTTGTATCCCAGCATGTGAAAGCTGGCAAAGTTCGGGAAGCCTGCGCTTCGTCTGGTCTAGCTAACGTGCTGAAGTACAACTTGCCTTCTCTGCATTAGAATTTAGAATGTGCTAGCTAATACATTTTAAAAACAACAAAGCAAAAAAGCCCACACCAAACACAAACCCCACAAACATATTTTTTCCTCAGTTAGGACAAATCCTAAATGTGTTTCAAATTTTGCTTGAATTTGGAGCAAGTGTATAAATCTGATTATCCTTCAGTTGTAATATTGCATCCTGGTATATAATAGGAGAATGATTTGTACCCTGTTAAAGAAATAACATGTACCTTATTTCAATTTCTTCAAGAGAGTCCTTAATACGGACTGCATTCCAATGTCTTCAGTTGGTTGTGACAGACTTCCTACCAACAATGCCATGCACTTGCCTACAAATAGTTGTTGAAGTTGCAGGCAGCTTTGGACTTCACAATCAAGAACTAAACATTAGCTTAACATCAATTGGTTTGCTGGTGAGTTTCATTTGTATCCATAATGATGATTAGTGTGACTTTTATTTAATTAAATTTGGTGAAATTAGTGAATGTCTACTGTTACCTAAATAAAGGCCAGAAATTGTATGCTATTTTCTCAGCCCGACAGCACCCGAGCTGCTCTGCTCCCGGTTTCCCTGATGCAGCTGTTGGTCTGTTTCAGCAGCGGCTGAATGGGGAAAGCCTGTCCGGCTTCCCCCGCACTTCCGGGTTCCTGAAGGTGCCGAACCATCAGGAGTGCCGGAGCATTGGATGCCGGACTAATGGAGTTTTACTATAATAATCTTTCTCTGTGTCTTGAAAGCCTAAAAACTGAAGTCTGGAAATAAATAACAGTTACTGATATTCTGTTATAAGAATCATTACATGTTAATCCTTTTCTAATCAGTATAGCTCAGGGTTGCATAGGGCATATTTTGCAGATCATGTTAAAATGGGTGAATTAGAAACATTTTGCTCTTTCACAATCGGAGCATTCATCAGTGTGTATTTAAATATTTATTTTTCCATGCATAAAATGTGTACCTATTTTTTTTCTTTGTAGTGGAACATTTCAGATTATTTCTTCCAAAGAAGTGAAACCATTGAAAAAGAGCTGAACAGAGAGGAAGCAGTATTGCAGAAGCAGGCAGAAGAAAAGGGAGTGGTGTTGAACCGTCCTTTCCACCCAGCACCACCATTTGACTGCCTTTGGCTCTGTCTCTATGCCAAACTGGGGGAACTCTGTGTAGATCCACGACCTGCAGTTAGAAAGAGTGCTGGACAGACATTGTTTTCTACAATTGGTGCTCATGGAACTTTACTTCAGCATTCAACATGGCACACAGTTATATGGAAGGTACTGAATAAAAAGCTGCTATAGAATACAGCATCCACATTTTGGTAGTGTCCCCCTCTTACACTTATTGTAATACCAATTTTAACTTGTATAGAATTTTTAAAGATAATAATTTACACACACAAAGTAGCTAGGACCTATTTTATGTTAAAATTTGTTAGAGCATTCAGTTGCTTTCTTTTTCCTTCTGTGCTGTCCTTAGGCCAGCTTGTCACCATTTTTACATCGTCTTGATTTTTTTTTCCCTTTACACAAATGTATTCATGAAATTGAGTACAGTATTTCAGTTTGTATCCTGAAATATACAACGATCTTGGACTGTTGTAATACTCATTCTTACACTCTTCATACAGGTTTCCATTGCATAAAATTTTGGCGTACTTTGTGGGTGTATCTAGACTACAGGGTTTTGTCGACAAAACTATACCTGCATCTACACTACTGCCACATTCTGTCAACAGTAAGTCGACAGAACGCAGCAGTTTTGTCGACAGCGGTAAACCTCAGTTTACAAGGAATAATGCCTTTTTTCGAAAGTAGTCTTTCGAAAAAAGGCACTATTGTATGCAAATTGCTTTTTCGAAAGAGAGCGTCTAGACTCTGTTGAAAAAGCAGTTTGCTTTATCGACAATACTGATCATAGTCTAGATGCTCTTTTTCGACAGAGGCTTTGTCGACAGTATCTGTCGACAAAGCCTCTGTCGAAAAAGGCGTGCAGTCTAGATGTAACCTTGAGATCAGCATGACTGTCAAAGTCCCTAGTTTTTCTTCTACCTCAGATATAAAGAAAGACGTGTATCTTATCTCTACTTGAAAAAAATTAAAGCAACTCTCTTTTCCTAGGGCAGAATACATAGGAAAAAGTAATTCCTTCACTATGTGACTGGGCTGATATAATAGGAGATTTACCTTTTCTGCCACTTCTGCTGCTGACCCTCTTCTGTCAGTCAAGCCTGTGTGTGAAAATGTTTTTGACCTATAACATGGGCACACTGCTTGTCTCTTGTGGAACTCATGTTCTGCTATGATCATGCCTGGCTTGATTCTGCTGTTACACATACCTTCTATGTGGCACTTTAGACCCACTGATGTCTTGATCTCAGGCAATTTAAGAGAAACATAAATTTTGAACGTACCTGCTACAGAGATATTTCCTTAGTTTCTCTGATTTTCTCTGGGAATGTAGCATTGTCAGTGAGTGTTGGTCTTTTATTAGCACTAAGGATGTTCTCAAAGTTTCTGATCATCATGATAGTGGCCCTTGACATCCATGTGTCAACTTATCTGATCTGCTAGGCTGATTCAGATACTCTCGGTTCCAGAGGTGCTGGGAAGGATTAGTGAAATAGAGGAATCCTATGGGTGCTTGCAGGGAGAGGGAGGAAATGTGTTTAGTTTTATTATTTTCTTGTGCACTAATATTAGTTGAAATATGTGACTGAAATAATCAATGTGTTCTTTTTTCTGAATATCATAGGTTCTGTTTCACCTGTTGGACAGGGTTAGAGAGTCTTCCACAACAGCTGACAAAGAGAAGATTGAGTCAGGAGGAGGCAATATCCTTATTCATCATTCAAGGGATACAGCAGAGAAACAATGGGCTGAGACATGGGTATTAACATTGGCAGGAGTAGCGAGAATATTCAATACCAGGAGATACTTACTACAGCCTTTAGGTAGGCTCTTTTAATATTTGAGAAATGGGGTGGTTTTTTCCAATAAAACTTTCTCGGGGCATTTCGGTGCTGGCTGTGTTGGCTCACTAGATAACAGTTCTGTAAAACGTAACAATTCAGATATTTAACATTATTGACAGATGTAGTAATATAACTTAATTTGTTTTGTGATAACTTTTTTCAGTTAAATGACTGGCAAAGTATTTAATCTTATAGCTATGTATTCTATAGGATTGGCTTTGAAATGTGATAACTTTTGTAGTGCTCAGAGTTAGAATACTTAAGTATCAAGTGCAGCTATGTTTGATGTTAAATTCTGTTATTACTGCCTCCAGGTGCAATTTTTTATTAAAATCAGTTCTGTAAGCATTTCTTGAATCATTACCAAAAATGCTGAGTTTTCCCTTTCCTAAGAGAGAATCTGTAACATTAGGGACATGTTCTCTAGCCTCAGGCTAACAACATACCCTGATATTTTAACATTTATATGTAGATTTCTTCTGTCCTATTTTCTGCTGTTAATGTCTAAGTTGTATTCTTGTAAAGTATCCTAAATCCTTCACATAAACATATGAGTGAACTAAATAACAGAGGGAAAAAATTGAGGACCTTGTGAGGTCCTTTCGCGCACACAGTGATATACATAATTTTATGAAAAGTATGAGGAGTGTTTATTATGGAAAAAATTGTGACTTTTTAGGAAGTGGAAGAAATTGACCATTATGCTCTCAGGTGATTTCAGTTTTCCTTTAATCACCCGCTTTCCCTCTAAAAATGACATGTTCTTTTAGTTCAAATTATTTTATTGGTATCTTTTCACTAGGGCTATGTCTACACTCACGGCTTCTTGTGCGAGTAATATGCAAATGAGGCTAAGCGTGGAATATCTTCGAGCCTCATTTGCATACCTGAGACACCATTTTTTTTCAGAAGAGGCTCTTGCGCAAGAAGGAGTGTCTACACTGCCCCTTATTGCGCAAGAAAAACCCTCTTGCGCAATGCCGCTCTTCCTGAAAAGTAATAGATGTAATGGCATTGTGCAAGAGGGTTTTTCTTGCGCAAGAAGGAGCAGTGTAGATGCTCCTTCTTGTGCAAGAGCCTCTTCTGAAAAAAATGGTGTCTCATTAGGTATGCAAATGAGGCTCGAAGATATTCCACGCTTAGCCTCATTTGCATATTACTCGCGCAAGAATCCGTGAGTGTAGACATAGCCTAGCTGAAATTAATGGTAAATCTATCAGTTATTTTTCCTTCAGAATCTTTCCTTTTCTCTCCCTTCATAATTCATAGTTTCTTCATTTAGCTATATGAGAATTTTAAAGAGGATGCTAAATTCCTTCAAAGATCAGTTTGTGAATTCAAGCAAATTAACTGATTTGCTTGTCAATTCCCAGAAAATTCATTCTGTATGGAAAGAGTGAATGTTGCAGTTTTGAGAAGAGTCGACTGTTTCTTCACAAGGTGATTGAAACCCTTCTTAAAATGTCAAACTCAACCTTATCTGTACAATTGTGAAGGAGAACTTCTGTAGTACATACTCTAGTTTAACTTTCATCCTTTCTAAGGAGATCTGTGGCTTTGATATGGAGAATTTTTCAGAGAAGATCATGGTAATAATACAGAATGGACTTATTGGATTACTGTGTGGTGCCACTACAGGTTGAAATTTAGGTTCACTTGACAATGTAGTTATGGGCATGTGATATAGTAGCCAGTTTTTAAAAAATTGCAGAGAAAGGCCTCTACATCTAACTTTCCTTTGAGGACACTTCATAACCACTTGGATATGCAGGTACTACTCCCTTCACCACTTTGTATTAAAATTCTGATTTTAACTTAATCTGGTTAGGTTTCCTTCACATATTTTCATAATAGCCATAATACAAGGTGGTGATATAGACTGGGATTTTCAAAGAAACCTAAAGGAGTTAGGCACTGAACTTTGAGTATTTTAAAAATTCCTTCCAGCTGCCTACAGGCTTCCTCTGCGTGGCCAGTCTTGTGCTTTGTCTCTGTGTAGTTTGACTGCTTTTCTTGCATTCTAATAGTTCTTTGCTGTAGGAAAATTGGTCTAGACTAGAGCATACTGTGTGTGTGTGTGTGCGTGTGTGTGTAAACTCCCCAGTGACCCCATTTCATTTTTACTAAATTAAGTTGTGTGTAACTAGTATATTCAAAGTTTTGTACTTCTGGTTGACATAATTAAGTTGTCTATCTCATAAATAACTCCCTCAGTGTCTGGCTACTACACAACATACCCATGACTCCATAAAGGTAGAATTATCATGGAATTTTGTATCATCAGGAGAACCTTGAATGGCTAGAGATCCAACCCTGCATCCTTCCTTCCTTTCATTCCTGTTGAAATCAAGAGGCATTTGGGCTTCACCTCATTGCCTGCAGGGGTTAGAAAGGAGTTTTTAACCCTGATGCATAACTGGCTAGATACATTGTGAGGGTTTTTTTTCTGAAGCATTAGAGATTGACCACAACTGGAGAAAGGACACTGATTGGGATGGATCATTACTCTGAGATAGTACAGAGAATCCTGTTTCATAGATGCCTCACTGGTGTATCTTGCTCACTTTCTCAAGGTCAAATTGATCACTATTTTTTTACTTGAGAAGGAATTTTCTTCCAGGTCACATTGGCAGGGATCTTAAGAGTTTATTCAGCTTTCCTCTGCAGCATTGCCTGCTGCAATAATATGTACATATCTCAACTGCCTTTGTTAGGGCTTATCTGGTATAGTTATGCTAGCAGAGCGCTCTAGTGAAATGCATCTTTCAGAAGGCATTTTACTGCTGGTGTTGCTAAACCATCTCCCCAAACATCATGAAGCATTTTTCTGTTAGCATAACTATGTCTACACTGTGGGGTTTTCTGGCATAATTGTATTGGTCAGGGCACAGCTGGGCAAGATCTATCAGTGGGTGGGATCTGGCCCAGGACTTTCATCAGGCCCTGGCTCTGCTGCTAATATGTTGCCTGGGAGCTGCTGGGGAGGCAGGAGCCCTTTAAATAGCAGCAATTGAAAGAGCTCCTGGCTCACGGCTGTTGGGCCAGTTGCTGTGAGCCCTTGTTGTGTCTTTAATTCAGAGATGGGCAAGATAGGGTCTGCAGGCTGGATCCGGCTTCCAAAACCACTGGATCTGGCCTGCGGCTGCCCTGCCACTCCCCCTCCTCCAGGCCAATCAAGACGTGGGGACAGGGAAGCGCATGAAGTCTCTTCCCCCAGCCAGGGGCATGCAGCACCAAAGGGAACTGCCAGCTATTCAAAACTGGTGGGTCTCTCTAGGGACCGCATGCCCCTGGCGGGGTGGGGATAGGGAGCAAAGACTTCATGCACTTCCCCATCCCCAGGCCAATCAGGATCTGTGGGCAGGGAAGCATGCAAAGTCTCCTGGTCCTGCCCCTTCGCCCAAGGCCTGGTGTCCCTTCCAGGGAGGCCGCAACCACTTCCAAAATTTCCGGAGTGGCCCCCCTTCAAAAATGATTGCCCAGCCCTAAGCTAGGGGGTGCTTTTTCACACCCCTAGCTGATAATACAGGTTGTACCTCCCTGTTTCAGAACCCTTTGGACGTGACTGGTCCTGAATCAGGGAATGTGCTGGACCAGTGGAGGGCTCTGCTTTCCCTCTGGCTGCCCCAAGGCTCCATTGTTCTTCAGGAAGCTCTAGTACCACCCAGGGCTCTACTGTCCCCACAGCCGCTGGGAATAGAGGAGGGCTCCACTTTTCCTGCTGTGGTTTGCTGCCGTACGGGGCTCCACGTTCCTGGTGGGGCCTCTGGTGAGAGCTCCACTCTCTTCCCATATGGCTTTGCTGCTGCCCAGGGTTTTGTGTTCCTGCTGGTGGCTGGGGGCTCTGCTTTCTCACCAGTGGCTCTGCTGCTGCCTGGGGCCTCCGCTACTGCCCGGCGACTCTGTGCTCCCACCAGCTGCCACCTGAGGTTCTGCACTCCCCCCAGCAGCTCCACTGACACCTGGGGAGCTCTGCACTCCACCAAGTAGCTCTGTTGCTGCTTGAGGCACTTTGTTCCTCCCAGTGTCTTTATGCTCCCCCTAGTACACCTGTTGTGGTCCAGGGTCTCTCTGCCCCCCTACCCCAAGGGCCTCTCTGCCACCCTCCCACTGGTGACAGAGTGTGTCGCTCTTCCCTCACCTTCTCCCCCACTACCTGGAGACTGGGGGCTCCACACTCCTCCCAGCAGCTTTGCTGCCTCCAGGGTTCCGTCTCCACCCCCAGTCTTGGCAACACTCCTGGCCCCAATCTGCCAGCTTATCCCTGTAAGTCAAGGGGTCACCATGATTATGCTGGACCCAGGAAGTCCGGATGGCAGAGTTTCAAGCTGTAGTTGTGCTGGCAAAGCTTAGTAGTGTGGACTAAGGGTATGTCTACACTACAGCACTCAATGTAGCACACATGGTACTGTAGCACCATAATGTAAATGCTTTCTACATTGATGGAAAAACTTCCATCAATGTATTTAATCCACCTTTCTTAGAAGTGGCAACTGTGTTGATGGAAGAATTCTTCTGTTGACCCAGCTGCATCTACAGTGGAGGTGAAATCATTCCATCTAGGTTACACATGGTGTGAAAACTTCCACTGGCCTGAATTACGTAGCTAGGTCAATCTAATTTTTAGATGTAGACTAGGCAGGCCTAAGCCTCAGTTCACCATGGACTGAAATGTTTTAGTCTAGCTAAAATAATTGTGCTCAGTATAGGATTCTCTGGCTGAAATTTAGTGATCTGAGATGTACAAAAGGTTAGACTACATGATCTATTCTAAATTGTCCCTTCTGAAAACGATGGTATGCATAATACTAACAAGATCAGTTCCACTAGTCAGGATAAAGAAAATGTATTTCCAGTCATGTAGTGCAACATGTAAGTAGCAGATTTGGTATAAACCAGGGTTTCCCAAACTATGGGCCACAGCCCGGTACTGGGCCTCAGGAAAAAAATACCGGGCCTCAGCGAGGCTGCCGGGAGGGGAGCAGAGTGGGGAGGGCTGGAAGGAGGTGTGTGTGGGAAACCAGCCACTGGGAAGCAGGGTTGGGGGCAGCGGGGCTGTCCTGCGGAGATTGGGGCAGGCGGGCGGCTGGCCGGCAGAAGCAGGGTTGGAAGTAGTAGGGCTGTCCCGCGGAGATGGAGGGGCAGCGGAAGCAGGGTTGAGGGTAGTAGGGCTGTCCC
>CM057845.1:53992196-54016360 GCA_030068395.1 Apalone spinifera
TTATTCATTTTTAATTCTTTTTTTATATGCGTTTATATTTTTGGGCTGCAAAAATCAGTACTGAAAAAAACAGGTTTTAACTAAAGTAAAAAGTTTGGGAAACCCTGATCCAGCCAACTTTCTATCCATCTTACAGTCCATTTATCTAATCCATATTCCCTTAACTTGCTGGCAAGAATATTGTGGGTGACTGTATCAAAAGCTTTGCTAACGCTGGCACTGGGAGCTTTGGGAGGACCTCAGAAACAACTTATTTGAATATTCATCATTTGCTTAATGAATATGCAAATTAATGTGACCGGTTCTCCAAAAGCTCGTGAATGGATTTACTGGTCCCCGTGTCAAAAATTTGGGAACCCCTGGTATAAACCATTGATACTTAGACTGAAGTTTACCAGCCACAAGTGGCTCTTTAAAGCACGTATTAAAAATGTGATTTCATTATTAACTAATTAGGATATTTTTGCTATGTTATTTAACCAATTAATGTAACGACTTGCACTGAGATTAACTTATTTGCTGTGAGAATAACATTAGTACATATGTACTCAAGTAAATGAAACAGTGAATTCACATTACTGTGGCTCTTTTTGGCTAATGTTAATAATATGACTTCTGAATAATATGACTGTTTTCTGGGTGTCACTGATATAAACTAGGATATAATTCTCCCTAATGTATGTGCATCATTTTTGTTCACGCACTAATTGTTTCAGAAAGCAAATTGAAGGCAGGTCCCTTCCCCTCCTCCAATTCCTATGAAATGAAGAGATGAAAAAAGTATGTACAAACTGATTACATTTATTTTTTTTTAAATAGGAGATTTTTCCAAAGCTTGGGATGTTCTTCTTGATCATATCCAGTCTGCAGCACTCAGCAAAAATAATGAAGTTTCTTTGGCTGCTCTGAAAAGTTTTCAGGAAATTTTACAGATTGTCTCTCCTGTCCGAGACTCAGAGAAACCTGATACACCACCTGCAATTAATGTGCCTGCCCTCCTAGGGGCAATGACTGCTACTGGTCTGGGCAGATCGTTCCTGAGAACTGACTCCGTAGGAGAAAGAATCGGAAGATATAATGAATCTGAGCCACCTGTAATAACAGATGAGATTGAAGATTTAAATCTTTGGTGGGCTGCCTGGAACACCTGGTATAGGATTGGCTCAGAAAGTACAAAGCCTCCAATTACTTGTGATAAATTGACTTTCATACCAAGCCAACCTTTTCTCACAGCTTTAATTCAGATATTTCCAGCTCTCTACCAACACATCAAAACTGGTTTCAGCATGGACGATCTCCAAAAGCTTGGTATCATTTTACATGGTGCTGTTTCAGTTCCAATCAGTTCTGATGCCTCCCCTTTCATTTTGCCATCTTATACTGAAGCAGTTTTGACAAGTCTGCAGGAAGCAGTGCTTACGGCTTTAGATGTCTTACAAAAGGTAATAATACAGCTTTAGATGTCCTTTGAAAGGTAAACTATACTATATATTGGTTCTTTTGCTTTGTCACCTGCACTATGTTGAGTTAAATTAACCTTAGTTGCCTAGTTACTTCTGGGTTTGAGACATACTATTCTTATGTAAAAGATAATTTTGCTTCTTTTGAAGAACAATCAGAACCAGAAGCTCACTTTTTATCCTGTTCCTACTAAACTCAGCTTCTTGCCATTCACCAGCTCTGTTGACATGAATGGTGTAATCTTTAATGAAATCTCTTCTGTATCACTATGAAAATACTTAATATTCAGTGCTGTATTTTCAAGAATTTTCTTGACTGTGAAATTTTAGCACTATTGTTAAATATGCTGGAAGAGGAGGGGAGGCAGTACACTCAGTCTCTGTGGGGGCAGCTTTTTTTATATTGTTTACTCCAGCAAAATCTGGAACGATGGTGATCCTAGTTTAAGGAGATGTAATTATGTAAAGTGAAGGAAAACAACAAACTTCAGCAAACCCTTTTGTCCTCCTTCCCATATATACTGTATAATAAAAATGTTAGTGCTTTGCTTCAGAAATTCTTATCAAAGACCTGGTTCCTGAAAAGCACCATTCATTAGAATGAAGAATTTCTGCTGCCTTGTATTTTAGCTCTATTACAAAAGGGCGATCTGTATGATGTGCATATACAGAACTATTTTGTGAATGAAACAATCTATTCATTTAATTAGTTATATCCAGTAGCCTTTATGTTCTTTTCAAATATATCACTGGTTAGACGATGTTGCTCATACCTTAAAATTGAAACCACTTTCACTTTGTTTCTTTATCTGCTAAAAATGAGAGCTATATTAAAAATGTAGAAAGCATGGGCAGCAATGAAAAAATGCTCCAGCAACTCTCCTTTAAAAGAAGATTTAAAACAGCATTTAAGAGAAATACTCTGTGGAGGAATATAGCAAACTGTTCTTCATTCTAGCAACACACCTTTTTTCTTTGTGGAACTACAAAGATATTTCTTTATGCAAGTAACTGTCCACGTTTTCTCTTCATCCCTCCCATTACTAAGGTTACAGAGCGAAGTACTTGGATGTTATGAAAAGCCAGAATTAGGTCCTAACTTATGAGTGCTTCACTCTGCAATGAAGTGGGTTTTACCCACAAAAGCTATATATATGTTTTGTTTTTCTCTAAGGTGTCACAGGACTACTCGGTTTTTTAGTGTTCTTTACGCACACCGTTACATTCAATTTTCTAGGTTTAAAAAAACAGAAATAGGGATATATGGACACATGTGCATCAGCAGAGCTGGAACCACACAGACCTCTGCTACTTTGAGTTAAGGAAGTAACTAATAGCAACAGTAGGTAGAGCCTTGCAAATCATGGATATCTGCTTTATATTTGTGTGTATCCATGCTCATTTTTGTGGACACTGATGCAGATACAAATTTTGTATCCATGTAGGGTCTTAACTGTAGGTTATTCTCCTCTTGGTGGACCAACACTGAAGGGGGAAGGGAAACTTTGGCAGAGCATTAAAGAGACATTTGCTGATGGTAGAGAAATGAGGGTATTCAGGAATCTTGGGTTCCATTCCAAGTTTTGGAGTGGGGAATGTTCTCTAGTAGGCATAGACACATTTCCCACCAATCTTAACTTTTTATGTTCCATTCCCTCCAGTTTGTCCCTGTCAGGGTCCCGTCTCTTCTCCAACTCTGGTTCCTCATCCAAGCCCCATTCTCTTCACCTACCCAGTCAGTCTGCAGTTTTTTACTTCAGTTTCAGTCTCCTTGCCCATCAAATCTTGGTCTCATCAATTTCATCCACACTCCGAGTCTGCTTCCCCAGTCAATGTTAGTCCCCTGTTACTATCTTCATCCTTTATTAAATCCGTACTTCTCTTTTGTTGGCTTCTAGTCACTACTTGTTTCTCTCCTGGACTTCAAGTCCCAGCCTGCTGCCCAGCCAGTCCCAATTTCTTTGACACAATTCCCGTTTCCCTCTCCTCTCCCTGCCTTTCCCACTTTCTGCCATCAATCAGATTCCTAATCCCAATCTAACCTTACAGGTACACCTCTTGTCCCCTCTGTATCAGACAGAGTTCTCCACAGTGTGTGGGCAGAGGTGGAGATGAGAAACAGGCTTTGTGCCCTCAGTTTAGTTGTCTGGACCTGGACCAAGCACTTCCCAGAGCTGCAATTACAGGCTAAGTCCTGCTGAGCTCCAGGATGGAGCATGTTCATTCCAGGATGGAGCATGTTCATTCTAAACAGAATCTTCCAGGAAATTTAGATGTTAAAATCTAAATCTGTGCTGACCATGTACAAATTCAAAAGCAAATTCCAAGGAGAGTCACAAAAATGATTCAAGGAAACAAGCTTTCAGATGTGAGGCTTAAGGAGTTCAGCCTATTCAGCTTATTGAAGAAAATAGTGAAAGACAACTTTTGCACTGAGTACAAGGACTTGCATATAGGAAAGAGATCTAATAGTGGGAGGCTTTTCAGCATAGCTGATGGGCATTACAAGATCCTACGGCTACAAGTTGAAGTTAGATACATTCAACCTTGAAATAAAACACAATTTCCTAACTGCGGGTTATTAAACATTTGATTAGTTTACTAGGTAAGGGACTCATCATCACCTGCAAAAGCGGCAAGGAGTCCTGTGGCACCTTATAGACTAACCGAAGTGTTGGAGCATAAGCTTTCGTGAGCAAAGACCCACTTCGTCGGATGCATGTCTGGACATGAAGTGGGTCTTTGCCCACAAAAGCTTATGCTCCAACACTTCAGTTAGTCTATAAGGTGCCACAGGACTCCTCGCCGCTTTTGCAGATTCAGACTAACACGGCTACCCCTCTGATACTTGATCATCACCTGGAATCTTTAAAACAAGATTAGAAATATTTTTAAAATATACTTTCATCTGGTTATTGGGAGAAGCTCTGTGACCTGTGTGGTCTTGGAATTTGTGACTTCCCTTTGGGGATACCCTTTCTTTATGGGTCTGTATTACCCTCATTATGTTCATAATGTTTGCAGGTTGCCATTAAGATAATTACTATAATCAAATTTAAGACTCAGGGCTTTAGTATCATGCAGAGATAAGATAATTTTTTCCTTGGTGCACAACTGGCCAGATATATTTTGTTTTTGTTTGTTTTGCCTTTCTCTGAAGCATCAGAGATTGGTCATACCTGGTGGTGGGACACTAGATGGAGAGGATCAGTACTCTGAGGTGGTACAGAGCATCCTCTTTCTACATACCTGGCTGGTGTGACTTGCTCACATTTAATGACCGTTCTAATCACCAAATTTGGTGTTGAGAGAGATTTTTTCCCTCCAGGTTAGATTGCTAGGGACTATGAGGAGGGATTGACAAGCGGCAGCGAGCCCCGCTCACCAGCCGCGCAGTTTGGCGCACTGCTCACACGCTGATCGCGCTGCGGTGCCGTGCCGGGCTAAAATTGCCCTAATTGTCGAGCCCTGACTATGAGAGTTGTTCACCCTCATCTGTAGTATAGGCAGTGCTTTTTTTGTGACAGTACTGCCCAGTATGCAGTACCAGCACCTCTGTATGCAAATGTTTGGCAGTTGGCTGGGCCACGTGTCTTAAAAGGGCAATGGTGGCCCCACCCTGGTTTTCGTTTTGTTTTTTTTTTCCCTCTCAACAACTTTTCCCCTGGAGTACCGGCACTTTTTTTTTTTTGTTTTAAAAAAAAATCACTGACTATAGGTCATGGTTTGCTTACTTCCCAAGTGGTCCCAGTTTTGTTCCCTTAGGTAGTTCAGTCCTAGCTTGCTAGCAGAGACTTTGTGTTCCCATGGCGGGATGATCTATGTGCACTCTCACCATTCCCATTGGTTTACAAGGTGCTCCTCAAAAGCGCAGAGACAGGGTGAATGTCATCCTGATAGTCCCAGCCTGGACCTACCAGCACTGGTTCCCCATTCTGCTGGAGCCATCAGTTCAGCCACCAGTTCTGCCCCTCCAGATCTCCTCACACTCCAGATCTCATCACAGCCATCTCCACCACCTCACCTCCACCAACCAGAACTCCCCTTTCTCCATCTGACAGAATGACGGTTACGTGGCTAAACTGGATGGAGACAGGCCACTTGGAACAAGTCCATCATGTCCTCCTTAGCAGTCAGAAGCCATCCTCCTGACTGACTTACCTAGCTAAATTGAAGGGTTTTTCCTGTTAGTGTTCGCAGCGGGATAGGGACGCCACATTCACTTCCATCCCATAGGTACTGGAATGTCTTATGTCCCTTAAGCAGCCATATCTATGTTCCATCCAGAGGGTGCCAGTTGCTCTGTGTTCACAAGCTTCCTTGTTGGCTGCTTCCTCAAGGGTATGGACCCAACGACCTGTCCCAGCATGGGATCTCAACCTTGTTCTCTCTGTGCTCATGGGGGCACCCTTTTGAGCCATTGGCCACATGCTCCCTACTTTACTTTACCTGAAAGCTGTGTTTTTGGTAGCCTTTACCACCACCTGATGAGTGTTGGAGCTTTGTGCTCTAATGTCAGAGCATCCATATACTGTTTTTCATAAAGACAAGGTTCAGCTTAGGCCCCAATAGGCTTTTCTTCTGAACATCGTCTCTTGCTCCATACCAGCCAGGGCATATACCTGCCTGTTTTTTACCAAAAGCCACACAAGACCTTATGGGAGCAGAGACTTCATTCCCTTGATGTGAGGAGGGCCCTTGCCTTCTACACTGACCATTCCAAGCCCTTCCAGAAGTCTTCTCAACTATTTGTGGTGGTGGCTGACCACACGAAAGGCCTGATGGTGTTGTCCCAGCGTATCTCCTCCTAGATCACAGCTTGCATCTGAGCATGTTATGACCTGGACAAGGTCCCTAATCCTATCATGGTGTATTTCACCCATGCACATGCCTCTGATGACCTTGCTGGCTCATGTTCCATTCCAGGAGACAAGTAGAGCTGTGACACAGTACTCTATTCAGACCTTCATGTTGCACTATGCTATCATTCACCAATCCAGGCAAGATGTGGCATTCAGCACTCCAGTTGACTTGTTGACACCAACCCATCCTCCTTGTGAATCACCTAATTAGAATTAATATGAGCAAGCACGTGAAGAATTAAAACTGGTTACTCGCCTTTTGCAACTGTTGTTCTTTGAGATATGCTCCTGTCTATTCCATATCCATTCTCCTTCCCCACTGTCGAAGTAGCCAGCAAAGAGGAACCCTAGTGGCAATTGGATCAGTGGGGTTGTATATAGTGCACTGTACCAGTACCACTCCCTGGGGCTCCACTGCCAACCCGATGGATAACAACTAGGGAAAAACTTTTTGCAGTCATGAATGAGGCACATGCACACCTAATTTGAATAGATATGAGCAACACATCTCAAAGAACAACAGTTACAAAAGATGAATAGCCATTTTTTCTTGAAGATTGTGTTGTCTCACTAAAGTAATGGGCTTGACATAGGGGAGTTTGTGTGAAAGGTAAGCACTGTGATGTCAGACTCTGCAAGATTACTTTGTAGTTTCTGTCATATTTGATGGTATCTGTTTGGATAATTTTCAAGTACAGCAGAGTTCTACACTGAAGAACCTTTGGTAGTTTTTTGTACATTGACCAAAAGTGTGTAGATTTTATTGTGTAAATTCTCTCAAGATAGATGCATTGGAAAATGTTACCCATTATGTTAAAGTGACTGCTTAAGTGGCATTGAAAGTCTGTTTCATTCTCTTCTTCCTTTTTAAGTTCCAGTGATGCTGAAAAAATAAACATAATTAATAAAGATGGCCAAGAGAGTGCTGAGTAATCTGCATTTATATTTTTGTAATGTACATTCTAGTTTTTCTGAGACTGTTAATTCCTCTTAGAAGATTTTAACATTGGTACAGTTCTTGAATATTGAAATATCATGGAGTAAATATTTTATTATTAATGCTTGGCTTTTGGGTTTTATAGGCCATATGTGTAGGTTCAGAAAACATGCAGATAATGTATCCAGCAATCTTTGATCAGCTACTGGCATTTGTAGAATTTTCCTGTAAACCACCACAATATGGACAGCTGGAAATGAAACACATTGCAAATGCAAAATATAATCAGGTAACTTCTTAGACATCATATCTGTTTTGCATATGATGTCTTGTGAATGATCAGTTCAACTTCAGATGGATGTGGATTACCAGGGCGCATCCATTTTCCCCCAGTGTGCAAAAACTATCTGGTCAGCTTATAGTAATAATTAATTCATTAATTTCTGCAGGCATTTTCATCCTATATATAAATTTTCTTCTCTTGAAACTTTCCATTCCTTTCTACAGGAAAAACCTTTAATAGACAACTATCTTGCTTTATTTTATTTTATATTAAAATTTTAATTGGACTTAAAGTAATCTTATTTTGGAAAATTCTTCTACCATAGTGGACAATTTTTGAATTTTGTATGCTGTGGGAAAATAGAGCACGATAACATTTCTTTAAATCCATGCAAATACTAATGGTCTTCAATAAACATGAAAATATAATTCAGTATAATTTGCAGTAATTGTTTTATGTGTATTAATTTTTCTTATTCTGTTTGTCCTGCTACACAATGGACTCTCACTAGATACAACTATTTGCACCGGTGAGTTAAATTTCCTTAAGATTGTCCTAATGTAGTAGTTTTGCATAAAATACAGCACTTGACCTACTAAAAGTTACCTTACCTAAATCTAGTTCACACTCTTACTCAGAATATAATGTTTTTTCCTTTGTAAATTATTTTTTGCTTGGATCAAAACTGTTACATTGTGAAATGTATTCTTGAGAATCTTGCATTTATAAAAACAGGAAAACGGAAAATGTAAGTTTGTTATTGCATAACTAATGTTTTTCCATGTTTTCGTCAATAGTGTACTAATTTTATTTTTCTAGGCAGAATGGGTAGCACTGAATTATGTACCATTTGCTGAGAAATCTTTGGAAGTTGTGATGGATTTATACCAAAAGACTGCTTGCCACAAAGCTGTAGTTAATGAGAAAGTTCTCCAGAATATTATTAAGGTAAAAAGTTTGCATTTTGTTTATGAACTAAAGTAGTGACTTGTATTTGGAACAGTTAGGGAACAGTGTGGATCAGGAGTGGGCAAGAGACTGCCAGTGGGCCACATCTGGCCAGCCAAGTTGCTCAGATCTGGCCTGCGGCCACCTTGCCATGACCCTTAGACTGAGAGCAGCTCACAATTTAAACAGCTGACTGGTCTCTGCTCTGGACAGCTGGGGAGGGAGGAGGGAGGCTTCATATGCAGCTCTTGCCCCCAGCAACATTTCTCAGCTCCTATTTGCTGGAAACTGGCTAATAGGTGTTAAGAGAGTTTGCTGGGGGAGGAGGGGCAGCGTGCAACGGCTCCTCCTTCCTCTACCCCACCATGCCCAGAGCAGACCAACATGGAGCAGCCGGCCAACGGAGACTTCAGCAGAGAGACAGACTCTGTCTCAGGTTCCTGCATACCTGCTGGCTGGGAGTAGTCCAGGTAAATGACTCCTAACCAAAGCCTGCCACTGGCACCCCACCTTTTCGTTCCCCCCAACTACCTGCCCCAGGTAATCAACCAAAACTTCTGTGTCCCTTTTCCCAGGTCACAACTCTCTCCCAGACACTGCACCCCCTTCTATACCTCTCCACCAGTCCAGAATCCTCCCCTGGACCCTGCACTCCAAGCCCTGATCACAATCCCCTTCTTCACCCAAACTCCCTCTCATACCCCACAGCCCCTCCTGCACTAGGAATGTTAAGAGGCAGGTAATTCACTAATTGTGTAGTCAATAAGGGAAGTTAACCTCTGCTGCGGCTCTGCAGTGTAAGTGTAGTAAGAGATGGGCAGGCTGGCAGCCTGGCTCTTGCTACATTTAAAATGCAGACCTGCAGCAGGGACAGCCTCCCAGACCTGGCACAAGCTGGGACTGCAGCCGTGCTTGTTTAGTCCCAGTTTGTGCCGGGTCCAGCAGTTCCTGTCCATGGGGATTCCCTGCAGGGAGCTGGAACTCCCCACAAACAGGAGCTGCTCTGCAGTATGCAGAGCAACCTCTGCCCACGGTGAACCTGGGCCTATTGTGGGCAGAGGTTGCTTCATGGTAGCCCTTCCCCCCAGGGACTGGAACACATACAATCTATTAGGCTGCCCCACCCCCAAGTTATTTAAATGTATACAGTAGAATCTTAGAGTTACAAACACCTTGGGAATAGAGGTTTTTGGTAACTCCTAAAATGTTTGTAACTCTGGAAAAGAACCATAATGTTTTGTTAAAGTTTACAACTCAATATTGACTTAATACAGCTTTGAATCTTTACTATGCAGAAGAAATGCTTTTAACCACCTTAATTTAAATGGAACTTGTCAAATCTTTTTTTGAACGTTCCCTGTATTTTTTAGTAGTTTGCATTTAACAGAGTACTGTACTGCATTTGCTTTTTACTTCTCTGTTCTTGCTTGATTGTATACTTCTGGTTCCAAATGAGGTGTCAGTTTGTAACTCTGGTGTTCGGTTCTGATGTACTTGTTAAGTGTGTGTATTGACCTGTTTACTGCAAAACAAATATCCTTAGTATATAGTAAAGAAAATTTTTCCTGTGGGACGACAAAAGTGACATCATGCATCACTCTGCATCCTGCAGGAAAAGTTTTCATCCTTCCGCCCCTCTGCCCTCAGCCGCCTTCCCGCTACCATCTCCCCAGCTGCTGGAGGAGGAGGCCTGTTCAGGGTGAGTGGCACCGAGCCAGCAAGTGGCTGTTCCAGGTCCAGGCAGTGCAGGGCCCTCCGTCTCCGACCCCCCCTCTCCCCCGCCGCTCATGTCAGAGGCAGCCCGCGGCCTAGGCAGCTGCTTCCAGATGGGGCCACCGCAGAGCTTTGGAGTTTCCTCCTCTCTCCCTTCCCCCACAGGAAGCCGCGGCAGGGAGCAGGGTTCAAGGCAGAGCACTCCTGGCCCGAGCAGCCGGATACAGCGTCTTCTCACTGAGTCCCAGAGCGTTGGGGCTGCAAGCACAGCGAAGAGCCACTGCCACCCCTTGCCTCAGCCCCAGCCCTTCTCTAGCAACCAGTCACTTCTGGCTCTGTCCACCAGAGCCCTGACAAACTGTTGTGGGGGGTCGGGGACTGAGGGAGAGACAGCCCCAAGTCTTGTTGCGCAGGGAAGAAGTGCTCCCCCTTCCACACTGGGGTAACACCAGTGTGTGAGCACCCTGTCTGGAGCCTTTCCCTGCGCTCTGACTGGCCAGATTCTGCCTAATGGGAGCAGCGGGAGGCCCGAAGACAAGTAAGTGCTCCCCATCCCCTCATGCCCAGCCCTGCACCCCAATCCCTCTGAGTCACTGCACCACGGCTGACTTGAAGGTCTGGCAGTCACCACGTGGTGAGTGGCTGCCGGTGTTTTAAAAACAGCTGCTCCGGGGTACCAGCAGTTGGACCTGCACAGTGGGGGTGGGGAGGGAAAGGAACGGGCTGGAGGGAAGGGTGGAGGGAGAAAAGGGCCCAGGCTGGGGGGGGGAGTGGCTTGGGGAAGGGTTTTGGCTGGCGGAGTGGGAGAGGGGGAAGGACCCCTGGCTGCCATTGCTGCTGCCCAGCCCTCCCCAGTGGCTGGGGGGGAGAGCCAGGGTTGCCTACCCTCTGCAACAGAAGGGGCTGGCGAGCAAGGGGCACAGCCCCCTAGTAATCATTTGAAGAAGACAAACTCTTTCCTGCAGTAAGTCTACTTGGAATTCTAGATCTGAGTCTTCTAACTTCCTTAGGTAGTAGGTAATTTTTGGTTCCAAAAGCTATTGATTAGCTATTTGGGAAGAAATGCAGTGGAGACCATATGACTCTGTGCATTAGTTTGACTTTGTGGTAACCTAAGCATGCAATAGTGCTTAGATTGATGGTCTCTAAAACAACTTTGTGCTTGCTTGGCAGGACTGGTCTCACTCACCTTTCAGTTTTCCAATTCCTTTTTTACCTATTCCTTCTTATCATTTATTACTTGCTATTAACTTACTTTACTTAACTTAGCAAAAACAGCATGACAGAGACAAAAATCTTATCCCTACTAATTTTGTTTCTCAGGCTGGTAACTCTGTTGTTCCGTCCTTCCCTGAATAGTTCATTGGCCTTCTTTTAAGCTTTTATTTCCTCTTAATTTTAATAATGACCAGATGCATCTCTTGGACAATGTGTATAGCTTCTGCAAAACCTTTGAATACCTTGTGTTCTTTTCTTCAAATTGATGTCTTCACCACTTGGGAAGCTGCCAGAGCAGTTCTTCCCAGGTAGACAGGCTAACCTCTCCAAAGCCCCCTCATAGTGATGAACCTCTCCCAATTTATTTGCAGAGGGAAGGGCAATTAATTTGTTAGAATTAGCAGAGATGATAGCTGTAATCTAGAAAAAGAAAATTAGCAGGTAATTTTCCAATGTAATTGCTAATGGATTAGCTCTTAACGCTTTAACCTTATATTGGGTTCATCAGATCTGTGCTTTAGCCAGATGACATACAATCAATAATCTTGTAATTAGAAGAGAGCATCCTAAATTCCGTCAGAAAATGGAGGGAAATGTATTAATTTCTGTGTAACATATCTTTAGAGATCTCCTGTGGAGATTTTCTTTACCTTAGATGTGTCTGGCTTTTAGATTTCTTCAAAGAAGTCTAAAGCTTATTTGAACTTTCTCTTCACAGACACTGAGGATACCTCTGAGTTTGAAGTATGCTTGCCCCTCTGAAAGCACATGGAAACTAGCAGTATCTTCTCTTCTTAAAGTTCTTTCTATTGGACTACCAGTTGCAAGGCAGCATGCCTCTTCTGGAAAATTTGACAGTATGTGGCCAGAATTAGCCAACACATTTGAAGACTTTTTATTCACCAAAAGGTAAATGCAACTTTATTTTTAAAGTTGTTAAAAATGTTTATAAATGTCTTTCTTCTTTACTAAACTAGTCTTTATGGTAGATAATATATAATTGGAGAAAGGAATGGTGCATGTGTGCACACAAAACATGAAATCCAGTGAAAACAGTCTTATATTTAGTGATATTTTTGTAGGTGAAAGTGTTTTAAAGAACACTTGCTTTTCATACAAATTAAAGAATGTATGTTTAAAACGTCACTATTATCTCTAATTGAAAAAAAAGTTCAGACATTACAGCCAGTCCCCGAGTTACGAACAAATCAACTTACAACCATTCGTATTTACAACTAGTGCGGCCGTACGTAAGTGAATGTAATCTGACTTACGAACAGATCAAGTTACAACCTAGTGTTTGGTATGTAACTCATTTATAAGTCAGGGACCGTCTGTAGTTTATTATAGTAATACCTAAACTGAGTTTGAAAAGAGGGCACAACTTTTTTGTATTTGACCATTGTTCTCCATGCAAACCCCAGTGAACACTTTGTCTTCACACACAACTCTTAAACATGTGTTCATACCTTTTGAATTTTTCCACTTTATTACAACTTAATTATTTTTGTTATTAATGTGTACATTGTGTTACTGTACATTTTTTGTAGAAGTTTCCATTATGATGCTTTACTTCTACACTCTTAATGAGTTATGAATCTTAAAAATTTTAATGCTTGCTTTTCACTTGAAACCTTTAGAGTTCATGTTTTTTTCATTATATTTGAAATTAATAAAATGCAAAGTATAATGGATGATACTTAATTTGTTCACATTTTATTAAAAATCTACAACATAATGGTGACTGATTCGATCACAGAGACCCCCTTGCAACTCTCACTTGACATGCTGAAATACCACTGAGCCAGTCTTTTTGGGTTCCCCTTTACTCTATCTTGCTAAACCGAGCCCTCTGACCTCCTCCAGCACTGACACAGAGATGGGGTCACAGCCCTATGCAGACACTAATACAGACACTGAGATCAACTCAGCTCTGAGAAGGATCAATCAAAGGGACTTGCCTCAGCTTCCAGGTGCACTCCAATGGGACCTGTACCCCCACATAAATCCATCTTATTCTGTATAAAAGTTTTATACAGAGCAAGGTCATATTGTCCATCCTCTTTCTTATGTAAAGAGAGAGATTCACAGCTGCTTGCCTGCCCAAGTAATTATTATTTACACTGGGTTTATTAATAAACAAAAGTGATTGTATTAAGTATAAAAGGTAGGATTTAAATGGTTACAAGTAATAGCACACAGAGCAAAGAACAAAAAATGCCAGCTAAACCTAATACACTAAGAAACATGTAATAGCTAAACCTAATACATTAAGAAACGTAATATCTAATAGTAGTTCTAATCATCTTCTGTAATAGACTGAAAAGCCTCTCAGTCTGAGATTGATCCTTCCCTCTATTCAGTCTTAAATATTTCTAGCAGTCATCTTGGGTGGTAAGCAAGGTTTCCTGATGTCTGACCACAGTCTCTCCTATTTTTTGGCTTCTCACCTTTATATAGAGGCAGAAATCCTTTGTGTTCAGTTTAAACTTAAACACTCCAAGTGGAAAAGTACATCATCCAAGATGAGTCCCAAATACATGTTGTTGTAAAGACTCTCAGCCTATAGATTGGTCCAAAGCAAAAACTAATCCATTTACAAATCATTGACCTTATCAATGGAGCCACCATGACAATAATATGTATTATTCTGGATTATACATATTATTGTTATGGGGCTAGTCATATTCTTTGTGGAAATATGCTTAGAAATATTAATATAACTGGAAGATACATATATCTGTCAAATATGCATTGCAAATGTGATTTCAGCAGCAGATTTACTGCTAAAAAGTAGAACTGTCCTATATAAAATGAGAGTTCATTAAAAGCATGACTCTTCCCTCCTCTCCTCAACTATCTTTAGTGATGATAATCAGTAGCAGTTAGCCATAACTAGAGCCAGAGGGAAAATTCCGTGTTTGACACTCATCCTTTATCAAAAAACTTTGCCTTAATGGATGATTTGGGTTCCCATTAATAAGGTCACAAGATAATTATCCTGCTAGTATGCTTCCTAGATCTATATGTACATTTCAGGTACATTTTAATAAATAAATAAGATGGACTTGAAATGTCCTTTTAGTGGTTTTCTAGAAAGATTAAAGACACTTAAATTGTCAATCAAGTTTTTAACAATAAATTATTGGGTTGTCTCTTGTTGCATCTCTCAGTGCTATCTCTGGTCAGATTCATTCCTCAGATAACTAATTTGAGGCCACCTTAAAAAATCAGTTTCTTTTGGCTTACGGGAAGACTAACAAAAACTTCCTTTTAATGAATCCAGCAAGATTATGGGAGAAGACTGGGTGAAGGAAAATATAAGGTTACATGAAATGTTATCTTGGGAAATACATATTAATTGTAAAAAATTAAAGAGTAAGGTTAAAGTAAACTTGATACATTATTCAGACTTTCTAACCAGAAAGGATGACCAGTTCATGATAATATAGTGAAATACCACGCTTTTAATTTGTGTGTCCGAGTGCATATACAAGTCCTGAACCTTACTCTGTAAATTCATTTTGCTCAGTGCTATGAATATAATTGGCCCCTCATTGTCAGCATATTGCTCTATGAATCAAATACAGACACGTTATTCTCGCTGTCAGAGCTTTCCATGATTTAACTCCTTCTGTTTCTGATCTTGTATCTTTTTATGCTCTTATAAATGAAAGATAGAAATCACCCCCAAGACTTAAGGCGTCTCAGTTACCTTCAAAACTTCCTTAGCTACTACATATTTTACTAGCACCTTAATACTGTGCGTAATGTACCTCAAAATCATTGATTCTTGCAACCCCACAACTCATAGGATATCTATTCTTCAGGAACAGATGAGAACTATTGAAAAAAAATCCAAGTGTTCTTGCTTATGACAGTCAAGTGAGAGAATTAATTTCAATTTTACTTAAATAAATATTCTTTTCATCCTTACTTGTAGTGTTCTTAGAAAATAGACTTTTCCTAGAGTCCATTTCTAGAGCTTAATCTTGAAACTGTAATCACATTCTCCTGTAAATCAAAATATACTATAACTTCATAAGGAACCGTCCATATCAGAAATCCTCTGGGACAGTGGTTCCCAATCTTTTTGATACTGGGGACCAGTAAACCCATTCACAAGCTTTTGGAGGACTGGTAACATTTATTTGCATATTCATTAAGCAAATGATGAATATGTAAATAAATTGTGTCGCTGGCTTTACCTGTCTAGTGGGTTGTTCCGCCCCTCCTCCTGGCCCCAATCCCAGCTGCTTTATCGGCCAGCGCCGGCTCCCTCAGCACCAGGCATTCTGCATCGGTGCGCACAGCGCCTAGCCTTCTCCCTGGGTCCTAGCGCTCTCCAGATCTAGATCCGCCTCCTGGAAGCATGCCCGGCAGAGACACCGCCACGGTCTCTCTCCCAAGAGGGCCGCACCGCTGCGCTCAGCAGTGCGGGGTGCTGCTACCCTGTCACACAAATTAATAGGATTGTATGCAATAATTTTTCTAAGGTCCAGTATTTTTTTCCTAAGGACCAGTACTGGGCCGCAGACCACACTTTGGGAAACACTGCTCTGGGAGACAGGGACTCACATTTTTTGGAGAGTTGATATTCATCCATCTGACAACAAATGGTACTGGAGCTACTGAACAAAAGAAATGCAGGTTGAACCTCTCCAGTCTGTCACCCTTAGGTGCCAGACGATGGGAGGTCAATATTGTTTAGCAGCATTACCAACATTTCCACTGCTTGCTGGGCTCCTAAAAGACATTTATGGGTAAATTAGAGTTAAATAGCACCACAGAAAATTGAGAGTGAGGACTGATGGCTGTAAACAAACTTTATGGGACTACAGGAAACTTGGCCACACCCATGATATCCAGCTAATTAAAATCATGCCATACTTTGGATGTTGCCAGAAAGTGCTGGACTAGAGAGGTCCAATCTGTACTTCCTGATATTACATTATCCATCTCATCTCTTTGTCGTGTGACACCCATAAATGTAACTAAATGGGTAATGGTGGAAGGAATTTCTGTTACAATCAGATCCAAAAGCAAAAACGTTCTTGGCTGGGTGGTCATATGTATTGTGAAAAGTATAGTATGGAAGTCTAGTAGAGTATGTTAAACGTCAAGAAGTTAATCAGATCAATGAATATGATGAAGTTCCAATCTGTTCTTCAATGGGAGATATATGACCTGGTGACCAGACTATACTGTGTGTACATCGCCACAGTTGCCTGTCATAATCATCTTCTCGTGTTTGCTTTTGGAATATAGCACTACCAGTAGAACACTTGACAGTTAAGCCTCTTCTCAACCTCCTGAATACTTTCATAAAACCTCGTACAGGAGTTTATGCTACATAGCTATATTCTGTGAGAGCATGTTGTTCATCTTCCTCAAACTCTGTTCTGAAGCCATGGTATGGGATGTCGTAAGGGAGCTGGTTTCAACTCCCTGATCCAGAACTCTATCACAAGTTAGAAAGGCAGGGGAGCATGTCTGTTTTGTGCCATTAGCCAACAGAGGATCAATCATTGCAGAGGTCCTCTCGCATTCTGTCTCCCCTTTACTTCCCTTTCTGTCCCCAAATGCTGCTGACCTCTACCTTTCCTCTTGTACCAAGTGAGGAAGATGACAGGCAAGGGAGGTAGAAGGGCAGTGATCACTGATGGAGAATTCCACACGCAGGATAGAATCTCCACTGATCTCCACTATTTGGCCACTGTAAGTCGTCTTTGCATTAGTGTGAGAGAAGCGCAAAATTAAGGTTGGCAGACCAGAGAATCTGGTTCCCATACTGTTCATTTTTTTAAAAAATGTTGTAACTTTGTGTAGATTCTTAATTGTATCATATTAAATTTGTCCTATTTAAAGTAATATCTTCTAGTATTCAGCTCTTTGAACATTTTATTTTACGGTATTGTCCGTTTTTTCTTAACTTTGTCATTCTTTCAAAAAGAAAAAAAGATACGTTTAGTAGAAAATATATAAATCAAACACTGGGGTCCAGAACAAGAGTGTTTTGGGACAACAATCTAGTCAGCATTGTGGTGGTGGTAGTCTACTATCTTTATATATATAAAAAACTTTTAAGGCATATATGAATCTTTAAACTTCAGGGAGATGTAGCAACAAAAATAATGTTTTTTAGATATAACTGATGTTTAGACCTTATCATTTTTGGGTCAGCTAGTCAGCTTAGTGACTGTTACTAAAATGTCTTTGTTGTGTTACTGCTTGCCAGTGAATTCTTTTCCATGGCCTTTGATAAATATTTGATTTAATCAAAGTTAAGTAGGAGTGTGTTTGAGTTTCTGAACAGTGAAAACATACTCTTCTGCTGAGTCTGATAGGTTATAACATCATCTTTTGGTATGCAGCAGTAGCCAGATGATTTTTGGAATACTTTTGAACCCCGATGACACTCTAGATCTCTAACCCCAGTAGAGTGTCAGCAAAACTTATAGCTCTATGAATGCCTCTTCTACCTTGCTCACTGATTTAGGTGGTTATGTACAGTAGAACCTCAGAGTTACAAACACTTTGGGATGGAGGTTGTTCATAACTCTGAACCAGTTACTTCAGTAGTTCTTTCAAAAGTTTATAACTGCACATTAACTTAATATATCTTTGAAACTATACTATGCAAAAGAAAAATTCTGCTTTAAACCATCTTACTTTAAATGAAAGAAGCACAGAAAGTTTCCTTACCATGTCAGATCTTTTTCAAGCTTTCTTGTAGTGTACGTTTAATCTGGTATATGTATTTGCTTTTTTTAAAGCACCTTTTCTGCTGTCTTGTTCCATACTTCCAGTTCCAAATAAGGTGTGTAGTTGACCAGTCAGTTTTTAACTTTGTTGTTCAAAACTCTGAAATTCTACTGTATATCCCTTCAGGATATATTAAATTTCTTCTTTACTCTTTTGTTAGAGACTTAAGATTACATAATATGTTATTCAGAAGGAAACTTTCCAGAGATTTCCAATAAAATCCTTAGATTTCCCATTAGATATTACCTTTGACCTTGATGGACTGCCTCTTAGATAGTCTTAGTGCTTATTCCTAGAACACATACTTCAGTGGATATGATGTACTAGATAGAGGTAAGTTCTTCCTTCATTGTGTACATGACTGACAATATTAGTAAAGAGGAGATGGCTATAAATCCACCTGTATATCTATAGAACATTTTTATTGCAAAGAGTGGGGCAAGTTTTACTTGTATAGTATAAGGTTTGAATTGGCTATTGGAACAAGTTAGTATGAACTGAAAGATGTAACCTTTTCTGAAAAGTTTGGGGTTTAAAAGTTCTCTTATCTATTTAATAAATTATTTATCTTACTGTGGCTGATTTATAAACTCCTAGTTAAGAAGTTTATAAGGAAAATATATATTGAAGAAGAGGCATATATGCCAATTTAAAGCAGTGATGCTGTCAGGACAGTGTAAGCAAGAACGAATTTATTTCAATCTGTCTATAACAGCTGCCATTTAAACTTTATTAGTTTATTTCACGTTCATATATTTGTATAGTAAAGGTTCTGTTGTTTATTATATTGGAGGATCAGTGCCAGCAATTGAGAAGCCATTTCTGCTTAAGGACAGCTCTTCTCAGTATTCTAAAAAAATCTACCTGATTAAGTTATCTTGAAATTTGATGTGTCTCATAGGGTGTGGGTAGTGATTGAAATTTGGGGTCATTTATTAATGCAAAGTTACAATAAAATGTCAACATGCTACATTATCCATTACTGGATCAGTATCAAGATCAGGTCAATATTTAAAGATTCTGGCATTTTGGCTGGGAAGCCTTCTTTCCTGGGAAGTATACTCAAAGTTATGATCCCATTTCTAAATACCTGTTCTCTTTTTAATGCTTCTCTTCTGTATGTATTTAACTAGAGATCAAATCACTGATCCTGGCACAGTGGTTTCACTTGCTTGATAGTTACTCCTAGAGAGTACATGGAGACCCTCTAGCCTTTGGGGAAATAATTCAAACAGTTACTAGCAAAAGAGTTTGGCTCTCTGGTTAGGCTCTTAAGTAAGGATCTAGCACCAAACAGATCACACTAAGCTTGTGCAGAGAGCAAGGTTGAGAGGATTTGTAGGTGGAAAGCTATCACAGCAGCTGGATTATAGCTCGGAGGGATAAGTAGTAAGATTTTGAGCCAGTAACAGTTTAAATCCTACTTTCGGCTGAAATCTGGGAAAGTCTGGGAGACATATTGCCAAAATCTGTGTCTATGGGGGGAGTTGATTTGGAGAGTTATAATCAAAAAATCAAATAAAAATGTAAATGCTTGCTGGCAGGGAGGGGCATTTTAGGATGTGAAAGGAATAAAGGTAAGAGGATTTTGGGCTTCATTGGAGGGGGAAGTAGGGAGAAGGACGGTGATAGGGGAGGTCAGAGGGATTGGAGGAGGGACATTGAGAAGGGGATATAGGGCTGAGTGACAGGTCTGAGGAATGTTACCCCAAATTTCATTGGAGACCACCCCAGGATTATACTCACATGGATTTATTAAATGAGGAATTAACAATTCACTATAGGATTAAACTAAAGGGGATTAAGCTGTCATTGAATCCCACTACAGGGTTAAACTAAAGGGAATTAAGCTGTCATTGAATGCCACTATAGGGTTAAACTCAAGGGGAAGGAGCTGTCTCTCTCACACACAGACACACACACACACACACACACACACACACACATTCATTCATGCCCTCAGGCACTCACACACTTAGGCAGGCAAAGGGGTGCAGGGAAAGAGAAATCCCATGGATCCTAGCTGGCAAGCTGGTGAGCTGATCAAAAAGAGAGTTTCTGCCACATGCTCTCTCCTTTTTATTGGAACTGGGCGGCTCCTGTCATGCACGTAGGGTCCTTCCTCCATGTTCGTCAGGGAGGAACATGCCCAGACCTCCCTCCGTCTGGGTCCTTTGTGTAGAGCAGCGGTGTCTTCGTGATTGCTTTAATTAGTTATCACCTAGTTCCTAGCCTTGCTGTGTTCCTCACCCTTTACACAACAGGGAGAACAGGGATAGGGGCACTTGTAAGCCATGCATCCTCCCTTTCTGTGTATGTTTTTATGTTTTAGGATCCAAAGCTCCCTGCCACTTTAGAGCAATCTAAGCCTCTCTTCTTGCCTCCCATGATGAGAGCTGAAATATGGGGAGGCCTTGCCTGTCTGTAGGTAGCTAGCCCCCATCATGTGAGCCAGGTTCTGGGGCAATCTCTGCCCCGGAGGTGTTGGAGTCCCTGCTCCTCCGTCCCCTTATGTGTGCAGTATGACTGGGGGGAGGAGTAATGGGCTTGTGCTCACCTATGGAGGCCAACTCCCTCCTTCCCCAGTGTGAGCTAGGTTCAGGAGGGAATTTGCCTTTCTTTGTGGCTCTGAGCCTCTCTCCTTATTCCTCCTCTCAGAGGAGAGGGGATCTGGAGTGCCTTGCCAGATCTGAGGGGTCTGAGCAGTGTTCCCTCTAAACTGGATGGCAGCACAGCTTCACAGGTGATTAATCAGCCCCACCCAGACAGTCAGCTCTATGCTGGGAGCCCTGAGCCTCTGACTGGGTGGGGCTGATTAATTACCTGGGAAACTGTGCAGCCATGCAGCTTAGAGCAAACAATGGGTCTGAGTCCTTCCCTCTACCCACTCCTCTGACTGAGTGGGGTGCTTTCAACAGGCATGCTCAGAGCATGTCCCCCAAAACCATGTTGTGAGATGAGTGGGGCGAGGAGTTGAGAATGGGCATACTTGCCACATACCAGAAATTCTCTCCAACATTGAAGAGGAGGGTTGGAAACAACTATTATCATGAATCTGTTCACACATCTCAGAACTATTATTTCAGGCTGCATTCATCTCCACAGGGTATTTTCTTTCAGCTGCAAACATCTCATTGAAATGAATGGGAAACTTCACACCACTCTGACCTTGCTGTGCTGCTGATGGATGCATAAAGGCCCTCCTTCCTATTCTCTTAATTTCATATAATATTAGAGTGGAGCACCAGCTCTGCTATAAAGATTTCTATTTTTGCTTAATGATTCACTCTTCTTAGTATTCTAAAATCCATGTGCTTTACATGGATTATCTTGAAATTTGCTTCACTTTTGCTACCCACATCTTCCTCATGTAAGCGTAGGGAAGGATTAGTAAAATATCTCTCAGTGCATTGTTTCAGTGGTACTGTGTTCATGGCCGCTGGCCTCTTCACTATTGTGGTTTTATAATCTTGAGTACATTAAGACAATTTTTAATGAAAAGTTCCCACTGTAGTTAACACTGTTAGAGCCAACATTTTAAATACCGTTTCTTCTGAGCCTGCTTAGAGTACTTCTAATCAACATGATTCTTAGAGGATAGGGGAGTCAATCCTGGGAAAAGGGATCATGGTGGATAATCAACTGAATTGAGATCTCAGGCTAGAAGGGCTAATGTGATCATTGCCTGCATAAACAGGGAAATAGGAGTAGGGAGATTATATTACCTCTATATTTAGTAGTGGGGTAATCACTGCTGTGTCCAGTTCTCATGTCCACACTTCAGGAAAGCTGTTAAAAAGTTACAGAGGGTTCAGAGAAGAGCAGCTCAATCTTTTACCGTCTGACTACAGGACAAGATATAAGTGGTCAGATGTCGTGGAGGAGCTGCAAAATTAAAACACTAGATTTGAACTACAATCCTTTGCAGCCTTCAGTGATGGAACAGTTAGATGGCTGAACAATCTAGATATTGGCTCGTGACACATAGGAAAGAACAAGTGAAGAGCTACAAGAATGATCAAAAGGTAGGACAGTGTGCCTTTGAATGAAAGACTCGAGGAGCTTAGTCTATTTGGAATATCAAAAATAAAGTGAAGGAGTGACTTTATCACAATCTGTCCGTTTCTGCAAGAGAAACATAAATTTGATAATTGAGGCTTTTTCAGTCTGTCAGACAAAGGTGTAACAAGATCCAAGGGCTGGAAGTTGAAGCTAGACAAATTTCTACTAGAAAGAAATTTAGGTTAGGGTTAGGGTGGATAATCAACTGAACGTGAGATCTGAGGCTAGAAGGGCTAATGTGATCCTTGCATGCATAAACATTGGACCAACTTAAAAACTGTAGTGGATTTTCTATCACTGGAAACAATGTCAAGAATGAATGTTTTTCTAAAGATGAGCTTTACTTCAACCATAACCATTGGATTTGGAACTAATTTGAAGAAGTCCTGTTGACTGTGTCATTCAGGAAATCACATTAGATTATCACACTAATCCCTTCTGGCCTTGGGTTCTGTGACTGTATCTGAATAGCTCTTAGTCTCTGGAGTTGGAGTAAGTTTGAAAGCTACCTATGGGGCACAATGGGGTAGATTTTTACAGATGTTTGAATAATCAAGGCAGGGGAGGAGAATCTATAGCACAGTTGTATGCTAGGAAGTTAATGATGTTGATGCCAGAAGAGCCCAAGCCAATTGTGGGGAAAAAACCTACAATTTCGCCTTGTCGCAGAACATAACAATCCTCTAAGCAATATGTGTTGCTTTCTTTACAAGCTACAATGGAAATTTAAAGAGATACAACTACATTGATTTTGGCTTATGAGAAAAAACATTCTGCGAATCATTTTAAGAGTTAGATTTTTCCTTCAACTTAAAGCTCTGGTGGTGTAAATTAAAGTTTTAGTGGCATGCTGGGATCTTACTTCATAACAATAACTCTTAAAGGCTTTCTTGGAAGCATCTCAAACCATTATCTGAAGTAATATTCAAAAGGAGAAGTGTGTGCATCTGTTCATAGGCTATAATAACATACCAAAAAAACCTACATCAAACGAACACTGAGGTTGAAAAAATCAAGTATTCAAAGTGGGGAAATGGCAGAAATAATGTTGCCTATGCAACCTTTAATTAAGCCTCCTCTCTACACATGCATTGTGTTACAAGCTTTAATTACACCATTATTACAATTTTTTCCACAGACATCTTCCCCATTCAGTGTACAGGAAGAGTAGCACTCATTGAATGGGTGGTTATTCAATATCTTTATATCCTAAGTGCTTACTGTACATCACCCAACACCTGTAATGTCTAGATCAATGGTCCTCTAACTTTTCAGTCCCCTCCTGCATGTGCAGGAACCGAGGCCAGGAATGGGGTCATGGTTTGGGGGAGGGTGGATAGACAGGAGTAAAGGGATTGAAGCTGGGGCCACATCTGGGGGTTGGTTTGGCACTAGGAGTGGAGGCTGGAGCCAGGAGTGGAACTGAGGCTAAAGCAGGACTGGGTGGTGCTTCTTCTCAACCCCTTCAGGAGAGATTAGCATGTGCCCCACTTTGCCCCTAAACATTCCTCCTTGCCCATCCGGGGGAGCATCCCTTCATAGTTTGGGCACCTCTGATCTAATTTTTAAAGAAAGTCAGGAAAAAAGAATGTCTATTTCTGTCATTGTGAACCTTCGTATATGTAGTGCAGACCTTTACCACTTGAGTTGATAACTGATAGCAATAGTAGGCCACTATATTTCATTTAAACCAGTCACTAACTGAGGATAGGATATAGTTTACAGTGGGTTTTACAAGTATTTGTTAGCAAATCAACATTATAACTTGTACATTCTGGGTTGTGCAGGGGAGTACAGTTATTACGTAAGGCTATCTCCTTTGAACCCAGCCCCCCTTCTCTATTTTTTATCTGCCTCCAGCCTATACCTGTTTACATTCTGTTCCTCTGCCGACAAAGGCATGTAAATTAGACTAC
>CM057845.1:54016460-54033018 GCA_030068395.1 Apalone spinifera
ATGTCGGATAGTCTAATGTGTATGCCTCTGCCGGCAGAGGCATGTAGTCTAGACATACCCCATGACTCTGCATTTAAGGCAGAGGTCTCCAAACGGGTGTGTGCCCCTTACAGGAGCACAACAGAATATTCAGGGGATGAAGCTAGGTCCCAGGCCAGCCCCACACACACACACTGGAGAGGAGGGGGGAAGAGTAGGGATGTGAAAGCGGCACATGGTTAACCGATGAACTTGAGCTCAGTGGTTAATGTTCACATTTACATGCAGGCTCCCAGTATGCATGGGGAGCCAGCTTAAAAGCTAGCTCCCTGTGCACACCAGCTCTCGGAAAGCCACCATTTCCTCTTCCCCACCCTTACGCTGCTCCCTCTGTCAGGCAACAGCATGGGGGGAGGAGGTGGGAGCTGACTGCCACCTGTGTGTAACCACTGACATTTTTCCAGTGGTTACATCATTACTTAAACGCATTTTAATATCCCTAGTGGAAAGGGAGTACCACCCAGCTCCGCTGCTGGCCCTGTGCCAGGGAATCTGTTCTTGGCTGCTGGCTCCCACCCCCAGCTATGTCCTCATTTTTCCCTTTTATCTTTGCCCATTGTCCCCCTCCTCTGTTCCGGGGGAGGGGGCGCAAATAGGTAAACAGGGGGTGTAAGGTAAAAAATTTGGGAACTATTTAAGTATTTAAGACATTTCTTCTCCTCCATGCTGCTTATCTGCTAACATGGGAAAAAGTGAAAACAAAGGAGAGAGTGTCTTCATTTTATTTCTAGTTGTCAGGCGTCACAGTAGCCCCTAGTAGACAGGCGGAGCAATTACAGGGAAAGTCCTGAAGCATTGGGATTGAGTGTATACATGTGATTGGCATAAAGAAGGTATGTGGGAATGGAACATGCTCATTGCAGACAGAATGTTTTTTGAATCTAGCTGTCAAATTCTAAGACGACTCCACCGAGCCTGTGCAAATAGCCATTTTTGTAGGGTAGTGGTCTCCAACCTTTTTAAGCATTAGATCCCTTTTTGAATTTAAGTGCAATCCAGGATCCTACTTCAAATCCAAACAATCTTGCCCCGCCTCCTCCCCGCCTCTTCTATGAGGCACCGCCCTTTTCTCCCCCCTCCCCCCGCTCACTCCATCCTCCCTCCGTTCACCATCATCACTCATTTTTATCAGGCTAGGGGCAGAGGGTTGGAATTCAGGGAGGGGATGCAGACACTTATCATGGGCTAAAGGATTTGGAGTGTGGGAGGGGTTCTGAGCTGAGCCTGGGGCAGGGAGTTGAGGTGCAGGAGAGGTTCAGGACTGGGACCAGGGTTTGGAATGCAGGCTCCTGCTCGGCACCACTTACCACAGGTGGCTTCTGGGCGGTGGTGCAGTGGGACTAAGGCAGGCTTTACCCCTGCTCTGGCCCTGCACCGCTCCCAAAAGCAGCCTGCAAACTCTCTCCATCCCTGCCCCCATCTGCTCTGTGGAAATGGGGTACAGGGTGGAGAGAAAGGCACCCTGACATTAGCACATCCCCCTCTTCTTCTTCCTGTGCCCTGTGCAGCAAGCAGGAGGCTCCCAGGGCTGGGGGGTAGCTCCGACATAGAGGGCAGGAGCAGCATGCCAGTGGGGCAGACGAAGTGCCAGCACTGGGTAGCCTCCTGTCAAATCTGTCAGAATCACCTCTCAAAGGTTCCAAGATCTACCAGTAGCTCCCGATCTACTGGTTTGGTGACCACTGTTCTAGCGTTATAAACTGGCCATCGAATTTTCATAGGAGAAACCTAATACATCACCCTGACCTGAAAGGGACCTCTGTGTCCATTTTCAAGTCTCTATTCCAAAGCGTGGAGATGCTAGAATTTCTCAGTGAAATGGTTGTAAGAATTTTTTTTAATACTTTCAAAAATAATATATATATATATATATATATATATATATATATATATCCCCCTAACTTTGTCCTCAGAAATTGTTGAACTATTTTTACCAAATGGTTAAAACTTGGCAAAGTTTAAGCAACTAAAACTAGTGTCGTCTTATGTACAGTATTTGGCAAACTTGTGTTGGAATCCCAAGACAGTAACATATAAAAAGTAAATTCAAATATGAGAATTGGATGCTATCTGCTGAATAGGACAAAAAGACTCTGCCAACTATTGTAAACACAGAAGCTTTTAGCCTCGCAAATGAAGAGCATGCACATGGCAAAAGTGACATTATATAGCAGAAAATATGAAATTGTTCAGAATTAGTTGTTTGTGAAACACCCACAATACTTCAGTTTCAGTATTATGATTTAAAATATTTTAATATGGGACAGGCACAAATGTTTTTATGGAGTAGAATTCAGTAATGAATGTATCCTTGTAAAGAGGAATGAGAGAACATGAAGAATTGGTAGTTATGGTTTTTTTTAAAAAGAGTGGAGAGTATTGACAAAATTGGGTCTTTGGTATAAAATTCAAATAAAGTACTTTTTAAGATAAGCTTTAAAAATATCTTATAACCTTTGTGTCAAAAGAGGAAGCAACAGGGGTGGAAATGTTAGATCCTGATGTCTCTGTAGAATCTTTGTAAAGGGTTTACAGTGACAATTTCACAGTTGCTATTATGACATGTTGAGAGGAATGTGTAGATACACAGATAAAATCCTCCTGTATGAAAGTTTTTATCTTTGCAAATTTCTGATTGAAGTACTGTTTTAAAAAACAATAATATGGATGATTACCAACACATACAATAGCTAATTAAACACAGTACAGGTAAATGACATGAATAATTAAAAAACAGTTGATTATTTTAAGTAGTAACATTTTATGTTAAATAGTATCATTTGATTATGGTTTCTTACCATTTTAATACAAATGTTCCTTGTCCTCTTAGCTTTTTGTTTATTCATGCACCACGAGGTTTGTATTCTAAAATATTAATTAGTCTTTGGCATATACAGTACTAGTTTTATGTATATAAATCATTTTTATTTGAAAACCATGCATGCTTCTGTCTTTTTATCCTTGAATTTTCCAGAAGATTCTACACACTTTAAAAGTATAACATAATATTTTCATATTTCTTTTTAGTATACCTCCAGATAATCTTTCTATTCAAGAGTTTCAGAGAAATGAGAATATTGATGTTGAGGTGAGGAGATGAGAGTGTTTTTGTATTACCATATGAATGAACCAACGAGGAATATTCAAACTCATAGTTGTCATAAGTTAACATTTGGAGAAAATTGTGGTTGATATTGAATTTTATTGAGTTGGTCTCAACTTGTTTTTTGATTAGTAAAAAAGTAGCAAAACCATGCTTTGGTTTTGGGATGTGTGCAGGGGTGGGAAGAAATGTTCCCTCTAATCTTTTCCATCCATGGGCAGAATAAATGTTATGTGCACCGAGGCATGTACAAATATTCACCACTGATAGGGAAAAAAGCAGCATGCCTACAGCTAGTTTTTTTTATCAGATGGGTGGCATTTGAAATTTCTCCTGAGTGGTCATAGAAGCACACAGTTTACAGGGAACACTGGTTGGAAGTCATGCACAAGGAGTTCTTTGTTGGTATCAACTGGAGAGCAAGACAACTCCAAGGCGTGGGAAGGAAGTGGGATATGTCTCTGCTTCCCACATGTTATCTGGTTCTGCATAGAGGAGAATGCATGTGGCAGCCTCCTAAAAGGAAGTAGCGTAATCACCATTGTAATTCTCCAGAGTTCAGTGAAGCCTCCTGCTTTCCTGATTTTAAAAAGCATCCTGAAACTTTCTCTGAGAAGGTGCAACTCCATCCAGTCCCATATTTAAGCTCATAATCTGTTCCATAACTGTTAAAAGGAAATATGTCTGTATTTATAAGTATTGCTTATCAAATATTCATAGAGGACCACACTGAATCATTTATTCCCATTTGTGGACTATTACTCACAAAAGTAACTGCTTATCATTTGAGAGTAATGTGTTTATAACCTGACCTAAAGTGAATGCCTTATGTTGCTTTTCTAAAGAGTGAAGCAACACTCTTGATTAGGCAAGAGGCGATATATTCAGTACATTCAGTAGTCGTGATTATTTAAGCTGTTGACTTCACAGCTATTAAAACAAACAAAACTAACAAACACAAAGAAAGATATGATCCATCGTCCAGGAACTTTAATTCTGAATAGACAGGATGAAGCAACTCAGACACAGTTCCCTTGATGACCTCAGGCAGATAATCAAATGGCATTTTTAATGGATGTGTTATAGTATTTGGTTGGGTTTACATTTGAAAAGCTTTGGAGAAGGAAAAGAGATTTGAATGAAGAGAGACTGGTCACTTTTCAGACCTGGGCTCAGATAGGAGTTCTAGGTTGAAGGCAATGATAATGAAAGTGCTTTATCTTCAGTTATCTCCCAAGATCTGCAGCCAGGATATACAGAGGTCAGGCTATAAAAAATGGAAACAGGATCCCCTGTAGTGGCCTAGATCAGTTCTCAATACTCCTGGAGGTATTTAGAGGTTTTCCAGAGAGCACATCAGCTAATTTAGATATTTGCTTAGTTTTACAACAGGTTACATAAAAAGCACTAGAGAAGTCAGTACAAACTAAAGTTTCGTATAAAAATGACTTCTTTATACTGCTCTATATCCTATACACTGAAATCTAAGTACATTATTTATATTATAATTGTTTTATAATTTTATGATAAAAATCAGAGCAGTGTTTTAGTAATGGTTTGCTATGACAGTTGTGTATTTTTATGTCTGTTTTTGTAAGCAAATAGTTTTTAAGTGAAGTGAAACTTGGGGGGTATGCAAGACAAATCAGACTCCTGAAAGGAGTACAGTAGTCTGAAAAAGTTGCGAGCCACTAGCCTAAATCTAATGTGCAGTAAAAGAGACCTACTGATAGGCATGGGACATAACGGTCCCATGTTAGCTCCCCCTCAGCATCAGGCCAAAAGAGTACCTTCTCTTATAAACATGTTCTTGTTAATACACTTCTTAACCTTCTAGTTAAGATGGAGTTGGGGGTGGGAGGAATAGGGAATTGGTTCTGAAGGTCAGATTGTCCTTTTCCAAAATTCTCTAAGTTCAGTTTAAAGTAAACATGTCAGCAAAGATTTTCAAAAATTAGTGGTATCTTTGAGTTATCTGCATTTCAGAAGATCAGGCAGTTGCTGAAATTATGAATTTAGAAGCCTAATTTTAAGATCTTTTTGAGGGAGTTTATTTGGGGTTTTTTTGTTATCCTGTATTACAATATTATGACATTAAGCATAGTAAATATATAAAATGTTTCACTGAGCATGATCATTCATATGTTATTTGAACTTTGTTTTATTACATTTAATGAATGCATCCAGACTACAACTTTCTGTATATTTTGTGTGTGTGTGTGTGTGTATGTGTGTCTTCTAAGTGTTTTAATTTTTTCTATAAAACAATTTTAAATGTGTTTCATTTGTTTTAGGTGGTGCAGCTCATTAGCACAGAGATACTGCCATATGCTAATTTTATTCCCAAGGAATTTGTTGGTCAAATAATGACTATGCTTAATAAAGGTTCAATACATTCTCAGTCATCCTCATTTACAGGTATGTTACCTGAATGATAAACGAAAGGTATAAAAACAGTGGTATTAAAAAACCTGTGGAAGTCAAATTAGAATGTGCATATTACAATAGCCATTTTACCAAAGATTTTAAACTGCATGTATTACTTAGTCACCAATGTGATGAATAAGTTTCCTGCCCACAGAGCAATCTCATTTACTATCATTTCTTAAAGTAAGGAGTAATGTTCATGCTATGAAGAATTCATAGTATTTTCTGCAACTTTCTGGTAATATTTCTGCATTTTGCAGTAAATATCTTGTTTATGTATATATTCTTGTCTTCTGTACCTATCTAGGTTTTGAGTCAGGCAATTGCAATGTATTTTTTAAAAACCCTGTATTTGAAATTTAAAATACCTTAATAAAAATAAGTGGTGTGACTGACTAGACAGCTCCTTTAGATAAAGCTGCCTAGCTAAGTGAAAACACAGAAAATATGCAGCTGTTTCTGAATTTCATGCATTATTTTAAAATGGCTATACTATCTTTTTTCTGAATGTGTGCTTTACAGTATTTGTAAATACTGTCATTTTAAATACTGTAAGTATGACTAAGACAGTTATTAAAATAAGAAATACACATTGTTTACCATGCTTGTTGCAATATTACAGATTATTTTATTTTGACAGAAGCAGAAATAGATATTCGAATGAGAGAAGAATTTTCTAAGATGTGCTTTGAAACGCTGCTCCAGTTTTCATTCAGTAATAAAGTCACAACTCCTCAAGAAGGGTATATCTCTAGAATGGCACTGTCTGTACTCTTGAAAAGATCACAGGATGTACTGCATCACTATATAGAAGATGAAAGATTAAGTGGCAAATGTCCTCTTCCACGGTATGTACTGTATGAAAAACACCACAAACATGCCACTATTGAATGATAGGAAAAGATACATTTATAATTAAGAATATAATTTTACAAAAAAAAATTCTGTGGTTCATCTTTGATGTGGTTCCTATAGGTGTTACACTGTAGGTGCCTTTTACGTGTCTTCCTCCTTTTGAGAACCACTTTTAACACTTCCAGTGGGCTTGGGAGTCCATCAGTATGGAGACGTGGGTTTTGGAAATAATTTTCTTTTCTACCTTCCAACCCCCTCTTCCCTGTCCCTCTTCAGGGACCCATCCTATGAGAACCTGTTATGTAAGGAAATGGACTCCCAGCTACACCTGAGTGCTATAGTACCTGTTCTCACATGACACAGAGGGAAGGGATTTTACTCTAAATATTTCTTGGTCCCAGAAAAAGAGTGGCAGTTGGAGGCCCAACCTAGACAACACCTTTGTGAAGACACAAAAATTCAGAATGGTGACACTTGCAACAATAATTCCATCACTGATCCAAGGAAATTGGTTCTCAACCTTCAGGATGCATTATTTCCACATTGCAATCCACCTAACCCACAAATGATTCCTGTGCTTTATTGTAGGCCAGTAGCAATCAATTGCATATGTACAAAAATGAGAAATGACTGCTTAGAAAGGACGACTACAGAAAATGACTTGTGGTTTATAGTTGATCACAAGCTAAGTAAGAGTCATATTTACTGTTGCAAAAAAGCAAACATAATTCTGAAATTAATTAGCAGGAGTGTGGTAAGCAAGACACAAGGAATAATTTTCACTCTGCTTCTCACTGATAAGGGCTCAATTAGAATATTGTGTCCAGTTCTGGGAGCTGCATTTTAGGAAAGTTGTGCACAAATGTAGAGAGCGTCTGGAGAACAACTGAAGTGATCAAAGGTCTAGAGAACAAGACCTGTGAGGAAAGACTGAAAAAATGGTTTGTTAGTGGAGAAGAAAAGACTGAAAGGGGATATAACAGCTTTCAGGTATAGAAGGTTGTTATAAGGCGAATGGAAAAAAAATCTCTTTAACCTCTGAGAATAGGATAAGAAGCAGTACTCTTAAACTGCAGCCACAGCAGTTTAAGTTGCACATAACAAAACACATCCTGTCAGAGTACTTCAGTGCTAGAACAAATTGCTGAGGTAGACTATGGAATCTCTATCATTGCAGGTTTAAAAAACAGATTAGACAGGCTCCTGTTAGGAATGGCCTAGTTGTATGTAGTCCTGTCTTTAGCAGGTGACTGCAATAGATGACCTATTGAGTCCCTTTCAGTCCTACACTTCTATGATTTTCCGTACAGAGTGCTTCCTTTTGGCCTATCTATCATATGCCCCAAAGGTCATGTCAGTAATGGCAGCTTACCTCTGCAGGAATGCAATTTTGGTGTTGACTTACCTAGGTGATTGGCTTCTGAAAGGATGCTCTTTGGAAATATCCTCTCCAACAATATATGAAGCCGTAGAACTCTTCCTAAAGCTGGGCCTGAAATTGAGCAATCTGAAGTCCACCTTGACCCTGTGCAGAGGGGCTCATCTCAACTCAGTAGCAGTGAGAGATTGGAATCCACAGGCTTATAAGCATCAAACTTAGTCATTTGGATTCCAGTCAGTCCTTAGACTCTGCTTAGGAACTGTCTCTGGCTACTGGGTCAGATAGTGGCTGGCACTTTAGTTATAGATCACACATGACTGCTTATGAGAGGCCTTTAAGGGTAGCTGAAGATGATTTATTCATGAGCAGACACAGCCTAAACACATTGCTTTCCAAACCCATTTCTGTAAATGTTGAGACCATGAGCGGGGGAGAGATTTTTTTTTAATATACTTCACAACATATTGTAACAATGGGTTACTCCTCAGATAGACACTTTCACCTCAGCAGTAAACAAGATGTCCAGTTTTGCTCCAGAGTCCGTCTGAGTCACTGTTCCCTGGGAGATGTTTTTCACCTCCAGAGGTTGCTAGGTCTGCTGTATATGTTTCCCCTAACAACTCAAATATCCAGAGTCCTACTAAAAATGAAAAAGGGATAAGACTGGAGTTGACAAATACAGTTTTCTTATCATCCTGATCGCTTTTCATGCCGCTCCTCCTCCGCTCTTTTACGAGAGTGGGAAGATCCTTCACTGCAGTCTTAGAATTCTTTACCTCAAAGCATGACTGGCCAGTGATTCATGGACATAGAAATGGCCTGATCATAGTAAGTAAAAGAGGGGTTACTATGCAGCAAAAAACAGTCTATACCCTGCAATTACAAAAAAGGACAAGATTTGCCCACTGGTGCAAATTCAAATACATTGCACTAAGAACATCATCACTGTCTGACATACTGGATTACATTCTAGAACTACAGATCTTGCAGTTATCGCTTACTTTTATTAGCGTTCATCTAGCAGCCGTCCTCCAATAAAGGTTACTTTGTAGTTGCCCACCCAATGACAATGAGGTTCCTCAAAGGCCTGTACAACTTTTTTTTCTGCCAGTTATAGAACTACTACTATAGTTCAGGACCTCAGTTTAGTTCTCAAAAGACCACAATTTGAAACTATGGCTGCATGCACACAACACCATTTATTAATTAAATTGCCTTTTCTGATTGTCATTACATTGGCCTAATGAATGGGGAGAATGGGATTTTTATGGCATACTCCCCATTTTATGGCACACTCCCCGTATTTTTCAGAGACAAGGCTACATTATGACCAATCTCCTAATCTTGAAGCGCCCGCTGACATACAAACTCACTGTGAGATCTGTTTCCACCTCCACAGCCTTTCTTAAGACACAGAAATGTACCAATCATTGAAATATGTAAAACTTCAACATGGGGTTCTCTGCATACGTTCATGGAATGCTATGCTATAATTCACAACTCTGCTTCTGATTCTGTTTGGCTCAGCAGCGCTTTATTTCACACTGAATTAGACTCCAAAGCCACCTCTTCCTTAAAAGGGAACTGCTCAGTAGTCCTCTGTAGTGGAGAACTGATAAACTACTCAAAGAAGAAATGGTTACTCACCCTGTGCAATTACTGCGGTTCTTCCAAGATGTATGACCCTACCCTCCACTACCCTCCATCCCTCCTGTTATGCTTTGGAGTTCCCTGTAATAGGACTTCATGGTAAAAAAGAAATGGCAATGGTTAATCTGTGTGGTGGTGTATGGCAATGAAGAGCTGCAGTTACTGCGCAGGATGAATAACCATTTCTTGTGGAAGTTACGTGAAAAGAACAGGGAGTTTCAGATCAAATGTCAGTACCCCAGTTTGGAAAGGCTAGTGATTGGAAGGGCTGTTAAATAGCATTTATCTTCCGGACTATTACCCAGAGTTCAGGAATGCAACATAATAATGTAACTTTCAGAGACATTGGAATGTAAGTACCATGTTTCTGTAACTATATCTTCATTTCTAGCAAGCTGTTGTTAGGTTGATGGGAAAATAATAAAGTTCCTCAAGAATAGAATATAACAAAGTAGTAGTACTCTGAAGCATTATTCATACCATTGTTTCTAAAACAGAAAACTGAACATAAACATATGGTAAAAAATTTTAAAAGTGCTTAAATAATTTAGGTGTCTGTTCCATTCAAAATCTTTTGAAAATTTTAGCCATTGAGTATGTGATTGAATAAATGACTTCTGTGGGGCTACTTACATGCTTGAAGTTAAGCACATATATTTATGGATTGAGGCTTATGTATTTACATGATTTCTGAAAATTAACTATGAATGGGTCACAAGTGGGGAAACAGCATTAGTTACAGATGAATGTTAACTACAGCATTAAATAGACTTGGTATTTAACGGTTGCATTTCAATGGTCTTATTGTTCAAAATTTGTATATTTCCTAAAAAATTTTCACAGATTATTTTTCTTTTGAAACTGTATGGTTGATTATAGTTTATATTTTCCCCTTGTAGGCAACAAGTAACAGAAATCATATTTGTTTTAAAAGCTGTCAGTACTCTAATAGATTCACTTAAGAAAACTCAGCCTGAAAATGGTAAGTTGTTTTTAATCAAAGATCTAAAAATAAATAAAATGGTGCATGTAATATGTTTGTGCAAAAATATATTAAAACCTCTCTTTCCAAGAAAAGTATCATCCATGAGATTCTTAATTTGCTCTTTTTTGTGTGTGTTAGGTACTAAAGAGTAATTTTTAAACATCTCAGAGATGTAGGTTGATAAGTCTATTAAAGAGATACATGACATACACATAATAATAATAATAGTAATCATGTGGCTCTTGTAGAGTACTTTTCATCAGTAGATCTCACAGCATTTTACAAAAGTGGTCAGTATCACTAGAGTAGAAAGACTCCAGCTTGAGGTACCAATGCACTTTCTTAACATTTTTTGATAAACAATGCCTATAAAATATAAGATCTTAAGGAAAATTTCATTCTGCCTTTTAGCTGTCTCCCATTGTATTCTACATCTTTTTCTCTTGCAAGATCCTTGTTTACCCAGACCATCCTCTTTTCAGAGACTTAAAACTATCATTCGCAAGCACTGAAAACAGGTCCTGCATTCCGACTAAGATAGCCATGTATGTAAAGTGATAGGAATACATTTTGTTTTCTAAAGATACCTCTGTGTAATATTTTTATTTCTGGATCTTGGCTCCCTAATAGTACACAAGCAGAACTCCTTTAATATTTGTAAAACAATTTTGGTCCCTGTGGGCAGCGTTCATTGGTACTTCTAAATATTACTCTTGGAAAGTTACAAGGTAAGTGGCCCACTGCCCCCAAATCACTCACCCTCGGCCCCAGCATTGGGGCAAGAGGGAGGAGGAAGAGGAAAAGTCTTGATGTACCCAGCGCTGCAGCCCCCTCCCCCAGCTGCCCAGTGTGGCATTGGCAGGCCAGCCTACACGGCCTTGGGGAGCACTATTCGGGCAGGTCTGCACAGCCCCCCCCCCCTTCCTCTCCAGCCCTGAGTCAGGCCCCCCTCCTAGCCCTCGGGCCAATCCCTGGCCAGCTTCCCGTGCCCAGCCACCTCCATCTCCTGGGCTGCGTCCTCCCTTCCTAGCCTGGCTTCCTCTGCCCAGACAGGTCTTCTAGACATATAATTTTAGAATTGGACGGAACCTCAAGAAGTCATTAAGTCCAGTCCCCTTCACTCATGGCAGAACCAAGCACCAACTAGAGCAGCGGTTTCCAGCTGCCAGTCCGTGAACCACTGGCTGTCGGGCCCCAGTGGCTACTGGAGCTGAAGCCGTCTGTTCACGATGGCTAAGCCCCAGCAGTTGAGGTGGCTGATTTTGCTCAGTGGTGGTGCTGGGATTGAGGCAGTGGCAGGAGAAGGTGGAGCAGTCCCTCCTCCTCCCTCGGTAATGGCGGCCCAGGTGGAGCTGTACCCTGCCCACCCCATGCAGCCAATTTTGCCAGCAGTGGGGCTGAAAGAGTGGCAGGAAGCAGAGCAGGAGGCACCCCTTCTCCCCCCATGTAAGGTGGCAACCCAGCCTGGGCTTTGCGCTCCACCGCCCGCCTATACTCATAGGTGTGCGAGATGCACTTGGGGAGGGAGTGGGAGCAAAGAGGGGAAGGAGTGCACCTGCCACAAATGGCCACTCCTCCTGCTTGCACAGCAGTAAGGGCCGTGCTCCCTAGGGAGGCAGCCTTGCTTTGGGGAGTGAGGGAGTGGGGTGGGGGCAAAGAACAAAGGTGTGTTGGGTGAGGGCAGGGTGGGGTCACAGGACAAGAGGGTGTTGACATGGTCTGTAGGGGTCAGAGGTTAAAGAGTTAGGCACTGGAGAGCAAGGGGCTGAGTTGAGACTAGGCGGACAGATAACATTTTATTTACATATTTGAATATTCATTATTTGCATCATGAATACTCGTTATTTGCATGATGAAAATGTTTGGTACTGGTCTACCAAAAGTTTGTGAATGGGTTTGCTGGTATGCAACATAAAAAAGGTTGGGAACCACTGAACTAGAGTATTCCTGACCGGTGTTTGTCTAACCTCTTAATTATCTCCAATGATGGAGATTCTGTAATCTCCCTAGGCAATTTATTCCAGTGCTTAAGCATCTTGACAGGAATTTTTTTCCTAACATCCAAGCTAAACTTCTCTTGCTGCAATTTAAACCCATTGGTTCTTGTCCTATCTGCAGAGATTAAGGAGGAGAATTTTTCGCCCTCCTCCTTGTAACAACCTTTTGAGGTACTTGAAAGCTGTTATCATGTCCCCTCTCAGTCTTCTCTTTTCCAGACTAAGCAACTTCAGTTCTTTCAATCTTCCCTTATAGGTCACGTTTTCTAGACCTTTAATCATTTTTGTTGCTTTTCTCTGAACCTTTTCTAATTACCCATATCTTTCCTGAAATGTGATGCCCAGAACTGGATACAATATTCCAGTTGAGGCCTAATCAGTACAGAGTAGAGCAGAAGAATGACTTCTCATATCTTGCTTACAAACACTCCTGTTAATACAAGCCAGAATGATGTTTGGATTTTTGGCAACAGTATCACACTGTTGACTCCTGTTTAACTGTGGTCCCCTATAACTATGGTGAACATATTTTCTGAACCAAATTAGGGACACAGTCACACCCCCTAATACCTGTTAGCCACACCCTCTGCCACAAGAAGAACCATCCCTGGAGGTAGTACTCCTGGTCATGTGTCCATCTTGACTGCAGAAGTAAAGGGTGTTGTGTGACCCCTCTTAAGAATTTCCCCCACTGTCCACCTATCAATAGGGATGAGTTTGGCCCCAACAGGAGCTCCCATGCAACTATCCTACAATTGTATTAACCCAATTTGCATTGCATTAACTCAGGGGGAGAGGCTAGGGGAAGTGTTCCCTCTAAGATTTTCCTCCCATGAGCGGAGTGAATTTTGTCTTGTGTACCAGTACTGAGTTCATGTGCGCTTGTTTGGATGTGTGCTACTGTGGCACCCAAGTTATCAATAAATATCTTATAAACCTCTCCCTTTTCCCTCTGCTGCCATGTCTCCTACCCTTCCCTTACCCCATTTGCTCCCCTGGTGCCTGATACCCTCACTCTGCTCTGCTGTCCTGGCTCCTGCCCTTCTCACAGCCCTCAGCCCTTTGGGGACCAGCCCCCTCCCTTGCACCAGCCCTTCTCTTCCCCATGTCCACTCCTCCTCTAGCCCCACTCTGATCATCTGTAGCTACCTCTCCCCTAACACTTCCCTCTACCCACCTGCCCTGCCTCTCTCCTGTGGTGCCCATCCCTCTCCTCCACGTGTCTGCCTTAATGGTTCACCCCCACAATCCCCTGACATCTGCACCTTCCCTTACCCCTTCCTGGTGCCTCCCCCTTCCCTGACTGCCTCTGCCCTCCTTGCCTTCTTTCTTTCTTCTTGATGCCCACCCTCTCACCACCCTCTGCCCCAGTTTTCCTCATGCTTTTCTGCACCCTAATACATGACTTGTTCCACCCCCTGTTTTCTTCATGCCCACCCCTCTTTTTTCAATGTCTCTTCTCCAGGCACCAGCTCCTCCCCTCTCCTCTTCCTCCCTCTTGCCCCCATTGTTCTTCCCCTTTCCTTTCCCAGCATCACCCTGTCCCTTCCCCCTATGTTAAGGGGATTGCTTTTGCCTCGGTACCGTTCACCGAGTTGGGACTGTTTGCCTTGGCACCAGTCTGGTGGGGGCTTCAGTACAAGGCAGAGTCCTCCTAGTCGGCACCAGTTGTAGAGCTAGGACCAACAGCCTCTGCACCATTCCAGTGAGGGCACCATTCTCTCAGTGGAGACAGTTCACTTCGGCACTGGTTTCAGGAAGGTTCCTGTACAAGGCGGAGTCAGTCTAGTGACCTCACACCTTTTGCAGAGACCACTGGTACAGTGCAGTACTGCTCCCACTTGGTCCCTTTATTCTACATTCATGTTAGAGTCAGAACCAGAGGACTGCTAGTCCAAGAAGTGGCGCTACTCGATGCAGTGTCAGCTGGAGAGGAGGAAGGAGCTGGCATTGCAATGGGCTCCTCAGTGGCCTTTCTGGACTCCTTGGGCCTATCACTAGATGAAGACATGTGGTTCCAGATCCGTGTCAGTGGCCTCAGTCAGCAGGGGTACTCTCTCAGCGGCCTTAGGGAGATATCCTGCTGGAGGATATCCTATGTCCTAGCAAAGCACATCAGGGCCACAGATGCCTGCCATTCAAGGCACCAGTGGAGTCCCATTCAGCACTGAGCCCACGGTGCAGACAATGACACCCCGTTTCGGGGAGGACCAGTGGCACCAGATTCCAGGCGTGTCTCTGTGCCCGATATCATCCCCGGCTCAGCGTTCTGGTGCTGGAGGCCACGGGCATGTGCCTTCGGTACCAGTACTGGATGCTGAACATGAAGAAGAAGGGAAGCTGTTGGTCCGTTGTCTTCGTCGTCATCAAATGAGGCTGTATCGAGGTCAGTGACATTATTACCCCTTATGTAGGGTACAGCAAGAGCAGTTGAAGCGCGTGGCTCAGAGTTTGGGTCTGCAAATAGAAGAGGTAGTGAAGGATGCAGAATCTATGGACAGTCTCCTCCACCATGAAAACCCTCTGGCAGATCTTAGCTTCTATTCCCTCCTCCTATTGTTGGGTAGTAGGAAGCCTTCCATGCGGGTACTTGCCCTGTCCAAAGGGTATGAGTACTTATATACACACCCAGAACCAGGCACCTTGGCGGTAGATGTAGCTAATGCTAAGGAGTGCCACTCCTTAGGGCCCCACTCCTAAGTCCAAGGACTCTTAAGAGGCTGGATCTGTTGGGGAGAAAGGTTTACTCGTTGTATAGCCTCCAATTAACGTTTGCAAACCAACAAGTGGTGTTAAGTGTGCTACAAATACTATACATGGGCAACCATGGACAAATTTAAGGAGCTCCTCCTGCCAGACTCTCGGTCCGAATTTGTGGCCTTTGTAGAGGAGGGGGGTGTAATTTCCCATACCTCCATCCAGGCAGCCCTGGACACTGCGTACTCTGCTGTCCGGTCTATGTCTACAAGCATAGTTATCAGATGCAATTCTTGGCTTCGTGTCTGGAATCCCTCCAGAGGTCCAGAAAAAGATACAGGACCTTCCTTTTGATGGTTCCCGCTTGTTTGCAGATCAAACTGATTTCAGGCTTCATAGTTTAAAGAACACAAGGACCATGTTAAATTCCTTGGGCCTTCACATGCCTACGACTCAGCAGAGGCATTTCAAGCCTACTCTGCCACCCAGATACTATCCTTCCCATCAGAGGCAGGAGCAGAACAGGAGGGGCAGCAGGCAAAGTCTCATTCACCCCCTAAGTGTTTATTAGTGCTCCCACTCCCACTACTAACATCAGGCCCACTCTTCCAGGCAGTTGCCAGTGCCTAGGAGGAACTTTTGAAGGTGCACCCAAGGACAATGCACCTTTCTCCCTCTCAGATCCTGTCCCTGTGTTTGGGGCATGATTGTCTGATTTTTTTTTTTTCCCTGTACAGGTAAGTAACCACTTTCAGGCTCTCTCCACAGGCACTGCGGTGGAGAATACTTTGGCAGGGACCTCTCAGGGAAGAAATCAGAAGGGAACACCATCTACCGGAAGGCATGGGATGCGTAGTCCTAGGGATGGGGGTTTCACAATCACCTCCCCGAAAAGAAGACGACAGGTGGGGAACTCCCTCTTAAGAGGGACTGTGTCATCCATCTGCCATCCAGATCTGCAATCTTGAGAAGTGTGCTACTTACCAGGAGCTCGCATTCAGGATGTGACCGAGTCTTCCAAAACTGATCAAACCTTTGGATCGCTACCCCTTCCTGCTTCTCCATATGGCCAAGAATGACCTTGAGTGGGTCACTGCAGATTATGTAGCGCTGGGAAGAAAGATGAAGGAATTTGAAGCACAAGTGGTGTTCTCATCCATCCTTCCTGTTAAAGGAAAAGGTCTGGGTGGGGATCGTCGAATTGAGGAAGTAAATGCGTGGTTGTGCAGGTGGTGTCAGAGAGAGGGCTTTGGTTTCTTCGACCATGAGACTCTGTTCTGGGCACAAAGATTGTTAGGAAGAGATGGGATCCACCTAACCAAGAGAGGAAAGAGCATCTTTGCAGGAAGGCTTGCAAACCTATTGAGGATGGCTTTAAACTAGGTTCGTTGGGGGACGGTGACCAAAGCCCTGAGGTAAGTGAG
>CM057845.1:54034373-54045559 GCA_030068395.1 Apalone spinifera
GGCAATGCAGTATGGGAAGGAGGTGGACAGCCCTTGGTGAGGAAAGAACAAGTTGGGAACTATATAGAAAAGCTAACCATACACAAATCCATGGGCCCAGATTTAATGCATCTGAGGGCACTCAGGAAGTTGGCAAATGTCATTGAGGAGCCTTTGGCCATTATTTTTGAAAACTCGTGGAGATCGGGAGAAATCCAGGATGATTGGAAAAAGGCAAATGTAGTGCCCATCTTTAAAAAAAGGAAGAAGGACAATCCAGGGAACTACAGATTGGTCAGCCTTACCTCAGTCCCCGGAAAAATCATGGAGGGGATCCTCAAGGAATCCATTTTGAAGCACTTGGAAGAGGGGAAAATGATCAGGAATAGTCAACATGGATTCATGAAGGGCAAGTCGTGCCTGACCAATCTGATTAGCTTCTATGGTGAGGTAACTGGCTCTGTGGATATGGGAAAGTCAGTGAAAGATGATATACCTTGACTTTAGTAAAGCTTTTGATACGGTCTCCCACAATATTCTTGCCAGCAAGTTAAGGGAGTATGATTGGATAAATGGACTGTAAGATGGATAGAAAGCTGGCTAAACTGTCGGGCCCAATGGGTATTGATCAACGGCTTGATGTCAGGTTGGCGGTCGGTTTCTAGCAGAGTGCCCCAAGGATCAGTTCTTGGACCAATTTTGTTCACATCTTTATTAATGACCTGAATGAGGGGATGGATTGCACCCTCAGCAAGTTTGCAGATGACACTAAGCTAAGGGGAGAGGTAGATACACTGGAGGGCAGGGATAGGGTCCACAGTGACCTGGACAGATTAGAGGATTGGACCAAAAGAAATCTGATGAGGTTCAACAAGGACAAGTGCAGAGTCCTGCACTTGGGACGAAATAATCCCAAGCATTGTTATAGGTTGGGGACTGAATGGCTAAGTAGCAGTTCAGCAGAAAAGGACCTGGGGATTATAGTGGATGAGAAGCTTGCTATGAGTCAATAGTGTGCCCTTGTAGCCAAGAAGGCTAATGGAATATTAGGGAACATTAGGAGGAGCATTGCCAGCAGATCCAGAGAAGTGATTATTCCCCTTTATTCGGCTCTGATGAGGCCACATCTGGAATATTGTGTCCAGTTTTGGGCTCCCCACTATAGAAAGGATGTGGACGCGTTGGAGAGAGTCCAGCAGAGGGAGACCAAAATGATTAGGGGGCTGGAGCGCATGACCTATGAGGAAAGACTGAGGGATTTGGGTTTGTTTAGTCTGCAGAAGAGAAGAGTGAGGGGGGATTTGATAGCAGCCTTCAACTTTCTGAAGGGAGGTTCCAAAGAGGTTGGAGAAAGGCTGTTCAAAGTAGTGACAGATGGCAGAACAAGGAGCAATGGTCTCAAGTTACAATGGGGGAGGTCTAGGTTGGATATTAGGAAAAACTATTTCACTAGGAGGGTGGTGAAGCATTGGAATGGGTTACCTAGGGAGGTGGTGGAATCTCCATCTCTGTAGGTTTTTAAATCTTGGCTTGACAAAGCCCTGGCTGGGTTGATTTAGTTGGGATTGATCCTGCCTTGGGCAGAGGGCTGGACTTGATGACCTCCTGAGGTCTCTTCCAGTTCTATGATTCTATGACCCGGGTCACGTCAGACAAATGGGTTCTAGACACACTAAAGACGGGATATTCTATCCAGCTTTTGGCTACTCCGCCTTCCCATTCCTGTGCCCCATTCCTTTTCGGGGACTCCTCTCACAAGCAACTCCTGCGACAGGAAGTGCAGACACTCCTCAAGGGAGGGTCAGTAGAGGAGGTCCCTCTTGAGTTCAGGAGCGTTGGTTTTTATTCCTGTTATTTCCTTATTCTGAAAACCAAGAGCAAGTTACATCCCGTATTAGACCTACACAGTCTAAGCAGGTACCTGAAAAAATTAAAATTCCATATAGTGTCTTTGGCCTCAATTATCACTTCCCAGGATTCGGGAGACTGGTATGCTGCCCTCGATCTCAAGGACGCTTATTTTCATGTGGCTAGAGTTCTGGCTCACAGAAGGTTCCTTCGTTTCATAGTGGGTGGGTCCCACTGTCAGTTCAGAGTGTTACCTTTTGGCCTGTCTGCTGCATTAAGGGTCTTTACAAAGCGCATGGCAGTGATGGCAGCATTCCTATGGCGCAAAAGGGTCCAGATCTTTCCTTACCTAGATATCTGGCTGATCCAGGGACCCTCCGAATTGATGGTCAGGGCTCATGTATATCTGACCATGGCCACCTTCAGCTGATTAGGCCTCTTGCTGAACCCTCATAAGTCAGCCCTGTCGCCTACACAGATCATAGAGCACGTTTGAACTCCCAGGCAGCCAGGGCCTCTCTTCCCAACCCCATTTCAAGAACATGTGCAGACTGATATGGGGTCTGGGAGCCCCACCCTGTTGCAACAGCCAGGGCCTGCCTGAGTTTGTTGGGGCACATGGCTTCCTGCACCCATGTTATTCCTTTCACCACGCTTCATCTCTGTCCGCTACAGATGTGGCTAGCCAGTATGTACAAGCCATCTCGTCACCATCTGGACAGAGTGCTAACCGTCCCACAGTTGGTGATAGATGTCCATCAGAGGTGGCTGACAGAATGTGTTCCGTGGGTTCTGTTCTATTCCCCTTGGCCTACCCTGACTTTAGTAACCGATGCTTCAGACTTGGGGTGGGGCGTGCATTTGGGTGGTCTCAGGACTCAGGGAGTCTGGTTGCAGGCAGAATGTGCAATGCACATCAATGTAAAGGAACTCAGGGCCATGAAATTGGCATGTGTGGCCTTTTTGGGCAAAATCAAAGGCAAGTGTGTCTTTGTTCACACGGACAACACCACGGCGATGTTTTATATTAACAAAGAGGGTGGGGCTCACTCTGCTCCCCCATGCAAGGAAGTGATGTCGCTGTGGCAGTTGTGTGTGCACAAGACATACTTGGTGTCTTACCTGCCAGGGTCTCAGAACTCTCTGTCAGACAACTTCAGCCACTCATTTCAAACTCACAAGTGGTCCCTCAGGTGGCAGGTTGTGCAGTAGCTTTTCCATAGGTGAGGTAGTCTCCATTGGACCTCTTCGCCACAAAGGGGAACAGGAAGTGTTGGGCCTTCTGTTTCTACCTGGGCAGAAGTAAGGGCTCCCTGGATGTTGCCTTCCAAATTCGCTGGAGAGGGTGAGTTTTGAATTATAGTCCTATCCTCCAAAACTCTTACAACCCTCAGGCTTGGTATTGTCCACAAACTTAATAAATGTGCTCTCAATGCCATTATCTAAATCATTGGAGAAGATATTGATCCAGAACTGATCCCTGAAGAACTCCACTTGTTACGCCCTTCCAGCATGACTGTAAACCATTGGTAATTAATCTCTGAGAATAGTTATCCAACCAGTTATACACATTTGTAGCCCTTCAGAGGTGATCTTCATCCTTGTGTTATGCCATTGAGGCCTTATATTGGATTGTGTGGGGTTGGACTTTGGTACCCTGCCTTTTGACCTCACCACCATAGGTGACCCTACAAGGAGCAAAGGACTCCAGATGACATTACTCTTAGGGTCTTAGGCTTACGTAAGCTTTCCAAGATTCTGATGATCTAGAAATCTCTACATGTATCCAAAAGAGAGAGTTTAGTGGATTCCTGATGAGAGTTCACACTGCTCAGTTCTCCAATTCCTGTAGCCCATATGAACTTCAGTCCCTTTCACCTGTCCTATTTCAGCAGCTGCTATAATGATGGATGCATCCTTGTGAAAATGGGGAACACATCTAGACACACACATGGCCCACAGCAGCTGGATGCCTCAGGAAATCAATTTGTACATCAACCTCCTGGAATTCAGGGAAGTTATATATGCCTGATTCCAGTTTCTACCACTAATCAGAGGCAAACACAAAGCTCGTGATGGGCCGCATATCATTCATCTTGGAGAGGTAAGATCCCACTCCATCTGTCAGACTTTCCAATTTTTGCATACACAATGAGAGAGTCATCACAGCATTTGGAGTTCAGAACGTCACTACACATACTCAGCAGGCAGTTCTCAAAATCACAAGTGAAAGAGCAATCCCATCAGACTTCACCACGTATTCAAGCAATGCAACATCCTTCAAATAGACCTGTTTGAAACAGCAGTAAGTATGGAAATGTATCCGGTTCTTCTTCAGAGGAAGGTTGGGTCATTGATCCGTAAGGAATGCCTTTCATCTTCAGTGGTTGTTGGATCCACTGTACTCATTCTCTCCGACACCTCTAATCTCCTACTCAAAATAAAAAAGGACAAACCCAGAGCTACTATAATAATCCCAACCTGACCCTAATGAATATGGTTTCCTTATGTAATACGGCTGGGCATTCATTCACAAATCATTCTCTAGGTTGTTCTTCATCTCCTCTCTGAGGAACATAGGAAGAGCCTTCACCTAAACCTTGAATGTTTTTTGCCTCAAAAGAATAGCTGGTTGATAGTTAATGGGATTAAAAACAACCTGTAATGGGGTGGCACCCACCTCTCAGAAGTGCCTCTTGGTTGAATGGGTGTTTACTGAAGTTTTTTTAATTTCTTCATTCATGGTGCCTGTCAGGTTGCTACTACACAGCAGAAATCTTTGTGCCACGTTTCCTTACAAAAGTGGACAAATTTGTCTGTTACTGTGTTCTCAAAACACATTCCACCGACAGCCTCATTGCTGCTGTCACATAGACTACATCTTAGCACTAAAAAACTCAGAGCTCTTTCTGATTTCCATTAGTACCCATCTGGCATCCATTGCAGCTTTCCATTCTTCGATAGAAGGTTATTTCATATTGGTCCACCCCTTCATGGGCTTGGAAATCTTTCTGCAAATCAAACATCTTACTCTGGTTTGGGAGGTCAATATGGTTCTTAAACATCTTATAAAATCTCCATTTGAACCAATGGCTACCTGCTCACTTGTAGGGAATAATTCTGGACACTCTGGATGCAGGTGAAAACAAGCTGAAGATTTATTGTACACCAGCTGGTGGAGTGTCCCTCAGAGGTTAACATGGTGAACAATAGTTAATCAAAACATTACAGTAGATTATATAGGCAGCAGATAGGCAGAGTGGAAGCGATTTGATAGGGTCTGGAGGCAAGACGTAAATAGCACATAAGCCAATAAACTACGAAGGTTACACAGCATCTCCTCCCATTGCCAATTAAACATCTTATCAATAATACAGGTAGTTATTCCTAACAAGCTAAATAAACTAACATAAACAAGACAAGCATTTTAATGGAAACTTTGTCTATTGAAATTATGATGCATCTACTGTGAGATGATACCACCTCATGTTGGCGTAGTCCCTGGGTCTCAGACTTATCTAGGATTAAAGGAGACGGTGAGAACGACTTCAACTTCCGAAAAGTTTGTTTTGGTACCAGCCAGGGTCCTATCAGAGTGATGCCCTCTTGGAATGTGGTTGCCAGGGCGACCAGGGTTATGTTAGCTGCTTCTTCTGTGTGTTTCCAGGCCTTGCCTCAAACTTAGGATTTTAATAGGGATTCTTAGCAGAATACCCTGGACTGTCTCAGTTTACCCCTACATCACTCCTCCTTTTTAAAAATGAAAACAGCATTTCTGGAAGCCATAATGTTGGCTTGACAGAGAAGAGGCCACTTGTTTAATCTGCATTTGGCATTTTTTAAGGGTCTACAAATGAAAAAAAGTTGAAAACTACTATTGTAGCATATTATTAGTCACAATTTAAGTAGAACAGGACAGAGCTCCACCAAAGATTTTTCTTGTTCTGGGTGGCCCAGGCTAAGGTTGCCTCCTCCCGGCACCTCCTCCTACAGTTGGGAGTGGAATCATGGGCCATTTTTATGTTAGATGTTGCAGGGGTACACACACAATTCAGTTTTTGTGTGTTAACCGAAGGAGAAACTCCCATGGTTGTATTGCTTTACAAATACCTTCACATTTTAAAACTAGATATACATTCTGTTTGTGTTTTGGAATTTGAAGCAGTGTATTTTTATAAAGGCTTTTCTGTTCACTGAGTCTGTCTACACTGTAGACAGTGTAGCTCTGCTGTGTCCAAGGAATGCGTCCGCTTTTTTGGAACAGTTTTCGAAAAAGCAGACTCATTCTTTTGGCATCCCTGTTCCAAAAGAAGGGATGTTCCAAAAGAGGAGGTTTTTTCAAAATTTGGCCCCGTGTAGACAGGCCAAGTTTCAGAAAACCCTCTTCCTAAAAAAAAGCAGAAAAAGATATGCAAGTTGCGGTTCGCAATTTGCATATCTTTTTCTGATTTAACGCCGCAGTCTAGACATAGCCTTATTGTGAGGTTCACTTACATGAGGTCCACATGCTACTTCCCTATTTTAAGGATAAGACTCCCAGTAGTTTAGGGTTCTAGGATGCTTTGTAATGCAAATGACTTTTCTTTGACTTTCAGTTTCTAACAGTATGTTTCTATACTGAATATACATTTTCACCCCTTCTATCTTAATTTAAAACATGCTGTTTGGGGCTAGTGAGATATTGGGTTAAAAATGATGTCACATAGCTTTCTTAGTGTTTTTCTTTGCATATTAATTAATAATGTCTTTCTACCAATAAAATATTGACAATATTACATTATTTCATTTTGTACTTCTTTGTTACAGTTGATGCAAACACATGGGCACAAGTTATTGCATTGTACCCAACTTTAGTTGAATGTATCACTTGTTCATCCTCAGAAGTCTGTTCTGCTCTCAAGGAAGCACTAGTTCCCTTTAAGGACTTCATGCATCCACCAGCACCCAAGGTACAGAATGGAGAGTCTTGAAAAAATAAAAACTTTCTTATTTTTGAGAGAAAAGTATCCCAAAAAAGAATGTTTGTTCCCAAGTGAGACTTCTCTGAAGAAATCTCTTGTTGACTAGTACTTGGCAACCAATGTTGACCTCCTTTCAACTATACTAACAAGAGCTTTGTAATTCATGCATACAAGCTTACAACTCAAAGGTTCCAGAGTGAGTAGCAGTGCAAGCCTTTAATAAATTTAACTGACGAGATGGAATCAGTTATAATCTAATGTACTTGCTACCATATATTAACATGGTGACTGAAAAGTGGGCTTATGTATAGCTTGTGGTGTGTGTGTTAATGATGTAATTTAAAAAAAATTCAATTCAGTCAGATTTATTAGGCTGGTGTTTTGCACCCTTTTTTCAAGTGCAAAATTGTACTAAAATTTTATGCAAGATGGTACTGTAACATTCCATATGATTATCTGTAACCATCCTTTGTAAACAAAGGGAACTGATGAACTTGTGTGTATAATAAATGGTACAGTTCTGTATAAAATAGTTGCATTTATTATTTAAATTCTTTTAAAAATATTGATAATGTTAAATTCTTGAAAATGTATTTATTAAGAATATACTAAGTTGTATGTTTGCATTTTTACTTACAATTTGCCTTCTTAAGTGGCAGATATGGTTATTCATATCTGATCATGCAGTTAATTTTTTGCTTATTTGAATGTATCTTATCTCAACAAAGAGATCATATGATGAAAGAGAGCAGCAAACAGCCAATGATCTGCTGATTTCAAATTTTAAAGTAAGTGATTTGAAATGAGTTTGATGTGGAAATGTACTGTAGCACTCCAACTCGACCATACCTCACATCAAAAAATGTGTTTCAGCGTATTCATTTTACGTAAGTCTATCCATTTTTATTTTTGTTTCTGGTGGTAGTTGTCTTGCTTTACAAGAAAGTTTCATCCTTGGGATTTCTCTCTCTCTTTGGCCCATAATGTTGTTGTCATTGTCTTTCAATTATGATCCAAAAGAGGTGATTTCAAATATCTGATATATTTGGCTGTAATTTTTTTGTTTTGTTTCAGTAATCTTAAGCTCTCTGTTTTGCAATGTCTTTTCAACCCAAACAATAATTGTTCTAACCTTTAAGTATAAAATGTGCGTGTGATATAAAATCATGAGAAGTGTATTTTTGAAGATTGTTATTTCATTTAGAAGTGCAGTAAACTTTCTGTCATGAAGTAAAATGTGAACTTTGTTTCCCTTTCATAACTGAAGCAGAATACTTTAAAGTATTTATTTTTTATAAAGTTGATTTGTGACATAGCACATTTTATTCCTGTTTAATGGATTGTTTCAGTAATATTTTACCTATATTTATATATTTATCATCAATGTGAAGAGTTTTAAAATATAGCTTTAAATACATAAAAGTCTAAAGCTAGATTTCTAAATCCACAGCTAGGCACCCGCCTGGTTTTTCTAAAGTGCTCAATTCCACTGTAGGGAATTTGGACTAGATGACCTACCCAGGTTCTTTGCAGGTCTACATTTCTATGATTTTTATGAAGTCAGATGAAGTACTTGAGAGTTGTTGGCTTCTCAGTGCTTTTTTAAAAATTGGGCAGACAACTTCCTATGGATTTCACACATTAAATTTAGGTTCCTGACATTTAAAATATTGTGCAGTTATTAAAAGCAAAGATCATGCATATACTTTTTGTAGGGTATAGGATATGCACTGGTTTATGTGAACAGTTAAGATTTACCAATCCTCCAGGATTGTATTGGAGTCACCAGAATTTAAATATTAATCTGTAAATAATGGTAATGTCATGTGTGAAATTTCCAGGAATATGACTAACCAAAATTTGCAACCCTAGAATACATGTAAAGTTGAAGGAGTTGTTAGTGTATCTTTATGAATTAATCATAATAAGAGAATGTATAAGTGCATAGTACTATTCAACTACAGTTTTGAAAGGCTTCCTCCTTTCATCCTCCGTATTATATTAGTATTATGCTCATTTGAAAAATAGAAGAGAGAGAACTTTCCTTGACGTTTCATTTTAAACTACAGTAAATGCACAACAGGCTTTAAAATAGGGCTACTCAACTTTGGAATCTCTGGGATCCACAATGATACTCAGCACATATCAAGGGACACAACATAAGTGTGGTTGCATATACATGCAAATAGCTTCTTTCACACTGATGGGCATGAATTCAAAGATTAAGGCAGGACTGCACAACATGCGGGACCCATTTAAGTCAGTTTTGGTGATATTAATAAAATCTATCCCATATAGCTATTAGAGAAAATATCTGGCTACAAAATAAAGCTAGAGAAGATACTAGTTTATCCAAGCTTGAAAAAAGAATTTCATACAACTTTGTTCAGAGTAGTGAACTAGGTCTTAAAGCAGGACTACTCAACATGTGGCCCGTGGCCCATTTGTTTGCGGCCCGCGGTGCGGACTGCGTTGGTATGTGTTTTAGTAGTTAAATTCCTGGACTGTTGTGAAGCTAAAACAAAAAAGTAGTCAATATAATGGTCTTCTGTTAATATGCATTTTAGTAGTTAAATTCCTGGACTGTCATTACTCATTAAAAGTGCTGTTGTATGGGTGGAAATTGGGTAAATATTGCAATATTTTAGTTATTTTTTTAGTGTAAAAGCTAATTTTGCAAAGCAAAAATAATTGTAGTATTGATGAAAGCAACTTATTTTTAGGGACAGGTCTTACTGAATTCAGTGGAAGGATGGTCAGGGCCCATAATGTCACTTTAAAAAAAAAAAGGACAATCTTATTTAGAATGATCTATTTTAGCTAGTCAGAGCTTATTTTTTTAATTCTTATTTATTTTATTTGAGAAATCAGGCTAAAAGTATGTCAACCCCAGCAAAGGATAACAGTATACAGTGAACTTTCTTCAGCTTGATCTGTATAAAACATAATGTTTTATTTTTCTGTATGCTTTGCTTCTAGAACTTAGTAAACTTTATCTCCTCGGGGTAGGAGGCAAACCTTTTAAGAAACACTTAAAACTACCCTTCTATTAGCTTATTTTTCTTACTCTTTAGTCACCAAATTTTGATTCTTATAGCTTTGTACATCTGGAACTCACCTTAAAGCAGAGGTTTAATCTAGTCAGACATGCATACCTTTCTTTTATACTTGATTATCTTAGGAAAGCTAACCACTTAAGCTTTTCATTTAGAGGGATGGCTGTTCGCAATGGATGAAAGTCAGCCTCTTTACAATGTCATCTTGCTCATTTAAAACTCTAGTATTATTTACTTTTGAAATATTGCTTCCTTTTCCTTTTATTTTATCACTATATATTGTAATAAAGATTCTGTCCAGCCTCCTTCAAGAAATATCTTTGTCAGTACAAATGTAAATCCTGAAACTGCACATACATACGATAAGTTTAATTTTATATACATGAATAGCCCCATTCACATGATGTAAAGTATGTGCATAATAAATTTTTGGAAGGTGTCGGACCCTAACTTGTTTGTTAGTCTAAAATGCACTGGATGACCAAAAGTAGCTGAGGAGTTGGGATAATTCTTGAGGATAAACTTCTTGAGCATCTAAGACTCTAGAGTCTAGAGGAAATGTCTTACAGTAATTATTAAAATTTATTTAAACAATAAAATTACTAAATGCAGTCACCCCTCCCAAAAGTTATTGGAAGCAGGGAGTGAAAGTTTAAAAGTCCTGCAGATCCATTGAAAGGAATAAACACAAGAGATACTGGAAGATTGGGGAGGGCTTACCTCATCTCCATTCCTCAGATGTTGCAACAATATGAGCAAGACTTCAAGTTTGCAAAGAAACATGGTTTATCTAATAAGTAAAAGGGAGTATATACCCTAATTTCAGTTTCCGTTCTGAACATAAGCTCTGGATGGAGAAAGACTGCCACAACTTTCACTTTTTTAAAGTGTATTAACTATTATGTTGAGTATCCTGATACCTAGGAACGAAATATGAATAGGCATAATATTTATATTTATTAAAACAAGAAATAAGATCTTAAAAGACTGCATTATATTTTTGCTCAGATCAAAAGGCATTTCTCATCTCATCCAGAAATGTAGGCAGGTAGTTCCCCAACTATCCTTTTGTCCTTGGCGACAAGTGTTGGAAAATGTACTACGGAAAATCACAAACTGTGGGTTGGGTCTGCAGGTGCAATCAGTAACTTAATTCAGCTCCCATTATAGTTAATGGAAGTTTTGCTGTTAACTTCAGTGGCTACACATTCTCACTGAGAGATTATGAAAAGCCCATTCTTTATTATCTGGCTCTTTGGAACTTCTCATTTAGGAATAGCTCAAGCTTTAAGAACATAAGAACGGCCGTACCGGGTCAGACCAAAGGTCCATCTAGTCCAGT
>CM057845.1:54048572-54059935 GCA_030068395.1 Apalone spinifera
AGCACATGGCACACAGACACACATGAGCTCCATGGTAAGCCACTGAATGGCATTCAGGGGGTTAGCAGGCAGGGAGCCTGCCTGAGGGTTCTTCTGGGCTGTTGCCTGGGAGCTGCCTAAAAAAAGTACCTTCTGGACACAGCCTGCACCTGGCACCCCAGCTACATCCCCCATCTCCCTGGCCCAGGTCACAACCATCTCCCAGACCCTTCACTTGTTCCTATATCCCTCCCCCTGGTCAGAATCCTCTCCTGCACCCATATCCATCCCAGACCTTGCACATACTAAGCCTCATTCTGGTAATTTACTGAAAAAACAAATTCTTGTTCTCACCTGTATAGCACTAAAGCATGGTGTATAGATTTGTATTGCTTTCCTAGGAAATTTCTCCAAAGAAGTCCAGTTTATCATTTCTAAGGGAAATGTTTAAACCTACATATAAATCACTGCATGTTATAACAATTTTTGAAAGTATTTTTTTACTGTTTTGTTTTAGTTAAGCCTTATGCCCTTTCTTTTACATAGAAACATTCACTGACTGAAGACTCCATTGTTACAAATCACCTCTAATACTAACAGAATGATGAAATTCACAAGTAAACAGTTTGAGTAATTTGCATCTTTTCTCCCTCTTCTATTGAATAGTATTTTATTGGTTTCTGATCCTAGGAAAAACTGAATACGTCAGAAAACCATTAGCGATCCATACCCAAGCACCACCAAGAATTAAGCCCCAAACTACTCTTCCCACTGTCCTCTAGTGCTAAAATAATCTTTCATTTTTATTTAAAAAATCAAGAATTTTATTCAACTCTTCTGAAAAGTTGTTAATATGCTACTTGTGCCTTAATATGTCTTTATTTGGAGATGAGTCTGTAAATAGAAATGTTTAAAATGCTTTAACTTCAGACTACCCTATATCAGCTTTTTACTTATTGAGAGCTCTGTAATTCTATTCTAGAAATACACCTTCTCTAATTATTCAATTTTTAAATGTTTGCAAGTAAAAACACATTCCCTATGTGGTGACACTTAACTGAGTGATACCAAATACAATTCTTTGAACAGGAAGAGGAGGAAGAAAAAAAAATTGATATGGATCTTGTCCCCAAAAGTACAAAGCCTCATTGTGGTGTTCTGTTTATATAATAATAAAATCATGGGGGCTAAGGAGTTATTATTGTACAAATCCTTTTTTCTCTAGTACACTTCAGAATATAATAGTCATCTTGTTTCATGTATAATGTCACTTTATCAGTTTAATGGAAGAATTTTATAGGATTGTAGTTCGAACCAAACTTTAGTTGTCGAACTAGTTGAACCAAAATTGTAGTTCAAACCAAACTAATGCATCCCGGCGTACACTTCCTGGTTCAAATCAGCTGTTGATCAGAGTAACGCGCCGGCTAGATCATGCTAATGAAGCGCGGGATATTTAAATCCCCACTTCATTAGCAATTTCAGTCACCTACATGTGCATCCCTAGCTCGAACGAGGGAGCAAGTATAGACGTACCCTTACAGAGCGCCTGTTGAGTCAATTCACTCCTCTGTACCCCTCTCTAAGGATGTTTAAATGCAGGTCATTAGCTAATCGTGTAGTCGATACAATTTGTATCGACTACATGATTAGTTGATAAAGGGAAACACACTGTCCCAGCCCGGCTCCTACTGCATTTAAACTGAAGAGCCGCAGCGGGGGTAGCTCCTGAAGCCGGCACGAGCCAGAACTGTGCAGTCCCAGCTCGCTCCAGCTCCGGGACCACTGCGGCTCTGCCTCCCCTGCTCCCACCTTGTATGCATGCACTGCGGAGACAGTGCTGGGAAGAACCAGTTTTTAAGCCAGCTCCTGATCTCCCCCCACCCTTGCTGCCTCTAATAGAGAGGCAGCAAGTGGTTGGAAGCGAGTAGTCGAGTATTCACTACTCAACTAGTCACTTACATCCCTACTCCTCTCATGTAGAGTTCTAAGGATATATGTGCGTCAGCGCAACCCACCTTTAATTTCCTTCTGACTTTCTAAAGATTACATCACGGTGCTCTTGATATTTATCTAATGTATTTTTCTTTTCTTCTGCCCTTTTTCGGAGCTATTTTTATTCAGAGATTGTCAACTTGCTTTTATTTTGCAAAATAGTCAAGTATCGTGTAAGTCAAACACCTGTTTTGATGATCTGCTCATCACCTTGGCAGCTTTATCCTCCAGCACTTTGGGTCTAATGCTGGAATCACAAACCTTGCTTTCCAATCTACTGGATTTCTTTGTTTACATTTGAAGTAAAAGTTTCCACCCAGGACTACTGATTCTGGACTGCCAAGGCTCTTCATCACAGGTCCAAGAGGCTGTGTCGGGAAGTTGAAACTTTTGGTCAAACAAACCTATTCCTATCTGAGCAGCCCAGACTAGAGTAAAACTAAGCCCGTAGAGTATTTTTGAGTTCTGTTTGTTGTTGTTTTTGCTACATCTCAGCTATCCACCCACTGATGCATATTGATAATTTTCAGTCACCCAGAGTTGCCAGCTTCATGTAAAACTTTCTCCAGGTGGTACTTACTGGAATAGCCACAGGAAAAAATGGACTCTCCATTGCAATATATTGGCTGTGTCACAATTATGGTAGGACATTCCTCTGAGCCTGCCCTACAGATATTGCTTATAGAATCTCCTCTACCATGGGACTGGGCTGCAGTTATTTACTCACATGCTCATGAGTAAGGTTGCATGTCTGTCATGGATTTTGTGACTTTCTGTGATGTCCATGACTTCTGCAGTGGCTAATGCAGCTGGCTGCAGGACTGCCCGAGCAAATCAAGGAGCTCTGGGCTAGCCACACCAGGCTCTGCTAGGGCAGTTTAGATGTGGGAGGGAGTTCAGGCTTGGGTAAGAAGTTGGAATGTGGGACGGTATTTACCTTGGGGAGGGTTCTCAGAAGTGGCCAGCATGTCTTTGCAGCTCCTGGTGGGGGGCAGAGGAATAGGCCAAGGTAGCTTCTTTGTGTTCTGCCCCTGCCATGAACTCTGCCCCTGCAGCTTCCATTTGTTATGGTTCCTGGCCAACTATGGGGGATATAAGCACAGTTCATGGTGGGGGCAGCATAATGTGCCCTCTTGGTCCTCACTCCATGTAGGAGCTGCAGGGACATACCGGCTGCTTCTGGGGAGCTCCACGCAACCGGTAAGGAGCCAGTGCGTGCTTCCCTCCAGCACCTGCTGCACCTCTGCTCCCCAAAGAGTGGTCCCAGCCTGAGTGTTAGTTAGGGGTACTCAGAAAGTCCCCAACTTAAGAATGCGTTGTGTTCCAAAAATTGGTTTTAAGTCGGTTGTTTTGAAATTGGAATACATTTTCCCATAGACACAAATTTAAATGGTAGTTAGGTTCCTAGGCTAGCCCACAAAAGCTTATTATACCTATAATGTGCTGAAATACCATATTTTTGCAATGGAAAAATAGTAAAATAGCTTTTTATCTAACCTTGGATTCTGGTGCTTGAGGAATGGTAGATTTAAATAATGGAAGCTGAGGAGATAGGTGAAGATTCTGAAGGGGACTGCTGGGCATCCCCCGACCGCTCTATACATGCACACCACAGTCACTACGCCAGCTCCTGAAACCAGCCTGATCACCCAGCCCCCACTCACTAGAAGGCAATGAGCCATGCAGCTGGCAGCTAGAGAGAAGTGGTGGTTTCCCCTTCAAAGCGCTGCTCTCCAGCTGCTGGCTGCACAACCATCCCCTGCTTCTCCAGAGTCTTCCGGCCAGCACTTGCACTGCTCGCCACCACCTGTACCTCTTGCCTGCTCCCCTTGAGGCCAGGCTTGTCCTTATCCATAGGCAGAATACACAGCTGCATTGGGTATCAGAAAATTTGATGCACCTCTGTGTCTTATTGTCCACCCACTCCTTCCTATTCCTGTTCTGTGGCTCTGCTTCCTCCGGTAAGGATCTAGTTAACTTAAAAGTGGAAAAAGCCTGCCAAGCCTATTGGCAAAACACTGAACCTTTGAAAGAACTATTCAAGTGGTAACGAAGCCATTTAACGGGCATTTGGAACCCAGAGGTATATGCTGTCAGTTTCTGAATTTGCTGTATCTAAAGGACCTGATTTTAAAATTTGCTTTAAAAATATTTCATTAGTGTGTTGCTGAAAATTATTAAATCACATCTCTAATCACATCACCCACCCACTACTGGGGCATAAGTTTAATAATATTGTATAGAGCCCCAGAAATCTGAAGGATGCCCCTGCCTGAGGTAGCAGGTAAGCTTTTGTTTGTATGTGCAGAACTTTGTAATTCTGGGAGTGCCTGTACAGTAGAAAGTAATGCACAGATCAGGAGCTGCGAATTTTTGTTTACTGTCCATTACCTGTCCCTGACTTTTACTAAAAATACCTGCGACTACAATATAGCCTTACTCAGGAGGCATCTGTTCAAAATTTTGCTCATCATATTCTAGCCATAACTTTAGCCTAATTAGTTAGCAAAAGGATGGCCTAATTGTGTTCCACAGAAAACATGGCTCCACCTTCACTTGTCTAAAGTAGTCTTATTTCCATCTCTTTCATGCCATTAGTCTCTCTCTTGCCTCCAAGCCTCATTCAATTATGGTGATAAAAGGCCTCATACTCTGGATGTCCACTGGGCATTTAAGTTACAGTTTTTATGCAGCCAAACCTATCAATAAGTTCCCTGAACTTTAGCAACATAAGAGGGAAAAACCAAAGACCAGTTATCACAGCTCAGAGGCTGTGCAGATGAATTAAACTGTGTATCATGACTTATCATTTAGCCATCCTTCTGGAGATACTAGTGTACACAAGTGAATCATGTGCAGTTTCCATAGCTGCCTTTGCACTGCCGTCTTCATTGAATTTTGCAAGTTCTGCACATGCATTAGACAACTCTTCCCCCTCAGTTGAAGTCTGCCTCAGTTGCAATGCCTTCTAATAATTTGGCACTGAAAGCTAATGTTCATTTTGGTAGCATATGCTCACCATGCACTCCTCAGCACCCCTTTCAAAAGTGGAAATAGGCATAGGTGACCTCAACAAAGAAAGAAGTTACTTTCTTCAAAAGTGTTGTATCTTCACATTGAAATGTTTCCATCTTCTTTCTTCCCTTCACTATCTTGGGTTAAGAATTCTTCAATTAATGGAAGCTACAGAAGGTGTCAAGGCCACAGTCCGTTTTATATCTTTGGAATCTTCTATCATGGAATAAGGGGATGGAGTCTAAATGGCCCTCATGGCCACTGCTCACTAGAAGGTTCTAGAGGCTCATAGAACAGATCCCTCAACCTCATAAGTGTGACTATATGTAGAGACTTCCCATCATATTAATAATACCTTGTTCCTTTTTTAATTGTTTTTGAGTTTCCATTTTCCTTTCCTTTTCAGTTGCCTTAGATTCTCAAGCTAAAAGGAAAAAGTTGCTTTGATTCTCAGTGTGTTGAAATTTGGAAGATTTTACTAAATATACATGATGAGTTTTTAGTGATATGTGGCTATTCATGTACTATTATAGAAAAATAGTAATTAATTATATGCAACATGCTGCAATTACTTTGGAGTAGACACGGCTAACAAACCAGCCAAATCTTCATCATGGAGAAACAATTTTCTAGCATTATTTGTATTTCTCCAACTGTGATAAAAATTCAAATCCCTCTCTGTGGAAGTGAAGGTCATCATCTTTTTACCCTATCCAAGAGATATGAATCTTCTAATATGGAAATTGAAAATTGTGTTTGCCCTGGTATCTTATTAACTCATGTCATTAAGCCATAGAATGTATAAAATTGTGAACTTTTTCAGTATACTGATTAATTGATTTAAAAGAAAGGTCATTAAAAGGAAAGGAATAAAAAGAAATAAGCATTGGCATATAGCAGTTTATCATGAAAAATATATAAAAATGAGTTAGCCTTGGGGAAAAAAGTACAGAGAAGGTCAACAAAAATGGGGAGTATGGAACGGCTTCCATATAAGGATAGATTAAAAAAACTGGAAACTGGTCATCTTAGAATAGAGATGATCAAAGGGGTGATATAAGAAAGGGTTATAAAATCTTGAATGGTGTGGAGAAAAAAATGTAGGAAATAATTTGCTCTATTCACCTTACTGGTCATTCGTATGCTAGTCATAGAATTTAAGGCCAGCAGGGACCACTCGATCATTTAGTCTGCCCTCCTGTATATCACAGACCATCAATACACACTAAACCCAACAACTGAAATTAGACTGGAGTGTGTATTACATCCCTCTGGAGAAGAAACTACTGTGTGCCTAGGCAGAAAATGGAAGGGTTGGAGATGTACCAATTTCTGAGGCCCCTGCAATCAGAGGGAATGAAGTGAATTATACCCAGATAGTCCTTGCAACTCCTTCCCCCCCTCCCTCCCCCAACCCAGAGGAAAGCAAAATTCCCCAGGTCAATTCCAAGAACCTCACAGAGAAATCAGGTCCAATGTCACATTTCTGATATCCTGGAGGAAGAGGATTTTAAAAACAAAACAAAAATACATTTGGGATTTTTGAGGGGCTTTTTTCTAGCTCTTTGAAAACTCTTTCCCCCTGCAAGTCCTCATGGGAGGCTGTTCCAGAAACTTGTTCCTCCAAGGATTAGAAACTACCTAATTTGAAGCCTAAATTTATTCATGGCCTCTATATACTCACTTGTTGTGCTAACTCTGTTTTGTAGGCTTAGTAACTCTTTCACCCTCCCTGGAATTTACTGCTCCTATATTTTTAAAGTACTGTTATATTCCCTTCTAGCCTTTTTCTGGACAAAGCAAACCAAACTCTTCCAGTCTCCTCTCGTAAGTTTTTCTATTCCCTGATCATTCCAATAGTTATTCTCTGTAATTGTTCCCATGTGAATTCATGATTCTTAAATATGGGTGAGCAGTATAGCACACAGTAGTCCAGAAATTGAAACAACTTTGATATTGTACTGTGTAAGTGATCATGAAATACAGACGATGTATTGTTTTCAAGAAAGAGTAAAGTTTTCTAAAAATTTCAGTAACATAGTTTGGAAAAAGCATATTTGTCCAACATATTGAGTGCTGTTGGTCGTCATTCTTAGTAGAACTTGGTAGAAATATATTCTCTTTGCAATAGATATCTCCTCTTTATTCTTCATGTTCTTTTACATATAATTGATCCAAATATTATAGTGACTCTGGAGGCATTCTTTCCTATTTTTTTTTATAAAACTAAAATTCAAAATAGAGAATTTATAAATGAAGTCCACTTTTATTACATCTGTTATTCTTGTGTGTTCTTATCAGGCCTAGCACTGTGATAACATAAGGTATGTCTATATAGCAATTAAACACCCAGAGCTGGACCAGGTCAGTTGACTTGGGCTTGTGCTATAATATTGCTGTTTAGACATTGTAGCATTGGCTTTGGCTCAAATGAATGGTCTGCACAGGAATTTTTAGTCCTGCAGCCTGAGTTAGCTAATCCAGGTCTGCCATGGCCATCCTGCAGGTCTTTTATTTCAATATAGACATAGCCCAAAAATGCCTTCCCCTACAGGTTGAACCTCTCAAGTTCAGAACCCTCGAGACCTGACCGATTCCAAATGAAAGAATTTTCTGGACCACATGAAGTCAGTATTGTCTAGCAGCATTACCAACACTTCCTCTGTTTACTGTGCTGTTAGAAGACCGTTCGGGTAAATTAGAGCTAAATAACAGCACAGAACACTGAAAGCTAGGACTGGTGGCTATAAACAAACTTTATGGGACCACAAGAAATTTGGTCACACCCATGAAAAGTAGACATCCAGCTAACTAAAATCTTTTGGAATGACATGTTTCTGGACCAAAATACAGGACTATGTAGCACTTTAAAGACTAACAAGATGGTTTAATAGGTGATGAGCTTTTGTGGGCCAGACCCACTTCCTCAGATCAAATAGTGGAAGAAAATTGTCACAACCACATATTCCAAAGGATACAATTAAAAAAATGAACACACATGAAAAGGACAAATCAAATTTCAGAACAGAAGGGGGACAAGAGTGTTCTGGATTAGAGGGGTTCAACCTGTAGCACAACAAATTACATGACTAATATTTTAAACATGTAATCTCAAGTCTGTTAGAAAAATATATCAATTCAGAATTCTTGACTGCACTTATTTTCTCTCCATATAAAAAAGTTTTCCCTGTTGGACGGCAGAATGTTCCTTCAGGCGACAGAATGACTTCATCAGCGTCAACAGGCTTTCGTAGCCAAGTGAAAACAGCCAGAGATACAGGGGTAGGCAAGTGTAGCAAGCAGAGGCTCTAGTTTGTTTTATAATCAAAACAATTCTGTAGTATTGTCACTTTTTTAAAAATTTAATCTTAAAATCTGAAGTTTCCTGATTTGTATACTGATTTATACAGTTTGGAAGAGTCTTTTTTCACAATGGAGTTATTTATGAAGCTTATTGCTTTGTTTAGTACCCCTGCACAATTGCATAAAATGAGGTTCTGTGTTTCCTCAGTTAATCTATTCCTGTATAGTAATTTTCATTTTCTTTGCTGGCTTCAATTATCAGATTTATTGAATTAATTCACTGAATCTGTGAGAGAAATTCTTACCACAATTTTACAGATGGGTGAAATTGAGGCACCAAGGGATAGTGATTTGCCTGATTTCAAACAAGTCTTTTCTAGGACCAGGAACAGAACCCAGCTGTTAGTTGCCATTCCCAGGGTTTGACTATTAAGCTACACTACTTCCATTTTTCCAACCTGAAGCATATATTTTTAAAATGATTTTGATGTCACAAACAAGGTTATGATTGCAACTTATTCCAAAGTTATAAGAACCCCTTTTTCAATGTATGCACTTCCTATAATAGCATGACCTTTTAAAAATGTCTTGTAAAGCAGAGATGGTGAACAGATGGTAGTGTGATATCTGACATAATTATCAATTAAAAAATAGGGAAGGCACATACAGAATGTTGTTTTCCTTGGCTTTTCCCAAGCCTGTCCTTTGAACCATTTGTTTCTTCTGATTTTCTGATGGTAGAAGTGTGGCGGCTACTTGCTGACATGATTTTAGCTTTTTCAACTACAGTGAAACTACACTACACTACACTGGCACAATCTGGGCATCTCTAATAGTTTGGGGGAGTGAAGGGGGGGAGGGTTACGCACTCTGGGTGACATGAATGGTTGGCTGTCCCTGGTCCCGCTCCTTCTGCCTGAGGGGCTCCCCCTCACCTTTCCCAGGGGCCCAGCATGGCTCTCTGCTCTCCTTCCTGCTCTGTCTAATCTCTATATATTAAAAAACAATTTCCTGTAGGACAACTGTGACATCACATCACTCTGTGTCCCGCTGCCCCTCCATCCTCAGACACCCAGCCTCCTTCCTCCCTCTTCCCCAGTGCTCTGGGGTGGGGAAGAGAGGGGAGAAGTTATGAGCCCTGCACCCCCAGCCTAGTCACTCATACTCCACAAATCTGAGACCCCAGCACCTTCACTCTCTGCACCCGCAGCCCCCTCACACATCCCCTGCACCAAGATCCTGCACTCTCAGCCCCCTCACCCCTTTTACTGAGACCCTGCATCCCCAGCCTGCTCCTGCCCCCACCCCCTTCCTCCTGGCCAGACACCCTGCCCCTAGAAAGATTTGTAAAATAATGACCTGGCACTTGGCTATGTCTACACTATAGACCTTACAGCAGCACATCTCTAAGGTCTCCAGTGCAGCCGCTCCATGCCAGCAGGAGAGAGCTCTCCCTCCAGCATAACTAAACCAATTTCTAATGAGTGGTGATAGTTACGTTGGTGCAACTTACATGGGTCCGGGGTTTGTTTGTTTTTTTCTTTCATACCACTGCCTAACAAAAGTTATGCTGACAAAAGGGCTAGTGGAAATGAAACTTTACTGATGCACACACTATGCAGAACGAAACCAAAGTAAAATCAGTAAAATAGCGCTGCAAAACCAAACCAAAGGAAAATAATGACATTGTTCTAAGCTTTCCTGATTTTATCATGAGTCTTACAATGTTAGGTGTTTGTGTTCAAGCCTCAGTTCCTGAGGTTGTGATCTCTTTAAAATGTTTTCATAAAGTTTCTGGCCTTCAGGTTTATGTAGTAAACTGGAAAATGTGATGTGACTAGCCTAAAGGCTCAAAAGACAGAAGAACGAATAGCTATATTGACTTTTTTATACCAGTCTTCTAACTTCTTCAGGCTAGAATTCAGAAATTTTGAACAATGGGGGTATAATCAAAACTTTTGTCCATAGGGTCAGCAGCTGTGCCTGAGTATATACTGGAATTAAGGATTCTGTCATTTTGTGTGTGAGGATAGTGCCTTGCTACTTGTGTAACTGTAATTCAAAAATATAAGCAGCTGTTTTTTAAGGAGATGTTTTTCTCTGTAACTTCAGTTTTAGTGCTGTGCTTTGGTAGTTCTTTTAAGCTGTGAATTGTATTGCCCATTACTACCAATCTTGTAGAGTGATCATCATTTACTTGTTGATCTTTTCAGGAAGATGTGATTTTGTCAAAAATCCAAGTGCTAAATAATCCTGTACTTCCTTTGGTAATTTGTGCTAATGGTGAATTGCTTTCTTTGTTAAAACTTATTTATGCTTGTTTAAATTTCTTGTGCAAAAACTCTTCCAGAAGAGAGTACCTATATTGGCATGTGTGTTTGCGCAAGAACATCTATGCCAATGTACATGCTATCTTGTGCAAGAAAGCTCTGTTGGCCATTTTAACTATAGGGCTTTCTTGCCCAAGAAATTCATGTTGCCTGTCTACACTTGCCTCTTGCACAAGAGGGCTTGTTCCTGAGAGGGAGCATCAGTGTTCTTGTGCAAGAAGCCCTGATTTCATACATTAGAAAGTCAGTGTACTTGTGCAAGAACTTGCAGCCAGTGTAGACACAGCCTCAGTCCAAGGCTTTTCCTCTAATGCTTGAAATAAACTGTTTATGCTCCTGTATCTCTCTTCTCCCATTCGCTGCAGTTGCTGTCTCATAAGAACAGGGCCATGCCTTGTTCATTTCAGACTCCAGCAGATAGCAGAAAATAATCAAGTGGGGGGGGGTTGCGCTGGTTGCCCTGATCCCGGTACGATTGGCCGAGCAGCCTGCTGTAATGATGGACATTACAGCCGCCTAACTTTCTCTGAGGTGCCCCCGTCCTCCCCTCGTTCGTGCTCGCGACATTCCCCTCTAGCCAGCCCTCGTCACCGTCCTGCCCTCACAACTACAGTTCCCAGACGCCCGTGCGCCCGGAAACATGCGCAGAAACGCGCGCCCTGCCCCCTGTTTTCCCGCGGATTTTGTGTAGCTGGAACTAGCGCGGGAAAGTCGCCGCCGCCGCCTCCTGCCCGCGGGAGC
>CM057845.1:54074488-54089253 GCA_030068395.1 Apalone spinifera
TGGGTTGTGGTTGCCAGAATGTAGCTCCCGCACCAGGGAGAGGGTCCCCAGAATGAGCTCAGGGTTGACCTTGTGCAGAACCAGGACGGCAGCTGGCACAAAGTGCTGCAAAAACTGTAGCACGGCCGTGTGGGCCCATCGCATGCCATGGGGCAGCTCCAGCTCCATGGCACCAAGAGAAACGCTGCGGCATCCAAAAAAGCAGGGTAACCACTGCGAGAGCTTTGCTGTCCTCCCTCAAAGAGGTATGCAGGCACGCAGAAGCAGCAGAGAAATGACTGTCTGGGGAGGGGGGTCCCTTTAAGTGCGCGTCTCTGCAAGGCTCCAGCACCAGCACTCAGAAGCAATTGTTGACCTCAAGCATTGCCTGAAGTGGTTCTGGGTAGCCTTTTATGCAAGAGTGTGTCCAATCAGTCTGGACGCTCTCTTTGGAAAAAGCGCATTGCTTTGTCAATGTGCTTTTGTGTGGGGACACGCGCTTTCGGAAGAAGATTTTTTTTTTCAGAAGAGCTCTTCCGAAAATAACGTCTTCTGAAAGAAACCTGCAGTCTAGACATTGCCTAAAACAGAGTCATGTTAAGCATGATGAAAAAGGCGAGAGCTAGGCAAGAGAAGAAATGAGGCAACTAGGACTGTATAGTGTGCAAAGGTGCAGCGAAAAGCTAAAGCATCTGATGCTGGTACAAGTTTGCCAGGTCCTGGAGTAATTGCTAAAAGCATGTGCCATGTCTGTGTTTTTCCAGCAGCAGGCGTGCAAATGAAAGTCAACACCAGCAACAGAAGCTACATTTTTTTCCCTTTTTGATGTTTTTGTCTCTGCCCTCTTCAGTGGATTTTTGTTGTTTTTCTTCTAGGTGGGCGCAACCTTTAACAACAACACCTCCAGCCCGTCACAATTAATCGTTTCTTCCCACCAAAAGCATAGCTACTGCCATCTTTCATACCATTGAAAACACTGTCAAACAAGGGAGGGGGGAGAGGGGAGGTATAAAAACTCTCCAGCTACAGAGAAAGGCGACAAGGATAATGGTTACAATGAACGCCTGACCCTTCAAATAAGGTGTGTTTGTCATGGTGCAAAGCAGGCTGAGGTCACTGTACACCAGGAGTTTCAAACTCCCAGCCTACAGGCCATCCCTGACTGGAGCAGTTGCACAATTTGGCCTAGGAGTCCCAGCAGGCTCAGGGGGAGGTGTCAGTTCCAGTTGCCCAAACCCTGCTCTGTCCCACCACTGCCCTCTTTCTCCCCTCCCACATAGCACCCCATACCCTGAGGCCATGGCCTCAGATTACATCGGGGCTGGCACAGGGTGGCAGTAGCAGTCCCCCGCCCTCCTCCTGCAAAGGCGGGAACCACGTGGCAATGAAGCGTATTTGATGGGTGCACTTGCTCTGCTTCCCTGCAGCTCCTGCTACTGCACGAGGTGAGAGAGAGAGAGAGAGAGTGTATGTGTCCAACTGCTGCTGCCACACCAGTCTTCCCCTTCCCCCAGTAATCCCCTAAGCCATGTTCTTGGGAGATAGGGTGCCATGAGGGGAGAGGGCAGGGCCATAATGGGAAGGGGTGGGGCTTAGTGACTGGTAATGGACAGCACTGTCTCTGGCCTGCTGGGACTCTTGGGCTGAATTGTGCAACTGCTCCATCCAGGCCAAGCGTGTGAGATCTCTGCTGTACACCAAGCCCTAAACCATATTTAAAACTGACTAATGTTGGACAGTTTCAGGGTTGTGTTGACTCTTTGGGTCCATATATTTAAACTAAAGTAATACAGCAGGCTGCTCCCAACTACGCCTGTTCAAGCTATTCCACATTTTATACAATACTTACATATTCACTGCAGGTGACAGAGACCATGAGTCCACAGCCCAGTGTAACATAACCTAGGGTCTGTTTTGTCTTGATGAACAGCTGTCTCCCCTCAGTTTTTCCATCCTGAGATGCTTTTTAAACCAGTTTGCTATGCGGTCAGACACTCCTAGCTTCTCACATCACACCTCCAGCACATACGTTACTCCAAGTTATAGTGTATTACTGTGATAGCCAGCCATAGAAGCATAGACTATTAGAACTGGAAGGGACCTTAAGAGGTCATCAAAGCTAGCCCCCTCTAGGACCAAGCACCAGTCCAGTCATCACTGATAGTTAAAAGCAGTTGAGATAAATATCTATTTCCAGTGATGGAGATTCTACAGCCTCCCTAGGCAACGTATTCCAGCGCTTAACAATCCTGAGGCTCTGTCTACACTGGCAGCTTCTGTCAGTCTACATGCTGTCTACACTGCATGAGTGTTTTTGCACAAGTAAATTTATAGTATAACGTTGCAAAACAGGACTTCTTCCGGAAGAGTTATTCCTCTCCCCACGAGGAATAAGCCCTCTTACGCAAGAACTTTTCTACAAAAGGGCAGTATAGCTAGGCAACATGAATTTCTTGCACAAGAAGCCCCTATGGTTAAAATGGCCATCAGAGCTCTCTTGCGCAAAAGAGCATCCACACTGCCATAGATGCTCATGTGCAAAAGCACATCTCTTACGCACAAGCACATGGCAGTGTGGACATACTCTTGTGGAAGATTTTTTTGCACAAGAACTCTTCTGCAAAAGAGTTCTTGCGCAAGAAGCCGCGAGTGTAGATGTAGGCTGACAGTGAGGAAGTTTTTCCCACTGTCCAACCTAAGCCGCCCATTGCTTCTCGTCTTGTCATCAGAGGTTAAGGAGCATAATTTTTCTCCCTCTCCTTGCTACAACTTTTAATTATTTGAAACCTAATTCTTTTAGTCTTCCCCCATAGATCATGTTTTCTAGACTTTTAATCATTTTTGTTGCTCTGGAGCTTTTCCAGGTTCTCCACATCTTTCTTGAAATCTGGTGCTCAGAACTGGACACATTACTCCAATTGAGACCTAATCAGCACAAAGAATGGAGGAAGAATTACTTCTCATGTCTTGCTCACTATACTCCTTAATGCATCACAGAATGCTGTTTGCTTTTTTTGCAATAGTGTCACACTGGTGACTCATATTTAGGTTGTGGACCACTATGATCCCCTAGATCCTGTTCTGCAGTACTCCTTCCCAGGCACTCGCTTCCAATTTTGTATGTGTGAAACTGGTTGTTCTTCCCTAAATGGCGTACTTTGCATTTAACCTCATTCTATTTGCCTCAGGCCATTTCTCCAGTTCATTCAGATCATTTTGAATTTTGACCTTATTCTCCAAAGCACTCGCAATCCCTCCCATCTTGGTATCATTCACAAATTTTCGACACATACTCTTTATGCCAATAGCTAAATTTTTGATGAAGATATTGAACAGAACTGGTCCCAAAACAGATTCCCTACAGAACCCCACTTGTTATACCCTTCCAGCATGACTATGAACCATTGATAACTACTCTCTGCGAATGGTTATGCAACCAGTTTTGCACTCACTTTAGAGCAGCCCCATCTACATTTTATTTTCCTAGTTTATTGATAAGAAACTCACGAGAAACTGTATAAAAATGCTTTACTAAAGTCTAGGTATACCAAGTCCATCACTTGTCCCTTAGCTACAAGGCTTGTTATCCTATCAAAAAAGCTATCAGATTGGTTTCACATGATTTGTTCTTTACAAATCCACGCTGGCTGTTCCCTATCACCTTATAATCTTCCAGATGTTTGCAAATAGATTCCTTTAATTATTTGCTCCATTATCTTTCCTGGCACAGAAGATAAGCTGACTGGTCTGTAGTTTGCTGAGTTCTTATTTCCTTCCCTTTTTATAGATCGGCACTATATTTGCCCTTTTCTAGTCTTCTGGAATCTCTCCCATCTTCCATGACTTTTCAAAGAGGATAGCTAATGGCTCAGATACCTCCTCTATCAGCTGCTTGAGTACTCTAGGATACAGTTCATCAGGCCCTGGTGACTTGAAGACAGCTAACTAACTTCTCTAAGTAATTTTTAACTTTTTCTTTTTCTATGTTAATTTCTAAACCTACCCTCTCCATGTTCACTGGTATTCACTGTATTAGGAATCAAATCGCCACCATCCTTCTTGGTGAAAACACAAAGAAGTCAGTAAGCACCTCTGACATTTCCATGTTTTCTGTTATTGGTGTTCCCTCTTCATTGAGCAATGGGCCTACCCTCTCCTGGGTCTTCGTCTTGTGTCTAATGTATTTGTAGAATGTTTTCTTGTTACCCTTTATGTCTCTAGCTCGATTGTGCTTATTTTGTGCCTTTGCCTTTCTAATTTTTCTTGTGTTATTTGCTTATATTCATCCTTTGTACTTTGAATGATGTAAAAATCACAAAGGGGTCCTATAAAAAGTAGAAACTAGGTCAATGTCTCATAGTTAAGCCAGGGTGGTCTCTTGTCATACTTCCTCCTTTTTCTACACAGTGGAATAGTTTGCTCGTGTGCACTCAATAACGTCCCTTTGAAAAACTGCCGACTGCTTCCATTGCTTTTGCTCTTCATTTTGCTTCCCATTGAACATTGTCTACTAGCTTCCTGAGTCTACAAAAGTCTGCCTTCGTGAAATCCATTGTCTTTATTTTGCTGTTCTCCCTTCTACCAGTCCTTAGAATCATGAACTCTATCATTTCATGATTACTTTCACCCATGCTGCCTTCCACTTTCTAATTCTCAACTAGTTCCTCCCTATTTGTTAAAAAATTAAGGGAGAGGCTGTTCTAGATTTGATTTTATTTCAGAAGGTTGAGTAAGCTACTGTCTCCAATACATTCCAAGAATCTATTGGGAAAATAACACAACAGGGCATAGGCTATCCAACAGATATCTGGACAGTTGAAGTCCATCATCACCACCAAATCCATGTGAGCTTTACATTGCAGTGCAACACCAGAAAATCCCACAGTTTCCCCAGAAATATGTTATGCATAGCCCAGACTTCTCCTGGACAAAAAAAAAAAAAGCTCATATACTGTCCATTATTTTATTAATAGAAAATGATATGCACAAATCCTGGTAGCCTAACTGGGGAGTCCCAAACACTTCGCTCCAGCCACACTGATTTAGATCATTTCAAGCATCTGTTTTCCCTTCTTATAGTTCTTTCTATTCTTCTAAATCATCTCCCGCTGAGGGCCAGGAGACAGAAAGTATGTGAGGCTGAAAACCCCAAGCTGCTTCATTGTCAAGATGTAGATTTTTTTCACTCCTGCCAAGAAATGGCCATTTAACTTGGTGATTGTCCACTTGATTTTTCTGACAGCTGGCTGAGCTATTGGGTTAGCCTTTTGTCTCTGGAGAACTGATTTTTGACTGCTGTCCATATTTGTCTTAGTTCTGCCTTGAGTACAAGGGACTGGACTCGAGGTCCCTTCCATTTCTACGATATTACTAAGGAGATAATAAGGTGTGGAGGGGGATTTGTGAGTTATTTCAGGAGAGGTGCCTCCATGGGGGCTGAAGCCTGAAGCTGTAGTGCTGAATCCCAGAGCCCTGAGCCACAGGGCTAAAGCTGGGAGTCCTAGTACATCTCCAGCGCTGAGCCCAGGTGCCCACTGTGGAGGCAGAGCCCCATAAGGGTTGTGCTCCCCATCTCCACAGGGAAAAAGGTCCAGTTTCCACTTTTTGTAGGATTTTTAAAATTTCAGATTATACAATACAATTTTATGACTTTACACACAATGTTGCCACACATATTTTACCAAGGCAATAATGGTAAATAAATAATGAGTTTTGAAATGATATCTCACAAGACATATTTTGTATGACATTTATCATCGAGTGTACCCCTTTGGTCAGGACTGTCACATCAATGTATTCCTCTGTGATATGGATGACCCCAGTTCAAATCCCTCTCTCAGTATTTTATCCAAAGTGGAATTCCCCTGTATAGCAGGTTACCTAAAATTTAGGCACTCAATTGCTCAATCTAAGTCTCCTCTAAGAATCTCATCCCTAAGGCTATGTCTACACTGCCCCTCGATTGTGGAAAAACATGCAGATGAGGCTAAGCTGGAATATTGCCACGCTTCATTTGCATAATTAATGAAGCTCCGTTTTTGTGCAAGAGGCTTTTGTGCAAAAAGGAGCCATCTACACAGCGCCTCTTTGCACAAAACCCTCCTGTTGCGCAAGAGCCATTCTTCTGGAAGAAAATGTGGAAGAACAGCTCTTGCTCAAGAGGGGGTTTTTGCACAAAAGCCTCTTGCGCAAAAATGGAGCCTCATGAATTATGCAAATCTACGTGTAGCCTCATTTGCATATGTTTTCTGCAGGAGAGGGGCAGTGTAGTCATAGCCTTAATGTCCCCACATATTTGTTATTAAATTATGGCATTATTAAACTGTATAGAACAGAAGTGAAAGTGGGCTGGTACGGCATACTGGTCAGAACCAGCTGCTAGTACTGGGCCCAAACACGGGTGACATTACAGTGCTGCTGCACTCTACCAGCAGGGTTGCTGAGGAGGGGAGGTGGAGGAGTCCTTCAAATCAGCATAAAAGCTCCAGAACTTCCAGCTGCCACCACTGCGCTCTGTGGCAGAAGCAGCAATGAAGGGCTGCTTCATAGACTCTGACCCCAGCCTTGCCCCTTTTTGAGCCCCTCCAGAAGAAACAGGGCTTGGGGCAAGTTGCCCCACACACATTGCCACGGACACCAGTGTATGGGTAACTCTTGGCATTTACCTTCACCCACGACCTAGCAGCAGAGCTGGGGACTACAGCAAGAAAGAGTATTTCTCACACTTCAAAATGAATTTTCCTCAATACTGCTGTCACTCTTTTGTAGTTGTTTTCCATTAACCTTAAAGCAAGTCAGTTTACACACATGAATTTGGCATGTTCATCTAGAAGACGAGCTATGCGTAGTTTAAGATAGGAAGAGTACAATGTTCTTAGAATGTCACAGAAGCAATTACATGAGCAGACAAGGATCTAACCACACCCATCATAGCGAGATCTCAGGTCCACACACAGTATGGCTTTGTGCACTTGTGAGCATACTAAATCTATGCACAGTCAATAAATCTTACAGTCACTGTGCATTTTTTGATGACTGGTGCCTCAGACAAGGCAGACAATGCCTATGTGGCCTAGAAAGGGACATACCCTGATCCTGTTTATCTGTTGCCTCTCCTACGAACGTTCCCTAGCTGTTGTTGCAATCCTTCCTCCTGATTATAGGAGTAGTGCTCACTCCTCTAGAAAATAGAAATGATACACACAACTTCCAGCTAAGCAGCACAATTAGAATATTGCGCACTGAACACTCCACAGCAAATTGTATGTATTAATCACAAATACTGAAAAATTGTAATGTACCTTTGATTAGCAAGCAGAGTGTATGAAATCATAATCTTATTATGAATGTTCCAGAAGCAGAAAGAAGGCAAAATTACTGCAGTGCCATCACCACTGTTAATTGCTCCTCAGACCTGGAGCATGCTTTTGCTGTACTCAACTTTATGCACATAAGTCAATGCGATTATTCAGGTACATGTGTAAGTTTTTACAGGCTCAGTGCTTCATCTTCAAACAAAGCTGGCCTCCTCTGCAAATCCCTGGAGTTTTCCAGCTCTGTTGATTCTGAGAAAGAAGCAATAAGGGGAATTAACCAAAAATCATGCCCTAAATCTCTCCACAATTACCAACATCAACAGTGCATTAATCAAAATTCTTACAGAAGCAGGAAAACTCTCTCTAGCAGGAACAAGGTGAATGATTTGTCCAAACTTAATTTGTCTGGATTGGACCAGCTAGCCTTCTTTTCTAGGCACCTGATACTATTCTCTTTTTTCCCTAAATATTACAGCAATATATTCCACGAGAAAGGAAATAATAAATAGCTTTTTTCTACCAAAGAATAGTGCAAAGGGACCACAGCACCGCCCCCCCCCCCCCCCCCCCCCCCCCCCCCCCCCCGATACTGTCGCCTGTATGCCAATGGCTTGCACTGGCGGGAAGATGGTGAATGGGCCTTCTGTTTTAGGGGTACCATCACAGCATGGGGTATGCCACGAATGCTTCAGAGCAAAGTGGGATTTGGTTGGCCATTATGCACCAAGCAAAACAAAAGTCTAAAATTCCATGCACAGGCTTTCTTGCCTTTAGTGTTGCCATTTAGAGGTTTCCACACAGTGTTCCCTGTCAGCTGTGTGCTAGTGTGGCCACACAGGAGAGATTCAAATGCCGTCCAGATGATTAACAGAGCATCCACAGCTAGGTTTTTTTTTGTTTTGTTTCTACTGGTAGTGCACATTTACACATGCCTTGGTGTACATAAAAATATTTATTTTGCACATGTGTGCAAAAAAATCTGTACATGGATGGAAAAGATTAGAGGGAACATGGAGTCCACAGATAATCTCACTATTAGCGTGTCTTTAAAAAAAAACCTGCTTCCTACGCCACTTCCAAAGTATTATTTTAGACAGGAACAGAGAGAAAACTAAAAACATTATTTATCCCACGCATTCACTCACCATGAGTGAAAATCTTGAGAGTGGCTGTGGGCTGAGCTATACTTGTGTTGTTCAGGGGTATGAAAAGGCACCACTTTTGTATTAAATACCACCTTTGGATGGGGATTTAGAACAGCTTAACTACATTGCTGTGCTACATACAGACAGTGGTAGGTCAATGGGATAATTTTTCTGTTAAATTAGTGACCTGCTCTTGGGGAAATAGAGGAATGAATAAAAGTAACTAACTACAGTAATAGACAACTATATACAACTTGAAATTATGTACAAAAAAAAAAGAAGCGGACACAAGTTTTTTTTTAGTCTAAGTGCACCAAAGCACAGGGATCTGACTCGGGCCATGAAGCTTCAAGAAGGAACTGGAGTGGCATCACCCCACACTGCCTCTCAGACTTTGCACCTTGGATTTGTCACACAGTTGATGCACTTGTGGGTCAATGGACACTACTATGACCAGTTCACCTCTGGCTCATGATGTGTATATGCACCACATTTGGACTCTGCCTAGGGATCATCACTGGAGAAAGAAGCTGAGACTTTCACTATAGCCCATAACTTCAGGAGCTGGGAGTTTAAAACCAATTCCAAATAAAAAATACTCTCACCTTATGGGAATAGGAAAGCTAATGTGGACCCTCCTTCTTCTCACTCAGCTGCTAAAGAGACAGAAGCAATGCGCTATTAACAACCAAGACGTTACATCACCCTTGCATTTTTGTTTGTGTGTTTTATGTTGAAAGTAGTGATTTGGTCAGTAGCAGGGAGTTTGGGGATTGTGTTGGATCGTTTCTTTGGGTGTTCTTGGATGTGGCCACACTACAGCTGGCACTCATAAATGTTATTCATTGTCTTATGCAGCAGATCTGGATTTTGTTATTGTGAAGCAATTGTATGTTGGTTCTGGAAACAGATGTTTTGAAGTTTCTGGCCAATATTTAAAAAAATAAAAACCCACTGTCCGGTCTGTATCTGCATTGTTGAATGGCTGGCAGACATAGCCAGCTAAAGCCAATATCTTTCCTTTCTCTAAAGGATGATAGTGCACTTTGTACAATCGAAGAGCTTACATTCAGACAGATGATTAATTTCTAACTGAAGGGCAAATAATTTTTAGGCCAAGTATTTTCAGGGCGTTGCCGCAGCTCTGTGCACTGCATCTGAGATGAAATAGAAACCACTTCACTGCAGTTATATCCCAGGAAGTGTTCACAAGAGAGGAGGGAATGATTGGCTCTACTATTTCAGTAGAAAACAAACTCTATGACTGATGATTAAGGAACAGGCATATCCGATTAATAAAACAATAAAGATTTTTTATTTCCAAATTGGTGACAAACAATAATTTTTTCCTTGGAGAGCTCAGCTGACAAGGTTTCTTTCCTCCTTTGTTCCCCTATCTCTTTCAATAATCTTCTTCATGCAAATATAGCTGGAAGGGTGTGTGGGGAAGGGGGGGGGGGGAAGAGAACAGTGAAAGGTTAAAATGGAAGCAGACAATCTTTCATCGACATGGTAATTTTGCTGCTTGGCTCAGTGCCAAATGTTCGCTGCAACCACTAGCTGCCATTCCAACATGAGTGAAAGGATCTTTAATAAGAGTGTAAATAAAAGCCAGGCTGAGAAATGAGTTTTCCATCCCAGCAATCACTGGCCTAACCTCTGCTGTAAATAGTCTCTCAGAGCAGCACAGATGGAGTACCTGCACCTGGGGATCAAGGCAATCTCTGAACAGTGCAATTTAAACAGATGGGTACAATTGAAACATGCATTAGCTGGGATAGGCTGAGGAATTCCATTTTGTGTATTATGTAAAAACAAATAATTCAGTCATTTCTTTTTGTCTTAAAAAAAGAAAACTATCTTCTCTGACACGATCTTGTGGGAGGTGCGCTTCACTACAGCTGTTAAATTAATCTAACCATGAAAATGTACCACAAGGCATTGTATAAACAGAGTCCTAATTTATGATCATTGATTTAACTGCTTGAAAATGATTTATGTGACTTCAGTAGAGATAGTAAAGACACCAGAAGAATACTCGGTCACTCTGGGCTTTGCGTGCTTTGGATTGGCCTTATTAGTTTAGAGCATGAGGTCTGTTTCAGTGTCTTACTGAAACAGTCAAAGGCATTTGGTAACTGAACTATTTAAAAGACTTTTTTAAAGCATTATTAATATTGCTAAGTACTAAGCATCTACACAACACAAAACAACTTCCTTGTTAGTGGAGAAATGACAAGAATTCATTTAGAACCTCTCATAAAAATGGGTTTTGGTCTTGCCATTGTAAGAGGGTTTTTTGTTTGGTTGTTTTCTTTTGGGGAGGCAGGAATTTACAGCATTTTGTGAATTCATGTGAGCGTAAAAACTCTATGGAAAACAACCATCTTTGGAGAAGGATAAAGAAGTTTGGTACAGAGGATTACTAGCTGCTTTTTTTTTAAGCACAGATTTCATATCCATCTAAAAGCTCTACTTTCTGTACATCTCTTTCCATTCGGTCCTCTGGTACATCTTTACTAGTTACAGAGTCTATACATTATTGTGTAAATATGCTTAGACCTCATTTCAGCAGGATATTACTTTTGGTTACAATAGCATATGGTACACTGTCATTTTAATGTCAGAACTGAGTGATGAAATTGCATTGCATGAATAAGAGGGAAAAGGATGAAAGGCAGAAGAAAAGGTGGGTGGTCTATACACAGATATAACAAGCATTCTTTAAAGGAATGTGAAATTAAATATGGATGTTGTAAATGATTAGCTACATAATAAAGTCTGGGTACAGTCTCCTCCAGTCCTTCCTGTTGGGAACAACAGAACAAAGCACACACGCACACACACAAAAATCACACAGGTGAAGCCACAATCATTTCTTTTATTTATAGCCCTAACCAGAAAAATAGACTGGGAGCAGCTGAGTACCAATTTATTTTGCTGCCTGAACTGATGTGTGGTTGGGTTAAATGTCATTGAGTTGGAAGGTTATGCATTTCATTCACTGCCAGGTTATGCTCAGCTTTAAAGCAGATCTACAAGGCTATCAGTAATTGTGTTGCCACCTTTCAAGGTGGAAGAGAGAAATCCTGCAGGCTGGAATTGGTGATGTGCTTGCAGTCATTTCATTGTTCTTATGAAATTCTATTCAAAATTAACTCATGGTCCATTTGATCCTGTTATAAGAAAGAGGAGAGCAGAAAGTAACTTCTCCCCTAAGAAGTAACCAATAACAACTATTTTTTTAAATTTTTTAAAACATGACTTAGAACAAATTTTCAAGTATAAAAAAGCCCAAAAGAATATTGCACAAATAGCCAAAGGAAGTTATAGGACAGATGCTCACACAGTTACCTACTTTATCAAAAGGTTCTGAGGACACAATGGTAAGCATAAAGAGCAAAGCTGCAGTCTATTGTAATTCCAACATATAAATTAGAAAAGATCTGTGCAAGTTATCCAGATATCCTTCCACACTGCCAAAGTGATCTGTACAATACAATACAGAAACAATGGAAGTGTCTCCCTCATTAGGACTGCTTTGAATTTTTTAATTAAATACGCATTTTTAAAAATAGACTAGTTGGGTGAGGTAATATATTTTATTGGTAATATCTTATTCTGTTGGTTCTAAAGAGATATCAAATGAAGTAAGAAAATGTCACCAAGTTTTCAGGTAACCAAAAACCAAAAAGATACCTGTTGTACACAGGCAGGCTACAAATTTATAATTGAAGGAGACCTTGTGTGGATTCTGGTAAAATGTACGAGATCAGTGACCAATAAAAAGACAGTTTTCATATTATATCATCTAGTATACATTTGAGAGAGTTTGTCTGTTTGCATGTCTATGTGTCTGTCTGTCTGTTCAAGAACTCCTCCTAAACGGTAAGAGCAAAGACCATCAGATTCAGTATATAGCTTCCTCTTATCAAAACTTAAGAAAGATGAGGATTTTCATTGTGCTAGGATGTGCCTGGAATGGGATTGCTTCTCATAAAACCATACAGAAAAGAGACAGAATCACCAGCCAAGTGAAAGGAGCTAGCTGGGGCACATCCCGCCCTCCCCATCTAGGACTACCACAGCCCCAAGGCTCCCACCCCTCAGGTGCCCTCTATGGGGTGGGGAGAGGGGCGGAAATCAAGCTCCCCCTCCATTCACACAGGAATATTGCTGTCTGTTCCCCTTTGTCAGGGAGTGAGGGGAGAGTGCACAGTTTGCTACATTTCTCACTCTGGCTGGGGAGTGTGGGAGCAGATAAACCTGGATCTGCCCCAGCTGGGTGGACACACACCCCTCCCCCAGCCGTGCCTTCTGGAGCTGCAGAGGCCATGGAGTAGCACATCTCACCTGGACCCAAGCCGCTGCAGTGAGAGAACGCTAGGGTAGTCCTCTCTCTGCGGGAAAGCCCTCATCCCCAGCTTCACCCCAGAGCAATTATTCAAATGAAGCCCATATATTTTCATTTTATTTTCCAAAAAAACACAAAAATTAATTGACTTAAGGACCCGAGCAATGCTGCGTAAATCTTCTAGTACATATGTATGACAAACCATATAAACCCACAGCAATACATTGGGTGAAGGACCAGAACATGTCAACATGTCAGCATGTCAGATAAAAAACAGTTATCTACCTTCTCATAATTGTTGTTCTTCAAGATGTGTTGCTCATGTCCATTCCAAGCAGGTCTGTGCATGCCATTTGCATAGTTATCAGAAGGCTTTTCCCCTAGCCTCACCTGTTGGGTCAGCCTGGAGTTATGCCTTCATGGTGCCGTATTTAGGTCCCTGCTGAGCTGTTGCCTCTTCAGTTCCTTCTTCCCACCAGTGATGGGCATTGGAGCTGAGTATCTCTGTTGTCTCAGCATTTCCCCAGTGACTTCTGAATCGTCACACCTGTAAATACTTAAATAGTATTACTTGTACTTTGCTAGTTAGCTAGTCTGTGTTTGGGGGTTCCCACCCCAGTTCATTCCCCTCTTCAGGTTCAGGGCATGACTCGATCCCCAAAGTTTAATCCATGATGCACCTGCCACAAGCCCATGCCAAAGGGCAACCCTCCCGACTTCCAGAGGTGAAAGTATAGCAGTGTGCCACTCTGTTAAGAGCCAGCTGGGGTGCTCCGCTTCAGAAGGAAGTGTAGCGCACTCCCAACTGGCCTCCTGGGGCTTTTCTGCAGGCTGCCACTCTAAGCAGCAGGCAACCAGTGAAAGGGGCTGGCTGGAGCTGTGCTCCACCCACACCAGTCCAGGACTTCCCCAGCCCCAAGATCACGCCCCCGCCAACCACCCCCACTGCTACCCATTCTGCTTGTTGCATGCTGTTACCTTTTCCCCTGTAACTCCTTTTAGACACAGCCTCTTCATGGGGGTGAAAGAGCAATTAACAAAGTTTGCTTTGTGATATCCCACAATGGTCCACTTAGTTTTGTTAACCTTCTTAATGAGCAGGAGCTTATAGATTCTGATGGCATGGCAGTTTCAGGACTATCATTTTTTACAGCTATAAAGCAAAATCTTAAATATGACTTTATAGCACATAACTTACAAACATTATAAGTAGAATTACGGCATGCAGCAGCTTACAAGGATTTCATAAAGTCTAAACACATTGTTATAAGCCCAATACCCATCTTAACCATATTAACACACAAGTGAGCTGGACTGGTTTCCAGCAATGAATTTGTCAGTGTTGGCTGAAGCAACAGAGCTGGCACCTGGTATGCCAGCATCAAACATCTCACTTTTAGTGCCTCTATGATTAGCTACATCAGGTTATGAAATAGACAAATACAAATTATTTTATGCATGAGGCAATGTCTTGGGGTGTAGAAGATAATAGTGGCCACTAATACATATAACTCTAAAATCCAAGACTGAATGGTTAGGAATCTTAAAATCTGAAAACTTAGAGGGTGTTATCAAAATAGATATATCTATGCTCTAGGACCATCCAATAGCAGTACTGTGAGAGAAATTAGACAGAGAACAGCTGCAGCTGTAGAGAAAGTCCAAGTTTCTCACCTTGTGCAGTAACAATGGTTCTTCAAGATGCATGCTCCACTGTAGGTGTGAGGTTTGTCCCGGCACCGCAGATCAGAGTCTTCAATAGCAGTAGTCAGCCGGACCGCGCATGAGCTGTCAGTGGCTTGCGGTGTTCATACTTTCTCTTGTGCACGTGGTCCGGCTCCTGCCAGTTCCTCTTGTCCACCCAAGGATCTGAAAGAGAAAATTACCAACAGAGACTGAAGTGGGGAGGAGGGCAGGTGTAGCTAGACAGGAACCCCCCCTGTAACATCCAGTTTTGCTTGCCTGGAGCAC
>CM057845.1:54089353-54106127 GCA_030068395.1 Apalone spinifera
CGGGACCCTGTGTCTCAGCAGTTAAAGACGTGGGTGTAACACACACACACACTGCCCTGACCGTCGGCTGACAGCAGGTAGTGGAGCACCCGTGGGGACACTCATCTCGAAGAACCATCGTTACTGCACAAGGTGAGTAACTTCGTCTTTTTTGAATGATGTCCCCATGGATGCTCCACTGTAGGTGACTTTGTAGCAGTGGTCGAGAGCCCCTGGACAGCGGGTTTTGGAGTCACAGTCTAATGTAGCTGTGCATCTCCGCCAACAGGACATAGTAATTTTTCCCTATCTTGGTGACTACCTTTTGAAGGGTCCAACCAAAGCCAAATCCTCCCATATGGTTGTGACAGCGAGAGAGACGTTCGAGTCTCTAGGTTTGGTCATAAACAATCAGAAACCAACACTAGAGCCAACTCAAAACCTAGAATTTATAGGAGCAAGTTTGGACTCCACAAGGGCAAGAGCCTACTTACCTATACAGAGGTACCAGGCCATATAAGATCTGATTGCAATACTTACCTTAAGTCCTATAGTCTCTGCCTCACATGCCTACAGCTCATGGGCCATATGGCAGCTACAACATATGTGATCCATCATGCAAGGCTGCATTTTTGGTGCCTGCAACAATGGCTGGTGTCAGTGTATGTTCCCACAAGGCACCATGCTGGCAAATGAATCACTCCAACATCCGCTGTGATATCTTCCTTAGAGTGGTGGACTAGTCCACACAACCTCCTCGCAGGAGTCCCATTTCACCAGCCTCAGCTGTCCGTTTAGATCACCACAAACACCGCTCTGATGGGCTCTGGGACACGCATATGAACGATCTGTCCATTCAAAGACGATGAACACCATGGGAGGCAGCCCTTCATATCAACATCCAAGAACTCAGGACTGTCCTCAATGCCTGCAACCATTTCAGAACACATATCTCCAGTACCACGACCAGAATCCTCACTGGTGCTTAGGAGAGTCCAAAGGGTAGAACTCAATATTGGAAGTGGTCTTCCTCGACCATGAAGCGAAGAAACCTTCTGTGGGCAGGGTGGATCGTCACGTGAAAATATGCGTCCTGAAGGTAAAGGGCTGCAAACCAATCCCCATGATCTAGCGCTGGAATTATGGTCAAAAGAGTCACCATTTTGAAACGCTGCTTCTGCAGGTAACGGTTGAGTTTTTGAAGATTGAGTATGGGTCTCCAACCTCCCATTTTTTTCTGAGCGAGGAAGTAATTGGAATAGAAGCCTCTGCCTCTGAACTCGCACAGCACCCTCTCCTCTGCTTAGATGGTAAGGAGGTGGTGGACTTCTTGTTGTAACTGATGCTTGTGAGAAGGGTCCCTGAAGAGGGACGGAGAGGTTGGGGGGTATTGACGTGAAAGGGATGGTGTACCCTGTCGAAACGATCTCTAGAACCCAATGGTCGATGGTGATGTTGGACCAACGTTGGTAAAAAGGTTTGAGCCGGTGATGGAAAATGGCAACTACAGGATTGGGTTGGCATGTGGTGCAGGGAGTTTGTGAGCCCTTGACCAGGTTGTCAAACGTTCTGCTTGTTAGCAGGCTGAGTGGAGGGGCGATTGTTTTGGGCATGCCTCTTTTGGGGTCTTTGTCTCATTCACTGGTGTTAGTCAAAAGGACATTGGTGGTATCTTGGCTGCAAGAAGTCATAATGTCTTTGGAAGAGCGTGTATTTCTTGCGGCGGAATGGGGGTGTGCACATCCCCAGGATTCAGAGCGTGGTCCTCGAGTCCTTGCTCTAGTGGAGGACCTCATCTGTTTTTTTCAGCAAACAACTTTTGTTTGTTGAATGGGAGGTCTTCCACCTTAGTCTGAAGCTCCTGTGGAACATCAGCATTCTGAAGCCATGAGGACCTTTTCATAACTATAGCGGTGGCTGTGGAACGAGCCACCGTGTCCGCCACATCCAATGCAATTTGCAGGCTAGTTCTGGCGGAGGCGTATCACTCCTGAACAATGGATTTTAAAATGGACCTTTTTGCATTGGACAAATGTTCCATCAGTGCCGTGAGTTTAGCATAGTTGTCAAAGACATGATTCAACAGCAGCGCTGCATAATTGGCAAAGCATAACAAAAGTGTCAAAGAAGAATATATCTTTCTGCCAAAAAGGTCCATTCGCTTACTATCTTTTTCCACTGCAACATTCTTATACTGTGGAGTTTTTGCCCTCTGCTGGGCTGCATCTATGACCAGAGAATTTGGTTGCAGGTGTGAGAACAAAAACTCTGAATCCTTGGTCAAAACGAAATATTTGTTGTCAGCCCTCTTGTTTGTAGGGGGGTGCAGAGGCTGGGGTCTGTCAGATTTCCTCAGAGGACTTCAAAATTGCTTCAGTCAGTCAGCAGCACTATTTTTGCATGCTGAGATGGTTGTAAATTCTTGAGGAGACGATATTGTTTCTTCTGGACTTCTGTTAACTGGACCTCCTGGCTAGCAGCCACTCTTTTAAACAGTTCTTGCTTAAGGTCGTCCGGGGGAGATGTATCTCCAGGGATGACAGCCTCATCTGATGAAGAGGAGGATTGGTCCATGGGTAACGTATCCGCTTGTTGCTCCTCCGGTTCAGAAAATTGACCTTCCTCCAGCTCGGATTGGTGTGGTGGGGAGGCAGGCACATGAGGTTGGCTGCGTTGTGCAGAGGTGGTCAAAGGGGACAACTCACGGTGTGTGTGCCAGGATTGGTAGCAACAGAGGACCAGTGTTTTGATGGAGGGTAATACTGGCATTGGTTGTGCGACAGTCCGATTGGTCATAATAGTATCTATGATGGTCATGATACTTATGTCTTGGTGATGCCTGCCTAGAGGAATATGCACTTCTGTGTTCCTGCCAGCACGACCCGATGTAGTTGGAGAGTGAAGAGTCATCAAGCTCCTCGATGAAGGGGGAAGGTGAGAGGGACATGTGCCTCGGGTGAACGGTGCGATGAAATGCACATCCCGGTGTTGGTGGTAGAGGCAAGGGAGACCTGTGGTGTAGTATTGGTGATCTCAGTGCTAGTGATGAGGGAGACGGAGCGGGTGAGAAGGTTGGTGAAGGGCTAGGACTAAGTGGTCTATTTGACTTGTCCATGCCTTTTTCAGTTCTGGAGGTGTATCCGGTGCATCTGGTGCTGGAGAAAGGCGAGGTGCTTGTGTCGGCATGGGCAGTGGTGTCGGTGCAGTGGGTCCCTATCTCGAGCTCTAGCTGTGAGCTTAGAACAATGCGGGCATTTCTGAGGCACATGGGCCTCTCTGAGGCATCTACATGTCAAATGGCCGTCCGACACTGGCATGACCCCACGACATGTGTCACATTCTTTAAAACCCGGCATTGTATGAGGGGAGCTATCAAAGTTCACCTCAATATGTGTAATTTCAGATCTTTCTTTCCTTATAATCTCTCTTCCTCCTCCTTTTTTTTAACCTCAGAAAACCCTTTTTTGTTTGTTTGTTTATGATTAACTATAACTAAGTATTATGATAAGAACTATGAACTATGTACAGGACCAGTAAACTAACTGACAGAATTCTTAATTTTGTGATCAACAGTTGAGGAGAAGAGCTCGCTCCATCTGCGACCGAGGGTGGCAACAAAGGAACTGGGGGGAGCCGGACTGCATGCATGAGAGAAAGGGCACGAACGCCGCTAGATGCTGACCGCGCATGCATGGTTCGGCTGACTACTGCTATTGAGGACTCCGATCTGTGGTGCCGGCACTAGCCCGATACCTACAATGGAGCACCCCTGGGGATATCACTTGAAGAATATATGAGTCTCCGCAAGGCAGCCAATTATTACTAGAGACTACTTTTGTTGATTAAATGAGTAAATTAGCTAAGATCTAGTTTTGCAGTGAGTTGGTTGTCAAGTTCAAATACATTACCTAAAACTGCACCAAGAAACTTCAATGCTAACCATGCTGAGTATCACACAAGGGTGATGCAGATTGATGTGAAGGGATTCATGTAGGTCCAGAAATGTAGCTAGAGAAAATGATCCCTGTTGGGTATCATTTGACCAAGGGACATGCAAGTTACAGGATTCCCTCCCCCAAAATTGTTTCTTCATGCTGCTTTGTATGGTTAAATTGGGAGGTACTAATGACTGGCTGCATCACAGACCTCACTGAGACTGATGTTTGAAAAATACCCCTTCAACTAACATAAGAGGAATATTTTACTCACAAGCCCACCTCCTAAGACAAGATGTTTTTGACTGAATGGCTAGAGGTGGCCACAGTTTGAGAGTCATGAGTGGCAATATTATTTTGGAAGAAGATACTCAAAGTATTTGGGGAGGGGGATCTGTGACTAACTGCTGGGAGGGAGACAGGTATGAGGGGCAGAGGAGTGGGAGAATAGGGAGAGAGAGAGGTTTGGAACTCAGAAGCAAGGAGGAAGTAGATAAATGATGTTGGGCATAGAGGGGAAAGAGGCTAGAGCTCAAGTGAGAAAAGTGTGTGACATTGGGAGGAGCACATGGGGAAAATTCACCTATCAGCCCCACATTCTCCCGCTGTGCATATATCTGGATCTGACAGGCTCTTCCTTTTCTAGGGAGCTCTGTGGCCCCCTCTTCCTTACCCTCACATTGTGCTAGGATATGCAGTATATGAGCCCCTACTGTTGTCCCTTCCTTGTGTGCCTAGAAAGGATCTCATTGGGGGAGGAGACATATGTCAAAAAGGTACATTTCAAAGGTTTACTGGACTGTCAGAAGAGGGCAAAAAGTTATTCATCATTGAGGGAGCAAGGAGGGCAGCCTCTTTTGTATCCTTGAAAACTGGGTCCTAGTCCAAGGGGCTGGTGATGCTGAGACTGAGGGAGGCGAGAGAGACATTTCAGACAAAGAATTTACCCACCTCAAGTTTAGCAGCATGGTATATACTTTTGTTTCATATATAACCATAGCCATTTCTACTACCCTTGCTCAGGAGCACTTGAAGCTCAATCTTTGTTGTTAACCTTTTCTTTGTTTTAGAATACGTAGATCTCAGTGCTATAACCATAAGCTAAGCATGAGTTCTTAGTTGAATCAAGTAAGCTGGTATGTGTGAACTCTTTGGAGGAAGCAAACTTAGTAATTACTGTCAGTATCCAGTGACAGGAGTTAGTACAACAGGGAAAGGTTCTTCAAGGGATTCAAGGGCTTGGGTACACCTAAGTTGCCAGTTTTCCTGACAGGATGGACTGGATGCCATCGCCATGAATGAAACCTAGGTGCACCAAATGTGTCCTGAAAGGCAAAAAAAGGACTGGCAAAGTCCAGAGAAGTTTGGTGTGGCTAATAAACTCAGGTGACAGTGAGTTGTCATCCTGTTTAGTACCAGCAAATCTCCCTCTCATTGAGAAAAACAGGAAACAAGGTAACCCACAGTTTTGGGTACACCAAGAAGCATCACAGATGCTTCTGAAGGGTGCTGTCAAGGAGGGTTTAAGAGCTTTTCTCTGCCCCTTATGTGAGCCAGGTTTTGGGAAAGTCTCCACCCCTGCCACTTTGGATGGGGGACTGAGAATGGGCATTCTTCATGCACAGCACAGGCTGTAAAGTGTTCAGGAGGGGAATGGGAACACCCCCTGACGTGAATGGAGCAGTTCACTTGTCTGACAGCTATTGTTTCAGGCTGCACTGGTCTCTATGGGATGTTCTCTTGCAGCTGAGAATATCACAATTAGATGAATGGGCCACTTCACAAGCTTCAGCATTTCTGTGCTGCAGATGGATGGGTATCATGCCTCTATCCTTCTTGCTTGAAAGACAACACTTCTTTGTGCTCTGAACTCTAAAGTCTAGCACATGAAATCTGTGCTGCCTTCTGAGAGTGCAGAGTAGTGTTCCAAATTTGGGGTCAATCGAGTCATTGGTTTTGGAGACATAGGACCTTCCCTTTCCCCCCAAATAATAGCTGTTTCCTGAGGCTACATCTACGAGTTTTCTCAGCAAAAAATATGCAAACGAGGGACTCATTTGCATGAGTTGCAATCTCATTTGCATATTTTCTGCCAATCTGTTCTTGCACTGGGGTTTTTGTGCAAAAATAAACAGCGAAGTCGTTTTCTCTTTGCGCAAAACCCCCTTTTTCTGCAAGATCCTGATCCTTATGCCCCAAAAAAGGAAGTATACCGATCTTGTGGAAAAAGGGGTTTTTGAGCAAAAAAGAGTCCACACTGTTTGTGTGGCAAAAAACCCTTGCACAAAAATGGCTTGAATAAATTATGCAAATGAAAGGCATCAGTATGTTAATTCATGCTACATTTGCATAGGCACTGTAGACCGGGGTGGCCCAAGCAAAAAAAAAAAAAGCCCCACCCCTAGAATTGTCAAGCAAAAAAAAAAAAGCGCCATTTTGAATGGCACCATTTTGAATTGCCGACCCAGTGAGCACAAGGGAGCCAGGGGCCATGGGGGGGGGGGAGGGGAAGGTGCAGGAACGGCATCACGAGCCGCACTTTTGGGGGCAGAAAATGTGTCTCACAAGCCATGGGTTGGCCACAGCTGGTATAGACAAAGCCTAAATGTTTTCAGGTATTGCTTCCAAAGATGGATGTGTGTGTTATGTTTTAGTTGGTTGGTTTTCTTTGTGCAGAGCTAGGTATCAAACTATTGTGATGCTGGTCAAAATGTTCTTGGCTAGCCAAATTTTATCTAAGGTAGTGCATGGCCCCCACTAAATAAGTGATGGGCAACCTAGGCTTGTAAGTGGGCCAGGTGAATGGCACTCCATCATCTCAATGGGCCAAAAGTTTGTCATAACCAAGATGGGATAGGGTAGTTTTACTAATTGCACTTGAACACCTAGAATTTGCAGGGCATGCTGAATGAACCATAACAGCACTTTGATTTGGTGTAGAGAGATCTCATGGCCCTCACAGTCAGTCAGTGTTGTGTGCAATCAGCACACACCTCACTTCATGTGCCCTTGCGTTATGAGAATGTCACTTTAGTCATACTGGTAGGAAAAAAACTACACAGAGAGGAACCAGCAGAATCTGGAAACTTTGCATGTGTGAAACTGCGAACAAAATGTCTCGTAGGCCACACATAGATCCTCAATGGGCCACATGGATCCCACCATATCCCTAACTCATTGGGGGCCCGAAACTGAGAAGATTTTGGTAAGTGGTCAAGGGATGCACTTTTCTATGGAGGGACTGCAGAGTCTGGGATGGAGATTGAGTCCAGAAAGGACCTTGGGGTAGGGTACTGGGGTGCAGGAGAGGATGTGGGGTCTGAGAGGGAGTTTGGGTGAAGGAGGGGGTTGTGACCTAAGGCAGGGGATTGGGGTGCATGATCTGAGACTTGGTATAGGTGCAGGATTGGATTCTGGCCTGGGCGAGGGGAATAGGAAGGGGTACAGAGTCTGAAAGGGAGTTGTGTCCTGGGGCAAAGGAGCGTGCAGAGGGCTTGGGTGGTGATGTAGGCCAGGGAGTTGAGGTGCAGGACAGGATAGGTGCGAGAGGCAGACTCTGGCTGGGAGGCACTTACCTTAGCACAGGGGTGGGCAAAAGTGCCTTCACATGTTAGATCCAGCCCGCCAAGCAGGTTGATCCAGCCTCTACCCCTAGGCCAATCAAGGCCTGGGGACGGGGGAGCATGTGGCACGTAAAAGTCAATCCTGGCAGTTGACTGTAAGTGTGATGCACCAGAGGGCAGGGGATGAGAGACTTTGCATTCCCCTCGCTCCCAGGCCAGTCAGGGCTTAGGGGTGGGGAGAAGTGTGCGAAGTCTCCTTCCATCCTGCCCTGCTCTGTAAGGAGTGTGTGGCGCTTAGAAGCACTGTGTGCTCCTTGCAGGACAGGGCGGGAAGAGACATTTGTATGCTCCCCTTGCCCCCAAACCCGGATTGGCCTGGGGACGGGGGGGGAGCATACAAAGTCTCCTCCCTTCCTGCAAGGGGCTCAGCACTTAACAGTCAACCACCACCTGTGGTTCAGCTGGCGAGTGACTCCAAGCATGGCACTCCCTTGCAGGGAAGGGGCAGACTTCGCATGCTCCCCCCACTCCGATTGACCTGGGGGCAAGAGAGGAGCGTGCAAAGTCTCCTCCCACCACCAGGGGCACGAGCACCTAGAAGGAACCACCAGCTATTCAGGACAGCTGGCAGTTCTCTCTGAGGCGGGGGGCCAAGACTTCACACGCTCTCCCACCAGCAGACTAACCAGGGTCTGTGGTCGGGGAAGCACGGAAGTGTCCTGGCTCTGCCCCTTCTGAAGCAGCCTGGGGCCACTTCAAAAATTTCTGAAGTGGCCCCCCGTCAAAAATTTTTGCCCACCCCTGCCTTAGCAGCTGCTGGCCTGCAGCCCAGTGGGACCCTTGGCAAGCTTCCTGCCTGCCACAGCCCCAGAGCTCAGAGTAACTGTCTGTTCCATGTGCCTCTCTGCACTGCACCGGTGAGGGGAATGCTTCATGCACTGCGTCATCCATAGCACAGTCTCTCAGCTCCCATTGACTGGTTGCATGAAATAAGGGTTGTAGACTACAAGCTGATCAGGTGGAGAGAAGTAGCCTACATTGGCATCATGGTTTACTCACCCTGCAGAGCTTAACCAATGCTTTTTGGTCTATGGGCCATTGTGGTCATTCATTTTGACGGAAATTATCTGGGACTTATTTGTGGTATGCACCTCATATACACTATACAAGAGCAGATCTGGACATCAGAGATGTATGTGTTGGAGGTGTGCATAGTTTTCTCTGATTTAGTTGAGTATCTGAAAAATTGCTACAATAACACTATGAAATCTACTAATGGGTATCTTTCTCCCTCTTTTTGTCTTTTAATTGAGTTAGAGGAAATTCTGTGGATGAGAGTGAATGGATGCTAAAGAGAGGAAGACCCACAAAGGTATGTAAAGTAACAGGTTGTATGAAATATCAAACATGGCAGAGTTAAGATTGTCAACTCAAAGTTCTGCAAGGAAACATGACAAGCAACCTTAATACCATGTTAAAAGGTTTTTTTTGTCATTGAATATAGATATAAGCCCTGTATCAGTCACATAGTGCATATAACTTATAGTATAGTGATATTATCCAGGAGTTCAGATGATTTGCATATACAACTGCACATCATTGTCATCATCAGAAAGCATGGCTTTAGATCATAAGAAGAAAAGTATAATCCTCTTCTAGTAAACAGGATGATCAATGGATAGTATGGGATGGTCTAGAGATAATAGTTAGTCCAGCCTTCGTGCAGGGGACTGGACTAGATGAACTATCAAGGTCTCTGCAAGTCCTTCATTTCTATGATATATAACTATGCATCTGAAAAAAATGCTATTTTTTCCTCCTTCAAGTCTTTTTTCTTTATAGGGAAGACTAATTGTTGGCCAACACCACCCCCATTTACAGTCAGATCTATTTAACTAGATTTCAGTCCACAATTAAAATATTTGCCCCGCAGTATAACAGTACTCCTAGTAACTATACCAAGACAATCATTGCTCATGGTCAGCATTAGGTCACACTTCCGTTTTGTCTAGTAGGCAAAGGTCCACCCATAGGCTTTCAAATCATCTTCCAGTAAGAATGCAAGTTTCCAAATTAAAACTGCTACCAGATTATTTTTCTTTATTAAAAGCTGCTGGGTTTGTTTGTGTGTTTATTTTTTAAAATCCCTAAGAACACACACCTTGCTCTAAAATATCTATTTTTATCACTACAGGCGACCGCCACCTTATGGCCCCTGCATTTATGACCATTTTCTTCATGCGAGATAGCTCCTAACCTCCTCTCCTCATTTACGTCTGCAGCTCACATTTACAATGGCGTATGATGCAGACTCCACACATCATCCCAAAACAGGAAATGCACAAGGTCGGTCAGACTCACCAGTCTGCAGCTGCTGCTTGAACTGCAGGCATCTCCGCCACATTGGTCTTCACTTTTTAGTTATTTTTGTGCATTATTTGAACTATTTAGTTTAGTTTTCCTCCATTTTCTGTAGTCATTGTTGCTATTTTTAGGGTATGAAATGGGTTTCCAGGAATGGAACCACCGTTTATAACATTGCGTCTATGGGAAATAAGGGTTTGACTTATGACTGTTCTTCAGGAACCCAGTAGGTCATAAGTGTGGGGGTTGCCTGTACTGTCCCTAACTGGTCAAAACTGAGCATTTTTCTGTGTTTTTTTTCTTTCACCATGTCCTTTTTTATTAATAGGATTAAGATCTTTTACACTGATTGTTAAAATATACATTTACCACTCACCATAACTGAGTATTGTTATAGGCTTTCAGAATCTACTTTCCCTCTTCTCTTCCCTCCCTCTCCCACCATGCCCCAGAAACAGGAAGTTTTCCTCTTAAGCAGCCATTAAAAAGAGTGAATGCATGTATCCTCTCTCTGTTCTTATATGTTTCTCTTTCACTATTCCTGCTTGACCCCAGTTCTCCTGCTCTCCATTCACATCTTGAACTGTTTCCTGTTCTCTAGCTTTTCTGTCCCCATTCTAATAATGCTTTGGAGAACCTTCTGGCAACTCCACCCTCTCAATTTCCTCTTATCAGGGAAATAGATGAAATTCTATTCAAGACTGTGGTAGAACACACATCTATACTCTGGAATGCATAATCCTATAGGAAACAATTATCCCTTTATCCTCATCCACAAAATAGAGATAAAAAACAACTAATGCTGGTGGTTTCTGACAGGTTAGATATAGGGTGACCATATTTCCCTATACCAAATATGGGACAGCCGGTAAATCACTTAGGTTTAAGCAAGTTCAATGGCAATCAGTCAGAACTGATTCTGATTCAAGCATTCAAAATAATATTAAGTTGAGCACCCATTAAAAAGACATATGCATTATTAAAAAATTAAAATATATACTTATAATTAATGGTTACTGCTCTTTAGAAGTGCCTTGTCCTTACTGTCCACCATGGGCCGCCTGGGAACGAGGCTGAGCCCCACAAGGGTGGGGGGGCTGGGAACAGGACTGAGCTCCATGGTGGCAAAAGGGCAGCCACCCAGGAATGGGGCTAAGCCCTGTGGCAGCAAAAGGGCTTCAGCCCCATGGCAAGAGCTGCCTGGGAACAGGGCTGCAGCCAGTGGTGGGGGGTGCCAGAGAAAGGGGTTTCAGCCCTGTGAAGGGGATGCTGACAATCAGCGCTTCAGCCCCACGTTCTGGAAAGACTGGCAGACTTTCCCCGTTCTTTAGTGTGCATAGGGAGGGAAGACACACACCACTGTCTGGTGTCTCCCTTGGCATCCTGCCTGAATCCTACTTTACTACCAGCCATAAATAGGAGGCTGCTATGGCTGGGATGACGAGGGAATTCAAGGACTTGCAGGGGGTAAGCAAAAATGGGACATTTTGCCCCTTTAAAAAAAAAAGGCAGGACATTTGGAAGACAGCTAAAATACGGGGCAGTCCCGGTGTAAATGGGATGGATAGTCACCCTAGTTATATGCCACATGTGGGCAAACCTTGGCTCATGAGCTGCATGCAGCTCGGTTACAAATAAAGTGTGGTTCACGGGCAAGCCCACCCCCCCACGCATACCTTCCAGACTGGGAAGGGAACGATAGGCTTCTGCCCTACAGTGAGATGGTGGGGAATAAACAGTGGAGAATCTTGGGGCTTTAGCCTCTTGCGGGAGAAACCATGCACTTCAGCAGGCGCCACCCCATGGAGCAGGTTGTGTGTGTCTTGTGGCTCTCAAATTTCCAAAGATTATTGGATATAGCTCTGAGGGTCAATAAGTTTGGCCACCCATGTTATATACAATGAAGGCATTAAACAAGCCATTAACCAAAGTTCAGGATTCCATAGCATTAGGTTCTCTTCTGTCACATTGCTAATTTGCATGGCTGCTGCTTTGCTTTATAAAATTGAAGGGGAAAAAAAGGCAGCTAATGGTTTTCCTCCCCAGCTGTATTAAATGTGACAATTAAATCCCTATGTCCTGACACCTTGCTTTTCTCCCTTCAAAGGTTTCAGTGAACAATTGCTACTTTTACTCAGAGAAAAAATCTCCTTAATTTTAAAAAGAGCATTTTAAGTTCAAGATTCAAAAGTCATCAGAACCATGGCTGCAAAGAACACTGTTCATTGTACGTAGCAAACTAAGATCTGTCAAAGGCTACATTTGTCTTTGCAAGTTCTGACAATACGTATCTTGACCCAATTTTGTAATAGAGCTGGTGTTTATGTTTAAATACATAAACTGTTTGTCAATTTCTACTACACGCCAGAATTGTTTCCATCATTCCTCCAGGGAAAAGTGAGGGCTGTGTTTTCTGTCTGGGGGTATGGAGATATCAGTGTAAGTAATGGACTAAATATCTTGTGGGTGGTTCTCCCTAAATTACCACAATATTGACTATCAGTTGAGATAGTATATTGAACAATATTCCAGAAAAAGTATTCCTCAAAATGTGTTCTTCCTTCCTTTTGTGCACAGATTCCTCAATAGGAAAAAAAATAATCAACAAATACCAGCTGCATTCTGATATGAAGTACTTTGCCATCTTCCCTCGGGGTGGGGGGAGTGGGGCGGGAATCCACAGAATCTTATAATGAATTTCTTTTTCTACTGTAGTATATGCTGGTCTTAAAGAGACTTGCCACCTATTTAATATGTAACCAATCTAATGTCTAATTACATCTTTTCTGCTTCTTTCCCAGCTGCAGAAGCCAAGCTATCAAGCCTTGATGAAGCAAACTTAAAATCTTGAACTAGCAAAAGATGTTCAATGAGATGAAAAGATCAGAATTTTTTAAAATCGTTAGGCATGACTTAAACTCACAGTAAAAGCAAGATTTTCCATAAAAATATATGGACACCAAAAAGTGAAAGTAGAAATTTCTTAAAATTTCGTATCATACATCTCCACCAGAGGTAGCCATAATAACTGTAGTGTTTGTGTTGAGCAGCCATCATTTTAATGATCAGATCTAGAGGATCGTTCTTGCAGAATTCCAACAGCTGGTCTTTGCTAGGAGTTCCAAAGTAGAGATACACCTGATGGAACTACACTAGTGGTGGTGGGAAATTTGCTTTATAAAAGGGCACAAATATAAGAGAAAAACAAAAGAGCAAGTGGGTCCACCACATAAGATAGGCAGACCAATCTACTTAAGATAAGAGAACACTGAAATTATTAGAAGCTACTTAGATGCAGTCTTAAAAACATAATTGTAGCAAGATACAATGTAATAATGATTAACAAAAGACCTAAAGAAGGCTCTAGGTAACTTCTCTCTCTCAACAACAAACTGGTCCAATAAAAGACATTACCTCATACACCTTGTCTTTCTAATATCCTGGGACCAACATGACTACAGCAACATTGCAAATAAAATGGGAGCAGTTGCAAGGCAGGATTAACAGAAACAGAGAACTCTATATACTAAATATTTAAATTAGTAGGACTCAGTGAGATTCACTGTAGAAAGTTAAAGGGAGTAGCAATATAACTAAATGAAGCCACACAAAATTGTTTCTGCAGATGAGTGGAGTGTGAAGGTCAGATGGCAAACATACAACCTATTTTAATACAGGTAAAAACATGTATATGGGAGAAAAGAGCCGGTATCTTACAAACCACTAGCTAAATACCAGGTAAATAATCAGAAAAAAAAAAAGAATAAAGTCAAATTTTAAGCAACTAGAGAAAAAGTATATTCTACATAAAGGACTCCTCTAAGATACAATAGGTGTCAACTCTTACTAGTCAACCAAGACAAAAGCAGTAGACTGTAAGCTCTTTGAGGCTGTCTTTTTGTACTGTTTGCACAACACCTAGTTCAATGGGGCCCTGGTCTATGACTAAGGCTTCAAGGCAATCAGGTGACTCCCAAGCCTTACCTAGGAGGTGGGACTGGAGTTCATGGAATACTAATTGAAGTACTGCTCTGCAAAATACTGGATTGTTTCTGGCATGCTAGGTGATAGCACAACGGGAAGTGAAGGTGCGGCTCGAGGACCATGTTGCTGCCCTACAGATCTCCTGGATGGGACCTGGGCCAGGAATGCCACCCAAGACCCCTGACAGAATGCACCGTGAGAACGCAGTCAGGAACTTTTGGTAGGTCATAGCATACCTGATACAGGATGTGATCCAAGAAGATATCCTTTGAGAGGACACCAGGATATCTTTGATTCTGTCCACCAGTGACAAAAAATTGGTTTGACTTGCAGAATGGCTTAATTCATTCAATATAAAAAACGAATGCCTGTTGCACACACAGGATGTGCAGCCTCTGCTCGTGACTGTTGGCATGAGGCTTCAGGTTGAAAGGAATGTGACTTAATTGGCATGCAAAGTTTCTTGGGGAGGAATGCCAGGTGGGGTCAAAGTTGCACCCTGTTCTTATATAAAATGGTATATGGAGTGTCAGATGTGAGGATTCTGATGTCAGACACTCTCTTGACTGTAGTTATTGCAACCAAAAAAGCCACTTTATAAGACAAATAGAGTAAGGAGCACGCTGAGCCCAGCACAGCTTGCAGTGACCATCTTACCCTCCCCCATCAGTCAAAAATTTAGATTTAGAGTCTAGAAAGACCAGGTTTGAGAACCTGGACATTGTGCCTTATTATTTGATGCTATAGCAGCTAAGGATCAACTGCTGATTTGTGATGCTAATCTGGAGCCCTCCACTGAAGTATATCTTCCTCCCAAAGACAGCCAGCTTCTTTGAGTCAGTACCTCAAGGTGTTCCCTACAGATCTTCCCTCTCTCTCTTGTTCATGACCACCACTAGTGGTGCTGGTTCAAATTTCAGCAGATTTTGCACCTGTCCGTTTGATAGGACTCCCGCAGGCACTTCAGGCAAGCCATGAGTGAGTTGCTCTTCAGCACCTGCTTCTGCCAAACCCCATATGGTTTAAATCCCTAGGTCCAAGGAGAAAAAGGTAGTGGGGAAACCCTCAATAACCCCAAGTTCAAAGCCTTAAACTAAGCATAAAAGTACTTTTAACTATTCTAAAAACTATTTCTTCCACTATTGAAAGGGAACTATGCTAGAAGAACTCTTATGAAGACTAGAGATGAAATGTTCCAACAACTGTCACTGGTGGTAAAAAGGAACTGGAGAAGTAGTGGGTCAGCAGGGCCCCTAATATGGCACAATGAAGGTATGAGTCCAGTGGAGCCCACTGTTGATCCAACAGGTATTGCTAGAGGAAAAACTTTCCGGCCACTGTGAATATGGTGTGTATACACCTAATTGGAAGCTAGTACAGGGTACTTGAAGAATGCTTAATTCACAATTTCATTTCCAAATACCCATTTCCAGTCCTAAAGCAAACGTTAGATCCAAAGCATGGTTAGATACATAAGTAACACCATGTTCATCATGGTGGATATAACTCTTGAGTTTCAGAAAAATTGCCATCCACGAATAATGTTGAAACCCATGAAGATCAACAACCTTGACAACTCAAAGTCAACACAGCAAGGGAATCTTAACAGCCTGGGCTCCATGGAACAAATCCAATCTTCTTTCTGGGATTCCCACATAAGCAGAGTGCTTTGTATTCAGTCCACTGCTGTCAAAGGACACCACCTACATTTTTAATTTAATGCAAAAAAGCACAGTCACACCAACATGTGTCTTTTCTTCACTTCAGTTCATGCTGCATCAATTATCAGGCAGGTACCAATTGCATAGAACAAGCCCTGGAACATCATCTTGTCTTGGTAATAGCTGCAATCAGGGACCTCATCCTTTGTCAAATCAGGAATTGTGGTTGCTTTTTTAAATAACTGACCTGCATTCATAAGCAAAAGCCAAAAGATGAGGATCTCTGCTGGTATGACAAAAGATATTTTATAGATGAAACCAATGGAAACAAGATAAAATGGGCTTTTCATTTTATGTTTGCACAGCAGCTGGCATAGTTGAGTCCTGGTCTATGACTGGAGTTCCTAGGTGTTACAACAGTACCTATAATAATAAAACATGATTTTGACTCATTCACATTATTTGATGTTTCTTCCTGCAGTGTCTTCCTCTGTTCATCACACAGAGACTGAGGAACCTAATGGTCTATAACCAAGTCTTCCTCAGGCCTCCATATTTCCATCATATAGCAGCACTGCTTTAACTTGTTTGAAAGTGCACATGAAAAAGACACACTTATCTGCTGATCGGGACTCAAAGACTTCTAGGGAAAGCTACAAACCTAAATAAAAATAATCATCTGCTTCTAAACAATAAACAGTTTAATCATCCAAACCCAAGCTATCAGCCACTCTTAAAAACTCAGCTACCCAGGCCGTGTTCCACCCCGTGTTCCCTTTGAGCTGCACGGTAGGACAGCTTCACAGGTGATTAATCTGCCCCACCCAGTCAGAGGCTCAGGGCTCCCTGAAGAGAACTGATTGACTGGATGGGGCTGATTAATCACCTGTGAAGCTGTGCGCCCACTCAGTTTAAAGGAACACTGCACCTGGGCACTCGATAGGGAATGAATGAAGTGATCCATCCCCTGTTGCCCATTCCCAGCTTCTGATAGGCTACAGACATCATTCTTACCCAGGCTGGTAAATAGCCATTGGTGAACTTATCCTCCATTAATTTATCTAGCTCTTTTCGTGAACCCTGTTAAAAATCTGGCTTTCACAATATCCTCTAGCAAGGAGTTCCACAGGTTGATGTGCATTGTGTGAAGTACTTCCTTTTGTTTTAAACATACTATCTATTAATTTCATTTAGTGACCCTTAGTTCTTATGTTATGAGAGCAAGGAAATTAATACTTACTCCACACTAACCATGATTTTATAGACCTTGTGACAGTTCTCCCTCCCA
>CM057845.1:54108234-54141544 GCA_030068395.1 Apalone spinifera
TCGGCACTGCCGGGAGTCATTGCCCCTGCCCAGCTCCACTCCACTCACTGGGGCCGTCACCTCCCTGCCTCCAGCTTGCTGCCCCCCCCCCTTTCCCAGTGGGGCTGTCAGCTTTTTAAAGCTGGTGCCCTTAGTGTGGGACACTGGTGCAGGTGCCGTCTTGCCGGCCAGTAAGCCGGCCCAGGGCGCTGCTGCGCATGCGCCCGCAGCAGCTGCGGAACAGCCGCCAGGGCGCTGTGGTGCTAGCACAAAGAGCCATATCAGTGCAAGGTTCAGGGGATTTCCCCTCCCGTGACCCTGATGCCCCATCAGTCTCTAAGGTGCTGCAGGACTATTCATTGTTTTTTAAGTTTTTCCAGTTACAGACTAACACAGCCATCACTCAGAAGCTTTTGATTAACTCAGAAGAGAAATGAGACCATTAGGAAGGGGACCGGCCTTCAGTTCCTGACCTAGCTCATGCTACTGCCCTTAGGGAACACCACCCAAAACAGAAAAGGGCTTACGAAAATCTTAAGGGCGTTCTGACCATCTTGCTTAGTTTAGGGAATAAATATTCAGGAGTGAAAGATCAGTCACATTTGCTTTCTTTAAAGACTGGACAATTATGTTTTAACATGCCCATATAGGAGAATGGCTTTCACGAGACAAGATAGGTGAGGAAATATCTTTTATTGGCCAGCTTTTTGTTGGTGAAAGAGACATGCATTTGAGCTTACAAAGAGGTCTTCTCCCAATCTTATTGCAGCCTGTTAGTTTATGACTATAAGCATGACTGTTTATAGCCTTTATATATATATATATATATATATTTATTTGTCTTATATAAATGTAGCTGTACAAATGCTGACTCCTTTTGAAAACCTACATTAGTTCTTTGCCTCATAGGTGGTGACAGCACAGCCTAGAGCTGCGGATTAATTATGCCATGAGTAAAAATACATTTCCTTAGATCATGTTTAAATTTGTCCCATCTTAATTTCATTGGATGAGTCTTGTTCTTTTATTGTCAGGTAGTATAAAGAAGAGCCCCCAGATGAGCTGTTCTGCACCATTATTTTTTATACCTTTGTTATGTTCCCTCTTATTCATCTTGCTTTAGAACTACATAGTTGTTCTTTCAGTCTCTTCCTTAGGGCTTTCCACGCCTCTCATGACACCAGTTGTCTGTCCATTGTTTTGCAAAAAATCCACCTTTTTCCTTCTCCAAAAAAACAGGATGTACAATAACTTTAGCTTATTCACTCTTCCTGCTACAGTTCTAGAGTAGACCTTGAATCAATAAACGTTGCAATCTAGTCTCATGTGCTAGAAATGTCAAGTAGTTAACACATGAATGTGTTTAAGAAGATATAATTTTTCAGGCCTTTAACTGTTTTTCAGTAATTAGGAAAAACACAGTAAAAATGCTACCACTTGCATTAGTTTTCTTAGTTAATTGATGACATTCTTTAAAAGTAGCAAGAATAAATTAGGGTGCCAAACATTAGTTTGTTATATATAGGAAATATCGTAAGAAACTGTTACTTTAGGTCTGCGTTGTGAATGTTACCTGATTCCTAAGGAATTTCAATAGCAAATACATTACACTAGCACACTCAGACATAGCTTAGCCTGTATCTGAGGAGATAGCAATAGACCCACTATAGGGATATTCATTTTAAAATATTGTACTTGGAAAGACATTAATATATGTTTTCATGTTCTTTAGTTCCCTGCCTTTGCATCCTATAGACCAGCGGTGCCAAACTGCAGCATACGAGCTTTATGTAGCACTTTTACAATTAAAGTGCAGCTCACTGAACCTCTCCCCCAGTTGAAAGGCTTGATCCCTCCTCATTTGTACCTTTAGAAAGCACCACCACCAGCCCTGTGCTGACCAAGGATGGTACACATTATAAAGAGTAAAATAGACACACCCAATAGCATGAAGAAACCCTATATTAGGGGAACCCTGAGTTATGTTTTAGTGTAACTAATCCACTGGAGAACAATGAAAAACATATTAATTTAGTAAGCTGTCTGGGGGGTATTCTCTTTACACATGCAACAACGTATGTGGTTTGATTGCCTGGAAAATGTCAACACACCTAAAAAGCTGGTCTTGCACCTAAGTGCTGGAGTTTCACAGCAAGTGATCTGCATAGATAGTGCCCTGGGCACTGGTCAGCACGGATGCTGAGGAAGACATTACTCCATGTACCTAGTGAATCTTACAGACAGTTCTTCACCTTTGCGACTTAAGTATGCACTTGTTTAGTTTAGTAGAATCATCAGAATTACCTCTGGATTGATAGTTATGTAAACTGAGAATTTATGCTCACGAGTCGTAAGAATGTGACCGTTCCTGAAAATGTGGCCTTTTTGTACCATTCTATGCACCAAAACTATACCCCAGCACCCACCTATTTACAGTGGTAATATAATTGCACCAAACATATAATAAAATATGCTTTGCAATGTATCTAAAAGTCTTGCTTTGTTAAACTTTAATATGCTGTTGAATTGTATGTGTGGTCATTGTAGCTGAAGTTATGAATATTGACTATGTACCAGTATTTCAAGGCATTTATAGCCAGTTTTGCCAGCACATTGTGGAAGAACCATTCAAGGTGATAGCCTATTAAGAAACACAACAGGTCATAGAAGTTTAGCATTGCCTGATGGGTTTTCCTATGGCTGCTTCACTTAGTATATGAGTAATGGCTCCTATGACTCATTGAAACATGCAAGGGCGTGTGACTAGATCATGTGATACCCCACTCCATCTTGTGCCTATACTTTTTCACAAACTGTTGTGGACTTGCTTGGCACAATGCAGTTCGCACCATATTGAAGAAGCTATAAAAAGAGGAAGTTGATATTATCATGGAATCTTACTCCTGTTCAACCCCACATCATCTAGAAATGTGTCTGCAAGAAAAGACTGAATGAGAGAAGGTGGTCCCAGGTGGGAAAGAAAAATAGAATCATAGCACTGGAAGGAACCTCAAGAACTGATCAAGGCCAATCCCCTGCACTCATGGCAGGACCAAGCACCTGATGCCCACCAGATGTTTTTCTAACCTGCTCTTAAAATCTCCAGTAATGGAAATTACACAACCTCCCTGTCAATTTATTCCACCACCCTAATAGTTAAGACAAGAAGCAATGGAAGTTTAGGTTGGACATTAGGAAAAACTTCCTATCACCAGAGGTTAAGGAGAAAAAAGGTTGCTATGAGAAGGAAGAGAAATTAAAGTACTTGAAAGCTGTTATGTCTCCTCATTCTTCTTTTCTAGACTAAACAAACCCAGTTCTTTCAATCTTCCCTCATAGCTCATGTTTTCTAGCCCTTTCATCATTCTGGTTGCTCTTCTCTGGACCGTCTCCAGTTTCTCCACTTCTTTCTTGAAATGTGGTGCCCAGAAATAGATACTAAGCTTGAATCAAGGCCTAATCACACAGTAGAATAGAATTATTTAACTTGTCTTGCTTCTTACAACACCTCTGTTAATACATCCCAGAATGACATTTGCTTGCTTTTTTTTTTAAAGCAACAGTGTCAGTGTTGACTCATACTTAACTTGTGGTTCATAGTGACCCCTAGATCTCTTTCCATGTTACTTTTTCCTAGATAGTCATTTCCTATCTTGTATGTCTGCAACTGATTGTTCCTCAGTGGAGTATAGTGCATTTACTCATTGAATTTCAACTATTTACCTCAGACCATTTCTTCAGTTTGTCTAGAAACTATTGAATTATAATCTTATCCTCTAAAGCACTTGCAACCAACCCTTCCCAGCTTGGTATCATCTGCAACGTTTCTAAGTGTTAACTCTCTGTCATCATTTAAATGATTGACAAAGATACTGAACAGAACCAGTCAACTGATCCCTGTGGCATCCCATTTGTTTTGCCCTTCCAGCATGACTGCAAACTGTACCACCTGGGTGTGACATTGCTTAATTCAAGTCCTGGCAAGTGTATAGAACTTAAATTTCAATTTTGTTTAATTTTGGTAACTGACTTTGATCTGGTCATTTATTAAATCACTTAAAATCTATCTTTCTGTAGTTAATACATTGTTTTATATTTTTCACCTAAAAGTGTGTTGTTTGAAGAGCAAAGGGAAATCTGCTCAATAACAGGGGCTGGTGCATTGTCCTCGCCACACTTAGGGAAGGGCAGACGGGGTAATGCCCTTGTCTAAAGCCTGACCAGCGCAAGTTAAGATGGTACGGCTCAAGGGCCCCAAGCTGGGGAACTTGGAGAACTGGATGAAACTTCTCTATTGTGGACTCAAGAGTGGCTAGTGAAATAATTCATGCAACTGCAGCTGGTATGTCCCTGTTTTTGTATGGCTGTATATCTGCAAGTCTTGGAGAAGACTGCAGCCTGTCACAGCCTCACAATGAGTGAAGGAGCCCAGGCTGGTGACACAGAGGGCTCAGTGGTACCCCAATTCCAGGTTGCCTCCAGGGTAGTAGTCACAATTCTCAAAAGTCACTTTGAATTTTCATATTCATTTGATACCATTTTGCACTTGCCATAAACTGAGTTGATGGTTGAACATTCTGCAGGATCAACCACTGTGTCAGGTCATGGCTCACTGATCTCAGAGCCATTGAGAAACGCTTCCAGATTGTGTCTCATAGATGCCAATGAGTATGCCATTGCTTCACAAGAGTGCCCTAAATTCCACTGGGATGTGAGAACTGTGTCAGCAAATCATCCCACCCCTTGTAACACACACAGCATGTTAAAAATAAACATTACTATCCCACATTCCTTTACTAGCCAATTATCAAGTCCACAATAATCTCCAATGACAGTCAGAATAAAGTGTGTGTGTGTATATATATATTATATATATATATAATTTAAAGTTTTATTTTAAAACTTTTGTGCATACATTTTTTTCAGTATCTTCCTTTTTTCATTGCACGTAAAAGTTTCAAACCCCGCCCCCCCCAACTTCCACAAAATATATCCCTTTAAACATTTTTTGTTCTCAGGTTACAAAAAAGGTAACATTTCACAGTCACAAAGCAGAAGTACATTGGTCCAAAACATCTTCATCCAACAGATTCTTGGTTTTTTGGACTATACAAATCTTAGATAATCAAACACTCCTCAAAATAGGCTCAGTCGGCCAATGAAGGAAAGAGGAAAAAGTGGTGCTACTGAAATTTAAAAAAGTAAAGTACCCACGGAAGAACAAAAAAAGTGAAGGTTGTTAAGGGAGCCTCCTTCAAGTACATCACAGGTAGGAAGGAGCAGCACAGTTACAGCGTTGTTTGGTCACCGTCTATATGATTGCCACATTAATCTATATACATCTAAGAGCTATTCAGAAAAAAAAAGTTATTTACACATCTAGCATGTTGTAGAGAGAACTATCAATATCAGAGTCTGGAATTCATGTTGGATGAAAACCGTGATGCCACATGAAAAAAAAGTAAGAACAAATATGACAATATGACAGAGTTGGCTGGGTAGTGTAGTGTCCTTTAAAACCATATCTATGTACAAGTACAGTTCAAAGCCAAGGTCTTTCCAGATGTTGTAATTGTGCTTCAAATCAGCATGGAGACAGGGCATAGCTACTACAGTAATTCAGAGCCCTGGTTAGTCACATTTAACCACGTAAATAGTTGCATGTCAGTCCTGTGGCCTACCTTTTGCTTTACACAATCAGTCTGTTGCATTCAGTTTTCTTTTATTAGGAATTTTTCTCTTCTGGTGCATAAGCTATTGCCAATGAACTCTCTGGGTTGCTACGATTATGTATTCACTCAGGGACTGTAACTCTGTTAGTTACCAAAAGAAACGTGCTAGAAATGAAATCTCTGGGCTTTCCATTAAGTTAATCAAGGGAATATTTTGCCTTCGCAGACAAGAGAAAGTTTGAGAGGCAGCTGTATTAGTGAATGGAATCGTTTTCAAAAGAGAATGGAGGAAGTCATTTTGCTTGAGATGTTTAAATTAAGACTGGAACAAGGAAGCATATGGGAAAAGCTTTAGGGAGTTATCTAACGTTTGAAGAGATGGACTAGATGGTTTATTAGTTATCTTCCATATATAATTTCTATTAGTCTATGATTTGATGACTTACCTGATTTTGTAAACAGCATTGATTGGTTAGAGGGGGACAAAACTGTGAAGCAGATTTATTAATCAACACAGCAGGATTTACCATAGCTGATCACTCCTAGGCAAGCCAATTCCTGCATGCCAAATATCCTGCCAAAATGAGAGTTATGCTGCATACTGGATGCATGTGTGTATTGGGAGAGCAGGGACTGACTCATTATCCTAAAGGAACTTGCCTTCCTACTGAAGTAGTGCCTTTAAGGCACAAAATATTCTCACTGGAAAATGGCATCCATAAAACAGTGGTGATGGGCGCGAAGAAAATTTATCAAGCTTTTTACTTGTCTTCACAAATGTTTGCTGTTGTGACCTGTAATATGCTGAAATCTACAAAGACTCTCTGATTCAACAAGATGTACTCAATAATTCCCCCTCCTCCTACAAATACCCTTCTACCTCCTAAAAGCATCACTTTTAAAACAGTATAGAATGCTATCCAGTGGTGGTAATAAGGAATTTATACTGACTGTAGGTCAAACACCCAGCACAATGACAGTAAATTTACATTTGACTGGGAAGCTTTTTATTAAATTAGAATATCCTCAGAGTTTGAAACAAAGGGTTGACTGTAATTGCTTGCACGGAGCTCGAGAATCTGTTTTCTCTCTCAGGGATGAGAGTGAGGTGCTTTTAGCCTTTCCAGGAAGTGCTCTGGAAGTCTGAACAACATGATCTAGCCATGCGAGCTGCAAAGGGATGAGGTGATTTGTGGTTCAAATCTGAATAAATAATAAAAATAATAAAAACTACAAGAAAACCTACTGAGGCCAATTCACAAAGCAATAGCAATGCTGGGAAGATTTTGTTAGGAGTCATTTTGCTGCTTTTGATTTATGCACCTTGCTGTTGTTGCCAAACACTTTTTGGGTTAGTTTTTAAAATGCTAAATGAGAAGGTACATTTTCCTTTGCAGTTTAAGGACAGTAATAGTCTAACTTGATGTAATGCAGAGTCACATATTGTACTGCAGATGAATGAGTTTCAATTACAATATCTTTCTTCATGTCCTGTGAATGATGGCATCTGTACCATGTTTGTAACTAAAATCATGGATAACACGCTGGCATTGGATTTGTATCCATCAGGTTCACAGTGGGTACCGCAGGCATTATCTTGAGATATACCAGCACTCCCAGCTGTTAGTACCACTCCAAAGGATTTGCCATTGTTTCCCCTCCTGATTTAAAGTGACTGAATCACTGAGGACTACACAGCTCAGAACCCATGAAAAAGTACATGGAAAAGTGTATTAGGTCAAACAAAGGGAAAGCAAATAGGTGCAAGAGGAAAAAGCTCTTGCTTGAAATCTAAAGCATATGAGGGGTTATGTAGAAAATGTTCTAGACTCGGTGGGATTTCAAATCTGCACATCACTTTCCAGTTGCATGAAGAAAAAGAGGTAAGGGCAAAAAAAGTAAGCCACAGCAATATTAAAGCAGATATGCTGCTGATTTATGCAGGCTCCAGACTGTGAAACAGCTGTTTGCTGCAGTGTTATCACATGCAGGCATTGTTGACTCCATGGACCAGTTTGCAGGCTACAATCATACTCTTAGTTTTATATGATTGTATGAGCCAAGCTATCCACTCCACACTGCTTCATTTCAGTTTGGATCTCCTACTTACTATTTACAGGGAGGGGCTTTTAAGTCAGTTGTTCTGCTGCACTGGAATTGCTGTACTTGCACATTAAGGTGGCATAGTAACATTTGTAAATGCAATGGATTGAACTAAATACCTGTTGCATTTCACTGAAAACACACGGTCCCTTGTTTATGTAGCACATAATAAATGACTCAGATGGAAGGCTGCAAGGCCAGTCCTATCCAGAAGAAAATGTGACCACCGCAGGGAATGCAAAGGACATAGCATTCACTTGTTAAAGCTGGCACTTTCTCCTTTGGGACAAACTTAACATTTGTGAAGTGTCTAGTTTGCACTCCAATATTGCTAGGATTGTGTCAGCTGCATTTTTCCCAGCTAGCCCATTTTGTTTACAAACCGGGATCAGCATCTCCAGCAGTACACAGCTAGGGGGCAATTTCTGCAGAGCTTGGCTCACCAGACATGAGGGCCCAGCTCTGTTTTAGCAGCTTAAAAAAAGATTGAAGTCTCTGGCGCTGAAGGGAGGAGGTCTATATTTATGGAACAGTAATTGCAGCTATATCTGCGCTGTAATCCAAGGTGTGCTTTGCAGCTTCTGGAGCCATACTCCCCACAAGCTTTCATCTAGATAGCCCAGGTCCCAATCACAGTGAAGATGCAGCAGTGTGGGCATCTCACAGGGAGTCCTAGCATCTCTGGACACACTCGTGCATTGCTGAAGCTCACTGCTGTTTTAGCCAAATGAGCTAGATGAAGGCTAGTAAGGGTATGGCTGCAGAAGCGTCAAATCACATCATCAGTTAGTGCATAACATGGGTTATGGCTACAGTTTGCCTGGTTTCCTCTTGCGCTGTTGCTTCTACGCTGGTATCTTATTTAGAAAGGTTTTTCTTACCAAGTGTATACAATTCTCAGTGGAGACCAAGCAAGCCCAGGACCTGCGTTAACCCTCTACCTCTTGGTACCAAAGGGTGCAGAGTTCTGAGCGAGTTGCCACTTTGAGCATGGGACTCTGATGATGGGGACGGGGCAGAGGGCTTTTATGGTGAATCATGAGAGACACAAACAGGAAAGGCTTTTCAATGTGGTTGCTCTCCATGTTTCTGGGTTAATAACAAGAAAAATAACATTTACCATAGACATCCAATGAAACACAAACTCAGAAGACAAAATACATTTACTGAACACTGGCTGCTAAGCTGTATGTTCAGCAATCTTGTCAACAGGATGCACAAGAAAGCAGACAGAACCAGCTTCTGAAAGTCTCAGGTCCCAAAAGGTACGTCTATTCTCCAGCTGGGAGCAAACTGCTCTGGCTGGACTCCAATAGAGTGCTAAAGATAGCAATGTGGACATTGGACTCAGGCTGGAGTTCAGCCTCCTTAGCCCACTTAGACTTGAGAGCCCAAGCTCCAGTCCAAACGGAGATGTTGCTACTGCAACTTTTAGCATCTTAGCACAAGTGTTGCTAACATGACTCCTCACCTGGGCTGAAGCACAGATCTACCCAGAGAAACCCTGGCTTCCAAAGAAACTCTGCATCAAGTCAAGATCCGGTTACACAGCAAAGGAAATCTGGACAAACAATTCCTGTTGCAAGATTTATTCTTATATCAACACAATGTGCCCTACTTGTCAGGGCAATATTTTCAGATGGCTTGGCTGTGGTGAGTTAGACCAAGTCACAAAGAGAGCCTTGGCTTTGCCACCAAAACACGTGAAATAAGGTGCTGTAAAATGTCCAGAGGGCTCTGAAGGGGTTTAAGTGGGAAAAACAAGAATTCAACCAGATACGTACAATTTTTGGAAGTTCTTCAGGGAAAAGGAATGACAATTACTCTTAATGACCAATAATGCCAAATGTCAGATCAAGGTTTAACTTTCTTTTTTAAATGACCGATCCCAAAGAAATGACACCAGTCATCTTGGCGATGTTGAGAGCCAACTGGCTTTCAATCCCAATATCTGTTTTTACAACTGAGAATGGCCTGTTCCAAGCCTTATGGTAAAACTGAAAAAGATTAAGTTCTGTTTCAGGTTACAATGTCACTCCAGGTGAGGAGCCCAATACAGAGAACCATCAATCCATAATATACTAGCAGCATTTAACTTCCATTCCTTTTAAGCACCAAAAACCATTAATACAGAGAAGGTGTAAGCTTAAGAGATACCTTTAACCACATACAGAATATGTGCAGAGCCCCACCTTTTGGGCTGAAACATCCCCTTCCAGCATGAATTTAGATTAAGTTACATCAATCAGAACTGTCCTGGTCAGATCTGAAAATCATGTCTTTTCAAAGGCTCCTCCTAAAAAGACCACCTTCCCAGCATCGTCAGAGCTATTCTCATGACAAGTTGTTTCCATGTACTAAAGGAATGACATAGACTGAAATGTCATCTCCTGAGCCCAGTCTGTCATTGGCTATTCTCCAGCCCCTGTCCTTCAGCACTCCCCTGGCTCGCATCACCAGGTCCTGAGCTGCTAACGTGTACCTGTGGAGAAAGAAGAGCACCATTACACAGCAGAAATAGAACAAGCAGAGGTCACAGCTGCTAGCATTATGAAAAATATGTTTTTGCAACTCATGAGATCTACATTTTGAGATACAAAGACAAGCTAGCTGTCAGATGCCATTCATCAGCAAGCAAAGAATCAGTGTTGACTACTAAGAAGAATTATTTTGCACTTTTCATCTGAGGATCACTAGGCATTTTAAAAATGTGAATTTTTAAATTATTAAAAAGGCCAAATGACTAGTGATTTTGGGTGCCCAACTCAACACATTTTAAGGTCACCTGATTTGCAGAAAGTGCTCAACATCCCTCAGAAAATTAGGCCTGTGTAAGAGGTCTAATATGGAGCTCCCAAAAATAAAATCAATAACTCCCGTCTGAAAACCTTGACCTTTAGTGTCAAATACCTCTTTGAAGAAGGTTAGATAGTAGTATACCCACATCACAGATTGATATACTATGGCAAAGAAGGTAAATGACACATAGTGAGTTGATTACAAAGCCAAAGATAAAATCCAAAGGATGACTTGTCAGTTTCCACTGACACAGGCTCCGATTTTTGAAATCATCATAATTATTTTAAAACTGGCAAAACAGAGGTTGTACAATCACATTACTGAAATCAGCAATCTCTACAAAAATCATAAATTCGGTAAAGACCATTTCAAACCGAGACGTCAGGTGCTTACTCCACTGCAAATATTTGCTCGTCATTTCATTAAGTTACAAAACTGTGAAACAGAGCAGCACTCTATGGAGCTGAGCTGCAGTGTGTTTACTGCAGACATTTGTTGTACTCCAGCTTCATGAAACAGTTGAGAAACAATGGGCACTGGTATGGGGGTGAGAAATTTAAAAGGTGGCACATCATCAAGTTTTCACCTTGCCCAGATCTTGTTCTGCTTGATTCTCTAGCAGAACTCAGGTCAGGGCCAACATGAATAAATGAAATGTTAGAGAGGCAAGGTGGCTGAGGCACTACCTTTTATTGAACCACCTTTGTGAGAAAGAGAGAGTGAAAAAAACTTCTGATGCCAAAGCAGGAAGAGCATTTTGTGGCTCATCTCTCTAACAAAAGTTGGTCAAACAAAAAAACATTACCAACCTCACCTGCCTTGCCTCTGTAATATTTGACATGGCTACCCCACTATTGCATACAACTGAAATATCAGTTCAAAGATGACATGCTCAGTTAGGAAGGCCTACAAGTTTGCACTACAGTAAAACATTTGCAGGCCACAGAGGAAGATCACAAGAACAAAGCCCTACATGGCTAACTTGGGATTTTGACAGGACTGATTCTACATTGCTGAAGATTAAGATGGCATAGGAGCATGCGTGCAGGACACTTCCATTTCCAAGAAAAAACAGCTCACTTATAACTTCTTAGATATTTTGCCCTCACTCTGAAACATCAATGCCTTCTAGATCCTTAGTAGTGTTATTTTTACAGCATGAATCCTTGCTCAACACTAACTCCAGTCCCAATGCAATATTCACCATGAAGAATATCCCACATAACCCTAGTTGCTTTAGCTGGATCCACACTTTCATGAATGACAATGTGCATTTTTTCCCCACAAAAGCTATCCCAATGCTGATATGCACTGTCATGCCTGTTTCCTCTCAATGCCAGGCTGCTTCTGCCAAGAAAGGAGCAACAGGATGAGCGTGCACGTTTTGGGGCTGGGGTGGCATTTTCCACTAGGGATGTTAAATTTAGATTAACTGGTTAATCGACTATTGGATTAGCGGATAAGGCTGCCCCAGGGCTGTTGCTACACTTCAAAGGCAAAAGTGCTGTGCGGAGCACGGGGCCAACAGGGGACTCAAGTACCCCCCACTGTCTCTGTGCTCCCCGTGACATTTCAAAGCAGCAGTCTCCAGCTGACCCCAGGCTCCATGTGGTGCTGCCACTTTGAAAATACTGTGGGGAGCCCGGTGTCAGGCTAACCACAGCGTTTCAAAACAGCAGTGCTGCCTGGAGCCTGGGGTCAGCGAGGAAGTGCCCAGCTGACCCTGGGCTCCACATAGCACTGCCGCTTTAAAATGCTGCATGCAGCCTGGGCCAGCCGGGGACTCCCCAGCTGGACCTGGGCTGCATGCAGCATTTCAAAGGGGCAGCGCTGTGTGGAGCCCAGGGTCTGGCCCCAGGCTCCACGTGGCTCTGCCGCTTTGAAGCATCTCCTCCTCCCCACCCTTGCTGCCTCTTTCTAGGGCAATGGGGGTGGGGATGGGGGGGAAGGAGAAGTGACTAATCAACTCGTGTATCAACTAGCATTTGTTTATCGGATACTCAACTTGTTCACATTCCTATATTCCACCAATCTATATTTTTTCCTCCATGAAATGGTAGACAAACATTTGCATGAAAAGCAATAAAACGTGTTGGTATTTATTATATTTCATTTAAAACTTTGATAAGATGCATATCCTTCGGTAGATACTTATCCTTCGGTATCCAGGAACCGTATAATAAATTAAGTACCAGACACTGGCCCAAATATATAGCCAATAGGATCCAAACACTCTGGCATCATGGCAAACCCCACAGATGTCAGATAGGTTATCCCTCCAACTGTGAGGGATCCTTTCCTATAACACCACAAAACACAAGGGAGAGGGCCCCAAGCAGTTTGAAGGGCAGCACTCCAGGGGATGCACTCTAACTTCTAAGGAAAACAAGCAGGCTCATTACACAAAAGATGGTTGCTCCAGGGCTTGAGGTTAGAATAAGCCAAGAATAAATTATTTAATGGTACAAAGCTTGAAACAGAAAACAAGACTGTATGTAACTGGCTAAGAATGAGTACTCAAGAAACAATAGAATAGTGGGGGTCACTACTGTTTTTTAATTTTAACACTCTTTGGTATCTCAACCCTCCAAGATATGTTAAAAGACACTGCACAATGACTCAGCAGTTGAAAGGGATTTTTAAAATGCAGTGTAAACGTCATTAGGCAGTACATGGAGATTGAGCCTTTCTTTACATTCCAATTTTCAATGTCAAAAGCAAACAGTGGATTAAAGGCAGAGAACTGTGTGTTTTGGTAATGTGGGTGAGAAACTGGTAAGTTTTTCTAGGCCTCGCTACTTTTGGGAAGAGATTTATTCTGTGGTCAGAGAAGGGCCCAAGGGTCATTTTACACAAGTCAAGATGAAATGAAATAGGCATGAACTCTCTCAGACACACACACATGGATGCTGCAGTTGCCACGGTCTGTTCAAAAGCGAAGACCCTGAAGAACTTGGAGAGGAGATAACAAGAAGCACTGACTCTATTGCCCTAATAATACAACACAAAATTTCATTTTCTACAGAAATATACATTCATACACCTCAGCTTCCCAACACCAACATCAGATGCAAGGCTAAAGAACAAAAATATTCCACATGGCACACCCAGACCATATCAGACATGCAGCAACTAAACATTCAGCTAGGAGCGTATTTTTAAGGATTTTTCAATTATTGTCAGAATGTAGGAAAAGAAAATGCCAGCAAGCCAGTGAAAGGGAAAGTTTGTCTTTCACCTGTTCCTAATTCACAAGGGGGCTTCCTACAACTCAAGAACACAAAGGAGTCAGCACTGCTTTTAAGCTCCTGCATAAAAGCTCAAGGGCTTTCCTGTTTAAAGTGGTGTTCTGAAATGATAAGATTACAAAAGCCTTCAATAAGCCAGTGATTCTCACACAGACAGACTATGAAATACACAAGAAAATTAGGGTGCTGAAGTTAAAAAAAAAAAAAAAAAAAAAAAAAAAAAGAGAGTAGGTAAAGACAGTAAAGCAGCACCACACTCCTCCTCCAATGTAGAGTTGAATTAGAGCACTGCTGTTCAGCTGGGCACCAGAGGAGATGGGCGAGTTTCTGGCAAGTGGAGATGAAATAGCAGCAGCAGGCCAGTACTGAATGCTTTATTCACTAACACGGTGAACTTGGGTTTCAACTGTCAAGCCAGCATTAGAGAACTGCTGAAACAGTTTTAAAGTATCCACTTCTCCCCCAATGATACGCAGCACTGGAATGCAACTTGTGTGTATTTTTTTTCTTCTTGTTGAAGCTTTCAGCATTGAGCAGTGGAGTACTGCAAAGAGAACGGTGTGGCCTGCCTGGGCTGCTTCCCAAGCACAAAGGAGGTGGAGCGACGGCCTACTTATCCCCACAGTGTGGGGAGAGGGATGGACGAGGGGAAGAAAAGGGGGAAAGGTGAGAAGGAAAGATTTTCGAAGTAGCAATCAGGCAGCACAGCTGCAATGCCCAAGCTGTAATAGCCTCACATGAGGAAACAACATGACACTGATCTCCATCATTGTCTTCTCCATTCACTCTTTTCCACAGATCCCTACGCATGGACTAACTGTACTCCTTGAGTTGATCTCAAAGGTCAGCTTCCATTCATAATTCATGTTCCCTTTTAAGGCCCATTTCTGCCACAACTCCTACAAGAAATGAGTCAGCTGGGATATTCATTTTGTGTCAATATTAATCCCTCTCCACCTTCCTTACTCCATCATGCAACTGGTTAGCCCTCACTAGAAACCACAAAGTGACCAATCTTCCCTACTGTCTTCATGTCTCACTGTGTAAGGTCCCTGCCCCCCAAGGAGCTTGTCATCTGGTCTGGGGAGTTCCAGAGCATCAGCTATAACAAGTAACAATCCTGAAGTGGAGTCTTACGTCTCACTCTGTCCTCTGTTGCTTCTGTTTTCCTTCCCTTTTGCCTCAACAGGGCTCTCTCATCACCATTTCACTGCTTAAAATGAGTAACACAGTTGGGTAGTTTCACTTGTGTGGCAAGTCAGAGGAGAGCAAAATATTAGTGGGTTTATTTACATATAGGAGGGTGCCTCTGTCAGAGCCCAGTGGTATATACCACAGTGGAGTCAGGATGAAGAGCCTGTTCTAGTAGTCTAATAGACTCTTGAAATAAAAAAGTGAAACCTTCAGGTTCAGCCATAGAGCTTGGAAGAAATTCCAGATGATGACCACAATGTGACAAGTACCACATGACAATGCAAATCTCTTGCAGTTTATTTCATGTTGATTGAACTGCCATAATTTTTAGAGAGAAGATAGAACAAAAACCTCAAATCAAAATATGCCCGAAACACCGGAAAGCTTGGATCGTAAGTTATATTTCTGTAATGGGATGAACTAGAACCTGAATCCTGCTTCATTTTAGGAAAAGCACAAATAGGTATTTTGCATGTTGGGCCTATCTTTACGATAATAATGCAAAAAGAATTATGCATTTAGATAGGTAACAGACATCCAAAGTTCCAATATAAACATTAACAAACTAACAAAATCCAAGAGTTTTGAAAAGGATGTAAACTATCATGCATCATGGCATAAACCAACTTCTAATTAAGAGGTGCTAGTAAGAAACCATTTCTGTGGACAGACGATTCTATAACTACCTACTTTAGTGTTTCTGAATCTTCCTCTAAAACTTCTATTAGTCACTGTTGGAAACTGGGCTAGATGCACCACTGATCTCACCGGATATGGAGGTTCTTATAACAACAACAACGTGAAAAGTAACACAAGACTCATGCATATTTGCCGAAGGGTCATTTCTACACTGCAGTCATTTAAAAATTCAAGCTGATGAATTTTCCATAGACTGCATTACTAAACTTATCAAATGACTTGGAATTTTGCTGGCAACATTATTTTAAACATTTTTGCAAAGTGATCAATATGCAAGATCACTCCTTAATTGACTACTCTAAAGAATGGGACACTGTTTCATAGTCAGGGCTGCTATACAATCACAAATCCATTAGCAATACCTCATTTGGACTACTGTGAGGTAATTAGGTAAAATCTTTTACACAGTACTTTAAGCCCTTTAAATATTCTTTATAACCAAGCAGCAAGAGCAATTCTGCAAGGTAATTTTCATAAATATCATTGTAAGCCATATAAAAGACTGTTCTAATTACGTCTTGTAAGATGGCATGAAAAATGCCTTGCCACTACTATTTATAAGTCCCTAACTGATCTGGCACAAAATTACTTAAAAGAACAAATTAACATTCACTTCAGCTGTCCATTCATAGAACTCCAAGCCAAACACTAATAAATGTGTTTGTTCTGAGACTTAAGTATAGAAGGGCCTGACTCTGGTGTGACTTGCAGTGGAATAAATCAGGACTAACCTCACTAAATTTAATGGTGTTACACCCATGTTAGATGGATCACAATCAGACCCAGAAAATCTGCTTTTCCTCTTAGATTCCCTAATCTTTTCTATACTGTATAATAACTTCTACTAATTAACACAGCTAACTCATTGATCACATTTAACAAAGAATTTTCATTCTTAGTGCCAAAACAAAAATAATAATACAAAATAAAAAAAATAAAGTGCGGCAAAAGTTACTTCCTTACCTACCTTTGTATCTCATTTCAAAATTTTCCTTTACCATGATACCTACACAAATCTTAACAATGATCAGACTGTTCGCATGCACAGACCAGTGCCTACCATACAGACCAATATTATTTTATGGTTTACTTGTACTCCTGCAACTGTCTAAATCCATTTGCGGTAGCTTGTCTTACATTTAGAGAGCAACCCCCTTGAGGCAGGGACTGTCACCATTTGTGTTTTGATTTTGTACAGCATCTACCACATTGGTGTGCTGATCTAAGAGTAGGACCCTTAAGTGCCACAGTCATAAAAAATAAAGTTATCAACTTCTGAATGACTGAAAGATTAGACCTGGTCAATAGTCAACTCCTGGAATAGGTGGGCACTATTATTTTTTATTTGTATTATAATTGCAGTCCCCAAGAGTGCAAGACCCTATTGATCTAGCTGCTGTATGCTCATGTAGCAGGAGACTGCCTCTGCCCAGAATCTATTAAAATCAGACAAGATGAGGCAGGCAGAGAGGGAGGGAGGAAGGATTGTCACTCCTATTTTACATATGGGGAACAGGGGCACAGAGAGGCAAAGTGGCTTGCCCAAGCTCTCACAAGAAGCCTGTGGCAGAGCCAGAAATTAAATCTGATCTCAGTCCAGTGACTTAACCTCTAGACCAGTGGCTTCCAACCTTTTCTAGCATAGGGACCCCTTTTCAATCTATTAAAATTTTACAGACCCTCCAAACAATATAGCTGTTCCTGCAGCTTGCACATCCCTCAGCCCACTCGGGAAGCGGCACAGGCTGAGGGACTTGCTGGGTGCCGGAACGGAACCTCTCAGCTCCCAACTTTCCGCAACCCTCTACAGTACCACTATGGACCACCAGGGGTCTGCAGACCACAGGTCAGGAACTACTGCTCTAGGACCATGTTTCCTCTCCATTGTTAATTTACAATAAGCTATTCATGATTCTGTGTACATGAGTGTCCTGGGTTAGCACTGCTGAGGTCATCAACTTGGATATTGAAAAACTGGCCATGAATGTTAAATGGGTGATCTCAGCTACACTGAAATGCCCTGTTTAAAGTTTTAAATAATATAGTGTTTGGCAACATTATCAAACAGGTGAGGCATCTCAAAGCTCTGTTGGGTATTCCCTATCTATTCTTCCTCTGATGTTGCCTAACACCCTCTGGGACGCCTAACTGATTCCTCACTAGTTCCTCCTCCTCCTCTTTCCACTACATACCTACTAACTGATTATATGTTTTTTATTAGTTTGTAACAAAGTTTGGGGAAAGCTTATTTAAATACAAATGGCAGCCATGCCAAAATCGGGAAATCAACGATCAAGAAACTCATTTCTAAGCTGACCACCACAAAAGTCCAGATCTTCACACTCTCCTCCCTCTGCCGCCTCCCCGCCCCTTCGACATATTTCTGCGCAGTTGAAAGTAGAATCATGTCCTGAAAAGAGGAGAGAACTTACAGGAAAATTCTCTAGGATGGGGGATGGTCAACACTGCTCTGTCTGTCCACGGTGCTGTAGTGCTTCAGACACAGATGATCAGTACGGTCTCACCAGCAAGGGACTTCCTCTTTGCTTTTTGACTGGCAGGGTCACCCCGATCATTTGAAGCTATGCAGACAACTCCCACTTCTAACTGAGGTATGTATAATTACTAGGTAGCCCTGGCTATCCAGCTAGAGGCAAATGTGCCTCAGATTTTCCAATAGGGAATGAATGGGGTGATTGTAGGCAGCTACACTGGGGGCTACAAGTGTTTTGTCATAGAGTTCATGGCCACAGGAGACCATCAGATCATCTAGTCTGACCTCCTGCGTCTCATATATAAATAAATGCCATTCAGTCTCCACCACACCACGGCCAACATCCAAAATTAGATCATAGTATTACAGCCCTAGGGAAGACTGGTGTGCCACTCGCAGAGAACAGGAGGCATTGAGCTGCAGCAGTGCCCGAGGCCCCTGCAATGGAAGGGAACTGATTAAGTGACATACATGATCCATGTGGGTTGGATATCCATGTGACTGGCTGTTGCCTCCACCATGGCTTTCAGATTCTTCCCAGTGCTGACACAAGTTAGAATCAGCACTCACTAATACTATGTGCTCACATACAGGTACTACCCGTGAGTAAGAAGCAACCAAGATAAGAAGGGCAGCACCAGGCCTTGTGGACAGGTCCTGCGATAATCTCCCTTTCTGAGGGTGGGTGAATGTGGTGAGAGGAAGTAACAGCTGGGTGAATTAAGCCCCAGAAAGGTGGGCAGGTTGAGCGATCCAGGAAGCAAATCCTCTAAAAATGGATTTCTACAAGAGACAAATTGTCACTACGTATTAAGGGAGCTTTTTAGAATACCCATGAAGCTAAAATGTAGCTTTATGCAACGTCATGTGCCTCAGTGTAACCTGACAGCCTTTCTTTCTGACTAGCAGAAAGGAACTGTCTAGTGCTGTTTGTAAAGATGCATCAAGCAGGCTGCTTGTGTTTGTTATTAATGTTAAGGCAGGGACAGGACAGAAGGGTCTATTTATCACTACTGTCACCCTTTTCCCAGTAGGATCGTTTTCTTCTTTAATTTAAGGGTATGAGAATGTTTTTTCTATTATGGAAACATTGGTAATCGTAATAATTATTTTAATCTTAGAATATTTTGTACTAGATCTGCTATTACAAAAGCAACTATGTAATCCTTGCTGGTGTGAAGCAATTGTGTCATTTTTGTTTGTGTGAATGAAGAACTTGAGTGTTTGTTTCAAAAAAAAGATTGGTCTGAAGGCCAGCACAGCAGGCAGATGGCCAGAGGAGGGGCTAGAGACTTGGAGGCACAAAGGAACTATCAAATGTGCCCCTACTATTCAGTGACAGGAGGAGGGGCAGACTGGGAACTCGGAAGTTAGAAGCAAGCACATGTGAAAATAACAAATCCCATCAAAACCAGGGTGGGAGAACACTCAGAAAAATTGTCAGCAGACTGATATTCAAAAAAACAAAGAAAAGAATCTCCAGATTAACACATGTTGCAAAGTCACTTGATTACAACATGCAGCAGAATCTATAGATCTGCATGAGAAGGAATTCCTATAAAAGATGGGGTGTCTTGAATGGTTCTTTGGGTCTTCATCCTCCTAAGATCGGAGCATCAGTCTGGACAACAGAAGCTCGGCTCTTCTCTCATACCTGACTTAGCTGGCTTGGTTGATGTGGGCAACAGACTGGTAACTATAACATTAATGGGATGGCGTGTGTGAGTTAAAAAATATTTATTGAGAATAAAAAGTATTGCCTTTTCCCCTAAAAAGATCCCATGTGCATTTTATCTATAGTATTATACAAGGACAGGCGTCCATCACGCCATCTGTCACAGAGAGTATTTGAGAAGACCTGAGAAGTTTCTAGGGGGAGGCAGGCTCCCAGCCTCACCTATAGCCCGGCCCCTATGCTGAGACCCGGCCCTTACCACAGGAAGGAGAGGAGCAGTGTGCCGAGCATACGCACATCCCCCACCATGGGGAGGGAAAGAGCAGACGCATGCGCCCCAGCATCCCCGGAACAGTGGGAAGAGAAGAGGCCGCATGGCCCCAAACCTCTCCTCCCACCCCTGGGAGCAGTGAGGAGGGAAGAGGCTGCACAGCCTGAGCCTCCCTGCCCCTGGGAGTAGTGGGGAGGGAGGAGGCCACATGGCTCCAGCTTCTCTAGCCCCAGAGCAACGGGGAGAGAGGAGGACATCTGTACATCCACCGTCACAATGGGATGGGTAATGCACGTAAGCATAACATTTTCACTGTTTGGCTAGCGGTTACCTCTTTGGGAACAGGGCAGGAGAAGGGAGGATGATTCTCTCAGTCCTGCTGGCACATCCCTAGACTTTTTTTTTTTTTTTTTTTAAATGAAAGCATCATTCTGTGTTGGCTGTACAGCATACACATATGCTGCTGCTTTTTTCTAGGGCAGGCTCTATGATGCCATAGCCCTGGGCTCTCCTGCAAAACCAAGGATGTATGTATGCATCTATCTTAGCTGAGGGACTAATAAGCCACACGGAAGTCAAGCAGCCCAGACACTCTCATTTCTACCACTTCTCTCAGAGACAGGAGGCTGTGAAGGTCAGAATGTCATAACTGCAGCTTCATGCTAATCATCTATTCACCTGACAATCCAGCACTTGCAGTGAAATGCTATTTTACATTCCATGTTTGTCAGTGCCAATATAAGAAAATACTGTTTGCAATTTACTCTGGAACGGCTGTCACTTACAAATCCAAGGGGCTGTCAGAGTGCCTTTGCCCACTGTTATCTTCCCTGTTCTCCCTTTGTGTGGTAGTACAGGTCTAAGCCTAAAAAGATGATGACTCATGTGAAGCATTTTCAGATTTGCATTACTCTCTTCCCACTCCAATTGCCACCGACAGTCGAATGTAACGAGAGCTCTATGGATTTTCCTCAGCCAGTGCCACGCATTTTTCATTGGGACGCCAAAATATCCCCGGAATGCCCTCCATTTCCCCTTGTGGAGAAAAAGGTATAAAAAGCTCTGTTCTCTTCTGCATAGCAGTGGGAGTTTTCATAAGAGGAAAAATGCTACCTAGGAGAGGGGACAGCTCAGGAAAGAGGGGTGGCTGGACATAGAAACCGTGGGCCTGAATCAGGAAGCAACACTGAAGTTTCTTTCACTCTGATATTTTAATTCACAAGAAAACAGACTGGCCACTCGTTCAAGGGAGAGTAAGTGACATTCACCTCTTTGGGAACATTTGTATTGCTAGATAATATGATGGTGTGAAGAGCAATGTTGACCAGGAAGAGGAGATAAAGCCAGGAAAACAGTGACTATTATTGATGAAATGGGTGGCAATCAAACCTTGTCATCTCCTAGTCTCACTCAGCTTGTCCAGCTGCTGGCACTTGACTCTGGACATATGCTATTGAAGACTGGTTTTAAAAACATATCATCATAAAGTGAGCACACAATCAGCCGTGGCACACCTAAAAACGGTATGTAGCTTCAAAGTTCCTGCACCAGGTGACCGCACTGAAGAAAAGATACTGATGCTCAGAACCTGTAGGGGCAAGGTAGGCAAACTCCCATGCAACAAAGCTGTTTGTCTACTGGGCTGGTATTGTGGCACTAGTCCTGATAAATTCCTTAGGGGAACTTAGCATTAGTGAGGTGAGAAAAATAGAACCCATTCCAACATAGTGTACTCCCCCCCTCCATCCCTATATAGTTAGCAGTCTTAGTTTTTAACACATATTTAAATATTTCCACTTCAAAAGCCTTCAAGCTGCAAATCTACCCATAAAGATATAGAAAATCTTACAAGAAAAGGTTTGTTCATTTCATGTTATTCTCTGGAAAAGAATGAGTTACAAAAAATATTCTTGCTGCAGCAGAAGAACGATAATTGTCTGGTAAAGCACAAACCTGTGGGGATCATCAGGGTCACAGTTTGGTAGAAAGTTTGTGACAGCTTCTGCCACTTCTTCATTTAATAATACATCCCAGAGTCCATCAGTCGCTAAGATCAGCACATCCTCTGGTCCATGCTCATACTGCAGAAGATTGTAGACTCTCACCTAAAACCAAAAAACAAGAGACATTCACTTGTATGAAGGAGGAAATATTCCAATTCTTGTGAAAATCTGATGATGCTGGTCTTAAGTTATTAACTTAGGTGGGGGCACTAAAATAAGCCCCACATGGAACTCCCTCACTCTCCCCCAAAGCAGACCAACCTCTCCTGATTCAAGATAGCATGCCCTACTGCTGGACAGTGCTTAATTGGGTGCTTATGTGTTATCTTGAATAGCAACAGACTTGAATATTCTTGCATTTGAGTCCTAATGCATTTATGTAGTGCTGACAGCAGTGATCAAAGCAGTCAAACCTATTCCTCTCCCCTCTCCTCTTGTGGCTGTGTTCTGCACTTTGGCTGTTCTCCATCATTGGTGCAGCTGGTCAAATAAGAATTTAATAATTTATTTGATGAATTTTTAATAACTCTTTTCACTATCTGCCCAGAACCCATTAACTATGCCCAATAAATTGCATGTTCTGAAGTGCTTAGTATACAAGGATTTGCTACCTAGTCTTTTCTGTAGCCCTGATCCAACACAGAGCTTATGAATATGCTTAACTTTAAGCATGTGAGTGGCTCCACAAAGTGAATGGAGCATATTCTTAAGTGATTTGCTGATCTGGAGTCAATTTAAGGAATCAAACTATTAGTGGGGAAAAAAAGGTTCTTCCATACTAGGCTATTTTCCTAAAACCGTGGGGAGCAACTGGCAGTTCATCAGGGTAAGCGGCTGGCAGATTGGCAGACAAGTTGTTTACTTTGCATCCATAGGTACAGCTGCCCGCAGCTTCTATTGGCTGCAGTTCACTGTTCCTGGCTAGTGGGAGCTGTGGGTGTCCGTACCTGCAGATGCAAGGTAAACAAATTATCTGGTGGCCCGCCAGCATCTTACCCTGACCAACCATGTTGCCCACCACTGGCCCAAAATGCTCAAGAACTGAATTGACTTCTCAGTCTGGGCCCTGATACTGAAGCCCTGATACTGAAGAATGTGACATCTTATGTTTAAAATGGCCTCCTGTAACCCCTTTCCTGACTGAGCTGTCTAAACTGCACAATCAGGGAGTTAACTGAATCGGCACACGAACAAAGGTCATTGCAAGTTTTTCAAATGAGTCTTTTGTTGGATGTAAGTCTTCTTCCAGCCTGCCCTGCATTCCAACTGTCAAACCGCCTGCTCCTTTAATTCCCCAGGAACCACTCACAGAGCACTTTAATTACCCCAGCAATGACTGTAATTTGAAAGATGCGTGACAGCCTTGGCAAGGTAGACAAGAAAGTATGATGATCGGTATTAGAATTTGGGAATAGTGCACCTGGTCATACATGCTGCTTTCTCCTTGTGCTTCAATAGCAAGCATCAGTGCTCTACAAATTTGTTTGGACATGTACTTGGCACAGATAGAAGACACAGAGTTATTTCATTCTCTCTTGGCACACACTCTTGTCAGGAGCCAAGGAGCAGGAAACACACATAAAATGCTTGGACCTTTCAGTGTAATTGTGATTTTATGGGATTGTAACCAGTACAGAGGAAACAATCATGTCAGTCTCAGAACTAATCCTTGCTATTTGTTCCTTTCACTCTAAAGGGAGAGAAGGTAATTTGTAAAATGTATCACTTGCTTTATTATTTAAGGTCTGAGTGAGGACTCTTGAGATGAGCACAAAAAAGTCAACTAAAAATATTCATCTGTCTACACCTCCCGATTCAAATCTATCAGGAATACAACTCCATAGCACCAAACTGAGTGATTGGGCAACAAAATGGCAAATGAAATTTAATGTGGATAAATGTAAAGTAATGCACATTGGAAAAAATAACCCCAACTATACGTACAGTATGATGGGGGCTAATTTGGCTACGACAAATCAGGAAAGAGATCTTGGAGTTATCGTGGATAGTTCTCTGAAAATATCCACACAGCTTGCAGCGGCAGTCAAAAAGGCAAATAGGATGTTAGGAATTATTACGAAAGGGATAGAGAATGAGACAGAATATCTTACTGCTCCTGTATAAAACTATGGTACGCCCACATCTTGAATACTGTGTACAGATGTGGTCTCCTCACCTTAAAAAAGATATTTTGGCCTTGGAAAGGGTTTAGAAAAGGGCAAATGATTAGGGATTTGGAACAGGTCCCATATAAAGAGAGTCTAAAGCGACTGGGACTTTTCAGTTTAGAAAAGAGGAGACTGGGGGGAGGGGTGATATGATAGAGGTATATAAAATCATGAGTGGTGTGGAGAGGGTGAATAAAGAAAAGTTATTTATTAGTTCCCATAATAGAAGAACTAGAGGACACTAAATGAAAGTAATGGGTAGCAGGTTTAAAACTAATAAAAGAAAGTTCTTCTTCACACAGCGCATACTCAACCTGTGGAACTCCTTGCCAGAAGAGGCTGTGAAGGCTAGGACTATAACAGAGTTTAAAGAGATGCTAGATAATTTCATGGAGGTTAGGTACATAAAAGCTATTAGCCAGGAGATAGAAATGGTGTCCCTGGCCTCTGTTTGTCAGAGGCTGGAGATGGATGGCATGAGACAAATTGCTTGATCGCTGTCTTTGGTCCACCCCCTCTGGGGCACCTGGAGTTGGCCACTGTTGGCAGACAGGATACTGGGCTAGATGGACCTTTGGTCTGACCCAGTATGGCCATTCTTATGTAAATTTAGTCTATGGAGACTGTTATGGGTGTATCTCTGTGCCCGTCCACAAGGGATAGCAGTGTTTTCAGCCAGCAATGCTATAGAAACTTGACTTTTTAGTGCAAAAGGTAGCTTTTGTTTGTTGATGTCACCAGCTCGACTCCCAGTGTATTGGCCGAGATGTTCATCACACAAAAAACATGAGATCTCTTGGAGGTCAGCTACTTTTACACAGTCAGAAAGATATTTCAGTGTTAAATATTATCCACTTAGCAGTGAATCACTCCAAAAACCAAAACATCTAACCCAGCAGACTTTTAAAAAAATGCCTCTCTGCCCCATCTCCCTCACTTAGATAACGAAAGTTCAAATTAAAGTAACAGATCCCCTCCTGCCAGCACTGGGAGGAAATGCTATGGGCCAGATCTTGCTGGTACTAAAGTCAATATCAGATCTTCCATTGACACATTTGGCACAAGACTGCAGCCTATGGCTGCTGCTTCAAGGCAATAAAATCCCATCAAAACTATAGCTGATGCAGCAGGAAAAGGGGCCCCAAAATACATATTTCCGCAGACTCTAGTGTACACTATTGAGCAGAGCGAATATTTTGATGAAAGTACATTCAGGTTCTGGGTAAAACTCAGGCAAAGATAATATGACTCATTTCGGAACTAATGACTATTCCTTATGAGGAAAGACTAAGCTTGACATGTTCAATCTGAAAAAAGATGGCAAGGAGATGGATGCTGACAGACACCCAATGATGCACAGAAGTTAAGAGGGATGGACAATGGCATGAACAACTAACTGGCTATTTGACTGGTAGGCAGATCAAGGAAAAAGACACACTGATGTTATGGAAGGCGGTTGGGTTAGTTATCAAATGTGGCTCTCACACAAAGAATGATTATCACATCCAGTTATCTATATACTGGAACACTAGAGACACCTTAATAAACGTTCCAAAACCTTTGTAGATAGGTAGAATATTACAGTATTCTTATTACTTCCTACAGCAAGATGAGGACATGTGCCTGTGATGTCATTTGGTTGCAAAGTCAAGTATTTAAGGGTGGCCACAATATTTCTCTTTTCTTTCAGCTTCTAACATACATCTGGCTTCTAACATACAAGTGGCTAGTGAGCACTAATAGAAAGGAGTTGGTTCAGAACTGTTCAGAGAATCTGAGGGTTTCAGAGGCAGAGGCTGTCTTGCCCAGATACATTTCCAGTTAGTGGAGTTGTTCTAGTTTTCATCTTTAATACTAACTTGAACCTCTTTAATCTGGCAATCCTGGGAAACAGGGCATGCTGGATTAAAGGTTTTGCTAGGGAGGGTGCTGTGGGGTCTGGAGCATTTACCTGGCACCTCACTCCCAGGGGTACACATGGCTCCACACTCCCAAGTACTGGCCTCTGCCACTACAGGAGTGGCAAGGGAAGTGTGTTTCTGTGCTGCTGTAACCCCTGCTGGGAAGGATTGGAAGCAGCAGCAAAGCACAGAGGTTCCCAGATAACAGACACCTGGAGCACAGAGGTTCAAGCATATTATCTTGTATTAGCTATTTTTGATTATACTGAGGAGTAGCATGATACCAGCATTCTCATGTGATACACGTATGGCATCAAATGCATTTTATGTGGCCGAGAACTATTTATCAACTCTGTCTCACAAGCCATTTTTCCAAAACCTCTGGGCTATTCCTTGCTTGCTGCCCTTCCCTCAATAATAATTCAGCAGCCATGAGATTTAAGGGACATCGTGGTTGTGACACAAAGCACTCAAACTTGCACACACTTTAAGTGGATATAGAACACTCCAGCTCACACAGATGTAGTTGACCAGCCTGGCAACCTGGACAAAAGCCATTTTCCCAATCCAGAAAAATTACTTTCAACAGTCACCAGGAAGGATCGACAATTTCACATCTCTTAATCAGCCCACACCATAACTTCATATCTAAAGTTAGGAATGGTTAAAGCCAGTGACAAAGTAGCAGTGTCACTCCTGTACAGACACCCATCAAAGAGAGGGTGGGTCAAAATGAATTATACTTTGACTGGGGTCTTCAGACCTCTGCTAAGGTTCACAGTGGATGTTCTATGCTAAAGCTCACAGTTGTGCACTCTCTCTGGATATGGACTGTACATTCTGTTATTCAGCAAACCTCTTAATGTGTGCTGAGGAAATACTCCAGCACCAAATACTGGATTGGTGATACAAAGGATGGATCAGAGTTTGTTACATCTCAACAGGATCTACCCTACGTACATAATCCCAACTATGCATATAAAATGGAAGAGTCTAAATTAGCTGTTGCCATTCCAGAAAGATCTTGGAGTCAGTGGATGGTATTCAGAAAATATCTACTCAGTGAGCAGTAGCAATCAAAAAAGCAAACAGAATGTTAGCAATCATTAAGGAAGAGATAGATGATAAGACTGAAACTATCATATTACTGCTATACAAATTCATAGTACGCACATATTTTGAGTACTGTGTGCAGATGTGATCTCAAAAATATTAGAACTGGAAAAGGTTCATAAAAGGGAAAAAATGATTAGGGGCATGGAACTGCTTTCATGTGAGGAGAGACTAAAAAAAACAAAACAAAACAAAAAACCCCCCACCTTTGCCCAAGGATATTGCGATGGCCAAGTCTAAAGCAGGATTCCAAAAAGTAGTAGATAAATTCATGGAGGAAAGGTCCCTCAATGGCTATTAGCTAGGATGGGTGGGAATGATATCCCTAGACTCTGCTTGCCAGAAGCTGGGAATAGGCAACAGGGGATGAATCACTTGGGCTACATCTAGATCGCAGTGTTTTTCCGGGATACCAGAGGAAAGAAAAATTTCCAAAAAAGTGGACGCGTTCTTTCACCATCCCTGTAAACCTCGTTTTACAAGGAAGAAGGGATGGCTCAAAAGAGCAGTATTTTCTGAAATGTGGTGCTTTTTAGATGCACCAAATTTTGGAAAAGCCTTTTTTGAAAGAAAAGCAGAAAAAGATAGTTTTTCCAACTTTTCTTGTAGTCTAGACATAGCCTTGATGATTACCTGTTCTGTTCATTCCCTGTGGGGCACCTGGCATTGGCCACTGTAACTTGAAAGACAAAATACTGGACCATTAGTCTGAGCCAGGATTGCCGTTTTTAGGTACCTAACTGCAAAAGGCCATATCTGGCTTGTGAAAGAGCCACATCTAATCTGGCTTGAAAACTACTCATAGCAAATTGACCTGTGAGCCTGCATCCACCTGAGATGCTCCTGACCCAGCCTGGCCCACTGGAATTCAAGCCAACACAGGCAATGCTCTACATTTAGCTTCAGCTGCATTTACTTTCAATCAGCACAGCTACTTCAAAAAAATTAAATCCTTTCTTAATTGTATTGTTCCTTGTACATGCAGTACTATTCAGCGCAGTTTCATTGGCAAACATGGAAATCTCTTTCAATACCATACCCAAGTAATTTATATGTAAATAACAAAAAGCTGGTCCCAACACTTCCCTGCAGCACTTACCAATTAACCTCCTTTTTAGCTTTTTACTGCTACCTTTTGTTTCCTGCCCTTTAGCCAATTTCCAGTACGCTGTGCCAACTTTCCGCTTACTCCATGTCTGTCTTTTATATTAACCTACGAGGCAGAACATTTTCTCAAATGCTTTCTGACAAATTCAACCACGGGGTAGACCATCTACTGCTTTTTTCACTTCTTCTCTGGCTCTGTAGCCTAAAAGAATTCCAAGCCAGTGAGATGTGACCTGCCATTCCTGAAATCCCCTTGATTCTTCTCTCCAAATATTTAACCAGTTTGTTCCTTTAAATGCTGCAGTCCTAAAAGTTTCTCCCAAACACTGATATCAGTCTAAGATTGTGTGGTTTCCTTTTACATACTGTGGCGTCTTCAGGAAGCTCTTTAAGCACAAACTTAATGAGAAAAGTTCTCCAGCTTCACACCATTTAGTTAGACAAACAGTCAGGTGAAGTAACAAGGGCCAAATTGTGCTATCAGACACATGCCCCTTCCAACAAATAGATGAATAATCACCTGAAGAATCGTAAGACCAAATCTTATCTCCCAGATGCAGGTACAAGATTCCTAATGCCATTTCCTAATATGAATTTCCTATTAAGATTTGTCAAATGATTATTTCACTATGAAAAATAGATACATAGCATATCACTGTGAAATATCCTTAACCTTGGTAGTCTGTTTTGTGCTTCTTTGGTTCTTTATAAATGGTTCAGTTTTCTAGAGCTGGGAAAGCCTTCCAAAGTTTCTCTCATACCAGTTAAATCACTGAATGCTGATTGTCAGACTTGGATACGTGTCTGTTCCTCTCATGGGCTAGTACGGTTATCAGAATAAAATTTGATTCCATGAAAAAGTTACTTAAATCTATACTTCTAGATTTAGACTCAGTCTGCTTCCTCAGGCACTTACATGATTATGATTTCAGAGGCATTTCTGTTGCAATCTTACATCATACCTTTGTTTTACTATTTGAAACAAATCTGCTGTTTTCCCTGGGCCTGTGAAAGGGGACAGTGACTCTGGCACAGGACCCGAAGTCAGATGACTTAGTTCTATCGTGTGTCTGATTCACTGTATGATGAACTCCGGTATGCCTCTAATTCTGTAAAATGGAAATTATGTTTCCCTACCTTTATATAATTAATTATTCAAGGTCTGCTAACGAGCAAGTGCTATAGAACTTGCAAGAGTTATAAAATTTACTTCTAAATGCAAGTTCCCCAAATGGCAGCACAGGACTTTGCTTCTTTGTGTAGTAAGACAGGTTCCTGACCATATAAAGATAATATTTGAGAAAGAGCATCGTTCTGTGCATGGGAGGGTTTTTTGGCACCTGTATTTGTTTTCTCACAAAATTTGGTTTCTGCTCGCTCTCTCTCAAGATTGCTAGGGCTTGTATTCTTCATCTTCCGCTTCTGGCCCCATGACATTTCTGCTGGCTTTAGCTATCAAAAGACGATGGAAACAAGGTTCTTTGAGAGGAGGACACATCAGCACCTGGCACGGAGTACCCACGGGGACCCTCATCTCAAAGAACCTCAGCTATTTGGACAATGTGAGTAACCTAATTTTTGCTGCAATGTGATCAGGCCCTTGCAGAGTCTGAGATTCAGCTAGCATACATGTTGTGCACATGATGTTTTGGAATTCAAACACAAACTGGAAAAACTAACAAGATCTTTATATTGCATGAATGATATCATTGCTGCAGCAATTCGCAAGGTTGATCCTCCTGAGATACATTAGATCCTGGAGTGCTGGAAAGTAGAGGCAGAACTTCAGCATTACACTGGCACAAAGCAAATCTATTGCAATGATGAGGGCAGAAGGGCTGATTCTTTGGCTTGGAGCAGCAGAGCTGGCTCCAAAAGTAAGAAATAGTACACACTGGGGGAAGGAGAGGCGGGCAGGGAAAGGACAGGAGTGAGAATGGGGAAGGATGATGGGTGCTATCAATATACTTAAGTGACCAGAATCTCTATGTAGCTGTCTTTCAAGCTTCAGTGCAAGTGCTTTTTAGTCAGGACTTGTTAGTTTGGCAGCAGCACTATGTTTTAGTGTGTGCATGCTCCCTTGGTCCCTCTCTGTAGTCATTACTAGGGCACTCATAACCATAGCATGGAGGTTTCAACTACTAGTTCAAATGTTGGCAACAGTTGAGCATTTGCTGAAGCCCGTGGAAGGTGGAGTACTCTCAGGATCTGACTGGATGAACTGGAGAAATGGTCTAAGGCAAACAGAATGAGATTAAATAAGGACAAATGCAAAGTACTCCACTTAGGGAAGAACAATCAGTTTCACACATATGAAATAGGGAGCGGTTCTGTTCAACTTCTTCATCAATGATTCAGATATTGGCATAGAGAGTACACTTATTAAGTCTGCAGATGATACCAAGCTGGCAGAGGTTGCAAGTGTTTTGGAGGACAGAGTCATAATTCAAAATGATCTGGATAAACTGGAGAAATGGTCTGAGGTAAACAAGATGAAGTTTAATAAGGACAAATGCAAAGTGCTCCACTTAGGAAGGAACAATTAGTTTCACACTTACAGAATGGGAAGAAACTGTCTTGGAAGGAGGACTGTAGAAAGGGATCTAGGAGTCATAGGGGACCACAAGCTAATTATGAGTCAACACTATGACACTGTTGCAAAAAAAAGCAAACATGATTTTGGGATGCATTAACAGAAGTCTTGCTCACAACACATGAGAAGTAATTCTTCCCCTCTACTTTGCGCTGATTAGGCCTCAATTGGAGTACTGTGTCCAGTTCTGGGCATCATATTTCAAGAAAGATGTAGAGAAATTGGAGCAGTCCAGAGAAGAGCAACAAAAATGATTAAAGGTCTAGAGAACATGAGCTATGAGGGAAGACTGAAATAATTGGGCTTGTTTAGTTTAGAAAAGAGAAGACTGAGAGGGGACACGGCAGTAGTTTTCCAGTATCTAAAAGGGTGTTACAAGGAGGAGGGAGAATAATTGTTCTCCTTGGCCTCTGATGACAGCACAAGAAACAATGGGCTTAAATTGCAGCAAGGGAGGTTTAGGTTGGACATTAGGAAAAACTTCCTGACAGGGTGAATGAACACTGGAAATATATTGCCTAGGGAGGTTGTGGAATCCCCATCACTGGAGATATTTAAGAGCAGGATAGATAGACATCTATCAGGGATGATCTAGACCAGTGGTGCTCAACCTTTTTTAATTTGCAACCCCCAGGGCCAGGAAAATCTTGGTGGGGGAGGGGGGGGGAGGGAGGGGAAGGGAGGCGGGGGGAAGGTGCCGGTAACATTTTGTTGCGGCCCCTTTAAATTAAAGTGCTGGTCCGCACCCCTGCTACTCCCCCCACCCCTGCCGCACATACATTGGGTGCCAAGCTGGGAAAGCAAAATGGCAGCCAGCCCAGCGCTGCAACCCTCCAGGAAGACACCCATGGGTTGCACACCACTATCTAGACATTGCTTGGTCCTGCTGTGAGGCCAGGGGACTTGACTTGATGATCTCTCAAGGTCCCTTCCAGTGCTAGTGTTCTATGATTACAGGGAGGCTTATGCAAAAAGGAGTTTTAGATGAGGCTCTGAAGACATCCAGGCTTTGACTCACTAGAGACAACTCCAGTAGGCCACTGCAACATCCTGGACCACCAATTGAAAATGCCCTACCTCCTGACATGGACTGCTTCACTCCAAATACCAGCAGCTACCAAGAATTGGATAGTGGTGAACTGAAAATGTTCTGGAAGTCAAGTCTCAACTGTCCAAAGGCTGTTAAAATTAAGAATTGGGTGGAGGGCAGGTATAGAGCATATTTTGATGTGTCCTGGCTATTTTTCCATCTTAGACACTGGGATTCTATGCTGTGTACAAGCTGCAGTTTTCGTGTTACCATGCAAGAAACCTGGGACTCCAGTATCTACGTTCTAGTCTCTTATTTCAGAAGTTGACATGAACTTTAAATTCTGTGGCAGGAGCACGTTCAATCACAGAAATGGAAATGTAAGGGGAAGAGCATCTTGTGCCAGTGAAAAGTGAATCCTTGGGCTGACAATGAAGCAGCTGCAAAGTCACATCCAGTGCCCCTTAGGCAGAAGGACATTAACCAGGACACTTAGAAGACGGGAAGGCATCAGGGGCCGGACAAGGATGTGTACATTCCTGGGGCAGTAGGCAGAGGAATGAAAACTGCATTACTATGTCATGTATGGCATCAGTCCTGTCATTATTTACACTCTTGATTTACACATTTAAGAGAACAAAGCAACATTCTGGACACTTTCCATAGCTGAGGGTAATTCAGGATGAACAAAGTGCACTTAGTTTAATATTCTTCCAATCCCATAGGCCATACAACAAAGACCTGGATGTTGTACCTCGGGAGATGAGGACAAAAAAGGTTTGATGTAGATATTGGAGTCATGCACCTTCAGGTCATGGTCTCCAAGTCCTCTAGTTACTCCAATAGTTGCCATGACACGAGCCTGGAAATAAAAAGAAAAATCATTAGTATCAAAGCCACTTCTACACACAGTGCTAATGTAGTAGAGAATTAAAAACTGATTCTGCACAAAACTACTAGGGCTTTTGGAGGAGTCACTTCTATTTTTCAGTGTCTCCTCCCCTATTAACCGAGTTAATACAGATAGTAACCTTTAATCTTTTAACTTTCACAATGTTAACTGCTTATCCACCAGGGTCACACTGACTTTGATTTTTCCTTTTCTTCAGGGCTAAGACATTTTTTTCTCCCATCGTTCTAAATTAATTCCCACTCTGGATAGAGTTGGTGTGGATTTAATATCCACTGCTGCTGCAAATTCCTGCTGTTTCAAAATTATATATAGCAACATGCAACACACACACACACACACACACACACA
>CM057845.1:54141554-54156644 GCA_030068395.1 Apalone spinifera
CACACACACACACACACACACAGAGTTAAAAAAGAGAAAAAGATCAGTAAAATAAAAATGTGTAATCTCAACCAGAATAAATATTCTCTCTCATTCATCTAAATCCACAGGAATTTAAAAACAGTGAATGTACCTCTCTCTATTATTTCCTTGTCTTTCCCTCCTCTACTCTATTTCCCCATTTCTGTTTATTCTGCTATGTATTATCTAGAGCCTAAAATGTGAGCTCTCTGAGACGTTTGTTTGTGGAGGGTATAGGACAATGAAGCCTTAATCCCTCTGTAAAGATTCTGTAAGAGTCCTCAAGTACGACTAGCAATAGAAATACTAAATTATATTAAGTGTATGAAGCACCCAGCATGTTCGTCAAGAAGAGCACTCCATCAGTGGACTATTTTAACAGCTCCTTCTTGAAGCTTTGTCATTTCCTATATGCAACATGCCCCTGACCACCTGAGAAGAGGGAAGATGCTTTCAAAAAGTGGGGATAAGGTAAATATTTAGGACGCTTCCCTCTTTTTATTTTCTTTAGGGGTACAACAGAAGAATGGCTGGTTACGTCCCTGGCTTCCTCTGAAAATGGAACCATTTGCAGTGAAACAGTCCTGTGGTAAGAGGCATCAGAATAATAGTTTTGCATACCAATGCCTTGTTATATTTGCCGGAGTAAAAAAATTATAGAACTCTGGGTAAGTATCAAACTAAACAACCATAAACCTGAAGGCTTTGTCTACACTGCTGGCTTTTGCTGACAGAGTATGCAAATGAAGAGCTGATTAACATTTCATCATGCTTCATTTGCATAATCTATTCACGCCGTTTTTGCGCGAAGGGTTTTTGCGCAAAAACAAGCCATGTGGATGTTTTCTCTTTGTGCAAAAACCTCTTTTTGCTCAAGATCCTTATCCCTCTCCAGGAAACATCCACATGGCTTGTTTTTGTGCAAAAACTGCTCGAATAGATTATGCAAACAAAGTGTGACAAAATGCTAATCAGTGCTTCATTTGCATACTCTCTGCCAGCAAAAGCTGGCAGTGTAGACGTAGCCCAAACGTTAGGAGTTAATATTCTCAAAAGGGTCCAAACAAACTGTTGTTACATAAACTTGAATGAGTAAAGGAATCTTTAAATAGTTCAGAATAAATACTATGGAAAAAATAAAAATCATTTTAAGCCAAATGCCCCTTCAATGTAAAATAAAACAACAGAAGTCTTGGAAAAAATGGAACAAATAAGAAATAAACTGGGTAGGTAGGGCAGCCTTGGTAAAGATGCATGTCCTCCTGGAAAATTTTGTTTCAGTACATCTCTGCTGGCATCACTGACATATCAGAAACTACTAAAATTCACATAGAAACATAAGACCAAGTGTGAGTTCTAAGTTCTGTAAAAGTGGATGGAGTAGCTTTCCCTAATTTGTTAATAATAATAATAATAATACCACCATATAAAATGTGATAAATTGGGCTAACAACAGATCATCCAATCATGGGATAACATTCTAATAAGACTGGAGCCCAAATATGGCTATTCATAGTAATTGTTGAGTTAAAAAGAAACATAAGGCACCAAAAACATAAGATGGCCATTTAGTCAGGCCATTTTAGCAGGTCTGTACAAATGTTCTAAATTCTTTGTATCTCTGGGACACAAAGTGAATATTCACTGTGGGTAAGATTGGGTTGGAAAAGATGTTGATAAGAAAACAACCCAAATGAAAAGATGAGAGAAGGATGTGAACAAAGAAATTGACGTGGGTGAGCAGATCCCTGGGGAAAGGGAATATTGATTTTCAATATGTGTAGCTCAAAGATAATTTTTATAAATTATTACGGTAAAGATGGCAGTTGACTCCATAATGTTTTTGCTCCTAGGGCAGTGCTCTGTTGGAGGGATTGCAGGTAAACGGAAAGAAACTTGTATATAGGCTGGTTGTGTTCAGGAATTAGATGGATTGGGAAGGAAATTATTAAAAAGATTCATTTTATGACAAAATGCCAGCATCCTAAGGATCCCTTGATCCGCTTCCTTAAAGCTCAAATATAGGGTCTACATTTTAAGAAGAACTACAAATTAATTACTTTTTTTGTTAGCAGCTAGACCTTGTGTTGCACATTATTGGAAAAAATGTAGCTTCCTCCTCCTATGGAATTGTTGTGTAAATACACGAATAGTCCTTGTAATGAAAATGCTTTCACACTAAGAACATACATAAGAAGCATCAAAAAGAAGATAGGTATTTAGAATCTTTACCATATTCAGAGTAGGACGGCTCCTTAAAAAGCAAACCAAAATCTTTAGCCAGTTTTTATGAATATTAATCTGATCCCGAATTAGTAATATACAATTTAGTGTGTTCATATTTTATTTTAATTTTGCTTTAATAAAAAGTTAAAAAAAAAACCTAGGGGTTTAATAATGAAGGCAGCAGGATGTTTTTTCTTAATAGGAGTGCTGCCACATTTTTCCTTTGACAACAAAAGAACCATGAGGCAAACTCAAATCACTTGTGACAATAACATGAACAGGTCCTCTCCAAGAACAGCAGTAGTTTTAGATGCACTTGACTCCCAATGCTTTCTCTACTGGTTCTGTAGCTAGGAGAAACATTTGGAGAGATAAGATGTTTAATTAGCTCACACACCTCACCTACTTGTGAGAGCACTTTTCCCTTGAGGCAGCAGCCATTTCTGTAAGAACCTTCTGAGCTTTTCTTAATGAATATCATACCACAGAGAAGTCAGCAATATACTCTCATAAGACAATGAATCCAACATCCCAGCCCAGTAACCTTCCTATCATCTCCCATTCAGGGGAACAGGAATCTGGGGCCACCTCTGAACCAGGCAGCTTATGCTACTAATGCCAGCTAGTGACAGAGCTGACTTTAAATGGCCTTACACACTAAAAGACTACCTTCACAAAAAACGAAAAAATAAATTAAAAATAACAGGTGCATAAACACTTCACAAACCAAGAACCAATCCCGTCAAACCTGTAGATAAGCTATAGCAGGTTTGAATCCTGCATAACTAGATTAAATTTGAAGATTGCATATTTCTGTATTCAAATAAGAACCCAAACAGTAGGGAAGTGCTGCTTAGAAACACAGCGAGCATACTAATGTCAGCAAACAGATTTCTGTGTCCTTATATTCATCCTATTGCTACATCTAGCTAAGCTTGCTGGGATCAGAGCTAATAATCTTGCTGTTCATAATCATGCAGTTGGTAACAGTAGCGCATGGATGAAATTACCATTTTTCTTTTAAAAAAAAGGCATTTTAGTTATTGGAAAGATGCAAGGATGGTTCATGTGAAAATAGCCTTAGAGGACACTACTGAGAATGCGTTACCTTTCCCTGAGATCACACCCACCTGCATCTTCCCTTATGTGAGGATTTCAACAGTGCCCTTTATCTCAAAAGCCAGTAATTCAGTGTTAAACATACAACTGCTGTTTTAGTCAGCAAACTGCATAGATTTGTGTCTTCTTCACCCAACCTATCCACATTTTAAATCCCTTTTTACAACCAAACCATGAGAGCTATCTGCCCATGAACAGTAATTTGAGATTGTGCCACTGTAGCTTACCTATTTGTAACAATGAAAAATACTCTTACAAACTGTGTGCATCTAAGAAAACAAAAGTAAATTGAGCAACAAATGACCATGGTTTTTATAAACCTTCCTTTTAGTACACTGCACTTTTCCCTCCCTGCAGACAGAGACTGATTTATGTCAGACACAATATTCTTTCAAGCTGTCAAAATGATCAAATAAAGAGATACTGAGTGGAAAACATTGGACTGCCACAGGCTACAGTACGTGGTAAACAGCACAGAATTCTTTGTCCCTTTGGTTCAAGGAAAGCTCACATGCCTACCTTCTTGCCTTCTCCATATATAAGGGGAAACTTCAAGTCATCCTCCTCAATGCTTTTGTATGCCCTGTGGGGGGACAAACAACATTTTTTTAAAACTTGCACTCAATTAGTGACCCAGTGCCCTAACACAAACATCTGTGTGTATTTTTATTATTTTTCTGGGAGACTCTGTCTTTTCAGCAAGCTGCCAACTTGTTTTTGTTTTTTCTGTGCAGAGATTTTCCTTACAGAACTGTGCTATTTGGCTAAAAGAAAAGCTATTGCAAACAACAAGAAGCATGTAAAACACCAACCTGTCTTTGTTGTTATTAAGCAGAAGAAAGGTAATTGGAACAGCATCCTAAATAACTAAGGGGTGGGATGAATGATACACTGCTGGTCATTGCATCAGCTGTACAATTACACAGTGCCATAAAGAATAGTGATTGGATTCACATTAATAATCTGAAACTGAGAAACAGCAGAGTTTGTAGGTGGCTGGAGTGTGAAATAGTTCTCTGATCCAGTTCTCGCCTTCAGGAGCTGTTTATACCAAACCAAGCTTCATATTGTGGAGAGCTTTAGAAGATATTTAGAGCCCATTTGACCTTGGCTAGGACATTCAAGATTTCCAGAAGTTCTGTGTTTCACAAGCTTCAGAGCTAGTCTGTAACAGGAAAAATGTAAACAACAAATAGTCTGGTAGCACTTTAAAGACTAACAAAATTGTGTTAGTCTGTAAAGTGCTACCAGACTATTTGTGTTTCACAGTAAGGGCTAAAAGATGAGAAAAGAATGAGTTCATCTGCTAAATGTGGTTATTTCATGTGTGCATACATTTTACATATCTGATTTTTAACACTAACTGGAATAAAAGAATAATATTCACCTCCATTCCCTTCTCTACGTGACAATGTGTATTTCCCTTTGCTATTTTCGCCCCTTCTCTCACCCTCTGAGTTACCTCAGACATCACCGGAGAGAACAAATCAGTATTGAGCATGGAACTGGAATGGACAAGTGTGAAAAAGGCATGCACAGTAACAGACCCTCTTGTCAGTCTCACTAGCGCCTCAACACCTAATGTTCAGCTCTAGAGCTGGAATGGCTGTTTGAACTCCTGGACTCAAACATAATTAGGTTTAAAAAACATTAAGGTTGTGGCACAAACCAACAGAAGCCAGGAAATTAGTTTATGGCTGAAATCCTACATTGAAACCCATCTAACTTAACCCCACCTGCTACACTAAAATATTGCATAGAGCTGAGATCAATACAGTGCATTACATAACTACATGTATTGCATGACCTTGTGGTCAAGTCAGGATCAAGCAGCAGTGACACAGGCATGTAATTTAAGCCCCCTCTTTACCTTGCCTAGCACGGTCAGCTGGTGTCAAACTGATCTTTTTCAATGTTCCTTTCCATATTAAAAAATTTAGGTCAATTTACTTGAGTGAAAATAATAAGTTGCATATTATGTACCCTATACATTCAAATGGAACAGATCAACAGCCATATAATGACAGCCACTGGTTTTTGTGAAATCCTTGTTCTGTGTAGCTGTGACTACCCAGGTACTGCTATTAAAGGGAGCATTCATGCTAGACTGAAAAATATAGTTTCAAACTGGGGAAATACTGGCTGTGCTGTAGAAAGTACAAATGAGTTTTTTCTCTGTTCTGAGTCATAGCTAGTATAGCTAAAGGAGGATTTCTTAGGTTGATGTTTTTCCACTTTGAGGAGAAATAACTGTCCATTACAAAAGGCATGTGATACTCATACCCTAAATAATCTGAAAATAATATTTCTATTAGACACACCAAGAAATCTTGGTGCCTTGATTTAATTCAAAAGGAAAACTAGCTTCTTGATGGAAGGAACAAAATCAGTTGCATGGTAGAAAGAACAAAGAGATTCTAGCACAGCGTTTCTTAAACTTTTTAAGACCGAGGAACATCAAACAATTTTTTTGGAAGACCACCAAGGATTTTTTGTTGAGCCCCACCCCCCAAAAAAGGTTGCCTGCCCCTTTAAGGGAAGCCATTTTGAACTCCGGTGTGCCACAGAACACAGTTTAAGAAACACTGTACTAGCAGAATATGGCCTGCGGGTTGGATCCAGCCAGGGGATGCTGCTGGGAGCCCCAGGCAGACTCCCTGCCTGCCTCACCCCACCCAGGCCTTATCTAAGGGTACATCTAGACTATGTTTTTCCCCCTGAAAGGAGATATGCAAATTATGTGCTAATTTGCATATCTTCTTCTGATCACTTTTTTGAAAGCAGGTTTTTCGAAAGTGAAAGTAGTCTGGACGCATTTTTTTCAGAAAAAGCCCTATTTCAAAAAACCGCTCTTCCTAAAAAAGGAGGCTTACGCAGTTTTTCGAAAAAGTTTTTTCCCCCCCAAAAACCCCATCCAGACTACTTTCACTTCAGAAAACCTGCTTTCGAAAAAGTGATCAGAAGAAGATACGCAAATTAGCACCAAATTTGCATATCTTCTTTCAAAAATACCCCACAGTCTAGACATGCCCTAAGTGATGTCTTCCTTGAGAAAGAACAAAGATGAGAGACTAACAGAATATGTGTCTTGCTTGGATTTTCTAAGGGGGATGGAAGCAGATCAAACAGAGTTTGAAAGGAAGAGATCACCTCATGTGCAACCTTAGGGCTAGCATGACACCAGGCTCTAAACCCTGTATATGGAGCTGTATGTAGGGTGCTTCCCATGAGCAGCCCTGGGAGGATTTCAAACACCTACCTCCAGTGTACAAGGTAGTCTCAGTTCCCCAATGTATCTGAACAGAACTGGCATGGAAACAATTGTAGCTCCCTCATTCCCAGCTGCCACTATCTGGGAAAAAGCTACAAGGTGAGCAACTTGATCTTAGGTAACTGGTGCACAGTCTTAAGCATCACCAATTCCTCACTTGCTCTCTATTTTCCTTCCATCAGAGTGTAACTATAGCCCAGAAAAAAGATGCAGATTACTTCTTCCTCACCATAACTTGCCTTCCCTGGATTGAGGGGGGATGGCTATTGCAGCTCCACTCCACACTTACTCTGGAGCACTTCCAATGCCCAGCGAAACCCAAAATTCAGGCAGGAGCCCAAAGCAAGCCCCAGAGAGGACTGGGGAGGTTTCATTTCCTAGTATGGCTGTGTTATGGCCAGTTAGAATGTGACCCTAAGTAACCAGGATGTTATGTGATTCCACATTCCATACCGGAGGGATCCAAATGGCTCTCATATCATAAGCTAGTAAGGCCAACAATCCATGAAAGATTTCTACACTAATATTTATGGCCTGTTATACTGTATACATTTCAAATAGCAAACATGAGTAAGCCCTGGGACTAACTCCCTGACAATTTCCCTTTTTAATGACAAACTAGCCTGAACTTGAGTCGCAGTGCTACAGAAAAGTTAAAAATGCTTAAGCCTCTGGTTCTCCCCTTGCACCCTATGCTTTTAAGTTGCTTGGAGCATGGACCGTGTCTGTCTTTATGCCTTCCTGGACAGTGCCAGACACACAGTTGGTGCTAAAATAAGATAACATTATGAATAACTTGTTATTAATTCATCATTAATTTTGTTACGTATTCATTACCATAACAACTAAGGATCTTCCAACTGGGCATTAAGCAATGTTGTTTGCTTTTTCATTTTCTCCCCAAAGGGAAATGCCTGTGTAGCAAAGTTCAGGCCTGCAGGAGAATGATAAAGGACAATTTTTCAGCCAGCAGCTCAGTGATTCCACTGGGGAAGAGGAAGGAAACTGAAGAGCCTTTTGATTTATACTGTGGAAAACCTACTGTTGATTTCACATAGGTTACAACCTTCTGGTCTATTTCACTCGCCTTGAAGAAATAAAGTTGCATTTATGCCTACCTGTATTGTTTATAGAAAAAAGACAGTAAATATAAAGAGACTATATAACCATTTGTATGTTATAAAAACTGACATATACAGAGGCAGAGGAACCTTCCATCTGGTAAAAAATGCCAGCCGTCTTCAGACATGAAATCCAACCTAAGCTCCCATAACAAAACAGATGCAGTTTGGTTGCAACTTGTAATGAAATGCTAAGCTGTACTGTCCTATTCAGCCACTAGGTAGCTTCTTCATTTAAATAAGCTTCTGCCTTCCCTGGCAGAGCATCAAAAAACCTTATGATGAACTTGGTGTGCACAAGTAAGTTCTATAGCCAGTTCATGTCTGGTATAGAAGAGCATGACATGGTGTCAGGAGTAAATCAAGAATAGAAACAGAAGGGAAAAAAACAATGGTTTCAGGAAGAAGGAAAAAAGCAATACATACAGGTGTTGACTTAATTTTTCTGGGTGAGTGCTCTATGCCTCTTTTGCCCCAGAGCTCCACACCCACTCCGCCTTTTCCTGCCCTGTCCCTCAGTGTCTCAACCTCACACCGCCTCCTTCTGCCACCCAAGAGCTGATGGGAAGGGGCTGTTCAAGAGCTGATGGGTGGGGTAGCTGGTGGATGCTGAGCATCTACTTTTTTTTCCCTGTGAGGGCTTCAGCCCCAGAGGACCTATGGGTTATTGGATTAGCAGATAAAAACCCTTCCAAGAAGCTATAACCGAAGACAGATTTAACTATTGAAACAGCAAAATATTCTGAAGTGGTGAATCAGCAAAATCTAGAGAAATCTGACAAAATTAAAAAACATGAAACTTGCTTAGAAATTGTAAACAGACACATGTTAAAAGTCATCCTCATAAAACCCCTGAGGCAAGCATAACTTGCATAGATGCACAAGGTTCGGGAAATAGTCATATTCCAAGAAATAATGCATGTCCAGCTAGAGGCACATGGTATAATAAATACATGAAATATGGATTTTTTTTTAGCTGTTTGCCTCACCAAAGCAGTCAGGGAATTGACTCACATTATAGATAATCAAAAGCCATTGTTTCTGGGATTTCTTACTTACCTTGAACATTCACGGCAAGACTACTGACTTTAAAATTAATGAAGGAGCTGATATCACAGTTATCTCGGAAGTGACTAAAAATCAGCTTCAATCTCTTCCAGAGTGGAAATCACCTTATGCAGCTGCATAGGCAAGTTCACCACAGAAATAAATTACAAAGACCAAAACAATGCTTTCATTATGCATGTGATCAAAGGATCAAAAGCCAGCAACCTTCTCTGCCTCAGAATGGCAGTCACAATGAGCAGGGGAAGAAAAGTGGAATGGAAGAACCTGGCAGTGGACATGATGGTACTGGATTTCTGAAAGAAGATCCAGTACAAATCAATTTGAGACACAATGCTGAACTGTATAGTGTACAAACACCTTTACGAGACAGACCTTGGGAGAATCTACTTGCAGATTTAGACAACATTTTTACCTGGTCATAGTGGAATACTTTCCCAACTATGTAGAAATAATTTACTTGAAAGATATAGCCTGCCATAGTGCTATCGAGAAATTAAAGTGACTTTGCTCGTATTAGTATTCCAGAACAACTAATGATGGACAATAGATCGTAATTCACTGCATCAGAATTTAAGTAATTCAGAACAAAACAGGACTTTGAACATACTGTTAGCAGCCCACATTAGCCATAAGAAATGAAGAGTCAGAGAGCTGAACAGACACCCACAAAAGACTTACAGCAGGATGATCCATTATTTGCTCTTCTGAGTTTTAGATCAACACACAGTAGCTATAAGCTACACTCCAGCACAACTCCTGATGGGAAGACAACTCAGAAAGACTGTTCCAACTCTGGAAAAGAATCAAGTGGCCACTCTAAAGAGAATAGCCAAATTGGATTAAAAGGCTCACAGAGCTTACGTACAGCTGAACCTGGTGACTGTGTTCATGTCACACTGAATGGAAAAAAAGGATGGATAACTCGAACAGTCGTAAAGAGAAAGAATTCAGCACTCAGATCATATGTGATCGAAACTAACAGTGGAGAGTTCAATAGAAACCGTTGACATCTCCAGTTTGTTTCTCAGAAGGAACAACAAACAGAACAAACTATAGATGGCAGCTGCACAACAAGACGATGACTCAAAGATCTGAAACCAACCACCGCAAGTCATTGCAACTCATGGACAGACAAATGACCAAATTATTACACTGTTGGCTCATGTAATTAGAAAACCAGTGTGATCAGAGACACTTGACAGACTGATATGTGCTCAACCTCAAAGACAGCATTAAGGATGTTAAGAGGCAGGTAATCCACAAATCATGTAGTTGATAACATTTTTATCGACTATACGATTAGTCGATAAGGGAAGGCTTCCTCAGTCCTAGCTCACACCAAGTCCAGGAGCTACCCCCACTTTGGCTTTGCAGTTTAAATGTAGTAAGAGCCAAGCGCACAAGCAGTCCAGCTCCTACTATAGTTACACTACAGAAGCGCATTGGGGATAGGTCCTGGACCCGGTCCGAGACAGGACTGAGCCGGGATTGCTCAGTCCCAGCTCACACCAGGTCCAGCTGCCACTATCCATGGGGGGGAGAGGGGGTCTGTTACTGGAGCATCCTTTGCCTGCAGATAGCCTGGGCTGCTGCAGTCAGGGGCTGTGCTGGAGCAGCATCTGCCTGTGGCAAGCTCGGGCTGCCATGGACAGGGGCTGCTTCGTGGCAGCATCCCATGCCACACCCCGTGTAGCTGTCTCTGATAGAAGCAGCAATGCGGAGCAGGGGAGGGGGGGAAGGGGCAGATAGCATTGCAGAGACAGTGCTGGGGGAACCGACTTTTAAGCTGGCTCCCCCAAGCACCAGCTCCTGCTTCCCCCCCTTGCTGCCTCTGATACAGTAATCGACTACTCGCTTGCATCCCTAAACAACATGATAGGGTCACAATATTGTAAACGGCAGGAATGTAGAACTCACAAGGATAAATGTAATGGAATGCTGAACTGCACTATACTTTTCAGGAGGCATAATATTTACCTTATCCAAATGAACCTCAGCCACACCTAGGAGAGCATTAAACGATGTTATGAAGAACACATCTGGTGTTGTTAAGCAAGCTCGATATCTGCTACAGAATTGGCTACAAAATATGTATTACCTACAGAGTTACATTTGGCATCAGTATCAACATTTTTGGAAAACTGGGCCAAATTGTGTCAGGAGTCAAAAGAAGTGCCAAAACTATAAGCAACTAAGGATGTTTAACATAATATTTAACTGGTTAACTGATTAAAGGGACAGTGGGGGGGGGGAGGGAGGGAGGGGGGGAGAGCACTCCAACCCGAACAGGCTGGAGTGGCTCCTTCCCACCACGGCCAGGCTGGAGCAGCCACACACTCGTGGACAGGAGTTGCCCAGCTGGGCTGGAGTGCCCCGCACCTGCGGCAGGCCCCGCAGGACTGGAGCAACCCCTGGGAGCTGCTCTAGTCCCCACTGGTTAATCAGAACCATTCATATCCCTAGAAGCAACCAGGATCTAGATGGTGCTACTCATACGTTAACTGCAATCTAGTCTAAGTACAATGCAGAAAATTGGGTGGACACCGCAAAATGTTCTACACAGGGCAATCTATGGCAAAAACTTCCACACACTGATAATGACAGCAGGTACCACAAAGCATTTGTTAAATAGTTGAAATCCTCTAAAAGTTTATAAATCCCCACAGCTTCTCTTTTAGGCATAAAGACGCAGATTTTGAAAAACAGGAATGTGAAGTTAGGAGCCAAAATTTCATACTTTGGAGCCTGCCTGGTTTTCATAAATGCCCAATAAATCCTGCTGACATCAGTAGGCACTGGTAGGTGGTGTATTGGGGGGAAAGGGGGAAACCCAACTGGGAACCCAATTGTTAGTGCCTAAATTGGGACTGAAATACCAGAATTCTGTCTCATCTGTTAGTTTTCTACATGCATAACTTGTAAAATGGCTTTGTAAAGAAAACAAAAAGTGGTACTTTAAATCAACTTTGTTTAAATATACTGTTTTGAAAATTGAATGAATTTATCACTAGTGAAAATTGTTGTAGTGACAGCCTAGGGACGAACACTGGTCGTGCAAACAATCCCTCACAGTTCTGGTAACATGCCTCAGTCCTACTCTGGAAGGCTCAGCTCTGTGGATGAGAGAGTAGTTCAAATCTCATGTCCATCCCATTCTTTGCTTTATTACTGAGTCTGACTACAAGCTGCCACAGCCCATTGCAAATCCCTCCAGTGAGACATCCAGTACAAACCTGAAAAAACAATCCAATGGAAACAGTTAATGACATGTGGCATGATTTCAAGGGGATATTACTTGACACACAACTTTACGAGCCACTTATGTTAAGCAAAAAGAAAGGACAGCAGTTTTAGACATGAACTGTTTGCAGTGATAAAAAACTAGGGGCATCCATTCAAGACAGGTTTGAAAAGACAAAGCCAGACAGGTTTGAGAACAATCAGTTCTCCATATCCTGTGCTACTTCTTTCTAACCAACATTCCCAGCGCATATAGCTACAGAGTGGAGTTTAATCCTTGAGGAATATATACACAAAACTGACTAGAAATGATCCTCTATTTACCTCTGGCTAGAAGGGAAACAAAGGTTGTGATCAATTGTTTGAATAAAGGGTGTTCAACCATTAATCTCCAGGAATCAATCTCTGGTTCTCTGTATAGTGTATTTGATTCTTGCCACTGAATCAGAATAATCATCCACTTATTCCCATTCCTTCAATCAAGAGAAATGTTAGTTCACTATGGTTAAGGAACACAATCAAGCAACTCAAACCCTGATCCAGGAAAGTATTTCAATATGTGCCTGAATTTAAGCACGTGCTTATTTGCTTTTTCTGGATAAGGGCCTTGGTTAGGAAGAACCCTAAATATGGATACAGGTGTCTGATGTTAAGCAGCTTTAGAAAATGTAATTTCCTTATGCCTCAGTTTCCTAATCAGTCATCTTCATGCCAGGAGGCTGAATGGGTGTGTACAAGGTAAACTGAAAACCTGACATGGAAGATGCAAAAGAGGAGTAAAATGTATTTAGAAAACCTGCCCAATGTAGTGGTGGCAATAGGGGAGAGGAAAATGGGGGAAAAAAAAGCAACCATAACCAAAGAAAAGATTTTCAAACTAAAATATATTTGAGGAGGTAAAATCCATTTTTTACAGAGACCCCAACAGAGTTGGGTCTGTTGCGTGAACAATGGGGAACTGCTATAGCATCTTGCAGCTTTACTTTTTTCCTTTCCGTGCGGCAATGACTATTACTTGTCTGTTTTGTCTTTGTTTTATCCTGCCCCAAAGACACTGGCTCAGTTCCTGCGGCATGTGTGCACTTGGGAAAGCGGAGCCATTCATCATTGTCAGGAGATGTGCTGTACACAGCAGGTCAGGTCTCATTCCCCGCTGCTCCTGCAGCCAGAGCTGCAAATCTTGAAAACATGCAGAACATGCACATTGCAAACAACCATTTATCATTAGAGAGCTGTGCTCCAGACAGCCAGGCGATGAGCTGCCTCCTCCGTGCACAGGAAAGAACTATTTCCCAGTCTCTCTCCCATTACAGGAGCTATGCAAATGACTAATTCACCTTGCTATTTTCTCCCGGTTTGCTAGTAGCTCTGGATTACAGTTCCTGCTGCAAAAATGACATCCTACGCCACTTTTCTCTAGAAAGACCTAAAGCTGCCAAGGTGGCCCTAATCATTAAATTATGAAAATGTAAGTCGCTGGGAGGAAATTAATACCAGGCACAACCAGGAAAAGGCTGCTTTCTTGCGAAGTAATTATGAAATTAAAATTTGATCTCTCCCTGGCAGTTCTCCAAAGGATATGAGACTGAGGTCTAAGCACAACAATAGAGTCAGAATTTCAACAGAGGAAGCACAGTGGGTTCTACTGGACAAAAAAAAGCCCATACAATACTAATAAAAACATGAACTTTTTATGGTAAGTTGAATGAATATGGCTAAAAGGTGTAATCAAGCGGGTGAAGTTGCAGGGTTTGCTGACTTCCAATTACTCTTTACAACTTGGAGTCAAGCTGTTAGGAAATGCAGCTTATCTGAATAAGACTAATAATGCTAAGTTAATTAGACCCACAGGCATTGACCAGAAGATAAATTCAGGCTTAAAAGAGGGACACTGTCACTTTAAATACTGCCTTGGGATCCAAGGGAAAGCTAATGAGCAGTGTCAGTTGGGGCTGTTTTATTAGGTAGTTCTCTAGAGGATAAAGCCTGAGGTTTCTGTAACAAGGTTTCTGTGCTTGATTCAATAAATCAATTTATATTAAACGGGGGTGCAGTGCAGGCCTTGGCTTCATAAAGCACTCTGTGGCATTTCTCAATCTGCTTATCCACTTCTCTGTCAGGCTACCTGAATGTGCTGTCAGAGGACACTGAACAGAGCAATAAAGGATAAGACAGCATCCACCTTGACAATATTTGTTCAAATCAACCTGCATGTTTCCAACCAAACCATGCACAATTGGCTCTCTGTGTAGGATTTTGGGTTCCTGTTAAAAATAAAGTCGTCTTAATCACTTGCGAGCTGAAGTGTGAGCTACAGACATCAATGCAGGCTACACAATAAAAGCAAAGGTCATCCATCCCCAATAAAATTAAAACATACCCCTCAGTTTAAACTCATTTTATTAGATGATCAGAGTCCGAAAGACCTTTCCCCTTAAAAAGAAAAGAGAGCTTTAAATTAGTTGGAAGCATTCCATGGAGTGGACAATACTGACTCTAGAGCAGGCCTGGGCAAAATACAGCCCGCGGGCTGGATCTAGACCGCCAAGCCACCCTGCAGAGGCAGCAGGGAGCCCCAGGCAGGCTCCTCTGCTTGCCCCGCAGCCTCACGCATCGTGCAGAAACACAGCTGCAGGGCTCCGCTTCTGTTTTAAAACTGGAAGGGGAGGAGGAAAGTTTTAGGAGCTGCCCCGCCCCCAGCACATTCCTATTGGCTGGTTTCTGGCAGAAACCAGCCAATGCGAGCTGCTTGTTGGAGTAACAGGCAGCCAAGAAGAATCATGCCCTCTCTTCCTCGACTCAGTTATTCATGAAGCACATGGCCAGACTGGCCGGGAAACATTTTAAGTCTGCAGGCAGGCAGGCTAGTTTGGAAGAAGTCTCTTGGCCACAGCTTGCTTTGGCACCTCAGACTTTTCCTGCCCCAACTCTCTGCTCCCTACCTCCCAACTCAACATACCCAAACCCTCTGTCCCCCCTCTTACACTTATACCGCTCCCAGATCTGGCACCCCAATCTCCTGCC
>CM057845.1:54156744-54168851 GCA_030068395.1 Apalone spinifera
CTCCAGTCCCCTGCCCTACGTCACAACCACCTGTTTCATCCCAACTCCAGTCACCCTCCTGTATCCCAGTCCCTTACCCCAAGCTCCCTTCTGCACCCAACCTCCATCCCAGACCCTACATCTCCTCCATTAATATCATGAAAGAGTGCAGCCCTCGACCACTTTCCAAAATCTTGGAGAGGCCTCCCACCCATCAAAAATCATTGCCCACCTCTGTTATAGAGTAAAATGTTATTTGTTTAGTGCTAGTCCTAGAATACAATCCTTTTTTGGTTTGGAGTAAGTCACATACAGGAATTGCTCCCAAAAATGTGATAACCATTGGCAGCTAACCATAAACAATCATAATCTCTCTCAGAGAAAGCAGATCAGGGCACAACTGTACAGTTAGGTACACAGAATGCTCAGATGCTGCTTGTGACTTCTATTCACTTCATTTCTAGTTTTAATCCCTTAAATATAGGTGGGACAGCAGCTTGTCATATCATATTAATTGCATCAAAGCGAAAATATTTTGCAAAGACACACTGATTTTGATTACATTTGCACCAGGAAAGATTTTTCATCCAAAGTTTTGGTCATTTCTGACACACAAAACTTTCCTGATTCAAAAAGCTCAGGTTTCAGTCTCAAAACAGCCATTTCTACACAGTTCCGTTTTCGCGAAACCATTCCAAAGGTTTGAATTTTGGCACTATGCAGGCTGAAAACAAATTCTGAAACCTCACAAGCTGCCATGCAGCCGCCAGACTTTATAGCCACAGGCGAAGAAACATCACTGGTGTATCTGTTGCCTCATGGACAGCCCAGCAGGACATGTGGAAAGATACCAGACATGCTCTCTTCATGATAAGGTTTAACTTCTACTAGCCATGGGCCCGGGAACCCAGTACCATAGATCCAGCTGTGAGAAACTGTTCTTTCAACTCAGTAATACAGACATCTGCCAGAAAATTGCAGCTTGAGATGGCTCAGAGGCTTGTTCAGCAGGAGACAGAGCTCTTAAGATACAATGCCAGCTACAGTATATATCCCGTGATGGCTGCTTGACACTACGCCGAGGGGGGTGCCTTGCATTAAGCTCCCACCTAAAGGCTATAATTGAATTTTTGGCACAAAATCCGAACAGAAGGGAGACAAGTTTGGAGTGGGGGCGGGGTAGTGATTGGGGGAGAAGGGAAAAGGTTAGTCTCAAAGCAATTACATGCAGCATTAGACTAGCATGAGGCAGTGCATGTTGTTGGATCAATGGCTGTCCTAACGCTACGAAGAAGCTTGGCAGCTCTGTTACCACTGAGCTGCTGAAACAAAGCCAGTGGAAATGGAGAAACTTCATGGAGGGAAAAAAGAAAAAAGAAATGAAGCCCAACTGCATTATGACAGTTCCAGAGACAATAACCTCGTGTAATCCAAACAAGCTGGCCAAGTCAATCTATTGTTGAGACTCTGAAAAGCCCCAGACCACAGTAGAAGGGAAAAAATTACAATCCCATAGTTTCTAGCAGAAAACACAGAAAAACACCCTGAATTTTTAAAATAAAGCGCAGTTCCTTTTTCAAAAGAGACCCTGAGGGCTATGTATTACACCGCAGGAATTTGTAAGTTTCCCTTGCACTCAATAATTGCGTGTGAGAATGAGTGTTTCTCTTTCTAAAACCACCCATACATCTACTCACTCATGCAGGAGATATACTGATCAAAGAACTGCCAATGAATTCCACACACTCCTCCCTGCCCTATGCCCCTCTCTCTTTTCAAATTTGGCAGAGGCTTAGTAAACCAGGCTCTACCATAATTAATCTTCTGGAAAAGGAAAGGAAAAAGACATTGGCTTAAACACCATAATAGGTACCCTAACTCAAGGAGGGAAAAAGGAGAAGCAAGCAACCTCAGGAGAGTAATCATCATGATGAATAACAATAGTCACTGAGCTTGTAGGGATGTTAGATTTTTTTAACATCAACCATTTTTAGCCATTTCAAACTACTGAACTGAGGGGCCTGTTTAATGAGCTAAACAGAGGATACACAGGTAGTGGGGAAGCACATTTAAACCTGAAATGGCACCCTTATCAGCTAAGCTTCATGAGACCATAACAGGCCTTTCACCATTTGATTGTTTTTAGCTCTGACAGAGAAACAAGAGACTGCTTATAAACTAGCACTGGACTTGGTCTGGAGTTGAGTATCTTGCAGCTATTTTCTCAGACTGAGGACTCCAGTATAAAAGTGGCCCCTCTTCTTTACTGACATTAAATACAAGGGCTAGTTGGGAGCTGTAGCATCATCTTCCATTTGCATTTTTGTGGCTCTGGCCATTACCTTGCTCTTCAGCTCTCAGTTCACCATAGAAGTACTGAGGTGTGAATTTTTAGTTATGGATTAACACAGGGGTGGCCAACCCATTACAGACAAAGAGCCAAAATAGTGGTGGATACAGCGCAAAGAGCAGAGGGAAAAAAGTTGTTGAGGAAAAAAACAAAAAAAGGCCAGCCGCCGCCCTTTTAAGAGCAGAGGAGGCATTGCCCTTTTAAGGCGGCCATTTTGAAGTCTGCATGGGATGCTGCGATTCTGTCTCTTTCAGACAGAAACATGCTGCCCCTTTCAGAGTCGCGGGTGCGGGAGCCGCAATTTTTTCTCTGAAGAGCCACATGCAGCTCGCAAGCTGCAGGTGGCCACCCCGAACACATATTAACTAACAGAACTGTAAACTACAGTGTAAATACTATGCAAATGTTTGTTCCAGGATACCAATCTTTGTTGCTAGTTGTGTTTAATCCTAACCTAGCAACAGCTACCTGTATGCAGTCTATGCTGAAATGCGTAACTCTGTTAACACATGTTAAAATGTGACTAAAAATTCAAGTGCGGACTTATCTTAGGCAAAGAGAACATCAACAATGAATATATGAGAGTTGACAGAGTTTATACACAAGCATTAATGGGAACACAGGATACTGGACTTTCCAATATGGCAATCCCTGTCTCCAACAGAGGCCAATGCCAGATGCTTCAGAGAGAGATACAGGAAACCTCATAATCCTTAAGAATTAATCTTATGTTATGGGAGAGGGGAACAGAAGCTCCTAACATATCTCCTTTATACCATTCATTATTTGATACTGTCATGTCCCCTCTTAGGCATCTCCTTTATAAAGCTATTTGCCATTTCCCTCCAATCTTCTCATGTCTTATTTATGTCCCTAAACACACCTCTAATTTTGCAAATGTTCTCTTTTAGGTAGGACGAGAAGTGCTGTACATCACATTGAAATTAGGACATATAATTGATTTATATAATATCAAAATATTATCTGTATTATTCACCATCTGTTCCTTTATTCATCCTGACACTGAATTTGCCTTTTTGATGACAGGTTCAGAACTCCATTGAGCGGTTCACAATGATGCCCAGATTTTGCCTGTGTCGATATTGTTAATTTTGAACCCTATAAGGTGATTGAGTACTTGAAATTTCCCCCCTTATTGTGCGGATTCTTTTGCATTTATCAACACAGAAATCTATTTGCCATTGTGTTGCCCATTCACCCAGTTAGTTTAGGTCTCTGAAGTTCCTCCCATTACTCTCTACTCTAGACTAATTTAAATAACAAGATTATCCTCAAATCTGGCTACCTCACTGCTCATTCCAGTTTGCAGAGAAATGATAAATATATTAAATACTGCAATAACTATTACAGAATCTTGACTCACCTTGCTGTTAACCCTTTGCCAAAAGGGAATTTGATTGTTTGTTTCTCCTCTGTGTTTCCCTTCACTTACCTGTTTTTAATACTTTGCCCCTTCACACAATAACTTTTTCCCCCAATAGCTTCCTTTGCGGCACCATATCCAATGCCTTTCAAAAGTCTAGGGCAATCTACCCTACAAGCACTCCTGCAGCACATCATTCAAAAAAATGAATGTTAAACCAGATACTACCATATTTATAAAATAATGATTTTAAACACATGAAAGAGTCACATGGTATGTCCTTTGTCTTGTCTCACTATCATCTCACTCCAAGACTAAGCAAAGGTCATAACACTAGACAACAATCTCTGTGATTTATTTAAGGTTTTGACTAGTAAAAAGGAAAAGTTACAAAGAGGGTGATCCCTTTGCACAATACATGCACATTTTTGACAGACAGATTTACGCTGACTTTTTTCCCTTTTCAGTGCTCAGCAACAGCATGCACTTACCAGCCAGTCATGTTAAAGTCCCTGTAGAGCATCCTCTTCCCAACTTCCTTGCGCTGCACCCTTCTTGGAAACTCTAAATGAGTGAATTCGTTTCCCAGCAAGTGGGGCTGCATAAAAGCCTATGGGCAAAAAATGAGAAACCATACTCATATCATACTAAAAAAATCATTCATATTGTATGAGATAGTCATTCCCTTCCCGCTTTCATGTAGTTTTTACTGTTTAAAAAGAGGCGATGATCCTAGCAAACAGTATTCGTACACAGGAATAAAAATTTGACAGACTATTTGGTGATTAGGGGGTATTGGATTAGATTTCTCCCCTACTCTATTTCTTAGAGGAGTGAGATCTCCCCCAAGTCTTCTATTTCTCCCCTACTTTTAACATATATCAGCTCTATAGCACTAGTCACCCATTTAACTCAAGGCAGTTTGATAAGGCAGATAAGCATTATCATCATGGCTAAGATTCTGTCATGGGTATTTTTAGCAAAAGTCACAGACAGGTCATGGGCAAGAAACAGTGGCTACTGAGGCAAGGGCTGAGCGCTGCTGCTCCAGCGCCCAACGCAAGCCACTGTTCTGGAAGGCCTGGGGCTGACTGCCCGTCAGCTGTTCTGGAAGTTGCTGCTCCAGCAGCCCTGCGCCAGAAGTAGTCACAACGATTCCTGAATGTCATGGAATCCCTTACCTGCAGGATGGAATTGCAGCCTTACTTATCACCCCATTTTATAGCTGCTGAACTAGAGAGAGTGTGCATGCACAGCCAGGCTCCTTCCCCCTAGTTCAGCACCAGCAACAATCTAGTGTTACCAACATACCATGGTACCTGTAGTCTTCATTCAGCTAGCCCATTTCCATTTTTGTAGCACTTTAATTAATTGCTTTCCTTATTAAAAAAACAAAGCAGTTCTAACCTATTTCTCCTGCTAAAAACTTATACTAGTTCCTGACAAATTGCTGATATTAAACCAACCCTGAGTTATAGAATATTTTCTGTATCATGAGTATATCTGGTCCTGGAAGTGAATAATTATTCATGCTGCACAGATCCAACCATAGTATGGGGTAAGCACATTTACCAGAGCTGGTCAGAAAATGGAATCTGCCCCCCTGCTCAAATTTTCAGCCAACAACTGAAATATTTCTGTCCTGCTTCATGAAAATTGTAGTTAGGGTGCTTCATTTTCCCACTCTCCATTGTGTGCCAGGTTAAACTGCATCTTCCTAAATGATGCACCACAGTGTCAGTTCTCGGTGATGGAAGGCAGTATTGTGATGGAACTCATCATGGCAACTGCATGATGGCAGTGCATTGTGGGAGTTTAAATTTGTTCAATGAGCCTGGTCCATAGAAATGGACTAGAGCATGAAGCACCACAATTGTAATTCCCATGAGGCACTGGGGTGGCATTTCAGAATCACAATACTTCTGTTTCCAGCTAAAATGTTTTGGCTTTCAGGAATTCGATTAAAAAAAATCATTCTTTTGTGTGGAAAGCAGAAACCATTCACAGAAAATTTAATTTCAGTTAAAAAACCCTTGAATTTTCTGGCAGAAACAGCTTTGGTGAAATGTTTTTGGACTGACCCTAATAATATTTACACAGCTCTGCCAATATTCCTCAGTTTTGATCTGTTGCACTTGAGCTATTGAGAGCCTGGGTCCCTTGACCAAAGACTGCTTGCTAATCTTTCTCTCTATATAAATTTTCCTTTCCTGTGGGACAACAGAGTGACATCAACACGTCACTGGTGTCACCTCGCCCCCAGCTCCAGACAGCTCTGGCTTCTTCCTCTGCAGTCTGCAGCCCCTCCTCGTACCACGCTACCATCGCCGCTGGCCAGACCACGGCCAGAATATGCACCCCTGCCTTTCCCGCTGACCGGCCTCTTCCCCCACAACCCTACTGGCTGCAGCCCCTCCTCATACCATGATGCTACTATTGCCACTGGCCACCCAGGCCTAGCCCGGGCCACCTTTACCACCACTGTTGGCTGCCTGGCCCTGCCCCTAGTCACCTCTCTAACTGACCAGCCTCTTCGCCCGCAGCCCTATCAGCTGCAGCCCCTCCTAAGGCTGCACCTAGCCCCCTTACTCAGTCCCCCCTTCAGTTGAGACTCCACACCCTCAGCCCTCTCGCTCACTGCCCGGATGAGACTGCGCACCCTCAGCCCCCTCACATATGGTAGTTCTAATGCCTCACCCCACTGCGAGATTGAAGCACCAGCACTGGCTTCCTGTGGGTGCGAGGGAGTGAGTCCTGAGGCTCCCCGTGCATTGCCACTTCCCTTCCGCCTCCCGGGGCTGGGGGTACAGCAGCACAGGGATGTGCTTCAAGGAGGATTTTCCTGCTGTTCCTCTAGCTGGGGGAGAGAAGGGAAACGGCAGCATGCAGGGAGTCTTGGGGCTTTCTTCTCTCCCGCCCCCTGCAGTACGCTAGTGCTGGCGCTTCAACCTCACGGGGAGAGGGGAGAAAGGGGGTGAGGCTGGAACACTAGTGCGGGCTCTCTGCTATCAGGGGAGAAGGGGGGCTGAGCTGGACCTGGTGAGTGAGGGAGCTGGGGGTGGGAGCCTCAGCAGGTCAGTGAGTGAGAGGATGGGGGGGATGAGGTCTTGGCTTGTGGGGGTGAGGCTGGAATTCCCAGCGGGGGTTCCCAGCGTGGCCCCATCGTCCTTATTCATTGCCCTGCTGGGACCCTGCACCTCCAGCCTGCTTACTCACTGCCCTGCTGAGACCCTGCACCCAATCCACTTGCTCACCACCCCTGCTGATACCCTGCACCCAATCCACTTGCTCACCACCCCTGCTGATACCCCGCATCCTAGCCCCCTCAGTTACCACCCTGACAAGACCCAGCACCCTCACTCACTGCCCTGCTGGGACCTCATGCCCCCAGCCCCCTCACACACACCCTCCACTGAAATCCCACATCCTCAGCCTGCTTCCTGCCCCCCTTCCCTCTGGCCAGATACCTATCCACCAGCCTGTTCCTGCCTCCTTCCCCCTGGCCAGACACCTACGCCCAGAGAGAGGGGAGTCAGTGAGCATTGCGAGCAGGGGGCACAGCCCCCTAGTGTTACTAAAGGGTATGGTGATTCTGTGATGGGGACCAATACCAGACTAAATGACTCCTTTTCATTTGGGTCCTAGGAGGCAGTAACACCGAAATCCCCCGAAGTGAAAAGTGAATCTGTTAACACTATATCTGAGCTCATGCACATCATTAGCAGTTGTGTTTCCTCTCCACATTCTACCATAAGCAGCAGCATCAAAAGGACAAATGAAAGAAACATTTAATGATAATTTACATGTGATGGGTTTTCTGCATTTATTGACAGTGAACTCCTGCCTTAGACAAACGGAGTCAAATTTACCAGGGATCACTAGGCCTACAGTAGACAGACAGAAGTTGCATTTCCTTCAGCCTTCTGAAAGTGGCCCCTTTTGTCCTGTTCAGCTGGCTAAGGGAATAAAATCTGCCTTATCTTCACGAGCAGCTACACTCAGGGAAGATCAAATGAGCTGCCATTAGTTTCTAGGTATGTCATAAATCTAGCGCTCATGAAAAGTGACTAGTTGGGAGTGCCATTTACTGATCTACACAACAGCTCTTGTACAAATAGGTCACAATAAAATATTCCTTCCTTTTAAGGCATGAACTTGCTGAATTCAGTGGGCGCTAGATCAGGCTTAACACATCACAACTCTTGCCTAAAAGAAATCAATTGCTTCCATTCTTTTATCCAGACATCTTTTGGGGAAAAACCTCCAGCTTCACTGAAATGGAATCAAGACAGATGTTCTTCTGAGTAGCTGACTAGGTTGCAGTCTACTTTCAAGGCCCAACTCTCAAGCATGTAAGTTCCACTAAATCCCTTCTCAGCACAGAACAACATTACTGTATTTCATAACTGTACTCTTCAATGAAGTTCTCCTAAAATATTGTCATAAAAGTCCATGCAGATAGATCTCTGTTCTCAGTTAAAAAAAATACTGTTGAGATATTACAGTTAGAACATCTCTAGTCTGGCAACATCTGGGCTGGGAGCTGAGCCTGGTGGTAGCTGTGGAGTGGTCAGCTGTGAGGGGAGCAGGAGCTGGTGAACAGGAGGAGAGCCCAGGATGGCAGCATAGAGGCTGGAATTGACCTTCCGCGGTCTGGCAAACTACCTCATTCGAGATCGGTCAGTCCCGAGGATGCTGGACCTGGGAGGTCCAACCTGTACTGATTTTAAAAAATATCTAGTGATGTCAAAACTAAAGAAGAGGATTTCTATACTTTTACTTTAGTATTTTAGATATCCTATATGTAAATTTACATACAATCATTGAATTTATCTTTCTTTTTTATTGAAAACTATACATGTCTAAAACCATTAATGTAGTAAATTGCACTATTAAATATATTTGGTAATTTCTGAGAGCTCAGAGATGGGACAGAAACCGGATTACTAATTTTAATAGAGAACTTTATATTTTCCTGATTTTCTAAATAAATTCCAGAAACTCAATATTATATTACAATTTTGGCTGGGATTTTCTACTAGTTACTCTTTTAATCTGCCATGTTAAAAAGTGAAATCCATATTTAGTTTGGAATGTTGCTGATTCCATTTTTTTAAAATTGTATTATCTTGAGCAAATATTTATAAATGCAGTCAAAGCTTGGTGTTCTCTGAAGTTAAAAAGACAGCAATGTTTAAAACACAAACAACAAAAACAACAACAATGAAACCTGACACCCATGGGTTTTTCACCCGTGGATTATAAAATTGCTTGTTTTACTATAGAGAGGTCCAAAAGAAACCAAGTCCATAAGGCTTTTAGCAATATTTTTTTTCTTGGAAAATAAGAATTTCCCTTATTGCAAAGGGAAAGTGATTGTGAAAGACTGCATTTCATAAAGATTTACTCAGATGGAAAATGTAAGGTCACACGTGAAATAAGATTAATAAAGCTGGCACAGCTATCAGTGGACTGCTAATGTTCAAATAAGATTTCTCTCCTGCAGCCAACCCTCAATGGTTGATTTATAATCTCAGAATCTTAACTTGATTCTAGTATTTTTGATATCAGTAAAACAAAAGGAGAAGAGGAATTTGGAAGCTGCTGGTGTCTGCATGTGAGCTGAATTCTTATGTGAAGGAACATTTCTTTTGCAGTTATTCTTGATGTTTCCCTGGTAATTCTATAAAGTGGTAAGAATATGCTACTATAAAATCCAGGATTCACTCCTTTCAGACTCACTTAAAATTGTTCCTTCTTCACTACAAAGCATGGCTCTTTGCCTTCCCTGGGTGGGAGATTGGCTTTTGCAATAGTACAAGAAAACACATACACAACAAAAACCTTAAACATCTGCAGCTCTTTAAAGGAGATCCACAAGCAGACAAAAGAAATCTCTGTAATTGATCAACAAAAGCAAAATGGCAATCGATTCTAATAACATTTAAGCAGTGATTAGGTGCCACATTTACCAATGATTTTGCATATACTAAGTCTAGGTTATAAAGAATGCTAAGGGGAAAATATACTTCACAGAAAAATGTTACTTCGCTTTAAAGCAAAAGCAACCAATCTAAGCGAATACCAAATACTTTACTTTTTGTATCCTTAATCTAATTAAAAAGGCTTCACTATACTATTCTAGTTTTAGGGCACAAAAACATTTTCCACCATTTTGATCTTTATTACTGTCTGCTTTGGCACAAACCTACAGTATTCTCTATTATGTGCTTTTGGAGTCAGCCATTTTATGGTTGGATATATCAAAGATTCGCCCTTAGTTATGTTCTTTTAACAGTTAGCCATGTAGAAAGCATCCCACACATGGAAATGTGAGTCACTTTTCTTTCAAGTAGTGGGTTTCCCTTTTGCCTTTTTATTAAAATTGATCTGCAAAGCAAATGTGAAAACCAAGTCATTTATGTATAAATATCCCAACAAATTAGGCTGTAGAGTGCATTCTGTGCCTCACAATTCTCTGTGAAGTTGTTTGATATTGACTTGTTCAGTCATGTTATAGAATGTATCATTTTGACATCCAACATCAGAAGTTTCATTGCAACCCATAGTGTTATCAGGGCTGGCATTTTTACGCACATATATAGCCAAGCCTCAAGGTATATTATTATTCCTTTAATAGGAGGACAGTTATCGTTGTACATTTTTCTGAAGCAGTACATTTTAGTGCCTGACCTCAGACAAACTAGAATGAGTTGAGTGTGATGCACGCAGAAACACTGCTAGGGCTGGATCCATATTCAAGCAAAACAACAGGGAATCTAAATAGGGGGAAACATTAGACAAAGAAAACAAGTCTCCAGGGTCAGATCCTCAGTGGACAGTTGAAGTTTCCCTTAATACAGGAAAGTTTCCAACTGGCATAGAACTGACACTGGCTTTCCCTAGCACCAGATGGGCACAAAAAGTAGCTTATAGCCACCTTTGTGCTTCCTTTTGCCCAGTGCACCAAGTAGAGCTTTGGTGCATCTGAAGATCTGGATCTAAGGTGAATGTGTAAAGAAACGTGAGAGTAAGACATATGGACAAAACTGATATTTTGGAAGTAAACTGTACTATCCGATTATCAGGAAGTTGAAAGGAGCTCTTCCTCCCCAAATCATACAAAGTGTTGCCATATACCAGGGAGTACTTTATAAACTAACCTTTTGGACAGAGAAATATCTATTTAAAAGAATTATATGAGGGGAAGAATGATCTTGTGACTATGGCACTAGACATACTCAAGAGATCTGTGTTCAGTTCCCAGCTCCAGAACAGACTTCTTATGTATTGCAGAGCAAGATATATTATCTCTTTGAGCCACAGTTCCCCAACCACAAAAAGAAACAAGAACAATTCCTTCTGCCTACTCCTGGTCTTTCTAGACTGCTAACTTTCCGAGGCAGGAACATTGCCTTGAACTGTGTACAGACAGTGGTTAGCCCTGATTTCTAAGTATGACTATAATGCAAATGACAATGATATACCGGTCCGCAATACATTTAGTTGATACTACTCAAACTTTCCAAAGGGAATACATGGTAAAATACATGTTACAAAAACACACTAAATGGCAAAACACCTTTTGCTATATGATCTGCATGGTTAGCTATATGATCTGCTATTGTAACTTTAAGAGTAGATGCCTGATAGGAGGGAGTCTGCAACTGGAAGCTCAAAGAAGTTTCTACTCATTGACAGAGCATGCTGCTTATGCTACAAATATCCATACAGCTTTATGGAACCAATGAAAGCCAGGGTCTGCATTTAATTAAATTTCTACTAAAGTAGTAACAATAGATGAGGCTGTTCCTTACTAGACAGTTGATGAATCGAAGCCCAAGTGCTCCAGAAGGTTCATTCTCATGGATATTTTAGGACAGGCCATACTAGAACTGTGTTATAATTTGGACTGGTCAGAAAATCCTATGCCTAAAAGTTTTCCTGTACTGTTAAACCAGTTCTAGTTCTAACAGTGAACTGGGCCACTTTCTTCTGTATTTCTGGAGGAGACAAGACTGCAGTGGATTTATGGTTCATTTGAACTAAACACATATTCCGACTGAGGTAATATTACAGGCACTGACAACTGCAGAGAGAAATATTTATGCTAAAATGACCAGAATGTGCAGACTGTGTTGTTCAGTGTGCGTGGGAGGGGGAACTGGGAAACTACATTTAAATGGGAAGCCAGACATGTGCATCCAAACAAATCGCAAGCAAATACCCTTAAGTCAAGGGAATGCAGTGAATATTCGTTTCCAGTGACATAAGGATGAAAAGAGCCAGATGAGGGCCCTGGAAAGATGAGGATGACCAGGAACCTCATATAGTTTAGATACATTTTAATTAAGCATTTGGATTTTTTGGAGTGAGGTACTTAAAGGTAAACAA
>CM057845.1:54168951-54180654 GCA_030068395.1 Apalone spinifera
ACAGGCACTGTGGCCAGGGTCTACCCCTTTAAGGGCTCCAGGGAGGGGGGAAGGAGAGGGGTGTTCTTGGTTGAGACCAGAGTGGCTATCAGGGCACCCTGGGAAGGCTGGAGGCCCCCTATTTCGAAATAAGTGTCTAAACAGCACTTATTTCGAAATAGCAATTTCAAATTTGGCATTATTCCTTGTGGAGTGAGGTTTCCAATTTCGAAATAAGCCCTCCGCTATTTAGATTTAATTTCGAAATAACGGAATGGATGTGTAGACGCTAGGATAGTTATTTCAAAATAACAGCTGGTATTTCGAAATGACTTTGCTATGTAGACATACTCAGAGATTAACACTTGGCTCAGGTGTTAGTATGAATGAGGAATAAGTCCTCCAATTGAAACGCACAAGGTCTGCTTCTCTGGTACAAACAGATTCTATCTATATGGCTGTTGTAATTCTGCATTAAAAATAGTGTAACTATTTTGCAAAAATAAACCAATCCGAATCGAAGCTTTGGAATATACAGTATTAGCAATCCTTATTTTGTCCTGGGTGTCTTACTTACAAGGAGTGTGAAATAAACAGCCAAAAGTAAATGCAAGTAAATCATACAACTTAAAAGTAAACAAAAAGTGAAAAATCTGTATGTTGTTTTGGGTACTCGTGCTTAGGGAGATGTGCCAGGATTATAAGCTCATCTCTTCTATGGAGTCCATACAGTGGCAGAGCCATGTAGGTTCTCGCTGCAGTTCTCTTATCCTGGGAATGCAAGAGGAAATAGCTGTGTATGGTCTGGGACAGAGGGGCATCTACAGTAGATGCTCTTGTGCATCTTGCCTTTCCTCTTTGATTAGTGAGTACTCCCCTTCCTGTTTCAATCGCCTTTAACTACCGCATAAGGAATTAGCCTAAGAGGCAATGAGGGAGGGGGAATTGGAGCATATATTCCCTATCAGTGAGCGCTACAGTAAGAAAAGCTATTCTGTTTGGTTGAAAGAAAAATTATCCCATACTTGTTATCTGTATTTGAATATTTATGTATGCAAGTGTTAGGAGGCTGCGAAATGAGAGTAGATGGAAAGGAAGGCAGAGATTTTCTTCTGCTCTGACTCTTCTTGATTCTGTGTTTTGTTGATTGTATGTTATGCTCATGAGGACATTTAAGAGAGCTGAGACACTTACATGCTTTGCCAGAGTGAGTGGGTGAGGCCGCTAGTGTAAATGGAACATTCATGTTGAATTGTGAGGTTTTTCTATAGCTTTCACTGGAACCAGGATTTCATTCCCTGTGGGTATTGATAATGGACATGTCACTATTGGAACTCATCCCAGTTAACTGCTAACTAAATTTCACACCGTGGATTATTTTAGTGTCCTGCTGGGTCCTCCTTAATCCCTAAAATTATAGGGCTGGTGTTATGTTCCAGGAAGTTGCTGATACAGCAAGATGTTTGTAAAAGCCAACCAAACTAAGGCACTGAAAAATTAATCTGTGTCGTATTATAAGCAGACTAGTTTGGTCAGTAATAAGAGAAAGAAAAGCTGTGTGTTTTAATGTATTTAAACCCTGTCAACATTCTTAAACAATTATTCTCTTTTATATACAGGCGCATCTAAACAATTGTAGTCTGGTCATTTTTATTATAAATTTGTTAAAGATAAATATAGCTGATTTATTTTAAGTGTAGCAGAAACCAGCAGTTGTGATTCCTGATCTTGCTTTAAAATACCCATAGGCTGCGTCTAGACTGGCATGATTTTGTGGAAATACTTTTAACCTTGCCTTGTTCTTTGTCATTCTAATCCTTCTCTTTAGCATTGACACATTTCTAATACCTCTTCATACAGGCCAGACACTTCTGCCTCACATGTACAGAATCCACATTCCTCAATACCTCCTGACAAAATGGTTACATCCTCCTGTGGCTTGGAAGTGATAGATGCTGTCAAAAAGCGTTTTCCAAATGGTTTCTCTTTGTCACCTCTACCAGATTTTATCCTCCACTGTAGAAATGTGCAGTTTAATGTTGCGTTTCAAATCATTTTTGGCTGAAAAAGTGTGTAATGGAATCAGGGCATCCCATGAATACCCTTAACAGTAGGAGATGCCTTTTTTGTTTGAGCACTAGATTCCCAACAGACCCACGACAGCAGTGAAATTACACTTTTGACCTTCTTCACTAAAGTGTTCTTTTCTCTTTATGATTAAATGAGAGTAACCAACAATGACTTTCTCTAAAATGAATGAGTTTCCCTCTTTTATATATTTTTTACAACAGAAGATGCCTGGCAGTTCCCAGATGATTACCTCCTCTTAAAAGGGGACTCCTCTGCTTTATGTGTGCATTCTCTCTTGTTTTTATGTCAAAAGTGTTTTTGTGCATTTTTAAAGGGGGTAAAAGATTGATTTTTCCCCCATAATCCTTACTGGCAAGAAAAACACTGAAATGCAGTGACCATTTACCCATTTTTTTTGCTTCATAAGCCATTAAAGGCAGAAAGTAAAAAACTTGCCCCAACTATTGCTTTAGGGTATTGCCGCTGAATATGACAAACAGAACTTTAAATATATGAGAGAATGCATTGGGCGTTCACATGCTCAGAGATTATTCGGTTGCCCATAATGAAATGCACAGTTGAGTCAAACTGAAATAAAAATGGGAATATTTTATGAAGATCCCATGTACCCCTCTTATGCATCTAACCTGTGACTGTTTCCTTTCATATACATGAGCTCTGAGCTTTAATCCATCCAAAACTGCTGTGATTTCCCTCTGCACCATCTTATGCATGGATACTTGGCACATCAGTTGCATGGCTTTTTAGGGGGGAGAGTTTATTAGACCAAGCAATACAGTCCATGGATTAGCCTGGTCAGAAATGAAGTACCAATAACAGGTTTTGGTTCATCTAGTTTTAAGTACTTGAATTGATTTTTATTTCTTCAAATGCATTTTTGTCTATTTCTACCAGCTCTAGGCTACTAAAAATTACTGCCCTTGTTTGTAGATCCATGTAATATTCTGTGAAAAGCTCAGGGTATAATTTCACAGTCTTGTTTATGTAGGAGCCTTAAATAAGAAGGCAAATTATTGAGCTTCAATATAGGGGAAACTAGGTGAAATTCTCTGGTCTGTATAATAAAGGAGTCTAATAGTGATCTAATGATCCCACTTCCCTTAAAATATAACAGGTTTTGTTCTATTTATTTAATTTCTCTGGGATGAAGTGGTATTTTTGGGGGGGCAGAGAACAGCACAAAGCTAATGAGCTAGAAGAGGAATGGACACTAAAAGTAAATATAATTTGGGGCCTAAAGTATTTGGCACTTCTTATTTCAAATCTTTCACCAAGTGCATTTTAAATTTCTTCATAGCTGATTAAATTAATGATCGCTATGGATCTGAAGTAACCTTGTCATCAAGGAATATTCTGTTAGTGTTGACATATTCATTCCCAACAAACATGAATCATCCAGCCTCATATCCCTATCCCTCTGGCTGTACTATAATGTTTCACTAGTGTAGTTAGAATTAAAATGTCAGCATTAAATACAGCAGAACCAGACGGGGTGTGAGCACAATAGCCTCTCCAAATCCAATAGTTTTCTATTTAGCTAGTCCCTTAAAGTGACTTGCTTCTAGGACAGCCTCTAAAACATCGTGTCAGTCAGTTGCATTCTAGTATAAAATCACACAGCCAGAATCCCACAACACTCTGGGAACTAGCACTTCCAGAAGCCATTGTGCTTTATCACACACACCTCCTTCACATGTGATAAAAGCAATCATGCTATAAAATGGCGATGCTGGTATGACTGTTTCGTGAAATACAATGTTAACAGCAGAGTTCCTCATGCTTTGAAGAATGTATATTCTATATGTTTCAAAATGTTTATTTTCAGGGCTTGCCAAGGAGTGGTGAGCCCAGCTCGCCAGCCACGTGGAACCGCACGCTGCGCATGCACAGACTGCGCTGCGCAGCCTCACCGGGCTAAAATATACTCGCCACAGGCGAGTAGATTGCATTAATTTTCGAGCTCTGGTTATTTTAATGTCCTTAGTTCCCACATCAGTCAACAAGATTGCTCCCTTAATTCAAGTCATTTTTAAAGTGACCAATACTGATCATACTGGAATTTGAGGGCCTTGTCCAAAGAACAGCCGCCTCTTAGGCAGTAGCAGTGCCTTGAGATCATGGAAGAGTCTGTGAGAGGGTCCTTTAGTTTCCATGCCCAGTGAGGGCTGATCCAGTATCCTTTGGATTCATTGGAAATATTCCCTTCTACTTCAGTGAGTGCCGGACCAAGACCTTCAATCCTCAGCTTCCTTGGAGAGATTGCTAATAAGCTTGCCAGTTATGGTATGATGTGGACTGACAGTAACAATCTTCAGTGACATGTAACTGTTAAATGGTTCAGACTGAGTACTGGATAGCTTGAGAGACTGGTAATGGGATATTGAGCACTACTATTGATCAGAGCTGTATTCACACTGGTGACCTATAAGTGAAAGCCTGATTGTCCCATTTCTAATCTCTTGAGCTATCTGGTCCTTCAGCCCAAGCTATTTTACTCCTATGTGCAGTTGTAACTCTCTTGCATGTTAAAATAAATTCTAGGTTTTCATATTTAACACTAAAAAAATTCAAGGACATTCAGGACTTAGCTGCTGTTCCATGCTAAATTTACTTCTTTGCTTTGATTGATCCAAGGTGCTCATGCTGGGCTGGACTGTTTCACACCATATGGCTGTAATACCTAGTCAAAACAAAAAATAGGCCCCTGAAACACGAGCTTTTGTACCTCGTAATTTCATTGTTTGTGTGCAGTGTTAGCCCCTTAAAACTCAGTTCTGCCCTTAGGTACATGCATGAGACAGCCATCTCTTGAGCTATCAGGTTCTTCAGTCCAAACCATTTTACTTCTCTGTGCAGTTGTAACTCTCTCTCTCTCTCTCTCTCTCTCTCTCTCTCTCTCATTTTAAGATAAATTCTAGGTTTTTGTATTTAACATCTATAAATATTACATAGGAAACATTCTGGCATGTTCCAGGATGGGCCTGAGCCCTAAAATATGTTTTGATACAGATCACCTCTTAAAAAGGTTTTTTTTTTTTAAATAGAACTTATAAGTTAATAGTCTAAAAGTAGTATTGAGATGTGTGATGCTTCTGTTGACTTAAGCATTAACTCCTTCACACCAAATTTATGATCAAAAGAATCCTTCTGATTCTTTCATTTAATATAGGAAATTCTGTTAACATCTTTTGATTATTGTAGCGTGAGACGCTACAGACTATCAAAATGTTGAAACTCTAGGTGAGGGTTGGGCAATAATTTTAGAACAGGAGAATACTTCACAAATTTTTGAAATGGCCTCCGGCTGTCCTGGAAAGGGTGGGGCCAGGACACTTTCCATGCTCCCATGCCCACAGACCCTGATTGACCTGGGGTGCGGGACCGCATTAAATCTTTGACCCCCACAGAGGATTATGAAAACTGGAACAGCTGGTGGTTCCTTCTAGGCGCCACACGCCCCTGATAGCGGGAGGAGACTTGGCACACTCCCTCCGCCTCCAGGCCAATCAGAGCCTGGAGACGTGGGAGCGCGCAATCTCTCATCCCCTGTCTCCGCCCTGCAAGGAGTGTGCTGCATCTAGAATGAACCACCAGCTGTTCAAAATACCTGGCAATTCATTCTGAGCACAGAGTGCCCCGGCAAGGGGAGGAGACTTTGTGTGCTCCCCCATCCATAGGTCTTAATTGGCCTGGGAGCAGGGGAGCAGCAGGTCACCCGTGGGCTGGATCAACCAGCTTGACCGGCTACATCCAGCCCATGGAGGCTCTTACTCACCCCTGCTCTAGGCCCTTCAGTGTCAGACTGTTACTCATGAGTTAAATCCAGATGAAAGGATTATGAAAACTGGCTACTGTATTGGAGCAGTTGTCTGTTTCAAGCCCACATTAAATTAACCATTAGTAATAAATAAAGCGAATCTGCCATTGCACGCAACACTTAGGGCTTTTCTTATTTCAGTTTTGCAAATGAAAGTGTTTAATTTCTGGGCATACTGCAAAGCTTCTTTGTGACCTCAACCAAGCCATGTTTATTAGACTGGAATAGGGAAGGGAAAATATCCCAGACCCATTGCCAGTGTTCCCTCTAAGATTTCCAATCCTTCTGTGAGTTGAATTTTCTTTTGAGTGGATTGAAATTTCTTATGTGCAACACCAATATGGAGGTAACGTATGGATGTGCACCCACCAGTACAAACAAAAACCATAGGTATAAATATATATTTTAAATGGCCCATAGGTGTGGAAGAAAATATATTAAAACAAGGGATAATTAACAAGGAGCAATTCTTATGATTATTTAATATGAAATAAAATAAAAAGAAAATTAACACTACCCTTGGCTGAAGAAGTACGTTGTGCATACGAAAGCTCATGATACTATTTATATATTTTTGTTAAAGATTCTACAGAACCCTTGTTGTTTTTTTTAAGGTCTTTTTTTTAGTTATCAACTAACAGAGATACTCCTCTGAGGCTTTGGAGTACATGTATCATCATCCTTTCTAACAGACAGATGCATGTTTCAAAGATCTTGCAAATAAGGTTTCCAACTACAAAACAGCTAGCATCACACCTAGTACTTGCTACTTCTGACTCATAAGAGTCAGAACTCTAGTATATAGCAAAGATCTGGCCTTAATGCAATGCAGTTTGCCATGTATTAATTAGTAACACAAGATTTAAACATTAAGATCAGAGTTTTAGATATCTGCAACACTCAAAAAAATTCTATTAAAAGACTCTTTTTCTTTCTTACCATAAGCCATTAACACAGGGGTGGGCAATACATTTTGATGGGGGGGCCACTCCAAGAATTTGGTAAGTGGTCAGGGGCCACACTCGTCCCTTATATTAATGGAGGAAGTGTGGGGGGTCTGTGATGGAGGTGTTGGATGCAGAAGGGAACTTGGGGTAAGGGATCTGGGAGGGAGATTGGATGAAGTAGGGGATCGTGACCTAAGGCAATGGACTGGGATGAAGAAGGGGTGCAGGGCCTGGGAGAGAGTTGTGGCCTGGGGCAGAGGCACAGGAGTAAGTAGAGGGATTTTGGCTGTGACCAGGGATAGTGGATTGGGGTGCAAGATCTGAGGGGGGTTGTGGCCTGAAGTGGGGCATAGAAGGAGATGCAGTGTCTGGGAAGGTGTATGGGGGCTGGAGTAGGGGTGCAAAAGGTTTGGGTTACATGGGGTAGGAGGGCAGAAGTGAGGTAGAGGGTTGGGGGCGGTAGGGAGGCACTGAAATGCCAGAAATAGGGCTCTGACTGGGAGACCTTCCCTGGCTCCAAGTCAGCAGCCCAGCAGATTCTGTAGCCAGGGTCCCTGCCTTCCAGCCCCAGCACATGCTCAGGGGAGCTGCATGAGCCATGTTTATAGCTCTAAACCAGGGCCCTTTGTTTGCGCTGAGGTTTGGGTTTACATAGGGCTCAACATGTGACCTGCAGGTGGGAGCCGAAATAAAAAGGTAGTCAATGTAATGGTCTTCTGTTAATATGGATTTTAGTAGTTAAATTGCTGGACTGTCATTGCTCATTAAAAGTGCTGTCATACAGGTGGAAATCAGGTAAATATTGCATTTTATTAATGTCAGCAGAACTGACTTAAATGGGGCCTGTGTATTGTGCAGTCTTGCCTTAATCTTTGTATTCATGCCCATCAGTGTGAAAGAAGATATTTGCATGTATATGCAACCACGCTTAAGTTGCGGCCCTTGGCATATGCTGTGAGTATCATTGTGGCCACCGGAGCTTCCAAAGTTGAGTGAATATTGTGAGCCCGGGGCATGCGCGGGGGGCAGGAGGGATGATGGAGGAGGGGCACTTCATATGCTTCCTGTCTTGCAAACAGGCAGCTGCTATTGGTCAAAACCAGCTAATGGGAGCTACTGAGGGTGGGGGTAGCATGAGAAGCCTGTCTCTCCTCCCTCCAGGCTCTCAGCATTCAAAAACACACACATGGCCCTGCATCCAGCTTTCCTGAGTGCCAAGTGGGAGCGGGGCAAGCAGGGAGCCAGCTGAGGCTCTTGAGGCCAGATCTGGCCCGCAGATCACCTTTTTCCCAGTCCTGCAGTAGAGGCTGGAGCCAGCTTCTCCATTTATAGCAAAAGCAGCTGTTGGTGCTTCTGCTCCTCCAAGAGACCGGGCGAGTGCCCTGCCCCCCTCTGTTCCCAGCCAATCAGCTGAGCTTCCTGCCTGCGCAGGAAGTTCTGAACCTCTGTGTGAGGCTCAGAACAGGGCTGCGCGGGTGCACAGCTTACAGGGAACCTTGCCCATTGCTAATTTAAACTCTGCTCAGAAGAAGATTGTGCAAAAATATCTCCTCAGTGTTCTTCCCCCATTTTAAAATGATTGACTTATTACCACAAGGGGAATCCCTCCCCACACAGAAAATAAAAGGAATTTCTGATAGTAGTAGCAATGGGATTTAACTTTCATGAAACAAATGTTATGTTGTAGGGTGGGTTTCTGTGGGTTTCCCTCTAGCTATATTTGCAGCAATAAGCTCATAGTTTCTGTCAAAATGATCCTTCCCTCTCCCCATTTTCCTCGCCCTACAGACTCTTTGTAACAGAAGTCCTGCATTCTCTGCAATACAACTTCCACGCATCCCTGCTCATTTCCACAGAAACCCTACAATCCTACCCATTTTCCCCCTGCATCATTCCATTGCATTATTGCAACATTTGCATATTTGCTAGTGGATTTGTAGGTTACATTCATCCAATATAGCATGAAATGACTCAAGGGTATGTTATGTATTGTAGTGATGCCATAGAGCTAATTGTGTAAAGCAGTGCTTTAAGGATTGTTTTTCAAGGAGGGTTTGTCTTTTTAATCACCACTTAACGTTCATCAAAGTGTTTGTGGACATAAAATATCCTTTGATGGCTTTTTAGCCCCAGTAAGATAGCCAGTGTAAGATAGCAGTCAACAAACTGATTAGATTATCAGAGGACTAGGATATGAATAGCACAAGTAAAAAGTACATAAAGGATCACAAAAGAAAGGACGGATACAATTTTAGAACTGTAAAAACTTGAATAAAAATAACAATAACGGGTCTCGTGTACGCATACTATAATGGCAAAATTGGAAAAATCAGAATAGTGTTAAAATGTTAAGCTGCTCTAATGATCTAGGTGGGCAGATCTGAAGATAATAAAATATTTGGGAGCATGTACCAAAGTATAAAGCATGTTATGTGCACTACTTAAGAGGCTGAATAAATAATGAAAAGGTCTGAGACTAAAATTCTATTGTTAGAATAGATACATGAACAATAAATACACTTGAAACATTATGGACTAAATTCTCCTTTGGTGCAACTTCCATTGGCTAAAACAGGTACACAGAGGACAAATGTGACATTTTATTTTATACAGATATATTATACGATGACAGAAGAATGTTCATTATTTGGTAGAATTTTCTTTTCTCTGTGCTGTTTGCAGAAATGTGTGTGAAATCTACCAGATGATATATAGCCATCCCGTTACCTGTCTTCTTCTGGCAGGTAACTAGTTAGATTTGTGTTAAACAGGATTTGCTTTGCCATTTCCATTTGCTGCGAGAATGGAAATGTTACGATATGCCATATGACCAATCAATAACTGGAAAGTGCATTGCATGAGTCATCTGAAACCAGCAGGTTGGAGAATGTTCGTTGTTACTGGGATTAAAGCTTGCAAAGGGTGGCTCTGCAGTCAGTAAATCTGCAGCACCTCCTCTGAGTGTCTGGCTTTCACTAATAAAAATAGACCCTGTAGTCTTGGGTTGAAATAATTCCTGCCTTTATTGTTTGGCTGCCTGATTTTTCTGAGCTCTAAGAATGAAGTGAATTTGCCATAAGCAAATCTACTGCTTTGCCATTCGGCCAAAAATAAAATGAGACTAGAGTTTGTATCTTGTTTTCATAATCTTTTTTTGGAGGGGGGGAAGGGGAGGAGCCTTTTTTGGTCTTGCTCTGGTCCAAGCAGAATAATCACCCAGCAATGTTAGAAACAGACCATATGTCCCAGTGTTTTCTGTAGCCTCTACTAACAATGTTTTATGACAATAAAATTGCAGGGCTATAATAATCAGGAACAAAGAAGTTATCCCAATGTCTTCAGAATTCACGCCTGAGACTGAGCGTCAGCGACTACAATATCTGGTAAGAGACCTGAGGGCTGTACTAGCTGCTGCTGCTAACTGTTGCTGTCGTGTTCACAAGCATTGTTAGGTAACATTTTATTATAGCATGTTTATGAGCAAACTGCTTAGGGTACATAACTCATTCCTGTTATTTACTGTACGAGGTATAGAATGTAGCCGTCTTGACATTTGGGTGTGAAACACACTGGTGCATGTTTTTTCCCCCTTGTTTTATTAGCATGACTCACAGAGATCTCTACCTAAGCTGAATCTACCATAGAGGTGGTCTCATTCAGTGTGGATAACTATGAATCAGTAGCGATGGATAGTGTTTAAATGTTAAGCTGCTCTAGTTTGCTTAGGGAAGCAGAACCCCCTGAAGTCAATGATTAGCTGATGAGAGACAGATGCATTGTGTGCAAAACACTCGTACCCTAGATGCCATGTAACAAATAACCAAATATATATTGAATTTCTGACTCAGTCCACCATTTCATTTTTACACCATTGAAGCTAACAGTTGGGCCCACTGATTGCTGTATCACATATGAGATCATAAAAAGTAGGCATTGCAAACAGATTTCTTATCTGCTACACACCAGTCTTTTTTGATTTGCCTCTCAAGAGTTAAAAGTTAGTGCAGCCTCATTATTAACTGGGTAAGTCAACGCCTACTGTCCTGCTGCTGTTCTTAAAATACCTTTTATGTTTAGCCTGGTCCAGTTGTCATAGTATTTGGCAGGGCAGATATGCAGGGTTGTTAGGGGTTTCTTAAATGCTTTTGAATGAAATGCCTTTTTGTTTTTATTCAGATTTAAGTCCTATTCCAGTTCATTGCTTGAGTCTGAAATTTTCAGAGAAAAGAATTACTTTGGGAAGTATTCATATTCAGAGAGCCAAACACAAAACAGGCCTAATACATATTTATACTTAGTTATATTTAAAATGATTTGTTTTCCTATAAAATAAAGGGAATCTGTAGTATCTTGGGAGCCTGGCACTTCTCTGGGAAATAAGAGATAAAGCACTGCCTACAAGGGATTTTTGTTCTTTTGATGTCCTTTCTGGCTTATATGTGAAAACAGCAGCTGATTTGAAAAGCACGTCTGCTGTTTCCCCTGGAATTTTCTTCACCTTTGTTTATTTCATTTGTATATGTAGCCTGAGCCCAGGGTATTATGTTCAAAGGAAATACACATAAGATAGCAAAAGCATGAAACAAAATTAGAGATAATTTCAAACATTCCATAAGTAAGACTTTCACTTTAGTATAAAAACAAAACAAGGTAACTACCTACCAATACTTTGAGACACTTGGAAAACATCTGTTTTTTTAGGTGAACCTCAAAAGAACTCTATTTTTTTTTTAAGTATCAGAGGGGTAGCTGTGTTAGTCTGAATCTGCAAAAGCGGTGAGGAGTCCTGTAGCATACTAATGTAATATATGCCATCATGTGCCAAAAATGCCCCACTGCTATATACATTGGCCAAACTGGACAGTCCCT
>CM057845.1:54184828-54205762 GCA_030068395.1 Apalone spinifera
GGGCATCACTTGGGGAGGTAGCAGAGGCATCGCATGGGAGGCAGGCGGAGGGGGAATGGACATAGCAGGGGGGCAGGAGGGTGGTAGCCAGGAGCAGCGACAGCAGGCGGCTGTGCCATCATGTGCAACATGGCGGCACATATGGTATCGTACTTCTACATGAGCTGATCCCATGTGCAGTTCCGCCACTCTGAGTCCTCCATCCTTCTGTGCCAGGGTCTGCTGCATGTTGTGCAGGATAGTGATATGCTGGCGCATGAGGTCTTCCTGGACCCCGGCATGCTTTCAGGTCCCCCTGGGCTCTGGCAGCTGGTTCTGGTGGTGTGGCTTGTCCCTCAGTCCCTGCTGGTCCAGCTGTGGAGAACACAAAGAGTGAGAGGTGGTCAGTCATCCCTGCCGAAACTGTCCCCGAGGCCATGCCTTCCTCTGTGAGCAGAGACCAACAGTCTTCAGGCAGAGTAGGGGGATATCCTGGGAGCAAGGCCATGTGTGGCCTGCATAACGGGCCATGCCTTACCAGGGCCCAGAGGTTACCAGGGGACCATGCTGCCCACTTCCCACCCTCCACAGGTGGCCCACAGACAAGCAGGCAAAATAAGTGTCTGGCCACAGTGGGATCCCCTCAAGTACAGCAGAGGAGCCGGGAGTAGCCTGGCCCGCCCTGGTGTCCAAACACTCATCTGTGGTTTGCAGCATTGCCTGCAGGAGTGAGTGTGTCTCGGGTCATGCCTGCGCTCTTGTGGCTAGCCTGCTTTCAGCCATGGCAGGTGCTGGAAGGGTTGTGGTAGGATGTGTGTGGCCTCTCCTGAGCCTGGCAGCAGAATCCCACCCATGCTCAGGGGCTGCCTGCTGCATCCGTGTGGTGCACACTAACGTAGCACATGGTTCCACATGCACGGACTGCAGCACGATGTCCAGCCTGAGCAGTGTTAGAGACACTCGTCCCCCAGCCCACTGTGCACCAGCCTCCCCCATCCTGTATGTGTGACCAACTAAGACCACTCACCTGAAGATCCCTCCCTGCTGTCCGATGAGGCCTGAGACACACCCTGGCTGACAGGCACCAGCTCCAAGGTCAGGATGACAGTGTTTGGCTCCTCCTCCTGCTGGTCCTGGTCTTCCTGTTCCTCCTCCACCATGACCTCTGGCCAGGTGTTGATGGGGTTCTAGAAGGTGGAGTCCACCATGACAGGTGGGGAAGAGGCTTCCCCAACCCCCAGGATCTAGGGGCAGGTGTGGGGTCCTGCCCCTGAGCACGAGCTGCACTCTGTGGCCTGGACATATCCCTGGTTCCCAAGTCCAGGGTGAGTGTCCATGCTCCGCCAGGGATTTGGCTATGGGCTCAAAAATATCGGCGTTGCGCCACTTGGAGCAGAGATCCTGCAACGTCTCCTCCTCACTCTACAGCTCGAGGAGGGACAGGATCTCCTCTCCAGACCAGGAGGGTACCCACCTTTTGGTCCCCCAGGTGGGTCCTGGGACTCCGGGGTGCTCCCTGTGAGGGCCAGGGTGGTCTTGGGGGGCTTGTGTCTCCACCATGGGTAGCAAGACCTGTGGCAGAGAGCGCTTCACAGTGAGCTGCTGCTGTCAGGCCGGCTTTCTACCACAACACTGGTCCAGGGTGCCTGCAGCTTTAAGAGAGGCCAGGAGATGGGAACTATAGAGTTCTGATTAATTCGGACAGAGTGGCCAAAATACTGTGTTATTTCCTGGAGGCCTCTTCTTTCGGAAAAAGGCTTCTTCCTCATAGAAAGAGGATTACCAATGCTGGAAAAACCCCTGTTTTTTCAATTTACTTTTGAAAGAATGCAATTGCAGTGTAGACGTAATTCAGGTTTTGTTGGAAAAATGGCTGTTTTTCCAACAACACTCTGTAGTGTAGACATACTCTGACTGGCTCAGCAGAGAAGGATCTGAGGATTACAGTACATGAGAGGCTACATCGGAGACAACAGTTTGCCTTTGTTGCCAAGAAAGCCAATAGCATATTGGTACAGCCCTGCAAATCTGCAGATATCCCCTTTATATCCACAGTTCATTTTTGTGGCTACAGATGCAGATACAAAATTGGTATCTGGAGAGGATTCTATATATTGGGCTGCATTTGCAGGAGCATTGTCAGCAAATTAAGCGAAGTGATTATTCCCCTCCATTTGGGCACTGGTGAGGCTACATCTGGAGCACTGCATCCAGTTTTTGTCTCCCCCACTACAGAAAGGATGTGAACAAATCAAAATAACCAACGGAGGGCAAGAAAAATGACTAGGGAGCTGGGATGCATGACTTCTGAGTAAAGGCTGAAGGAACTGAGCTTGTTTAGTTTGCAGAAGAATGAAGGGAAATTTTGACAGCAGCCTTCAACTACCTGAAATGGGTTTCCAAAGAGGATGAAAAGAGGCTGTTCTCAGTAGTGACGGATGGCAGAACAAGCAGCAATGGTGTCAAGTTGCAGTGGGGGAGGTCTAGGTTGGATATTAGGAAAAAAACCTATTTCACTAGGAGGGTGATAAAACACTGGAATGGGTTGCTTAGGGAGGTGGTAGAATCTCTATCCTTAGAGGTTTTTAAGGCCAGGCTTGACAAAGTCCTGGCTGGGATGGTTTAGTTGGGGTTGGTCCTGCTCGAGCAGGGGTTGGACTAGACCTCCTGAGTTCTTGTCCAACCCTAGTATTCTATGATAAAAGTATGTAAATAAAATTGATTGTATAAACTGTAATTTGAGCCATCTTAATGTACAAAACAGAAGCTTGACCACCCATAAAAAAGAAGCTAATATCTCTCCATCACAGAAATAAAACCACTGATATAATTATATGGTTGGACATTCCATGAAACAAAATAAAGCTGTATGTTGCCTAACATGGGTTTTTCTAACTGAATATAAGTTGAGAGTGGGTAGGCTATGTTGGTGTGGATATATCCTTTGGAGATTGGACAACAGTACGAGTAGGAGGGTTCTTAGAACTAGTGTGGATGGAAGGTGACTAAGCGGGAGTCCAAAGATTTGGTACATGGACTGGATATCTCCCAAGACAAATCTGCATGATAGACAACCATGAGTTTTGAAAGAAGGCTAGCTATAAAGTTACCAACTCTGAATAGTGAATTAGTAAAAAAGAAGCAGTGGTAAAATTGGACACCATTGTTACAATAACGATACACAACTGTGTCTCTAGCACAGTATAATGCTTATGACTAAGTATATTTATTGGGTAGGCCAGAGAAATGAGAGGAGAACCATAGTGGCATGACTTTATAGTTTTTGTTAGAAGGGGGGCTGCTACATATTGCACTAAATGGTGGTTTTGGGAGGGTTTTATTTGTCTGGTTTCTTTTTCTGGTTTAGTTCCCAAGACAAGTGTCATACAATAAGCAAATCTAAATGAACAGATCACTGTGCAAGTTTACATCTTTCACATTGGTTGATAGTTTCCTGGATATCAGGTCCTGGAAAAAGGTCAGGTTTTTGCAGTTGTCTCTTTTTAGGAATCCAGCACCAAGCAATAAATCTAGAAGGATTTCTATGTTTGCAAATTACCTGAAAAGTTAAGTCTATGTTGGTGTAAGTCTACTTATGTATACAATTTCAAGAAATAATAATAGAATGTGTGAGCACATTGGACTGGAGGGTACCCTTGCAGACAGACAAAAATCCTCTCTAATCTACATGTAAAGTAAGAAGGAATATTTAGAGTCATCACATATATCACCAAGTACTGGTCCAGTTAGGACCATTGCACTACTTTCTACAACCCAACTAACAAGTGTTCTCAGCTTCCCTTAGTCTGGGCAATAATATCTGCCCAATATCATGGCAAAGTTTTTTTCTAGAGTTCCTGCACATATACATGCACAGAGTTGATACAGAACCCCTGTATCTAGTACAGCTCTAAGAAACTAGAAAATGGACTGTTAGCTAGATGCTGATGAGTTGTAACTACTTAAGTTACCTGAAAAGCCCAGAGTCCAAGGGTCAGGAGAAGTTGAAAGAGGCTTCCAGCAAATCTGGGTTCTCAACAGACTTGAGGTACAATCCAAGTGAACTTGGGAAGCTTCCTTCTAACAGACTAGAAAAATGTGTGGTTCCGTGTCTGCCTGATCTTGTCTCAGTATTGGTTCTAAAAAGATTAATGAAGAATCCACAAGAGCTTCCCTTGTGTGATCTGTTAAAAAGGCTTAGATAGGAGGGTATTCTTGTGGTTAATGTACTGCACTGGGAGGTGTGGATTCAGTTCTCAGCTGTGCCATAGACTTCCAGTCTGACCTTCACCTGCTTCAGTCTCCCATATATAAAATGTGGGAGAACATTTCCTCTCTCCCATCCTTGTTTATCTTGTCAGGGCATGGATCCTCTCATTCACTATGCACATATAAAATGGGAACCCAACACAAATGAATAGGAAGTAATTTCAATTAACAATGGCTAACGTAGCTAAAAAAGTGGAAATCCTGTAGATGAGGAAGCATGAGAATGCATGCATCTTTGGAGCTGGTAACAAACAGAAAGTGGCTAGTCTATCTTTTGAAATTACTGCAAAAGTAATGTACCCTACACTTCCACATAACCTGCAATGCCAGTACTTCGTGTGGAAAAAAGTAGGACAGTCAGGACTGATGACCCATTTTGCATAAACTACTGTTTGCAATGGCCAAAAATACCTGCTAGATTGTTAGCTAAGGGCTATGGATGTAACACAAGCTCTCTTATAGACAAGCTTTGGAGAAGAGGTAGGAATGTGGCTTTGTCTTCAAAGGAATCCATGTGTGGGAGGGACTCTAGGCTTCTTTTTCATTCAGTTTGTCTTGAAACTTAATTCCTTTCTCTAACTCGCCTGACTTGCTGATATAATCCGTGCCTCTTCATTGCAAAATGGATCGTTGTAGCCTGGTTTTCTGAAACTCACTGTCAACTGAGATCAGGAAAGTTTGTGCTTTCTCATCACCAAATTTAAAGACTTACTTTTGTCAACTACTATGATTACTTAGAAATTGAAATAATTAAAGGAGGATAGACAATTTTGGTATTTAAAAACAACTCCAACAACTTAATCAGGATAAAATGCTGTAAAACTTGAAATATTGCTGTTCTTTTTTAATCTTTCTTCAATTCTAATGTCTCCTTGTTTTTCATCAGGGAGAGAGAGCAAGTCCCTTAGGCATATACACCAGGCTTCCAAAGCAAGGGAGACACAAAGAAAATGGAGGGAATGTGGGATTTGCTTACATGTTCCCAAAGTGAATGACAGTACATTTATTTCCACGATTCTCTGTTGAATACAGACAGACTGTTTCTGCACATCAGACTGTAGCTGGAGGATAGAGAGAAATTTTAATTTTTAAAACACCAGCTTTGTTTTAAAAGGGTAGTTTCAATCCAGTCTGCACTGACAGAAAAAGGACAAAGCAAGTCTAGGTTAGCTAATGAAGAAAATCAGAAGAGAAAGATAAGAAACCTGTAAAATCTTAAGTATTATTATAAACCTTAAAGAGTAAAACAAAAATAGTATGACACTAGGCAAATTGCTACCCCATGCTTTATTTTTAAATGGGCCTATAGATATATGCAGTGCTTTTTTGTGATGGTACTGCCCGGTATGCAGTACCAGCACCTTCAGACGCAGTTCAGGCACCTCCAGTCAGAGCTCAACAACTTTTCCCCTGGAGTACTGGCACCTTTTTTTTTTTTTTTTAAACACAAAAAAAGCATTGGCTATATGGCAAATCATACTGCTAAAACTGTCTGGAGTAATGCCATCATAATGACCACACTAATGTGTTGGGATTTCTGCTCCTTGAATTTTCCCTTTTTGAAAATTCCATTTACATTATAGCGCTGTGCTTCAGCCAATGGCCACATGGCTATATCTTTGCCGTTCTCATCTAGTTTGCACAATGATTAACTCTAAAAGTAAACTCCACTTCTGCAGACTATTAATGACTACAATAACGAAATGAGAGTGAATAGGAGTATCCCGGAAGAGAAAGGCAAATACACTCAGGGTGCGACAACACTGTGGCACTAACTCAAAATAAGCTACGCAATTTGAGCTATGCAAACTGCATACCTTATTTCAAGATAGTCTATTTCAAAATTTGGCAGTCTACACAAGACCAAATTTTTAAATAGAACACTATTCCAACAAATCCCTTACTCCTCATGGAATGAGGTTTACGGGGATATTGGAATAGTGCACCCATTATTTTGAAAGATATTTCGAAATAACAGGCACTCTGTCAAGATGCAGAATAGCTATTTTTGGGATACCAGAAGTATCCTGAAAGAGCGCCGCAGTGTAGACATACCCTCAGAGAGCTATGTAGCTAGTTTTGGGAGACGACAGCTTTAATTTCAACCAAATGTAAAGAAGGCTTCAACACTGTATACATTATTTTAATTTTCTCCTCTTTTAAGAATGACAAGAAGAGTGGATACAACATTTATTTTCATGTGAACTCCAGGAACAGGTTGAGACTGATTATTCTTAACCCAAATGTGAATACCCTGTATAAAAAAAGCTACCCAGTGCACTACTGTCCTCTAACTACCTGAAGCACATTAGAAAAAGGAAGAGAACATTTTCCTTGGAAATCTAGCTATGTCTGACATTTTAAAAGGAGAGAACACTCCCTTCTCTGAGGTGGCAGTTGAGGGAAGGTAGTAACACAAAATATTAAAAAAAAAAAAAATCAGATTAAGCAAAGTAAAGTCCAGACTCTCATCCCCTGCTTTCATCTATTCTTTTGTAAACAAATAAAGTTCAAGAATCTATTTGTAGATAGGCAAGAGTTTTGGGACTTTGTGGGGAAAATAATCAGCTTGTCTTTTATTTCTAAATGGAGTGATATAAGTGCAGTTCTTGAACGACTTCATAGCATCACTGTGTATGATGCAGTATAAAATGGTGATTCTTGCATTCTCTAATAAAATGGTTAGATCTGTACTGGGGCCACCATGAAACCAAAAGGAATTTTTGTGACATAGGCTTAATTTCTTGAGATCATATAAAAGTAATCAGAATGATATTGTGCAAGTGTTACACTGAAACTGTAACTGGCTAGTAATCAGCAAAGAATATCTGTCCATTTCCTGGTTTATGATCCTTGAACTACTGACTAAATGTAAAACACCCCAGCAACAACAGAAAAAAAATCTACCAAAGCAAATCGAAAAGAAATTTGACAAGACTCATTATATTTTTTTTTAAATTAGAAGTTACTATAACGTATATTATATTGAATAATTATATTGAATTAGTGCGCAATGAGGATTTACTGTGTTTTACGAAGCAGCTATTCAGATACATATTCTGAAGTAATCAGGCCAGAGTATGTTACATGGGTATGCAAAGCACAATGTAATAAACTAAGACCAATATACGCTGAAAACTTTACTTATTGTATACAAGACAACAGTGCTCCACTTAACTACCCAGATAACCTTGCTCAAACATTGCTGAATATCCTTTTTGCCAGCACTCATTTCACATAACATTTGAAGGAAACCAAATAGATGGCTTCACCTTGGGACCCGTACCTTTAAAAGGAAAATACTGAAAGACTTTCTGTGTTCCCTTCTCCCCTGAAGGGGACAGTGTGCTAAGTAGGCTGCTGTTTAGCTTAGAGAGTAAGATACATTAAAAATTTTTGGCCAACGTTCAGATATAGATTTTCACTGTACAAGAAGGTATGTTTATGACAGTCTAAGAATGACCAGGCCTGCCAATTAAAGAGCAGAAGTGGCTCTCTCAGTAGGATGCTAACAACCTGTGTGGTTCCTATATAATTACTGTAGAACTGCAACTCCTTGGTTAGCAAAACTTTAATTACATCATTGACATTAGCATCATCAGCTAAGACCATAACATCATGCTCAATAAGAGTACGTCACAAAACCTAGAATTAGCTCAGTTTTCCTCCCTTCCATACCCAACTGAAAATGTTCAGCTTGGTAAGCCTAGTAGTACATGCTGAAGTGAACTAGGGCTGTACCAGAAGACTGCCTGCTGGTAATTTAGTAATATGGTAATTAAAGTCTTTTCATGGTATAATTATATATCAACTACAAAGGGACAGCTGCTATACAACAGTGCCAGCGTACATGGCATGAAATGATTAGATTTGAGAAGCTTTAGTGGTTAAACTGAATACTACAGCCATAACTCTGAGCATTGCAGAACCCATTATTATTCAAGTCTCACACTTAGTTTTTCCTTGTTCTCATTGTTTCCTGCAGATACCTTATTTCTATGGTACTAGAAAGCCTTTTAAAATCCACCTTTGTAAACCCCTCCTGTTTTGAAATTACACTGAATTTCCAGTCTAGCTCTATTTCAGGACAAGAGTCTGTACAAAGTAGATTTAACTTGGTACTTCTACAGTTCATATCACTGCAACATGTGATCTTCTTCCAAGTATTCTAGCCTGTAAGAAACTGATTCATTTGTAGATTTTTACAGGGATATATATAAGTGAATGGGGGTTGGCGGGGTAGGTTGAGGAAGGGAGTCAGAGCAGGCATGAGAAAAATCGAGGGTAAGCTAAGTTAAATAGCTTTTGCATTTACTTCTGGAAGTAATGAGGAATTTCCTCTTTTGAGAGAATTCCATGGCACAGATGTAGCACCCAGGAAAGAAAAGTCTCCCACCTACATTTGATGAGCCAACCCTGTTAGCCAGGGAGCAGACAGCCTGCATGGGCCCCTGGGCAAGGTGGGGCTGGAGCAGCTTCACAATCCCAGAATGGGGCGAGGCTGGGGACCTCTCCCCTCAGCTCTGAGAGCTGCACAGAACATGCATGCAGTGGAGCATTTCAGCAGCAATTTAAATGGCCTGGGCTCTGGCCACCGCCCTTTTAATAGTCGTAGCGACAGCATCTGGGAGTCCCCAACCCTTCTGAATCCCTGGGCCAATTGCCTCCTTTGTCCCTCCTTCCCCCCCATCAGTGTTCCCTTGGTTCACTGCAGTCATTCATATACATTTAAAAGGAGTCAACAGCAACAATTCCGCTGCAGTAGAAATGTGATGATTGGCATCGGACTGGAACCAGAGGTGGCACGCTTGCAGAGGTGAGAGAAGTAGGCATCAGGTGGTTCTACTACTCAAATCAATCTGGAGATTTTAAAGCAGTGATGAACTTCTCCAGCAAAACCTTGCTGAATTTAGTTTGCTGGAGACACTTGTTCAATTTTCAAAGATCTAGAGATACCAAGGCAGACAAACCGTGCACCCTCTCTAGGTTCAACCTTTAGCCACTGCTCAGCACAAGTCCCACTGGTGCAGATAAATGATCCAACTGCCTGTGTTACAAAAAGGCCCTATTCACTCTGTATAATTGGCGGCTGCTTAATTTCAGTCCATCAGATCTATGGTTGTTATTAGACTCAGACATTAAGGCCAGAAGGGACCATAGTGATCATTTAGTCTGACTTCCTGCACATGAGGTTCTGTGGCTTGCAAACCACCTACTCCTTAACAGACCCATAATCTCTCATTGAGTTACTGAAGCCCTCAAATCTTGATGCAAAGAACACAAGTTACAGAGAATCCACCCTTTACTCTAGTTCAAACCAACAAATTACCTGTGCCTGATGGTGCAGAAGAAGGTAAAAGTTCCCCAAAATTCTCTGTCAATCTGACCTAAAGAAAAACACTTTCCTTACCCCAAATATGACAAACTGTTAAACCCCGAACATGTAGCCAAGCCCTTCCTACCAGACACCTGGGAAAAAATTCTCTGTAGTGACTCTGAGCCCTCCACATTTAGTGTCCCATCTCTGGCCATTGGACATACTCGCTAAGAGCAGACAGGGAGGGACCATCTGTCACTGTAGGCAGTCTAATCATACTATCCCCTCTATAAACTTATTAAGCTGATTCTTGAAACAACTTACATTTTTTTCCCCCCAAGTACTCCCTTTGGAAGGCTATTCCAGACCTCCCACCAATGGCTAGAAACTGTCATCTAATTTCAAGCCTAAACTAGTTGATGGACAGTTTATATTCTTTTGCCAGTATTGATCTTTAACTAAAGTATCTCCTCTCCCTCCCAGGTGTTTATCCCTCTGATGTATTTACAGACAGCAGTCATCTCTTCCCTCAGAGTTCATTTTGTTAGGCTAAACAAGCTAAGCTCCTTCGGCAGGTTCTCCATTTCTCTGATTGTCCCAGTACCCAAATTAGTTGCCTCTTTATTTTTATGCTTCCTCTTTTTCCGAGCATACGCTCTGGAGAGATTCAAAGGCCACTCAGATCCAACAGAATTCTCAGTAACAATTCAAGTGACTAATCAAAAACTTCACTTCCAAGTTTTTGGACTGGAACATCTCTTTCCCTGAGGGATCAGAGGACTTAGGCTTACTCCAGAAGATCCATTTGAATAACTAGCACTAAGAACATCGCCCATGTAAAAATTCCACTCAGTTCCAAGAACCACCAGAGACTCCTACATAAGGAAAGTTTTGAGGACATGGTCTGTACTCACTTAGGTCTTGATGAAAAAGATACACAATCAATATGTTCTACGATAGAGCACTTTCTTCTTTCGAAACATTTCAAGTTTGGTCACGTTGGTACAAAATTAAAATTACTGCGGACCAAAAAGAACACCTCCAAAAACCCAGTTATACAGGGTTTTATATTAAAGTACCCATTCCAGAACAATCTATGGGGCAGAATAAAGAGCAAAGCCCCTCCAATTAGGTCACCTGTGACATAGTCAATGACTGCTACTTTCTAATCACACTCCTTTAGTCATGTAGAAGGCAGAATTCTGAGCTAAAAGCTGAAGTGACAGGAATTGAATTTAGGATAGTGTCTTGTGAACTTTGCTAGAGTGATTAAATAAGTGTGTCTGTAAGTCAGTCTAGAGAAATTTAATCTTAGAAGCAAGATCTAAAAGAAGCTAGTGTACAGATTTTAGTTATGTTAAAACTGAGTGTTCCCAGTTGCTCCTAAGTCTGAGCATCTCTTGTATGAACAGCATGAAGCAGTGCTGAAGATGCTGAGACTTTTGATCAGACTGTAAAAGACAACACAATAACGTCTCCTTTAACCTAGTCAGCTCTTGGAAGAGGGAGAGATTCAATTTCTTATCTTCTGAGCTAGCAGAAACCAGCTGTGATTATTTTTAAAATAAGGCAAGAGACCGAGTCATGTGGCTAATATTTCTATGGACTGTTTACCTCTAGCGTTGGTGTGATGCAATGTGCAAATGCATTTCTCATTTATTTGGTCACCTTCACCTTGGCCTGATGTGATGTCCTCCTCACCACCCCGAGACTTGAGCTTCACATTTTAGGTGTCTTTTGTCAACATGAAATTAATGAGTAGTGCAAAATAAAAGCATGCAATGCGCCTTGTTCCTAATTCAATGTGTGTCTAAAAATCATCAAAAAGAATCATAGCACTGGCATGCAGAGAACTAGGACTGGGTGCGCAAGCAATTACTCTTGCTACCTTTAAGATTTCTAGGCCTACTGCCCCCTTAAAACTCTAAGGCTTCTGTGCAGCACTATCTTTTCTAATACATGCATATCTTACCTCTTATCTCTCCCTATCTTTTCTAATACATGCATATCTTACCTCTTATCTCTCCCTATCTTTTCTAATACATGCATATACATAATGAAACTGTGAAAAATGCACACACACAAGCATGCATGTGCACATACAGAAAAATCCACATACAGTTCTCTTCTAATGGCTTTCTGTCTAATGTTAGGGCTGACTACTCCCCTTTTCAAGCCAATGGAGTTTTGCCTCATACAACACAGAATAACCTACTTTGCCCTCCCTACTTTTCTCAGCTTGTTCTTTCCCAGTATGACAGGGCTACACAAACAGCAGAAAGACTGGAAGTCTTACAAGAACAGTCTCTCTCTCTCTCCCCCTGGAGGTGGTGCGGGAAAGAGAAATAGGGAGAGTTCCATTAAGTTCACCCTAAGTTTTGACTTCATTATAGGCCTGCACAACTCAGAAAGTGGCGAGGGCCATATTACTCCAAAGAAAACAGCTGCGGGCAACAAGCAGGGTTGCCAGATGCTCGCCCAAAAAATACTGAACACGCAGGCTTTAAACCCCTCCCTCGCATGTTGGGTATACAAAAGAAACCCCGCACCACCCAGCTTCAGCACACAACTACAGATTTTGTTGAAAGGTCAAGATTTTGTTGAATAAATTCACACACAAGGGAAAGACTCACAGTCACACACAAAGAGAAGAAATATCTCATAGCACAAATTTTTTTCCCTCTGGTACAAGTTATATCATCGACGGGGCATAGATTTTACCAGCTGGCGAGCTGTAACGGGGCGGGGCCGCCCTGCGGCAGCGAGGGTGACCCACCCCGCACTTCAACAGCACCGACCCCCATGCTGCACAGGGAGCGTGATGTTCTGACGGCGATCTGTACCGCGCAAGCGGTCGCCCAGCTGAGAGGCGTGCAGGGGGGCCGAGTCCTGGGACAGGAGCCAGAAGCGGGGCCGGGGCCGCACGCGGGCGTGGGGCGGGGCCAGAGTGTGCATGCATGCCTGATGTCAGGGGGAGAGGTGCCGGCACAAGAGAGCACTGCATTCAAAAGGGGAGTAGAGGAGAGCGGAAGAGAGGAGGGAGGAAATATTATTTCTGAGAGTTGTCGTGGGCCGCACAGTGAGCTCCTTCGGGCCGCATGCGGCCCGCAGGCCATGTGTTGGAGGCATATTTCATCAGAAGACTGGAAAAACAGCTTTTTCTCAGTGATATTTCCAGGGGCAAATTTTTTTATAATTGTCGTCATCATTATTTAAATAAGGGATTAGCTAAGTGACCTGAACTTCTGAGGAGTCCATCAAGGGACAGGTGAATACCTAAATCAGGATTTATTTTGTTTAATCCTTTCCTGGTTATATCCCTAGTTACAAAAGCACTAACCAAATCTATCACAATTGACTGGCTCTGCACCCATCAAGAATTGGCTAGGAGATCCTCTCAGACTAGACTGGGGGAACAATAGCAATTTCTAGTTCGAACAGTTCTTTCAATTCTCATAAACAGAAATAACCACTGTTTAAAACAGTTGAGTAATAAAATACTTGCACTAGAACACACAGTAAAAATGATTTTTTATTTCATACTGCACAAGAGTCATTAAGAGACTGCCAACAAGGAACACCAGAAAATTCAACTTCTCTAAAGATCATTTCATCAGAAGACAGGTCTTATGCTAGTTTTAGTTTCTACTAAATACCTTCTGCAACAGAATAATATAAACAGTAAGGCATATTATTTAAATTGAGAGGAATTCCAGTCAAGGATCAGGGATTGCGCTACTTTGCTAATTGCCTATTGAAAAGGAAATAAGTATTTTTAGGCAAAAAAATTCCAAAACTAGAGAGAGTTGTTTTGCTTACCTACTGTCACCAGCATTTGCCACATAGAGTTTCCCCAACATATACACAACAACAAGGGCTGTGCAGCCACCAGATATATTGTAAAGACTCCTCTCTCGCTCGATTTGCAAGTCCTGAGGAAGACAGAAGAGAGTTTATGAAATAGTTCTGCAATTAGCATTTAGGAAGAAATTTTATTAAAATCTTAACATTCATATTTCTAAACCAAAAGTTCTGTTGAGTTTGTCTGCTTGTTGCTGCCAGAACTGTATGTTCTGGGGAAAAAATGGAATGACTAAGAGCAATGTACACAGGGCCCAATCCCGTTTGTTCCATGGATAAAGTATTCTGTTTAGTATCTTGCAAGGCACACAAGAACGAAGTGCAGTGTTACCCAAGGAGGCCATCTTCTGACGAATATCTGAATTACACTCTGATTTTCTGATGCATTCACAATTTCTATTACTGCCTACAAGTCAAAATTGAGGGGGGAAAAAAACAAAAGAAATCAAATCTAAGAGTATTTTGTCAGAGAAATATATGCATAAAATAAACATTTGTAATATACCCGCCATCTTTGCCATAGACAAGTTTTAAGTTGGTATTCATCCCTATGGATTTTTGCTTTTTTTTTAAAACCAAGACAGAGTATTTCAAAGGAGACAGAAACTTTTAACCATCAAAATAATTTAAACCCATATACTAAAGTGCATTTTGAAGGCATTGCCAACTATGTTAAAATGGCTTTATTCCCTGGTTTTTACTAACAATCCTTTTAAAATCTGAAATCAATGTCTGTTTCCTTACCCATTTTCAGTTTGCTGTACACATGCTTTGGGATTGTAAGGATGCAGATATAATATTTTGTTTTAATAGAAGACTTCAAAAGTATTTTTTATGATGCAAACGAGGGAGTACTACAACAAGTCTGATTTTTTCCAGAGTATGTCTACATTACAAAATGACATTGACATAAGTTATGATGATGATGTTCAGACACCATGGTAATTAAATCACCTTTGCACATTTACACCATGTTCCTTGTGTCAGTGGTGCACTACCTGTATCAGTGCAGTGCACCTATACATATCCACTGCGCAACCTGCCATCAATGAGTGTAGGGTGTTTTGGGAATGGTTTGCAATGCCTCGTGGAGGCAAATGAATTGCAAAAGGGTGACTGGGAAAATGATTTCTATATTCTATAATGCAGTTTTCTCCATCCCATAATGTTGCGTGCCTCTTTTTCTAAAGCTCCATAAACCTATGTGCATGTCATCTCTGAGAAGCCTGGATCTTGCATAGTTCCATACTACTGTGATGAGCATTGCAAGTAAGGGATGTCTGATCCTGTTGTATTTGCAGTATTGCCAGAAAAGCTGTGGGAAATGATTCCTTGAAGACTAGATTGCTGTGTAACATGGAAAAAAAGTAATTCAGCATTGTTGGCTGCATTCACAGTGCACAGATGGTGGAGTGCCAGTACTGGGCCCAGGAAATAAGCGCTGACTGGTGGGACCATGTTGTCATGCAGGCTTGGGATGACAAAGTGGTTGCAGAACTGTTGAACATGCAAAGCCACATTCTTAGATCTGCAAGCAACGCTTTTGCCTGCCTTCTGGTTCAGCAGCACCATAATGAAAGCTGTACTGAGTGAAGAAGTGAAGCAGTGATAACTGTGTGGATGTTTTGCAATACCAGATTACTATAATCAGTTGAGAATCAATATGGTGTTGGGAAGACCATTCTGGGGGTTGCTGTGATGCAAGCATCCAGGGCCATTTATCATGTTCTCCTATGAAGGACTGACTCTCTGGGCAACATAGTGGATGGTTTTGCAGCAATGCAGTTGCAGAACTGTGGTGGGGCAATGGATGGTACACATCCCTATTTTGGTACCAGACCACCTTACTCCAGCGTACACCAACAGAGAGGGGTACTTTTCTGTAGTACTGGAAGTGCTGGTGGGCTGCTCAGAGAAGATGCATGATGCATTCATCTTTAAAAACACAAGCCTCTTCAGAAAGCTGCAAAGCAGGGACTTTCTTTCCAGATCAGAAGACTATCACTGGGGATTGTTGACATACCAATAGTGATCCTGGGAAATCTAATGCCTTTACTCATGTGGTTCACAAAGCCACACACTGGCCACCTTGACAACAGTAAAGCATTGCTTTAACAATAGGCTCAGAAGGTGCAGAATGACAGTAGAATGTGTCTCTGACTATCTGAAAGGTTGCTTGTACAGTCTACCCATGAGATTAGACTTCAGTGAAAAAAGATCCTAATCATTATAGCTGGCTGCTGTGTCCCTCATAATGTTTGTGAAGCAAAGGGAGAAAAAATGTTTGCCTTGCTGGAGCAGACGTCTGCTGATTTTGAGCAGCCAAGTACAAGACATATAAGAAGAACTCAGCATGGAGCTATACAGCTTATGGAGACTTTGAAATACTATTTTAATAGTGAGACACAGTAATCTGTGTTGTTTTAGTGTGCTCTGCCTTGCATTGCTTTTTTTGCACCCCGTTATGAGCCTTGTAATGAGTTCTGTGTGCATAGTAATATAACATTGCATATGCACCTATCAACTGTGAATAACATCAGCCCCAACTAGCATATGTTGTGAACTAATAAAAATGAATTAAGTTTCCATAAATAGACTTGTATTCAATATCCATGCAAACAGACACAGTTATAATTGAATGAAATTTTATAAATACAGGGAAAATAACTTTTCAAGGAGAATGAACAGTCATTTCCATTTCACAGAACACATACACCAACCATGTATCTCACAGGTCAGTGCGTGTACTGCTGTGCCTGCCTGCAGTATCCCTCAGGGTGGAGTGACAGGCACAATACAGTGGTGCCTGATGTCACATATAATGCAGTGGGCTGCAGAGGGAGGCGAGCACGGAACTGTTGAACCCAAAGGTTCGCAAGAGTCTACAGCATGTACAAGTGTATCTGCAGCAGCAGAAGCTTGTAGCATCTCTTGGAACGTGTCAGCTTGTGTTCTCTTCCCTCCTCTCCTTATCCGGCTGCGCCGTGTGGCTGGTGTGGATGCAGAGATCCTCAAGACAACTTCTGCAGCTGCAAAAGATACCATACATAGAGGTACTACTGTGAAAACTTGGCATACTGAACTCACTCTCCTTGATCCACACAACTGGCAAGCACTGCATTCTCACTTAAGTTTGGGATTCATAAAGGAGAGGCAGTCAGAGCGACGGTGAGTATAACCCAGGAGGGAGGTGAATAATTCACAGGCATGCGTATTTGCCTATAGGACAACAAAACTGAATACTGACACTGTTTTCCACAGGTGGTGGAGATTTTGGCTGAATTCCCACTGCTGAGGGTTACAGAGGCTAATAGGGAACAGCTCCTACAGGCAATCAGCTATAGATCGGGGATGTATGCTGCTAGCCTATGTACTGCAATGGTACCTGCAGAAATAATTATTGGTGTGGGAAAGCAGCCTACCACTGTGGAAGAAATAACACAGTCCTCCCCAGAAAACTTGGGTAGTGGATTGCAGATCACCCTCACAAAAAAAGTTTCCTCGAGATTTTTACAGAGGATTCATAGGACATCCTGGTGTGCACAAACAATTCTGCAAGACCCCCTTTGCCTAACTGTAGAGGGGAAGCAGAGTTACTATCTGCTTCTCACTACTAGGGTGTCTCTACACAGCAGTGCTAGCTCGAAATAATCTATGCAATTTTGCTACGCAAATTGCGTAGCTTATTTTGAGATCATCTATTTTGAAATTCGGCACTGTCTACACAGTGCCAAATTTCAAAATAGACCGCTATTCCGACAAGTCCTTTAATCCTCATGGAACGAGGTTTACCGGGATATCAGAATAGCATGCCCGAAATAGTGCTGTTGTCTAGATGTACCCCTAGTGATTTCTCTCTCTCTCTCTCAGCACAAATAAAAATTAAGAGTAAACAAACAGATGTGCGTTTGCAATATCAAAGCAAACTGAGTGCTAACCAGAGATTCTTTCCTTTGTACCAGTCTTACCTGTGCTCGACTGTGGGGACTGGCTGGACTGTGAAGAGCCACAAAACAGGTCCTTGCTTGCTGTGCCACTGGATTGCCAGGTTCCATATTCCTTCTCCTCACTGCTCACAGCTGGGGCCTGTGACTTGGGCTCCCTGAAGTGTCCATGGTGCTCCTTGGGGTGGTGGTGGGTCTCCACCAAGGAGGGCATGCAGATTTTTGTAAAAGCAGCACATCTGTGGCTCTGCAGTAGAATGATGGTTAGCCTCTCTTGCCTCTGGTACCCCTGCTCTTGGCTTTCACACAGCACTGCTGAGGGTCCATGTAATAGCTCCTCTCCCCCATGCCCTGAGTGGCTCATAAATAAAGATGTTTTTACAGCTAAAGTAGAGCTGTGTCTCTTCTTCCCACAGATTCACCACCTCCTGTTTACTCCAGGCAGCAGTGCGTCTGCAGCATGGAACCAGCACAGCCCGTTGCTAGGTGACCTCTCTGTGCCAAGCTACCAAGAAGTGAAATTCCAAACATTTATAGGACTTAAAAAGGGGAGGGAAGTGTACCTGCATACTTGGCTAATGAGCAGCGGAATTCAAAACAATGTCTGAAGTGGTCTTGTGGGACATTGGGGGGGGCTTCTCCCGGAAGCCACTAATGTTGATGTACATAATGCTGCGTCTACCCTGACACCACATCCACCTAATTACACTACTTGAAGCACTATGCCTCTCATGGAGGTGGAGTTAGATCAGTGCAGCATGCAAGTATATCAGCGGGAGTGAGATTTTAAATCGAGACACAAACAGCAGGTTCTACTTCAGCTGCCTTGCGTTGACCAAGGCTGAGAACTTGTCCTTAATAGTTTAATAGATTCCAAAGCTAGAAGGAACCACTGACCCTCTAGACTGAGCTTCTGAATAACATGCCACAGAACTTCCCTGAATTAATTCCTATTTGAACATCTCTTTTAGAAAAATATCCACAACTCTTTCTAAATTGCTCCAAGAGTTAATTATCCTCCCTATTAAAAACACATCCCTTATTTCCCATCTGAATGTATCTAGCTTCAGCTTCCAGCCACTGGATTGTGTTATAACTTTCTTTGCTAGATTGAAGAGCCAGTTATCAAATATTTTTTCACCTTCTAGAAATGTGGAGACTGATGAAGTCACCCAATAACCTTCTCTTTGTTAAGCTAAATAGAGTGAGTGCCTTTACTATATCTTTATAAGGCACGTTTTCTAATGCTTTCATCATTCTTGTGGTTCTTCTCTGAATCTGCTCCAATTTAGCATCAGTCTCCATCCTGTAGGCACCAGAACTGGACACAGTATTCAGCAATAGCTGCACTAGTTCCAAATACAGCAATTTATATTACCCTCCATATTCCTACTTGATATTCCTGTTTATACATAACAAAGATTGCATTAGTCTCTTTGGCTACTGCATCACAAAGGGAGTTCGTGTCAGCTGATTATCCACCAGGACCCCCAAATAGTTTTCGGATCACTTCTTTGCAGGATAGAGTTTCCCATCATGCAATTATGGCCTGCACTTTAACAGATAAGAAAAAATATGGCCTTTCTAAAAAAAATTATCAGTCTTGACAGTGACCCATGTAGCCCTCCATAGATGGAAGGATAATTCTGTTCAGAGCTCTAAATTTTACTAATGTGACATGCCAAAGTCACCATGCTCTTTTAAATGAAACGAGACTCAAAAGGGCTTTCCTGCATTGCAACAATGTACACAAGGAAATGCAAGACACTGTTATTTTTATTTCCACTCATACTGGAAATAAGTGTTCCAAGTGGTATCTGGAGATTTTGCTGCATAGTTCCCATTAATTTAATGAACATGTCTGATAGTTAAAAGTCTCTGTATAATACCTGGAAAATCTTTGTCACAGTACATATGTCACAATGACAGAGTATAGCAGCAGTATCCAACCTTTTTAACCACAAGATCACTTTTTTCAATTTAAGTGCAATATAAGATCTACCTCAAACCCAAATACCCTTGCCTCACTTCCTTCCTGCCCCTTCTTTGAAGCCCTGCCCCTTCTCCACCCCTTTCCCTAAACCTCACCCTGCTCACTCCATCCCCCTTCCTCACTCACTTTACCAGGCTGGGTAGGGAGTTAGGGTGCAAGCTCTGGTCTTGGGCCAAGGAGTTTGGAGTGTGTGAGGGGCTCTGGGCTCAGCCCAGGGTGGATGACTGGGGTCCAGCAGGGGTTCCAGGGTGCAAGCTCTGGGAAAGAGAAGGGGGACTCATAGCTGGGGCAGGAGGTTGGGGGAAGGAGGGAGTTCAAGACTGGGATATGGATTCAGGATGGAAGCTATGGCCGGGCACCATTTAACTGAGATGACTTCAGGCTAGTGGAGCAGTGGGGTTAAGGCAGGCTTACTCCTGCCCTGGCCCTACACAACTCCTTAAAACAGCTGGCATGTACAGCAATGGCTCCATGTGCTGCCCCTCATCTACAGGCACTGAGCACAGCTTCTACTAGCCACGGTTCACGTTACTGATCAATTGGAGTTGCAAAAGATGTATCTATAGTCAAGGACAGCATGTGGAGAGACCCTGCTCTGCCTCTCTCAGGGGCTGCAGGGACATGCCAGCCACTTCCAGGAGCAGCAATTACCACAGGGATAAATTACTCCAGCCACGACAAGTTAGGCATTTTAGAACTCACTGCTCAAAGAATTAAATTTAAGTGTGAAAGAGAAATGAACACTATGAAATGCACAAACCAGTCAAAACTCAAAAATAACACACTGCAAATAGTAAAAGTACCACCGTCTTTTGGCGTATATAGCCCGCAAGTTATACACATTTTTACAACCCTCCCACCCCGCGGGGTCCACATATCCACTGGGTACACAAGTTTATTTTCACTCGCCTGCTCTGCGCTCTCCGTTCCCCCCGCCCGGTGGAGGGTAGGTTGCGCCTGGCTGCGGCTGTGCGGAGCCTGGACACGAGTGAGACTCCTCTCCCGCAGGCCAGCCAGCTCACCTGTGCTGCACTCTACGTTCCCTCCGCTGGCAGCAGGTATGTGCAATTACCTTCAAGTAGTGTATATAACCAGAGGGTTATACATGTCCGCGGGTCATCTAAAACTTTTTTTTTTTTTAAACACATTCAGGAAAAAACGCAGGTTATGCATGAGTGCGGGTTATATATGCTAATTTACGGTAACAACAACCCCCCATGTATGTGTTGGGTCAGGAGATGAGAGTGAAGGGAAGTGTGTGCTTGTAAGAATGACAAAGACACACACAGTGAGGGGGAGACACAGAGATTTGCATTGCCAAGCACCCTCCATCCTCTCCTCTCTGTGTGGAGATAAGGTATAGAAGTGGGGGGGAGGAGGAACACCCTGACATCAGCTCCCTCCTTTTTCTCCCTCCCACACTCTGCACAGAAATCAGGATGCTCCCAGGAGACAGCTCCAAGGCAGAGGGCAGGAGCAGCATGATAGTGGTTGGAGGGGTAACTGAAGTGCCAGCACTTAATAGCTTCCTGGCCAAACCAGTCAGGATCACCTGTCAGAGGCTCCAAGAT
>CM057845.1:54205862-54221534 GCA_030068395.1 Apalone spinifera
CTGCTTTTGGGAGTGGTGAAGGGCCAGGGTAGGGGTGAGCCTGCCTTAGCCCCACTGCATCACTACCCAGGAGCCACCTGAGGTAAGCAGTGCCCAGCTGGACCTCACATACTGAACCCCTACCCCAGTCATGAACCCCTTCCTGCACTCCAAGCCCCTCTCCTAGCACCAAGCACCCTGTGTACAAACGCCCTCCCAGAGCCTGCACCTAGAACCCCCTCAAACACCCCAACTGCCTGCCCCAAGCTCAGCTCAGAGCCCCTCCCTCACTCCAAATCCCTTAATCAAAGACCAGAGCCTGCACCCCAACCCGCTTCCCCTGACTGGTGAAAGAGAGGGAGGATTGGGGAGTGAGGGAGGGAAGATGGAGTGAGCAGGAGCGGGGTCTGGGAAAAGGGGCACAAAGGAGGCAGGGCCAGGGTATTTGGGTTTGAGGTAGATCGTGGCTTGCACTTAAATTCAAAAAGTGATTTCATGCTTAAAAAGGTTGGAGACCACTGCTATAGAGGGGTTAATTTTGGGTAAAGCCCCAGTGGAATAAGAGACTTTCCAAATCACCTGTCTATGTTACTGACGTCTAAGCATTCTATGTCCTCTGACAACCAGCTCTCACTTGAGAGTGACAGCATCACCCCTTCTGGCCATCGTTCCATCTTCCATTCTTCGGACAGATTGCTGAGAAGACTCCGGTGAGACAACTCTCACATGTTTTAGCTGTCCTTGATCCTTGTCAAGCTAAATATAGACTGGGTTGGTTACAGTGGTCAGTGATCTCTTCCTGACAGTGGATACTGTCAAGTTTTAAGTTCATCTTATGCCAAGCAGCTGCCTTTGATACCATCAACCATAATATGTTGCTTGGCTTTTGTGTGCCACCTAGTGGAGAAGACATAGAACTGCTCTTAGATGATTTCTTTTCCCTTAAGAGTGGCCACAGTGGGTAACTGGTGCTCTACCCCAAGGTCTCTCGTTCGAGGTTCAGCAGGGTTCAGTTTTTTCACCCCTCTTATTTAACATGTCTATAATGCATAATGTGTCAAAGTGCCTGCCACACACTTTTCACACTACAGAAACCTGACCCAGGTCCTGGTTAAAGTTGGGATGCTAACATGAACAAATTGGCTAAAGTTGGCAATGTGGATGCAATGGTAGATTAAGGAAAGCATCACCAGAAGATAACAGAGATTGTACTGGCATCTTTCAGTGAGGAATCCATCTGCTATTTACTGCCTGACCGCACACCTTCAGGGTGGTGTTAGACCACCATTTGCTTTTAGAGGGTTAAAATTACAGCACTCAGCAAGAGAGCTGCTTGGTTCCACAAGGGCTGTGACCCCGTCTACGAGATATGGAGAGTTTTCCATTCTTTTGCCACTTTAAAATCTGCATGGTCCACAAGGTTGTACATAAAATCCCTTTGAAAACTAAAGGCGGAGCAGTAGGCTGCTGTCTAGTTATTAAGTGGAGTATCACAGTAGAAGCACGTGACATCAGTGCTTCATGAACTAGACTGCTTGCTTACTGGTTTCCAGCTAGAATTTCATGTTGGCTTTGGTCATAATCATAAATGGTTTAGAACATGAAAGACTGCTTCTGTCCCAAGGGATAATGTTACTACTGAAATAAGATGCTCAAACTGCTTTAAACAAAGGGGGTGGACTGCTGGCAATTTCCATAAGGGCTTCTCAGCTCTGGACCTCATTGACATATTGCTCCAAAAGGGTCCATAACTGTTCATCTCCAGGACACACTGAAAAGCCCATTTCTTTGTTCAGGGTTTAGAGGACAGCAAAGATTTTCTAGGGTGGGATATATCTGCACTTTCATTTTGACATTCTAGGCAGCTGGTGCTTCTGTTGTGTGGGGGTTTGCTATGTTGTTTGTACAGACTGCAAGTTAAAATGTTTAAACCGACAGAGCCAGAGTTAACCATCTATTTAAATCAAAACTTAAATTAAAAATAAAACAGATTTTTGTTTGTAGTACGGATGGGACAAACCACTTAAGAATTGTCACAGGAATGCTGATTGCCATGGAGGCTGCACTGTACTGACCACAGTGCTATAGGAAAAACTATTCAGTTATAGATTCCATAGCCAAGCCAGACAACCCTAAGGGTGCGTCTACACAGCACCCTAAACTTGAAATAAGATACACAATTTGCATAGCACAAATTGTGTATGTTATTTCAAATTTATTTTGAAATAGATTATTTTGAAATTTGGCATGTCTACACAGCACCAAATTTCAAAGTAACACGTGATTTCGAGCCATTCCTCGTGCAACCAGGTTTACCAGGATGCGCACCCGTTATTTTGAAAAATATTTTGAAATAAACGATGGCTTGTGTAGATGCGGGGTAGCTATTTCGGGATAACTCCCGAAAGAGTCATGTACCCTAAGCTAACACTGGCAGAGTTGTAGTGCAGGTGAGTCACAGTATAAGACCTCTGAAAGTTCATTCACTGTTACAGCCTAGCAATGGGCCTCTCAGTTCCAAAAAAAGAGAAGGCTAAACAATGCTAATCATGGCTTCCAAAAAAAACAAGGAATTTTTCCCCTCTGTGCAAAAATTCTGTCTTGAGTAGAAGTTTCAAAATCAGAGTAATGATAAAAATCAATCTCATAATGGGTGAACAGGAAAGATTCAGAAGTAGGATTTCTACATAAGCTTGATCTTGACTCAATATGGAATGGTTGTAAATATCACATTTTGATTCATTTGCTTTTTATGCTATCAAGCAGATGCAAATCACTTTATACAGACCACCCAGAAAGTAATGTCCTGTTTCTATGCAGGTTCCAGGAATCTCAGTCTGTTTACCGCAAAAGAAACATAGGAATTAATTTCATCTACAGGATGAAGAGCTCTCTTAGGATTTGGACTTGTGGCTCCAGAAGTGAGGCTAACTATATGATATTCTGAAATGTAATGCTTAAATCACCAAGTCAACTGTCTTCTTGTTTTGCCTGTTTTGCCAGTTATTTAAACAGATTCATTCGAGTGCTTCAACCATTTAAAATGGCAGAAATATGGTCTCTCGAGATCTTCACCATTTTCATCTGAAAGTTTTACTAGAAAATTTATTAGATTTAATCTACACAGAATACAAATCTTAGTCCTGATTCTGAATTTCAAGATGAATATAAACCCAGTTCTGGATTTGAACACCACTTTTTCAGCCCATCTGTTATTCTAGCAGCAAGCCAGCTTTCTATCACTTTTCTGCATCAAAATCTAAGTTTCACCCCAACACAACAAAAACAAATAAACTAAATCATGAGCTGAGAGCAGGATAACTGGGGGTCAGGATATACCTTTCAGGTGGGAGTGTACTTTGTGTGGCACTTTCTTTACATAAGGCTGAATGTGAAGTAGGTGTTTTCCTTTACACTCTCTTTAAAACAAAAAAGAAATAAGAAGTGGATGCTTACCTGTGATGCACAAAGCTATGCATACAAACCCATTGGGTCCCCTTCAGTTCAGCAAGCTGAGTTTGATGAAGTTATCAGAGTAGCTTAATATAAAAGAACACTTGGAAATGCCCTTCCGGTGCCTCAGAACGTGGGCTATAAACCAAGACTAAGATGAAAATCACTCAAGATTTGTTCACACTATGGTTTTGGGTTGTATGGTAACTCGAGTTAAAACTTGAAGCAACTAAAAAGCTGTTAACAAATGCAATTGAAAATGCTAACAATTGTAACGCAACAAATATTTATCCCAGGTCATGTTCATTTACCTCAGGTTACAAGATAGAAATAAATTAACACAAGCTACAAAACAAAGTCTAGAAAAAAAAACACCAGACAGGAGATAGAGATGTAAACTACTAGCCTAAGTAGAGCAACAACCATCCATAGAAGATAAATAGAGTGCCACGTGGCTTAGTGTGTGGGGGTGTGTTAGAGTGAGGACTCTCCAGAAGAAATCATATTTGACAGACACTGGAATTAATTGAGTTATGACTAAAAAGAAGTTACATTGAGTCTGACACTTCAGGCAAGACAAGGAAGACTTAATTAGCATTCAAAAGGAGACTAAGCAGAAAAGAGTAATGGCACACAGTACTCCAAGTGAAGAGAGGAGTTGAAGGCCTTCTGCTATGCAGTTCCTGAAGGGATGTGCAAAGAGGGTTATGTACTGTGACTGAGATCCATGAATGAGTGCCTGGGCAGGTTAAATGTCGCATGGTTACTGAAAACAATTTGTTTGAGGTTAGGGGATTGTCTGTAGGCAAGGACTGGCCTTCCCCCCTCGCTAAGGCCTGTCAGACTGAGGGGTCACTACAGTACAATTACGTGACAGGCACATTTCCACCACCTTATACTGGAAACCTACCGACTGCTACACTTACCTTCATGCCTCTAGCTTCCATCCCAGACACATCCCTTGTAACTTGAATAATCCAATTCACTATTTTTTTTCCTTTCTTCCTTCTTCCCCCCGCCATTCCTTATTTATTCTTGGATCTGGACTTTTAATACTCTAGTCATCTGAAGAAGTGGTTTGTACCCAGGAAAGCTCATGATACCATCTATATGTTTTATTAGTCTTTAAGATGCTGCTAGACTATTAGTTGTTTAAGTTTTTCCATAAAAACACAGAAAAGATACTGATACTAATACAGAATGATCACATTGGTATCAAGGAGGCTCATATCACATCAAAGGCTCATATACTTGTACACCCACCAACGTGATCTATGCCATCAAGTGCCAGCAATGCCCCTCTGCCGTGTATATTTGCAAAATTGGACAGTCTCTATAACAAAGGATTAATGGACACAAATCAGATATTCAAAATGGCAACACACAGAAACCTATTGGGAAACATTTCAACTTGCCTGGGCACTCACTAATGGATCTAAGTGTCTGTATTATTTCAAAGCAATTTCAAAAGTCACCCCAAGAGAGAAACTGCAGCGTGGTTTCATTTACAAGTTTGACATGCTGAATAGAGGTTTAAGCAAAGACCTAATCTGGATGGGCTGCTACTTTCCACCTCCTAATGACATAAAAAGCTAAGTACTGGATACTTGGAACCCATTCCATTAGCTCATTTAGCATGGACACTAATTAACAAAAAAATTTTCTCCATTTTTTCCCTCTTCTCTTTCCCTCTCCATCCCTCTCTTTCTCTGCTATTTATCTTTATCCTGGATCCCTTAACTCCATTAATCTGAAGAAGTGGATTGTGCCCACAAAAGCTCATGATACCATCTACATTTTGTGTGCTGCTAGACTATTCACTGTTTTTTAAGTTTTACCATTACTAGGAGAGAGCCAGGCGTGTAAAGGAGGATAGACTTCCAGAGGTAGAAACAGTGCATCAGCCTAGGAAATACTGTTACACACACACACACACACACACACACACAGAGCTAAGTTACTGTTTTCTTAAGCCCATTCTAAGCACACAATGTTACCCAGATTTTAGACTGGCTATACTGCATTTACTCCTATTTTTTTCTAATAATTTTTTCATTAGAATTGTTATTGTACTGTACCACTATGAGCGGTTCCTGGAGACAATGATGAAAAGGCAGAAGTGAGTGAGAATAAAAGGTGCCCAACCTGCAGCATTTGATCAAAGATATGGGGCAGGTGATACTCAACCCTATCTCAATGTCAGCTAGTGACACGAAGAAAGGCAAATTACCATAGTTTGTGCACATAGTCCCTAGCACTATGGGGACCAAATTTCAGGTAGGGCCCTCAGTGCTAGAAGCCATGGACGTTTGTTAGGACATTGCTGTGTATATTTCATAATATTAAGTTAAATATAGTTAATTCTGTGCTGCTTCCATCGTGTCATGTAATTGTAAAAAAGTTTGTAATAAAAAGTACAATATTTATTTTACAATGAATATTTTCAATAGTACAGTTGTTTTCAAAGAGCTTTCTGATTCTTTGGGATGGAAAGCACTACAAAAATATAATCATTATAATTACTCGAGTGCAGAAATGAAACCGTTCTTTTCCAGAATAACTGCTGCAGTCTGCTAATTAGAGGCATGTACTGAGACTAATTCACACACGAGGAAAAATTATGATTGAGTCCTGCCTTTGTACTTCACCTTGAGAATAAAACCGCTGGGAAATGCTGTTTAAAGCTTTTTGCACAAAGATGAAGCTTTTTAAAGACATATATAGTCACTTCCTAAGACTTGATTCCACAGACACTTCTTATCGGGCATGGTCCTACTGCTTGGAGAACTCTTAGGTTAGCAAGCACTATTCACAATGGCAAGAGTTCACAAAATCAGCCTCCTGCAGGGGATAGCCACTTACCAGTGTGGCAGGGTCAGTCCCACTCCCGGGCCCCTGACCCCTGTTCAGCCGACTGTCCCACAGTCTAGAAGCCACAGTAATATGGCTTACTCGCCTTGGTTTGAGGTTTGTCTCCTCCCTGTAGTCTTTTAACAAGGTCAATGCTGTTCTCTTGACTCCTCCAGTGCCTTTCTCTCTCCAAACTCCTCCTCCACTCTCCAAAACTCCTCCACAGCTCTCCAAACTCTCTCCGTTCTCCAAACTCCTTCCCAGCTCTCTCCACACTCTCACAATTCTCCACACTCCGTCCCAACTCTCTCCCCTCTCACCCACAGGGAGGGTTCTTAAATAGGCCTCCAGGCAGCCTCAATTGGTTTCACCTGGGCCTTAATTGATTTTGCAGCCGCCCTGTCTCAGCTGCCCCTAATTAGCCAGGATTGCTGACTCTCTCTGCCTCTTTCCCCTTCCATCAGGCTCTGTGTCACCCCTGCTCTGTCACACCAGTTAATCCCTAGTTCCACTGAAATTAATGGAAATTTTGCCACTGACTTCAATGGAGACAGGATTTCACCCCAACTATCCATGTGAGTGAACCACAAATGAGTGGAGTGAGACCCACCCACCGCAGCAATGGACCAGAGTACAGAGCTGTTATGCAGCCCCTCTTCTAGCCTATAACCTAAATTAAATGCTGAGGGTGCCCCTGTTGACTTCAGTACTCCTTGCTGTTGCGAGGAGTAAGGAGAGTCGATGGGAGCACTTCTCATGTTAACCTCCTCCTGTGGGGTTGTCCCAGAAAAATCAATGCAAAGTAAGTCGACTCCAGCTATGCAATTCATGTAGCTGGGGGTGCAAATCTTGCACTGATTTTTTTCCGCCCATGTAGACCTGGCCTAAGATACAGCTTGGGGCTTCAGATATGAAAATGTACCAGTTGCATCCTTGCCCATGTACCAGTATGTATGCAAATATAAAACTATTATTTCTATTTTATTTTCCTTTCTGTTAGGATAATACATATTTTTGGGTTATGCTGTGGGGCTTCTTAAACTTGACATAGTTTAGGGTCTCAGCACGTCTTAATCTGGCCCTGCTTTTAAGAACAAGAGCCTCAATCCAGCTGCAGTGGGTACTGGGATTCTTTCCCTGGTCCACCCCCAAACTGCCACAATGTGGCCTCCTATATCAAGGTTGGTACAGGAACCCTGCCAGTGGCATGAGGAGCGCTAGCGCATCCTCTGTGCAACTTTCTTCCACACCCTCTATGCAGGGCATTAGGTCATCCCACTGGACCAGGATAAACATCACCATTTGTTGTTAGGAAATATACAGCCTAGTGTCAATAATTTACCTTACCATTGAAAACGGATTATCTTCTATTGTGGAACAATGTAACTTTCTACATGTTTAAAAATAAAGATGTTTCTAAAAGCTACTTCAGCAAGTTAGACAACAATGCGACAGGAAGGATGGTCCAGTAGTTAATACAGCACCCTGGAATTTAGGATCATCATCTTTTGTTGTGTAACTGGGCTTAGGAATCTCTCCTATAGCTCTCCATAGCTCCCCATCTGCACAGCCCCACTCATGGAGATATGGCAAGGATAAGAGACAGCGAGGGGCTTGGACACTACAGGACAGAGCCACCAAATACAGACCTAACTATAGACTGAACAAGTGAAAAGAAATTCATCTTCCCTGACCCATGTCATTCATTAAGCTGTGAAAGCAGCCCTGAAATACACCTACCATTTCCCTGAATGCGCTTTCAATAGCTCCAATAACAAGGCTCTCATGCTGGATCTTCTTCTCTGTAAAGAAGCGTGTTGGAGGAGTGTTGGGTGAGCCCGGAGCTCCAACCCCCCCACGCAGAGAGGCTGCCCTAGTTAGAGTTCTGCTGTTAGTGGCTGTGCTTTCTGGCTCCTCCCCTAGGCAGGTTGGGGGAAGGACCGCAGAGTTCTTCAGGATCTCCGCAATCTCCTGTAGCTGCTCCACAATATGGTGATGAAGCAGTTTGGATGCTACCACAGCTGCCCCAGATCCAGCATGTCCATCAAACAGGGACCAGAAGTACAAGCTGATGCCATCATTTTCCTGTTTGTGAGAAGAAAAAAAACAAAACACCATGTACACAGTTATCAGGGTTGCCAGTGACCCAAGCAACACTGACAATTATTTGCACCTTATCTAATGTACCTGACCTGTTCGGAGATACAAAAAAATAGGCTTTTTTTGGAAGGGAAAAGTGTCATGTCACTTGGCTGACCCCATTCCCTGGGAAGGCTGATTAAATTTACAGTATTCTACATACTGTACCTACTATGCCCAGAAGGCATGACACCACTGAGGAAGGAAGCTAGTTCATTATACCCACTCTACTTTGCCCTTCTCTCCCTTGTGAATGGACCACTTGCAGTGGGGCTAGATACTTTTGTGACAGTCATTTATCCACTAGGAATCAGACCAAGGTGCACAACTAGCTTTCCAGTAGTAACTAAAGTGGCACGAATAACTGACTTCTTGGTTGGTTGGCAGCCAAAAAATTTCACTGTACATGATGGTCTAACCGAAACCAACTTTTTTTTGGAATTTTTGGTAAATAAAAACCTTGGTGAAAGTGAGTAAGCATGGGGGAGATTGAGTAAGAAAATGGGTGGGGGGGGGGAAGGTGAGAGAGTTGGGGCCTCAAAGACGTAGCAAAGGACTAGGCAAGGGTGTTTGGGTTTGTGCCGTTAGACAGTTAGCAATCCTAAGCTACAATCAAGTGGTCTCTACTTCCCAGAAACACTTGAGTGTGTAACCCACTGGTCAGGAGGTGTCAGAAGTCCTCTTCTGTGTCTGTATCCATTCAGGATATGGGGTTGATACAGGTCTAAGTTTTGAAAGCCTACCGCTTTATCTTGAGACTTCAGAGAATTTAGCTCTTAGCTTTAGAAGCCCGTGATTCAATCCCTAGCACTGGCCAAGATGGTAACAACCACATAAGAGGGAACTCACGCACAGGATTTGACTGCAATGGTCCTTAAATGCTTGGGATAAGCTTCCTCTGATCAGAGGACATATTCAACCTACAGGTCTGTGTGTTTGGTGCTTCCCTCTGTGTTAATCCACAAAGAATACAGGAGTGTTATAGCTCTGAGTTTAAGATCATGTGTTCAGGTCAAAGGTCCCTGATGTATCAGTCAGCATGGTAGCTGCCATACATGCTGTCAACATGTAACACAGCTGTCACAAAAGGTATCTTAATTTTAAAAAACTTTTACGGTCTCAAATCAGAATGGAAGATGATTGCTGAACTTTCTTCTGCTTGAACTGGTAAACCTTTGCTGCTTAGTAACTTGGTTCACATTTTTATTTCAATGGCAGTCACAAAGAAAAGTTCTGAGTAGTCAAAATGGCTAGTCAGCTGGTGGGTTTGTGGAGGGATAATGGAGTGAAACACATAGTTCACAAACCATTTTTCCCCTGTGAAACTAGTTAAAACACAGTTCCATCTGCTGTAATCTATAAAGTAATGGTCTCTCAATCCTGCCTCTCCTCCTCCACTGGCTGACCAGAGTCCTTCAGCTGAAAATTTCATCAATCAAAACATAGCAATGATATGATAAAAAAATCTAAACCCTTTTTTTTTTAATTTGGGGAAGGCTACAGAACACTGAATAAGCACCAGAGACATTAATAATAATAAAATAATAATAATAATAATAATAAGCAGCAGCCATCTCACTGCTCTGAATCTCACAATGCATTTCTAGTCTGCTGTGAGATCTAATCAGCTTCAGTCTCCTCTGCTACTGAACCTAGCTGAAAGCAGTCTCCTGTAATTATAAGATAAATTAATGTTGACCTTTTAAAAGCACACAAGCTTTACAAATATGGTGTTTGTTTTTAACAAAGCAACAGACAAAGAATCACATGAGAGACTGTGCATGTGTGTACAGTAAGACCATGAATCACAAACGAAATTGTATACACCTTTTTATAGTACACAGATACAATTTAGGGCAAAATTTTAGGCAGGCTGGAAACGACCCTCCCATTGCAAGATGAAATGCAGATGAAGATCTCAATAGGATTTTTTTTCCCTTGGGCTTTTGTCATTTTTTAAACAAAAAGTTAATTTCTCATTTCCAGGCTTCCTTGCTTTTTCTATGGGCAAAAAATAGCCCTACATCCCTTTCTTGATTCATCTTTGCTATGTAGTTCCATTTTCCTCCTGCTGGGAGGTTTTAACTTTATAGCTCAAGTTTGAGGAACTGGGTTCTAGATCGTGAAGCTAATGTACATAGGCAATTTCCTGTTCCCATGCAGAGCCCAGTGATCTCAATGGGGTCCCTCATATTAATAGATATACGTACAAACAGCTTACAGGATCAGGGCCCTATTACAGTGCTTCTCTGCCATCTCCAGATGCAAAGGAAAGTAAGTCATAAAAATGTCCCAGGGAATGTGAGAAAAATGGAGGATGAGAGAAGAAAAGGCATGTAGTGTGGAAAGCCTGTTCTGCCAAGTACAAAGAAATCTGAAGGAAAAAAATAGTATTAATAAATAAAGATTTTAGAATTCAATTTGCATTTCCTTTTTAATTGTTTTAACTCTGTGAAATACCTTGCCTTTAAACAATTATTTTAATAAATCCTTTCCTTCTTCCTCTCTTTACACAGAACCTTTTAATAATCACAGTAAGATTTCAGAGTGTGTGTCATGCTGGGATCCCTTCTGAGAGACTGCAGAACTCAGTTTTTGGCTTTTTTCCTAATAACCCCTGTGAGGTAAAACAACAGCCCAGCAAGATGTATGCCTTGAAGGGTCTCATTTCTTTATTTCTACATGTTAATGTGATGCATAACAGCCTGCATTTTACATAAACTTCCTCATATTTAAAAAAAAATCCCATCTTATTAAAAAATACAGTATCCTTAGCCCTGGAACTCTACCAAAGAACGATAACAGACAAAAGGTCTGCTATGCTTTAAATAATACAAATAATTAATACTAATAACTATGTGACCTCATCTTTTTTCATAGGTTCAGTCCAGCACATACACAACCAGGAAAAAAATCCCTCCGCTAGCAGCTAGAGCAAGACTGCCCCCAGTAGCTAAATTCCTTCCTCCCTGTTTTGGGAAATATTATATTTGCCATTTTGTTATATGCCAATACATACAGCATCATCTTGTGGTACCTATTTAGCAAAATATGGAGAAAGATCTTTAGACAGGATATATAAAAAATGTATAAAGAATGGATAGCTAATGCTATTGAAAGTATTGTCACGCTAGCATAGAGAACAATGGTGCCTCACCTGGAATACTGTGTTCATCTGGGGTCAACTCTCAAAAAAGAGAGATACTGCAGAAACTGAAAAGGCGTGGATACAGGTAACAAAAACTAGATTTATGGAAAGACTACTGCGTGTAGAAAGATTGTAAGGACCAGACTGTTCACTTGAGGAGAGAAAGGGCATGAGAGCAGTACATTAAATAACTCAGTATGAAGACAGCAAGACTCAGATTCTATAAACCATTTTTCATAACACAGGAACATGGAGATATTTAATTAATCTGGCTGTCAGCCAGTTTAAAACTGACAAAGAGAAAGTTTAAAAAAGTAATTAACTTGCGGAACTCACTGTCATCATGGAAAAGATAATGAGAACATTTGATTAATGATTTGATTACATTTAGATAGAATCAAAAATCATGTAAACTAGGGATATAAGCCCACAAACTATTTTTGATTTGGAAAAACATATTCCCTTTAGGCAGACAATTATGTAAATAATCTTCCTTTTTATCTTCCTATGAATCATTTGATTCTGGCAACAGTTGGAGAAAAGGAACTAGACTATCTGGAATATTAGTGTGACCTAGTATGACACTTCCTATGTTCCATGAACATCAAAATAATATATTAGGCAGGAAACAAAACAACACTTAACTGAGCGTCAAATGAAAACTATACTGCAGGATACCAGCATGGTCCTCATTTGGTATTTCATTTTAAAATAAATGGGGTGCACATATGTACAATTACTGTTAATGTGAGCACAAGTCAAGCAGTACATGTTTATATGACTTTTCTGATCGGCTGTGTCTAGACTGGCGCGACCTTGCGCCAGAGCTATGCAAATGAGGCTCAGGGGTGGAATATTACCGAGCCTCATTTGCATAGCTAATCAGCCGCCATTTTCGCGGAAGAGGCTCTTGCGCAAGACAGGGCTGTCTACACTACCCCTTCTTGCACAAGAGCCTCTTCCGCGAAAATGGCGGCTGATTAGCTATGCAAATGAGGCTCGGCGATATTCCACCCGAGCCTCATTTGCATAGCTCTGGCGCAAGATCACGCCAGTCTAGACACAGCCATCATCTGTGCATGCATATACTGAATAGATTTGCAGAATTTCATTGTTTGAACTAGTTCAGGGCATAGCTGAATGAGTATTTTGCTTATGCCAGGGGTGGGGAACCTTTTTGGGGTTGGGGACTGCTGAACCACAGAAAAATGATGCAGGGACCAAATACAAGTGAAAAGCAAAAAAATCCCCAAACACTCACTGACACAGTCCCCGACTCAGAAGGAGAAAGACACTCTTCACATTCCCCTCATACACCAGAGTCTAGTGTGGCCTAGGCTAGTAGATTGTGTGTGCTACAGCCCTGTGGTGCGGCAGCAGGATGGCTGGAGTTCCACTATGGGCTCCCCAATATTGGTGGGAGCCCCGAGCCTCGGGGGCCATTTCCAGGGACGCTGGGAGCCGCATCTGGCCCCAGGCCCTAGGTTCCCTACCCCTGGCCTATGCAATTACAAATTTAACTTGTTTAAAATTCAGGACCTTGACAAAAATCTGTAGAGGAGCTGGAGTAACATTTTTAAAGGGGACTCATTACTATCAGATGTCGTCATTCTCTGCTGTCCTAGTGTCTTGAGCAATTTTCAACTCACTCTGGTCAAATATAAAGATTTCTTTGTCCCAGGTTTCTTGGTTTTGGTTTTGATATTTAAGACCTTCCCTCATCACCTTTTACCTGTTCATAACCTCAGGGCAGAGCCAGTCTTCTGCTTGTTTTCCCATATGTTTTTGTAACTGAGAAGTTTCACATATATTCATGGTGCCTTTAAGATAATAATCCTAGTTTGCAAAAGACTGAATGAGAAATGAAGCTGAGAACATCAGATGGAAGAATGGTGATGACGGGCAAGCACAAGCACTTAAATGCATTCTGTTATCTATACACCACATTTCAGTGACACAGAGGCTGCCTACAGATGCCACAAACAACATACTCTATAATGGCTAAGGTTACAAGGCTGGTGCTGTCAGAGGTAGTTCCAGATTTCGCTGCTGCTGCTGGCAGAACGCACCCCCTACCCGCTGCCCAACAGCTCCTAGCCACTGGTAGCAGGGGGACCCCAGAGCTTCCTGGAGGTTCCCGAGAGTTCCCACTCACCATGCCGCAGCAGGCAGTGGGGGACCCCACAGTGTTTCAGACAGGGCAGGTGGTAGGGAGACCTTCCTCCCTCCCCATTTTGTCAGGGATATTTTTGTTTATTGCCTGTTCTCCGTCATGATTTTTACTAAAAATACCCATGACTAAATCTGAGCCTTAACAATGGCCAATCTTCCACTGATTGCAAGAAATCCTCTATGTCAAAATCTGCCCACAGGAGAAATTTCTGCTCTACACAAGGCTATTAATGAGTAGCTTGTACCATGAAATAAATATAACTCCCATTTATATATAAATATCAAGACTATATGTGATTAAGGATTATTTCTGAACCCCACTAAGCACTCTCAATAACTTGAGGCAGTGAATGCCATTTGTTAAATATGTATTATAATAAAAAGTATTTCATTTTATCTGTGTTCGATATGTTGCCTAAAAATTCTGGTTATGTTCTCTTGGGCTTATGCTATGCGAAAGAGAAAATGGGCCTTCTCTATATCCATTATTTTAAATAGCTTTAGCACGTCCACTATGATGGTTTGTCTCCTCTCCTTTACATGAGAAACAATTTGCAGCATGTGAAATTCAGAACCCAAAAGTGGAGCTAAATAAAATGAGTAAAACTGTCTTTGATAAAGCAGAGCCAATTAGACCAGAGAAGAGTATATAAAAAAAAATCTGCAACACTTAGGAATTGTTAGGTTTTTCATTGGTCTTACACTACTGTCTCTACTATGTTAGTTTGTATTTCTGTTCTGACAGCAAGATTAGTGAAGGCTACTTACCGAGTTGTCTTTTAGTTGTAGTCCTTCTCCATTTGGCAGTGAGGACCTTCGTTTTGTGGACGTATTTTTGTTAGGTGTGGAAATAGTGCCTCCAGTTTTCTTCTTTACAAAAAGCACTTCACAGCTTGCTTGGTCTTCATTATGTGTGCTCTTCCCTGCATTTATTACCCTAGAAAAAACAAATGGCATGTTAGCGTTCGCAAACCTCAGAAGCTTCTATCACTGCTAAGTGACATACTAAAAACCAAAGGAATATGGCCAGATGGTTTCTAAATATTCATAAGCTTAAAATTTGACTTTTGACATTTATGGACATAATATTTGTTTATGGGATTTTTCAGAAAGCAAGCATTTGGAGCAGTACAAATTGAAAAATGTAAATGAGCTACATTTCCACACAGCTACATGAGCATTAATTAATTGACTCTACAATTTATCCATACAAGGAAAACATGAAATTTTAAAGCAAAATTATACTAGACTGATGCCCCATGAATGGATGAGTTGGGTGACATTTATACTTCCCAGCTAAAATACAAGGTTAATAATTGCTCTTTCAGTTTAATTCACATACTGCTAGCCACCCTCTAATAACTGTGGTTGGTAATGGATAGATCAGCTCCGGGAATCTACTCAGCTCCGGGAATCTACTTCCTAGAAGTGGCACAAGCATAATATTATACCACACAGAATGTGCTCTATACAGAGGTCACAGAATGAAAGGAAGAAACAACTGGACAGCACTTACTCTTAAATTTTAACAAATAAAGAAAAAACAGTAGGCAAGATGGTATGTGGGATGCAACCTTCGAAGGGGTGCTCCCGCCTCTTGTGTGATAGGCTAGCAGAGATTGCTGATATCATAAAAAGTGAGAGGGATACATTTTTAAGTTCTCTTTCCAAACAAGTTTCTCTGGGCACAAAGTTTGCAATGTTGTGTGCATTTGAGACATGGTGTTTTAATGCTGCATCCATGTGTTTCACTGCCTGATATAACATGGTTTTGCAAATACGACATTACCACATTTGTGCCAACAGCTGAAGTTTAAAATGCAGAATTCTCACAGTTCTGCCTGCTGTGCCTGTAAAACCTGGAAAAAAACTTAAAAAACAAATAGTCTGGTAGCACTTTAAAAGACTAACAAAACATGTAGATGGTATCA
>CM057845.1:54221634-54272821 GCA_030068395.1 Apalone spinifera
GCGGGGGGGGGGATTTAAATCCCCGCTTCATTTGCAATTGTGATGTGTCTAATTGGCATCCCTTTTACGGAAAAGGGATGCAGTCTAGACACAGCCAGACAGTCCTGTGAATTTCAAGGTAGATAATAATCTCAACACCTTTTAGCCTGCAAACAAAGTACAGGCCACAGTACTCGTATAACTCGTATAACTCGTATGAAACAAATGATAAAACTCTGAAGTAGGAATTCCATAACCCTCAGTATAAGTATTTGATTTGGCTATTTAAAAGACTAGACAATGACATCAACCAACTAAGGCAAATGAATAAGCTTAAACCAACCTTAGCAGCATCTGCTTTGTTATATGTTCAACAGACCTGGAAGGTGATTGTGTACTGACCTGGAAGTATAATAGCCTCAGATGTGGGAGGAACCTGTACAACATGGGATGATGTCTCCTCACAACATAAGAAACTATTTCCCTTTTGATTAAATGATTATTGCCAGCCACTGAACACGTTTTCTACCCCGCCCCACTCTTTCCCTTAACCGTGAAGTCTCGTTGACAGATCAGTACGTGGAGGCAGGATATTTCTGTTGTTGGAGTTTTGGGCCAGATGGGGCTTTTATTTATTGAAGTATATTGCACAGTCCTGATAACCATGTGAAGGTACATGAACAACCTGCATGCATCTCACAACTCCTTTAATAAAATCAAACACACCCAATTCCTCAGTTGCTGATATTATTACCACAATTTGAAAATTTTTAATCCAAATTGGGGTCTTTTCAGGTGGGGAGTGACCAGGAGAACGATGCACACGTACAAAAAGACCCAGATTCCGCTCTATGTATCATTTTACGTATTCTTCCCAGACTATAAAATTCCAATTTTTGTGTCAATCCATTTTAAAATAAAAATAAACCTTGCTCTTTGAAAGCAACTTGTTGCATTATTGTATGTAAATGAATAATTTTCTTTTAGTAAAAGCAACTTAGTTGTATCTTGAAAAATGACACAGCCATTAACCATAACCATCTTCGTGATGGAACAGATTATTGAACACCAAATGTTTCTATGCTGCAATCTGACATGCAAGAATTTTATGTAGTTAACATCTGTATGCATATTACCACCAGCTGTTTGCAAGGATTATTTGAACATAAACATCAATTGTGACTGAAATCATTTTAGACACCTGAAAGTAAGGGACTAAAGGAAGTGCAGTTTCAAGATACCCATCTGCAATTTTGCAACTCTAATGAACTCTTATGCCCAATATTTGCCAAGATGGAGTTTAGATATTTGAGTATAATGGGTTTCTGGACTGAAGGCACATTATTTTCTGGATGGTTTGGAAGGCAGTGATGCGATTTGAAACAGAAGTGAAAATACAAAAAGATACCTGGGTAAATAAACCAGTGGATATTTACTCCTATTGCCGTGCGACAAATGAGCTTTAAAGCATCACTGAACTATAGAAAGCCTAACTGAAATACTTTATTATAGCTTCTAAATAGCTTCCTGCAGCTTAGCCCATCATTTTCTCCTCAACATGGCTGGCAATGGTTTTCAGCCACCATTTAAGTCATTAACTTAAAATCCTAAAGGATAAGAAACAGTAAAGCTGAGAATGTAGTATGTTCTTTACTATGAGTCAATATTTTTAGCTTCCCCTGTTCCACACAGATCTCAGAAGTGCCCTACTAACTGTAATGAATGCTTGACTAAGAACTATTCCTGTGAGAGAGATTATGCCATTCTGTGGTTTGTTATTTCACACAGTACAATACTTACAAAGCTGCTTTATCAAGTAAATCTGTCAAAACCCTGAATGGTCCAAGAAGGCTGAAAGAACGAAGTGACCCAACAATAAGTAAACCAGTTTGGAAAACATCTGAAGCGCTGTATTTCACTACTCTGATATGGCTATGCATGGAACTAGCTGGCAGAAAGTAACATGAACGGGGCTAAGTCTACACTACGAGTTTTTGTGCCAGAAAATATGTTAGAGGGACTCATTAGCATAAGTCACTCTCTCATTTGCATATTTTCTACCAATCTGTTTTTTTCACTAGGGGTTTTTGCGCAAAAACAAGCAGTATGGACATTTCTTTTTTGCACAAAAACCCCTTTTTGTGCAAGATCCTTATGCCTCAAAAAAGGCGGTATACTGATCTTGCGCAAAAAAGGGTTTTTGCGCAAAAAGGAAAGTCCACACTGCTTGTTTTTACACAAAAACCCCTGGCGAAAAAAGGGTTTGGCAGAAAATATGCAAATGAGTCCCTAATTAGCATATTTTCTGCAGCAAAAACTCATAATGTAGACCTAGCCCAAAGACCTTGTGATATGTTCAAATTATGGCTTAGGAGGATTCTGGAAGGCCCGGTCTGGTCATATGACTCTTGTGAAGAATTTCAATGCCTCTTTGGTTTTTATCTAAATAGCTCTACACTTCCTTCTCAAGAGTTTCTCTTATTCTGGAAATTCTGATGGAAATGCGAAACATCACAATGTAGCAGTTCTCTCCAGCAAAAGGCACCAAACTCGGCTGTAACCTGATCCCTGGCTATTCTCTTACCGTCACACAAATAAATCTTAAACACAATTAGTTGTCGTATGGCACTTTAGAGACTAACAAAAATATATATAGTATCATGAGCTTTTGTGGGCAAAACCCACTTCTTCAGCTGAGCTTTACTCAAGTCTGGAATGGATTGGTCCACAGAGGACTCAGTAGCATCCAGGCTGCTTCTGCATTATTAAAAGTTGTCTGCTACACCAGTCCATAAAGGCCCTCTGTGGAGCGCATGGTTGGGGATTCCCCCAGATTCGTAATTTACCTAGCCTGTGTAGGGGCAGAGTTGGTCAACAAGAACAGGCCAACAGGTAACTAGGCAGGCTGTAAGTGAGAGCCAACAAAGCATCCATCTAGCTGCTCTCAACTTTCCACTTCTCTTCTGGGAAACAGTGCATCTAAGCAATTAGTGAGGTTGGATGTTATTCCCAATCAGGAGCTTTGCTGCCTAAGCCCTTCATGAGCTAGAGTTCCACTAATCCTCTTCCCCACTGCCAGGTGTCACCCACAGTTTAAACACTGCCTGGGGACCTACGGTCCAGGCTCAAGACCAACGATCTCTGACACCTAAGTAGATCTTTAGTGGAGCTTCTGTTTAAGGAATAGCAGATCCAACCTGATAGGCTCTGCCTTCACCCTGGTGTACATTTATGTTTATGAACATAAACCAAAACACCAAGGACAACTGAATCTCACTGTTAGTTTTCTGCTATTTAAGAGGCAAACAGAGAGCATCTACTAGCGTTGGTGAAGGCAATAAGTTAGAGCAGTGTTTCTCACTCAGTGGTACCAGTACCCTTAGGGGTACTCGAGAGAAGTCTGGGAGGCATGTCAACACAACTGAAATTTGGAGAAAACTGAATTTGTATTAAGTTTTACAGCGCTTTATTATTTTTGTACTTTTTACATCCAAAAATGTCATTGCCTGCCCAGCTACAATTAAGTTGACTAAACAAATCTATTGCAATGGTAGAAAAATGTTATGTGTCTGAAAACTGTAGGTACCTGGGTACTTTTTTTTTTTTTTTTTTAAAGGGGTACTTTATAAAAAAAAGGTTAAGAAACACTGAGTTAGAGGACCTAAAATTGAGGCAGAGAAATTAACAACAAGGAAGGAGGACTGGAAAGGAGAATGTATGTATTTAAGGGACCAGATTAGTACAATATCATATAAAACAAAGTCACAGAATAATTTGTAAGGAAGACATTTTATAAGATCATTACAGAAGTCTTTGACACCTCTGGAAACCGAAGGACTTCATTGATCCACAGAAAAGTTCTGACATGGGTAGTGGTAGCCTGAGATTTCTTCATTCTGCCCTACTAATTTGCCATAAGCATGACCTTATTGTATCAACCTTTAGGAGAAGAAAGGAAGTTCATTGTTCAGATAGCCATCACATGGAAGTGTCCTGTGATCATACTTGTGCCCACTTTTAAATTAATAATTTAGAGGCAAAAAAGTAGACTGTCCCATTACTGGTCCCCTGAGCCACCCTATTCCATGAACATATATTAAAGATTAACTGGTCTGCTTAGTAGATATCACTGCAGGATGAAAAATAGTCACTTTGGCTAAGAAACCAGCACTACTAAACCAGAAGTGCCCAACCATTTGTTAATTTGAATTCTGAAAAGGCAGGACTAAATATTCCATTTCAAAATGTAGACCTTAAAGTGAACTTTTGCACTCAGTAGTCAGAAGAAAATACAGGCCATTTATCTTTGAATTATTTGTCCTATTTCCCTTGCTGATGCTCTCTTTGAAGATCTGTGCGTAGACGTGGCCTTTTCTCTCACAGCTATATATATATATATATATATATAAAATCTCTCTCCTTGTTCTTACATGGAAGCCAGTCCCTAGTTTAAGGAATTGCAGTAGTTCTCATATCATAACAGCACTCTGCAATGCTAAGAAGTGCAGTCTCAGCTCTTCCAGGGTAAAAGGAAATCAAGATAAATGGCTTATGCAAAATTGTTCCAAGCTTTTTGAAATTTATCTTTCATATTTAGCATGTGTGAAAGTTATCTTCAAGAGTTTGATGGTGCTGGTACTAATCTCTTTTATACAGCTGTCAACTTAAATTAGCACAATGCTAATCTTCACAAGTGTGACAGAAAGAGTTTACACATTTCCATATATAAGCATTCATTTCTTATTCACAATATTCATCTAACATATCAGGTATTGTAAAAGTGTCTTATCTGAAATAAGTGTAATATTAGTGAATTGACTTTTTCTTATTTAAAAATAAGATACCAGTGATCGGTATGAAAGCACCCAAAAATGCAAGGGGAAAGTTTAAAAAAAAAAAAAAAAAGTATGTTTTCTACCTCCAAGAATCTGCACCTAGAAGGTGAATTCAGAACCCTAGAAATCACTGAAATGTGTTGGAATACTTCAGAGCAGAAGTAAGTATTAATGCAGGAATTGTATAAACCATACATTTTCCTTTGTAAACACTGTCAATGGCAGATCTATAGGCAGGGACCTATGCATAGAATATACCACTGATTCACTATTTGCTATAGAATTGTGCTCCTAAATCCAAGCTTTCAGTTGGCTGGATCTGGTGGCTTGGTTGGCTGAATCCAGCCCACAAGAGGTATCTTGCCCACCCCTGCCCTAGTTCCATAAGGTTTGTTCATCATACTGTCAGTCTGTCCCATGAGGATTTAAGCAGCCATATCATGGGGAAGGATGATAATGGCACCTGACATTCGTAAAGGGTAAGAGCGTCCTTCACAAAGAGTCAATCACAAAAACTGAAGTAGCTTCCATGAGAGCTATACCAGCATCTTAATTCGTAAATTTGTATATGAAATGTGCCTCATGTATACATGCAAGTTCCCCAGTTTTTAAGGATGTTGTTCTAGCAGCAAATACATCCAAACAAACAAGCTTTGGTACATTCCCATATGCCTTATAGTGAAAAACAACGAAGAACAGGTTACATCACACCGTGAGGTGCTACGGATTTTAACTTTTACAAGTCCATCTTTTTAGAGAATCAGTCCTCTTCTACTTTCTTGAATGTAACCTCTAAACAGTAGAGTTAGAGGAAATCTAGGTCTCTTGAGTATTAATCTCAGCCCATACCAGTATTCCTTGAAAACTGCATGCTTGAGTAGCTCCCAGGAAAGATTCAGATGTTGTGCAGCCAATTAGCAGAGTTCCCACAACTAGCAGCATGCACGTCTACTGGTGGTGCACATTCACATGTATCTTGGTGAATATAAAATTTATTTCACACATGGATGGAAAATATTAGACACACATTGGCCCTTATCTCAGTTTTGAGAGGAAAAAAACCCAGCAGGAATTGTGCAAACAACATGAACATGGCCAGCAGGGTAAACGCTGTCAGCACAGTGGTGGCATAGAAGCTGTCCAAGCATACTCTAAATGGTTTAAAAGGATTAAAGCTTCAGTGGAGCAGAAAGTTAGCACAGTTTAGGATGGGGAAGAAAAGACTGCAAGATCTGGGTGTGAAAACAAACACTATGGACAATTTCAGAGCGTTTAAGGAATGAGAATGATTTCTAGGGAAATAGAAACCCTGGACATTAAGATTATGAAAAGATGACAATGAAGCTGTATCTCAAAAGAAGCCTTGTCCCTGCTCCTCAGTGCTGTTCTAGCACATTGTGGTGCCATAGTCCAGGAGAGAAGCCTGTGGGTGGTTTTTGGTTTGTTTGTTTTTTTGCTTGACAAATTTTTAGCCCGTGTGTTCAGCATTTTTTGGGAGACCATCTGGCAACCCTCTGTAAGAGGCAACACTACTACTAAAAGAAAAAAAAAAGTCTCTACTTCCTGTCAAAGCAATCGAGGTTAAGTACAGTGACTTTGCAACTTAGTTGCAAGTGTGAACTCATGTCCTTACCCATAAGGTATGTGTTACTCCCCACCTGGACTCAGCACTGCATGGAACTTTGTTGTACCCTTCTGCTGGTCACTCTCTCAGCCATGGTGATCATTTCCAGGGGGTCTCTACTCCAGACTCTCTTACTGAATCATGGCTCAGGAGCTTCTGCCAGTCCTGCCTCTGATCCACTCAAACAATTTTATACCCAAAATTGATTTGACATAGAATCATAGACCTCGAGAGGTCAGCGAGTCCAGTCTCCTGCCCTCTTGGCAGGACCAAATACTGTCTAGACCAATCATTCTTATTGAACAGAGGAGCTGTTCTTCTGTTTCCATAATTTCTATAAGATCCTTCCAGCCCAGCTTCCTTACATAATTTTCCAATAGTTTCATTCATTGACAATTAATGAACCAAAAATATCAAAACTCAGAGTTAGAAATTGACTAGTCAACAATACAACTCATTTAGAACTGGAAGAATGCAAGACAAACAGACACAGGGGAGGGACCCTTCTCCATTTATTCCTATTCTTTGTGTCCTATCTTTTAATCAGTTTCCAGTCCATGAGAGGACCTTCCCTCTTATCCCATGGCAATTTACTTTGTTTAAGAGCCATTGGTGACAGACCTTATCAAAGGCTTTCTAAAAATATAAGTGCAGGTTCACTATTCACTGGATCCCCCCTTGTCCACATGCTTGTTCACTCCCTCAAAGAATTCTAGTAGATTCCTGAGGCATGATTTCCCTTTACAAAAAGCACATTGCCTCTTCCCTTAAACTATGTTCATCTAGGAATCTGACAATTCTGTTCTTTCAACCAGTTCGTCTGGTACTGAAGTCATGCTTACTGGCCTGTAATTGCTGAGATCAGCTCTGGAGCCCCTTCTGATGTCACATTAGCTATACTCAAGTCATTCGGTACAAAAGTTGATGGTTACAAACCAGTCAGTCAGGGATGCCAGAACTGCATGTGTAACCACCACCAGGTGGATTTGAACCTGGGACCTCTGAAGCGGTGTATAGGATCCTCTACTCTCTGAGCTAAAAGCCAGGTGGCTTCCAGCCCATGCTGTAGAGGTCTCTTGATCTTAACTGTTGCTGTGGTCTAGGTATCACTTGCATTGCTCAGTAACCACACTTAGGCGTGTGGGTTACACATGCACAACAGGGGTGCTGAGAGCCATTGAACAAAACTGTAAACACTATATATGCTGGAAACTATTTCAGCTGGAAACTGCAGAAGCCTGAGCACCCCTAGTTTCAGCACCTCTGCAGTTAGTAGTTCTGGAATTTCATATTTGAGTTTATTGTACTTTCTAAATCAAATTTCCTAAAAATAGATCATCTTCCACAATATCATGTCTATGGATATCCAAAGGAGTAAGCAAATTGCCTGTTCATTTTTCTACATTATCTTATATATGCAAAAGTTTTAGCTCTGAACTGAAATATCAGATTTTAGCTGTAGTCTACCAATTCTGCCCCCTCCCCTGCAATTTCTTTTCAAGCCTACAAGCATAAGCTGAACTACATTTTTTAAAATCAATTAAATTCCTAATTAAACTATCAAAGATTCTGTCAGTTCCCAGTAATAGAATAAATGTATCAAATGCTTATTGCAGTATCAAACACCACACATTGGGTTTCAATTCTATAAAAATTATCCATTAATATCCTTACCGTTTCTGTCAATCTGAATGTGTCCAAAACATTTCCTAGTAATTTGCTCTAGAGCTAAAAGTTATTATCCAATTCACATTTCCAATAGCATCTACTGCTATGGCCGAAGAATGCAAAAAGGCTAATTGATACAAATGCTTGAAGCACAAAAGTCTGATGGGATACAAAATAGAACTATATAATGGCCTGTAAATCTTGTCCAAAACCTGATTTTTGTTGTCCTGAAAAATTACAAAAAAAAAAGTAATTGCTACAGTGCATTTTCAATTGTACATATATAGAACCTCACATACACCTCCTAAACCCCACAGCCTCCCCCACAATATTACTGAGAAGATTAAGCAATGCATTTTGCATTACATTGCTGCATAAATATATTATATGGAATAGAAATAATTTCAACAGTTCACCAGCGCCATCTTGCCTAAGGAAGCTTTCTTTAAAAATGCTCTTCAAACATTTCTAAGTATTCAAAATAAAATACATTTTGTAAAGTGTAAAAAAAGTCTTAAGAATTATTACATTTTGTGCAGAAGGTTTCATCTACTGGTGTAGTTATAGCAATAATGCTCAATGGCTGACAGATGATTGATATTGCAACACAGGGTTCTCACAGCCACATTGACATGTATGGGATACTAGGACATAGACCAGAGGTCAGCAAAAGGGCCTCCGTGGGCTGGATCCGGCTCACCGAGAGAGCTGATCTGGCCCAAAGAGGCCCTGCCACTCCCCTGCCCCCAGGCCGATTAGGGCCTGAGGGCGGGGGAAGCTCATGAAATTTCCTCTGCCCTGCCAGGAGTACATGGCACTTCTCTTAAGTGCCACACTCTCCTCGCAGGGCGGAGGAAGCTTTGTGCACTCTCCCACCCCCAAGCTCCGATTGGCCTGGGGGTGAGGGAGCGTGTGAAGCCTCCTCCCAGCCTGCCAGACAGATGGGTGCTCAGTGGGAAGGGGGGGGCAAAAGAGACTCCCCTGCCCCCAAACCAATCATGATCTGTGGGTGGGGAAGCCCAGAAGCATCCTGGCCCCACCCCTTCTGGGGCAGCTTGGCCAAAAATTATTGCCCACCCCTGCCTTAGGCCAGATCTACACTAGACTGGCAAGTCAGCTTAAGGTACGCAATTCCAGCTACATAAATAATGTAGCTGAAGTCAACATACTTTAAACCAAGCTTGGTGCTGTCTACACAGCAGGGATGTGATAGTATAGTCGATTAACCGATAAGCAAAAACTTATAGGTTAATGCAATGGACTACATGCATTTCCCCCCCCAACCCTTGCCAGTAAATTTTTTAGCAGGCTGGCCAGCAGCTCAGCTCAGACCCGGCTTGTACTGGGTCCTGGACCTACTCCGCTGCGGCTCAGCATTTAAAGTGTATTCAGAGCAAGGTGGACAGGCAGCCCGACTCAGTTCCGGCTTGTGACATGTCTGGGAGCTGGGATCCCTCTCGCAGACAGAGGCTGCCCAGGGACTATAGGATAGTCGACTAACTGAAAAAAAAAAAAAGTCATGAGATTTATCGACTATTCAATTAACCGATATTTAACATCCCTACTACGCAGCAGGAGGTCAATGGGAGCAAACACTCCAGTTGACTTCCCTTACTCCTCACATACTGAGGAGTAATGGTGTCGACCAGAGGTGCCATTAGTGTTCGATTTAGACCCACTAAATCAAACACCAGCAGATCAATCTCCAGTATGGTAAGCATAGACGTGGCCTTAGTTTCTGTGGAGGTTCATTCCACTGTCTGAGTCTGCTCCCTGAGAAAGATCCATCTCCCTTATAGACAAGTTTCATATGTGCCCACACAAAAAACTTCCACCATGGTGCAACTTTGTAATGAACTGTCTTGAGTGCTAATAAGCTACTCAGCAGCATTCCCATTGTGTGAAGCACACCTGACAAATAATATTCCCTCAAGCACAATAACTGTATCATTATACAGAGTAATCATGCTATATTAAACAGGGAAACAGGACAAATGGAAGCAGGAACACTAACTGGTAGAGGGGAGAAGATAATGAATGAATGAACCTGGCAAGATAGTAAATCTAAGGAGAGAAAGTTAGAGTTAATTTTGCAGGCCATGGATTGGCTTTATAAAGAGGAATACAATTTTATGTTTAGTAACATTGATGCAAATACAAATTAATCAGGCCAGATGTATAGTGCTTTGAAGACAGAGTGTTGTTCAAATGTCACGTCATTTATTATTTTACAAATGTTCCAATACAGTGCACTATACTATTAAAACATTTAACATTAAATCAAAATTGACTCAAAATCCACTGACCACATTACTTATACAATTAATCTGCTTTAAAATACCAATTACAGAACATGCATTCACAGTAAAGTCTGCTTGAACCAAACAGCCTTTCTACATAATCTAAAGTCCACTACGCTTGGGTAAAAAGCATAAAAATTCCCTCTTATGCCAAAAAACCCAGCTTAAAAAAAAACTTATAACCATTAAGCCTGGTTTATGCTACCCACATTTCCTGGCAAGTATAAATTTCCAGGTGATTTGTTAAGCAAATTATGGTGATTCACGGATCCTAAGGCCAGAAGGAATCATTGTGATCATCTACAGTACTTTGACTTCCTGTATAACACAGGCCATAGAATTTCCCCAAAATAATTCCTAGAGCAGAGTTCTTAGAAAAACATTCAGTCCTGATTTAAAAATTACCAGAGATGGCTACGCAATCATGACCTTTGGTATATTGTTCCCATGGTTAATTATCCTTACCATTTAAAATGTACACATTATTTCCAGTCCTAATTTGACAAGCTTCAACTTCCAGACACTGGATCATGTTATACCATTCCCTGTTTGTCCAAAGAGTCCATTATCAAATATTTAATTCCCAGAGACATATTTATAAATGTAATCAAATCACCTCTTAATCTTGTTTTTGTTAAGCTAAATAAATTGACCTCCTTGAGTCTTAACATGATAAGGCATACTATGTTAATCCTTTAATCATTCTCCTAGCTCTTCTCTGATCTTCTCCAATTAATCAAGAATCTAATTTAATTGTGCACACCAAAGCTGGATACAGTATTACAGCAGTGGCTGCATCAGTGCCAAATATAGATAAATGTGAATCTTGAGTAGGATCATGTTAGCCCTGAGAGGTAATGTTCAGCTGATTATCCTGCACATCAGGGATTCTGAAAAAGATTTGGGGATCATGGCGGATAAAGTCTCCCATCATCTAAGTATGACCTACACTTTTTGTTCCAAGATTTATACATTTACATTTAGCCATGCTAAAACTCTTTTGTTTACTTGTGCTCAGCTTACCAAATGATCAAGATAACTCTGCATCAGTGTCCTGTCCTCTTCATTATCTGCCAGGCCTCCATTTCTTGTGCAGTCTGCAAACTTTAATCAATAATGATTTTGTGTTTTCTTCCAGGTCATTAATGCAAATGTTAAATAGCATAGGGCCAAGAAATGAATCTCTGTGGCACCCCATTATAACAACTCTTTGATAAATCATTTTCAAATATATTTTTGAGCCCTCAGCCAGCTTATAATCCACTTAATGTGTCTAGGGTAATTTTTTGCTGTTCTAGTGTGTTTTAATCAAAATTTTGTCTGGTACTACTAGAAGTCTATACATATTATGTCAACACTATTACCTTTATCAACCAAACTTGAAACGTCATAAAAGATAAGACACCAAGTTAGTTTGACAGGGTCTGTTTTCCAAACACGGCACATCCTTTGTAGGTCACCAGGCAATGCGGAATTGCACAGAGCTGAACCTGCAAGGAAACCCTCTCACATTCCCTCCCTCAACTCCTGAGAACCTTTCCTAACAGTTGCCTCTGTTCGTGGCTCTCAATCTTGCCTAGCAAGTGACTTTTTATACCAGGACTCCCTGCCATTCAGCTGGGTCTTAGGGCATGTCTTCACTGCTGCAGAGATCAATGTTGCTTTTAGTCGATTTTCTGGCGTTTGCTTTAGTGGGTCTGGTAAAGACTAGGGATGTTAAGTGACTAGTGGAGTGGTCAACTACCCAAAAAGTCTAGGCTTATTGGGTAGTCAAGTCAACTACACAAATACTTGCTTTCCCCACCCCACTTCCTGCCTCTATCAGAGGCAGCGGGGGGAGGGGGAGGAGAGAGGGAGAGAAGAAGAGAGGGGATGGAGAGGATGGAGTGAGCAGGCTTCCCCAGCACCATCTCCACAGTGCAGAGGCAGCAGAGGGCAGAGGTGCAGCAGTCCCAAGACCCAGTACAAGCTGGGATTGAGACATCCTGGTTCGCACCAAGTCCTGGACTGCTATATCCCTGCCTTTTAAATGTAGTAAGAGTAAGGGTGTGTCTTCCTACATTTAAAAGACAGAGGCACAGCAGTAGGGGCCTGGCACAATCAGGGACTGCAGCAGTCATTCTGGGTTCCCTTTATCAACTAATTGAGTAGTCAATGGAAATCAATCAACTGCTTAAGTAGCTGATTAATCAAAATTTAACATCCCTAGTATAGCATGCCTCTCTATGCTCAGTTTGAGAATTTCCCCCACATCCCAATCCCCTAGATGGCTGCTTGCAGATATGCATGTGTTTCAGTTGGTGTTGAGTGTATGCAAACCCTAAACGTTTTGAAAATTCTCAGTCTTGATCCTGTAATAAGCTCTGGAGGACTGCTGCAGGATTGGGACCAATACATTCTTCAAATAATAAAAAGTCACAAGTTGCATTACATTTACAAACCAAAATATCATCAAAATCATTTATTTGTATTGCAATAGCAATTTGCTGCTTAAGACAGACAAGAACTCCACTGTGCCAGGTACTGTACAAACAGAACAAGATGGTTGCAGTCCCAAAAGTCTTATAATTCTCTCTGCTCAATATATAGGCAATCTCCAGCAATTACAGTCAGGCCTTTTGGCTGCCTATGAGAAATGGTGACAAGCCTCAAACAATCTGTCTAAAAAAAAGCGGTTTTCAAACTTCTCTAGTTACATGGGGTCACAGACTGGAGAAGATGGTTCTGAGACTCCTCTCCCAACTAGCCACAAAGAAAGATGGTGGTTGTAACTTCCCTAGATCTATCCTGAGGATAATAACTCCCAGGTTAATGTTCTAGACTATGTTATATCACTTACTGTTTTCATTGTAACCAAGTAACCGATGCAGATATAAAATGTACAGCAGGTATGTCCTCCCTAACTTTGTCATCTAAAATCTTGATTTCCTTTGAAATAAATTTTGACTTTAAAAAGGGTTTATCATGGTTACAAAGCAAATTCTAATACTCCCCCATCTAACAAGCCAGTCTTAGGCCAACTTTGCTTGGTTTCAGGACTGTGATGTAAACAGAATCACCAGCATTGAACATACATCAAGAATGGCCTAACTGGTCCTTATAATAATTTCTGGACAGAAACACTACAGGAGTCATCCAGCTCTTAGTATAAAAATATATCAAAATCTTACATGCACTCAGAGCTGGAAATTACTAGGTTTTTCAGCAGTGCCAAACCTGGCAAAATAGCTCATACAGTTGATGAGCAAAGTAGTTTAAGTGTTGTCTGGTACAGCATGAGCAAAAAAAGAGAACTCTTTCTATATTTACTTCCCTTCTATTAACATTTTCCATATTATCTTTCTTTCTTTCCAGTCCTTTGGCCTTCTCCCAGCTTCTCAATCACATAGTCTTTTTGAAGCTAATTTACATAATTCCATGTAATTTATTAAAGTTTAAAAGTCTCTGCAAACGCTTTGAAGAGCATCTCTCCTCTCCTTCGTGATTTGCCACTAGCACAATTTGTTTTATGGGGGTGCATGTATGGGCTGCAAGTTGGTAGCTGTGAGGATAAAGTATGTTACAGTAAGAAAACAGGCTGAACATGAAAAATAGAAGTGTACCAACATGCCTGGGATTGATCTCAATTTCAGTTTGCAATTAATTCTACTGTTGTACTGTCATCTCAGTACATTACACAGCCTTAGGGGAATGGTATTTTTACTTCTCAGGCATTGTTTCCTCAGTTTAGCTACTTTTATCAGCTCACTACCTCCCCTGGTAGACAGATGGGACTGAGGACTGGGAGATAGAGTTTGGGTTAAGTCTTCTGGCCTTCCCCTTCCAGGGTTGTCATAAGCAGGAGAGCTGACTAGCACCTGGGAACTAAGGGGTTAATTAATGTCTTCAGCAATTAGCCAGGTATCGGGTGGTCAGCCAATAACAATGCAGGTAGGAATTTCAAACTTGAAAAGAGGAGTTTTTCTCTCTGTTTCTTTGTTTGAGATTTAAAGCAGTTTCTTCCAAGGCTGGGGGGAGCTGTTAGACACTTATCTCTCCAAGAACGGACTTCCTACAATGTGTAAGTAGGCAAAAGTTTAGATAGTCCATCAGGATTTGTTGTTTTTCCTGGTTTGGGAATTTGGAACTAATTTCTGAGCTGTTAAGTGTGTTTTTTTTCTCTTTTGTAACTAAAGCTACAGGGTCCCCCTGAGTACTTAGATCAATTGGTAGCTCTTTCCATCTAGCCACTTTACTATGCTTGCAACTGTAGTTTTGTTTTGATAATAAAAGCATGTTTCTTTTTTCTAATTAACCGGAATTGGTTGACTGTTGTGTCCTTTGACTCAGTGCCTAGTTATAAGGGCAGAGTCCATTGTTGCCTGTGAATCCCCTGTTTTTCCCAACTCCAAGTAAAATGGAGGTTGGGGTAGGGGAGAGTTTTACCTTAGAGAGGAGGTCTCTCAAGTAATCTCTTCCCTGGTTTTCTTGGAATTACTTGGATGGTGGCAGCGGATTTCCCAAAATCCAGGTATTAGGATTTTGGGGAGAAGTTTTCTGTGCCAGAGCCTGTAGAGACAAGGTTTTGGAGTGCTCTTGCGGGCCCCCACTTCTGCATTCATCGTGCCAGAGTGGGGAACAGCCTTGACAAGGGTCAACAAAAACAAAACAGTCTCTTCCCTCTGCTTCTTCTATTCTCAATAGTCCTGTAGCCCTGGCCAAGATCAGTCAGCCCTGTCAGATGACTGGGTGTTCTCAGACAATCAGTTCAACTCTCCTGTTGGCATTGATGCAGTGTAGGGAAACCTGGTTCCCTCCCTCCCCTTTGCATTGCAATCAAAGACCAATATGAAGCAGCATATCCCTTTCACTTCAAACCTGGTGTACTTCTCCAGGCCATTTCCTACACAGCCATATAAGCTCTAGGCCAGGGCTCTATGACTGGAGATTGCTCCTAAGCACTCAGGCTCATTAGATTCCTCTTGGCTAGTTTCTTCTGCCACCTCCTGCCCATTACTGAGCACAAGCAGTTTATACAGTGGCTTTGAGTGTCACTCCTTGTCAGATAAAGCACCATGAAGCTACTACATCTCCTATCAGCCTTGCTACAAAGCTGAGGGCTCACATTGCACTGATCTTGCAATGAATATATGAAGCAGCTAGAAGCCAAGTGGTGAACTAGACTTGATATTTGTACTAGAGGCTCCTGCTAGATTAGAGGTTGAGGAGATCTGCCCTCAGATTTGAGCTACCAGTTACTCACAGGAGAGGAATGCTGAGAGAAGCAGGATTTTATTATTTAAACCATCTTTGCTCCATGGACAAAGACATCAACTCTCAGAGGAAAGAGCTAAAAATGTAAAGTCAATATTAAGGATTATTGATGATGATGATGATGATGATAAAATAAAATCATGATAATAAATTGCATTTGTTTTTCAAGAGAAGTAATAATACTCAGATTGGACTGCCACTGGCATGTTGTAGGGCTGCTAATGAAGGTCTGATCTATACAAACATTAAGGCCACATGCACACACAAAATGCTGCACCACTGTACTGAAGACTAGGGATGTAACAGTGAGTCAATTAACTGATAAGGAAAAGCTTATTGGTTAAAGCTACAGACTACGCGCATTTCCAGCCTCTGCCCTTGCTAGTAAATTTTTTAGCAAGCTGGCCAATAGCCCAGCTCAGTTCTAGCTCACACCGGGTCTGGAACTTAACCCCACTGTGGCTCTGCATTTAAAGTATATTAGGAGCCAGGCGGGCAGGCAGCCCGGCTTGGTTCCAGCTCGTGCCAGGTCCGGAGCTAGGCACCCAGACTGGACCTGGCACCTGCCACCCCACGCTGCTGCCTCTTTACCAGAGGCAGCAGAATGGGGCAACAGGCATCCTGTCTACAAAGGGAGCTGGTTTTTAAACTGGATCCCTTTGCAGATGAGCTCCCACGTGGCACCCCGTGCAGCTGCCTCTGATAGAGGCAGCAGAGTGGAGTGGCAGGGAGTGGGGCCGGCGTGCACTGGCTGCCAGCCCCGCCGCAGGAGACTATAGAATAGTCAGATAGACAACAAGAATTAATGAGGTTAATCGACTATTCAATTAAATGATATTTAACATCCCTACTGAAGACACTCTGCACTGACAGGAGAGAGCTCTCCCATCAGCATAGTTAATCCACTTACTCAATAAGCAATAGCTCTATCAGTGGCAGAAGCACTTCTGCTGACAGTGCAGTCCTACACGGATACCTAGGTTGTGAAATTGTCCTCATTTGGGGAACATGACCAACCAGTCACAGGTGCAGCTCCTGACCACTAAGAAGCTTGTGGAAAAGGGAACCTGGGCCTTCCCATTCTACTGGGCTCTGACCCAGGGCCCTTTGGGCTACCAGTTGTCACAGCTGCTTAAGGCTGGCCTCACTGCACCTCTTCCTCTCAACCCCCCCCTTGAGGTCAGCTTAATCCAAGGTCTTTTCCTGGTGAGGAAACTCAAACCACAATGAGTAAGAAGGGGTTACTAATGTCTAAGGCCCACGAAACACTTCTCCGTTTGGTCTCCAGGGAAAGTCCACCCTGCCCTCAGGGAGGGCCCCTTTGGGCAGCTGTGTCAGAGTCTTAGGCTTCCCTCTGCTCTGCTGGAGCTGTGGGCTGCAAGTCTGCTCACCTCCAGCTCTGCCACTCAAATGAGATAATTTCCCACCTATTAATTCCTCCTGCATATGGAGCATTCGCTGCAGGTATGGAAGGATGGGGCTGGCTGAGCCCAAAATAATCTCTTAACCCCTTGCTGGCCACTGTGGGGTTTGTACAAATACCCACAGGCTTATATAACTTACGCTGCTTAGGTGTGTAGTGTAGAGTTGGACCTGCTTTCAGTTTTCTGCAAACTGGGGTGTGACTCTACCGTGCAGCAGCCTGCTGTGGAACAAGCATGCATGTGCACCTTGACACACATTAACAGTTCATTAACATGCTTTGAACCAGCCTCTTTGCAATGGGAAGCAATTAAAATATGACAAAACATTGGTGTGTGCCAGGGTGCTTATGGTTGGGCCTCAGCAGGTTAGTGCACGGTACATTCACGTCCCAAATAAATGTTCATGTAGGCAAGCTCTGAGATTCTCAGTAAAATTTTCAAAGACACCTGATTGACTTAGGAACTTCAGTCCCATTTTCAAGGGTGCCATTGACAGAGGGAATTGGGGACCTAACCATTTCTTTAGAATGTTCCTTTTAGCAATACAGAGCAGATACAGCTTTGAGAGTGTGACCTGGATAGGCGAGCCAGAAAACAATTAAGAGCAATATAAATTGTGATTGTAGAATCAGACAGGGGGTGTGTGACTGCACACACAATATTGCTGTATTATAAAAGAGTGCACAAAATGAAGGTCTCTGGAAGCTAAACTGCATGAGGAAATATGGATACTTAATGGTATGCTTTGGCCAAACAGATAGAAACAAGTCCCTCCCAGACATGTAAATAACTGCCTTCTTTCCGGTCTCCTATGGAAACCACACATGGTGGAATCAGAAACAATGGTCATCCTATTTACACAGAAATCAGCATGGAATCAGAAGCCTGTGGGAAGTAAAAACTGCATGAGATCATCCTGCCTCTTTGAAGCAAAATCTATGAACATTGGAAGACAGAAGCCATCTTTGGCCTCCATCACTAGACTTACACAAGGGAACAAGCTGAGAAAGAGGATCTCTTCAATACAACTACGTTGAAGTCTCTGGGAACTTGAATACAGGTGAAAAACTACCTTAGCCAAACATCTTTCACCAAGTAAAACAAGGGAAATCAGAATCTTGTACTTCTGTGGAAGGTCCTGACAGAGGGAAAGTCTGGCATGCGTGGGAAGTAGGAAAATTTGAGAGAGAAACCACCCTGAACTTAGCCTGTACCTTGCTAAATCACATTATAGACTTTCAGAAGCACGAGTTCACTTATGTGCTTGGAACCATTTCTATTTCTTTTACTTGGCATCATTTAACCTGTGTTCTCTTGTTAATAAACTGTTTTGGTTTTTTACTACAAACAAAATCAGTGCTACACTTAAATGGAAGGGTGTATTTACCCCAGTTAATTTAGTAAGCAGTGTGATGGATTGGGTCACAGAGATCCCCTTGAGACAGTCACCTGGGGGGGGCTGATCATAACACTGAGCCTGCCAACATGACTTTTGAGGCACCCTACCACTCTGTCCTGTTAAGCCAGAAGTTCTGGTCTCCCCCAGCAAAAGCACAGAGTTGGGGTTACAGCGCACAGCAGAGCAGCACAGACACTAACAGCCCAACTCTGTGAAGGCTCAATCACAGGGACTTGACACAGCACCCAGGTGTACAGCTCCAATGGGATCAAAATTCCATTTAACTCTGCCTAAAAGTTTTACACAGAGCAAGCTCATAGGTTTGCTCCCTTAATCAATGAAAGAGAGATGCACAGCTGTTCCATCCCCTTCCTCTTTTTATAACAATTATTTACACTGGGTTTAATAATAAACACGAGTGATTTTATTAACTATTAGAAGATTTATCCAGCATTGCTCAGGTCCTTAACTCACTTAATTTTTGTTTTTTGGAAAATAAAATGAAAATTTACATGCTTCATTTAAATCATTGCTCTGGGGTGGGGCAGGTTCTCCTACGGAGAAAGGACTACCCCAACCCTCTCTCACCACAGTGGCTTGGGCCAAGTGAGAAGCACCTCTCCATGGCTTCTGCAGCTCCAGTGGGCACAGCTGGGGGAGGGGTGCATGCCCCCTGGCTAGAGCAGGTCTAAATTCATCTTCCCCTGCACTCACTAGGCAGAGAGAGCAAACTGCACTTTTCCCTCACTCCCTGATGAAGGGAGACTGCCAGCAATGTCCCCATACAAATCAGGGTGGGTGAGCTTCAGCTCCCCACCGCCACTCTCCCTAAAGGGCACCTGGAGGATGGGAGGCTCATGAAAGGCCTGACTCTTCTGTAGGGTTTTCTGAGAAGCAATCCCATTTCAGGCGCATCCCATTTTCCTGACACAACCAAACCCTTACCTTGCTGGAATATTTAGACTCCAATCGATGTATTTTATACTTATATAGTAAAAATGTTAAAAAGTCAGCCATTTTTCAGTAAAGCATTCTATAACTCTTGCATATTTTTCTGCCTGATTTTGTAAGCAAGTAGATTTTAAGTGAGATGAAACCTGGAGGTATGCAAGACTAATCTGTACTCCTTTCAGGAATCTGTAGTTGAGAGCCACTGCTCTAGTACTTCCTGGAGGTCATCAGTTCATTTGCATGGCCAGTCTGTCAAACTGAAGTTAGAATCAGTTAACATAGAACATATTAATAGGAAATCTAGAATAATCAGGAATATTGGAGTGCATACATTAAAATATAGTAATGCTAAGTGAAAGTGCCAACGGTTGGACAGGTGTCTGTCACCTTCAGTCTTCTATATGCTATTTATCATCTAAAGACCACAATCAAGCTGGTTTGATCTATGTTAATCACTGCACAAACACATTAAAAATACATCCCCTGCTCCAAATGGCTCTATTCTGAATTATTTCCAAATAATCATTATTAATTATTTCCAAACAAGCCAAGACTCCATAGTAATAAAAGATAGGAAGGAGCAATCATACTGCTTATTTAAAAAAAAAAAAAAAAAAAAAAACTTTCAACATTCATTTTTTTTAAATTCAGCCCCTCTCACCAGATTAAAGAGCTGTATTAATAAAGTTACTCATGGATATGGAAAAATAAAATACTTCTGAAGCCTTAAACAACAGCTCTCTAGGGAATACGTCCACCTCTTTGCCAACAGTAACTCTTTTTAAGGTGGTCAATAAATCTCAGGCAGTATAATCCTGACTGATTTTTTTTAAAAATTCTAATGCCTGGTACCCTAGATGTGCAATAGCAGAGAAAAGAAAGATTTACATCCACTGTGATATAATCAGCACTTTGACCTTCTGGAACAGAGACTAATGGGGGATTTTTGTAATCATTTCACAAATCCAGATTAATATTTCTTATTATCATGCCTTTGAGTTAAGAGATGAATATTCTTGCATACAGCTATGAAGTTTCCATGCTGGCCTAAATATATGCAGCCTGCTATGAGGAACAGAAGAACACAAACTAGTGTTTTAGGGGAATAACTGTCACTAAGCAACACAATGAAATCTTACACGAAAGCAAATTATACCTTACCTAGAGCAATAGCTCAGCCGCCTAAGCACCAGACACCAAGTTTTACAAGGGTGGCTGTAGTAGTTCTCACTAGCTGTCTCTGAACAATATGGCAGGTGGCATTTCAAAGATGTAATGCTCTCTGTAGTCACAAGTCAGGTGGCTAATCCACATGCGGTTAGTAAAACACTTGGGATTAGGGATGTTCGAGTATAACCGAAAAACCATTTAACTGATATGATGATGCGGTAGGGCAACAAAGCCACCTTCCTGGGAGCCGGGAGGACTAGAGCCTGGAAGTCCCGATGCTGGGTAGGCTTTGCTGCACAGCCCGCAGTATAAAGCAAAACTTTATACTGCAGAGCCTGCAGCACAGATAACCATGTAACTGCTGAGATTTTCAGCAGTTACACGATCACCCTAATACGTGGTTTTTAACATCCCTATTTGGGATATAGTTATACTCCAGATGTACAGCACTGCTGCAGCCGACCAGATCAGCTGATTCAGGCTCAGGCTAAAAATTGCCATGTAGATATTTGGACTCAGACTGGAGCTTGGGCTGAGATCTTCCCCACTGACAGAGGCAGGGAAAGACTCTGGCAGACAGGAGAATATATCCTGCTAAAAAGAGACAGAGCTGAGGCAGTGCTTGTACATACACACAGGTGCACAGGATACATATCCCAATGGTTCAGGAATGTCTTTACTCATCTAAGCATTGCCTCTCCATCTATACTGCTACCTGTGCTAGGGGGCATACAGTGTTTGTACTCTATATGCAGCCTTAAGAAGTCTGCAGAATGAACATACCATAGCAAATGCTCTATCTTCCTTCCCCCCACGGTAAGTGACAAAGGTTTAAAGGTAAAAGTCTGACATTCACATGCAAAAAAATCTATGACAGGTGGACATAAGAACATGAAGCTGTCCCTAAATAGACATGCTATTTTAACTGCAGTCCTATGATCTGACTATGCTGCAGGCTAAGGGTACAATTAAGAACTCCAAGAATTAGATAACGAAGAGAGGGCCAAAACATAAAAGAAGAGGCACCTCACTTATTCAGGTTACAATAAGCCATTTGTTTTTAAAGATGCTAGTAATAAATATAGGTGTAGAGAGACTGACCTATATATTTTGCATCACTGGACTCAAAAGAAGCTTCTGATTGCTCAGAGCTACCCATTTTAAGTAGAACAATTTGATAGAAGATAAAAAACCCCATCAATAACTGTTCCATGTGCTGTTTCAAATTGCAAACCTGTGTTTTAGAGCAAAGTGACCCCACCCTTGAACAGTGGCTCTGCTGACCAGGAGATGGCACAAAAGGATTTAGAGCTGTGAACTATGTCAGAGCTCTGAGTTAGGGATGTGAAAGTCTAGTCACCTATCCGATAAGCGAATGCTTACTAGATAGTCGACAGGATAGTCAACTAGTCGCTTCCCCCCCATCCTTGCTGCCTCTATCAGAGAGAGGCAGCCAATGGTGGGGAAGAAGAAGGGGTACTTCAAAGCAGCAGTGCTGCTTGAATCCTGGGGCCAGACCCTGGGCTCCATGCAGCACTGCCACTTTGAAAAGCCGCATGCAGCTTGCAGCCAGCTGGGGTGTCCCCAGGCTGCACGCAACTTCAAAGCAGCAGCGCCGAGGGGAGCCTGGGATCAGCTGGTGAGTCAGCTGACCCCGGGCTCCACGCAGCACTTTCACCTTCCCTAGGGATGTTGCTACACTTCAAAGTCGAGGTGCCCTATCAACTAATTGGATAGTGGATGCAAAATGCATCGGCTATTTGTCAGTTACCTGATACTTAACATTCTTACTCTGGGTTCTGATCCTAGCTTCAGAGTCGCCATGTAACTTGAACAAGCCATTTAACCTCTTTCCGCTGCTGTTTGCCCAACCACAGCATCAAAATAATACTTACCTTTGTTACAGGATTTTGACAGGCTTAATTTATTTTGTGCAATTATTATTAAAATTAGTATTGCAGTAATATCTGGAAGCCCCAATAATGAACCAAGAGTCCACTGGGCCAAGCAGTGTACAAATACAAGACAAAAAGAAAGATAGTTCCTGACCCAGAAAGCTTACTGTCTAAGAAGAGTTAATGTTATGTGATCTTCTGAAAGGTGCAACAGGAACAGTTGGCTTTAAGTAAAGCTATACCCCACTGTGATGATTACTCATTTATATTGACTATCAATAGCGTTTTTCAAAACAGGAAAAAAATGTCTCTACCAATCCCTGTGCTACCAAACATACAATCTAAACAAGGAGAGAGAGAGAGAGAGAGAGAGAGAGAGAGAGAAAGAAACAGGAAGCATACCAGCAAAGTGATTCAAGGTATAAGTGTTTTCTGTTACTCCCTATTATTTGTAGTTAAGTACCTCAACTGGTTCTCTACTTAGCCATTTAACTATCTTTGGCTTTACTTATTTATTTAACTTCATACTAACTTCTATTGCAGCTCTTTTGGTGATCCCAGAAACATTCCCAACACATGTTAATTCACTTTCTATTTTCCCAAACCATCACCACCCCAATTATCAAGTTGTGCTGAGAGGAAAAAATTAGGTGCACCAACCACATGGAAAAATTAGAGTTTTAAAAGTGTGAAAATTCCACTCAGTTCTGGGTGTCTGGCCCTCTCCCCAACTCATAAACCCCTCCAGGACAACTGGCAATGAGGTTCCAAGAATATCCTGATTAGGGATGTTAAATATTGGTTAATGTAATAGTCGATTAACCTCATAGATTCTTATTGGTTAGTCAACTATTCTATAGTCCCCAGGCAGCCCCTGTCCGGGGGGTAGGGGTCTGAGCTCCCAGACCCAGCACGAGCTGGAACTGACCCGGGCTGCCTGCCCACCTGGCTCCTAATACACTTTAAATGCAGAGCTGCAGCGAGGGTAGGTCCAGGACGCAGTGCAAGCTGGGACTGAGCTGGGCTGCTGGCCAGCCTGCTAAAAAATTTACTGGCAAGGGGTGGAGGGGAAAGGCGTGTAGTCTATAGCATTAACCTATACACTTCTGCTTATCGGTTAATCGACTATACTATGTATCAGAGGGGTATACATCCCTAATCCTGATAGGTACATTCTGATTCACCAAAGACGGCCAACTGAGGCCTTAAATAAAAGTCAGGGCCACCCTGGTCATTAATATTGTTGTAAAATGAGTATACAGATGCTATATAGAGAGTTTTGAATGCTGAAAATGTTCTAAAGTCAGTATTAATGTGGAGTTGACAATGTGGTTTCTGCCAGACAAAAGATTTGCATTTGCCTCTCCCTTGATTGAGATGTAAAGCTAACAAATATAAAGCTCTATTTATAGGACCCTATCAAATTCACAGTACATTTTGGTCAATTTCACAGCAAGAAGGGTTTAAAATTGATCAATTTCCTGATTTCAGATGTTTGTATCTGAAATTTCTGATCAGAAATGTCAGTTTCCCTATTGTTACCATGGGAGTCCCACCTAAAATTGGACTGTGGGCAGGAGAGTCACAAGATTTGAACCTCACTTCTGTGCTGACCTCAGAGCCCAGCAGATCTGAAGGCAGCAGCTGTTGATCTGCTGGCCACTAGAAGAGGGACCTAGAGGTTGATATCTCAATCTTGCTGGTGGGAGCACCCCAGCCAGGGTTCTATAGCTTCTAGTCATGGCCAGTGGCAGATAACGAAGGAACCTCAGTTAATTTTGGATCTCACTAGAAAAATGGGTGCCCTGAGCCCTGGAAGACAACACTGGAGTAGAATGCCTGAGTCCTGGCTGGAACTATGCAGGGGGAGAGAAGGGGAGACCTTGGACCCAGCTCGAGGGCTGCTGCAGTGTAGAAATGCAGGTATATGACCCTCACTTGTGTGTGACTTATGGAGGTGGATTTGATCTCCTACCAAGAGCAGTCACACAGGAGAAGCCTCTCCAGCCCATCCTGGACTAGCAGCTAGGAGCACCCAGCAGCACAAGGAGATAAGCTCTTCCCTGTGAAATCCTATTTCATAATCTATGATGCATTTTTCACAGCCATGAAATTGGTAAAGCCCTTTTTACATACAAAGTCAATGAAGGGATAGATTGACAAGACAATGGCACAGTGAAGAACAAACGAGACAGGATTATCCTGACTGAGTCCAGACAAACTCTGGAGAATGCAAAGATGACATCCTTTTTTCCCTTGCATCTAGGAATTAATTACCATAGGCAGTGTGATTGCCTTCATGAAAATGGGCTCACAACGTGTCCTGGCTGAAACTGCAAAGGCCATATGGAAAGGTAACAGACTAAAGTATAAGGTCTAGAAATCAGGTCATATGAAACCCTTGTTTCTATTATCCTCTCTCATTAGCTCTTGAATAATGAACCTTTGACAATAAACCCGTTCTTGTTGTCACTATAAATAGCTCTGAGTGCTGTGCTATTATACAAAGACCTGATCTTGAGTTGAATCACACAGGTTGGAGTGTGCACTTTCCCCTGGGAGATAGCAGAACTGGTATTTCTTTAGTGAATAAGGGGCCAGCCACTACAAGGAATGCTTCAAATAGGGACTGTGATATCCCTGCTGTTAACCTGCAAGGCAAAGCAAGTGCTGGTATAGCCCAGAAAACCTGCAAGGCAAAGCAAGTGCTGGTATAGCCCAGAAAAAGATTATTTAGGTGGTTAAGAAGCTGATGGTGTCAGGAAATTGATATCAAATACAAGCAAGTCTCCCTCATGCTGGAGGCAGGGAGCTAACAAGGTGACTCTCAATCCTAGGTACCCCCAAGAAGTGTCACACCATCCTGCACACACTCAGCCTCTGATGCTCTTCTCCACAGTAGTATTATTTCAAATATTGCAGGAGACATTTAAAACACGATCAGTTAGAAAAAAATTCAATGTGTTCTGCCAATAATCAAGATTGAAACATGCATGCACTAAAATATGTACAGTTTGATTCCGACAGAGAAGCTAAGCACAATTCCAACAAGCATTGGCCAAAAAGAGCCTTCCTCTGCATTCGAGTCTGCTACAAAGAAGGCCCTGGCTTGAGTCTCAGCGGTTTAAAACACAGAATGTGCAGTAGCAAGCAGAAGATGCAGATAAACATTAAGTCCTTTCCCACTGTCCATCAGACAGGACAATGTATTGAATACACGTGAAAGAGAGTGTTGTTTTGCCAAACGTCAGACTAGAAACTTTTTAATCTAGTTTACTCAGAAATTACAAACATTTTAAAGCACATACGTTAGTACCAATAAATCTAAGGGAGGTTTGATGAAAAATCTCCAGATTGAAAGATCTCAGGAACCACAATGAGCTTTGTTCACAGATCAGTGTTTGTTTTAGTTTGTCTCCTCTAAATAGAGGCCTCTTTGCTTCTAGATGGAAATGCTGATCCTATGATGAACGCAATTTCACCTAGCCTGAAGGAGAACAGATTGATGCTTTAATAAGAAATAGAGTAAAGCAGCCCTCTATATGGCACAGGTCATGATGTCTACACAACTGGAAGGAATGGCATTCCTAGGGTTAGTAACCAAATGGTCTCCAGACCATTCCTGATTTCCAAAACAGGTTATCAATAAAACTAACGACTCCATAATCAAGATCCGATGTCCCACTAGTCAAAATTTAAACTAGGTAACATTTATTGTCCTGGTAGCACACTGAAGTAGTAAATGCTGCCAGAATATTGACAGCACTTTGGAATTACCCATAAGAAAATGTAGCAGCCTTTTACAACTTTTGTTTTCACTTCTGTTTTGTTGGATTTCAGAATTAATGAAGTACACACTTTTGAGCCCTCGCCGCTGAGAATCTGTCATAATTCATCCTTGTGCACTGGAATTCCAGCGAAATTTGAAACGCCAAGGTAGCCTATTGCCAAATACAGAATAAGTCAAAATTGGAAGGCACAAAACACAGTTCAAACCTAGAGAGGAGCAACCGTGCAGCCAGTGTGACAGAAGACACTGAGGCAGTAAAAGAAACTGCAAGAAAATATATTTCCTCAAACTATCAGGAACCATGCAAAACAACTAATCAAAAAGCAATGAGAAAGACCTGTCTGACTCTGGATGAAGGAAGAAAGATAGCAGTCACATAGTAGACTGCTGACAGAGTTTTGATCCAATTCTGCTGCCAGAGACGTGAATGGTAAAACTCCCATTTAATCAATGACTCAAAGTCCTAAGGGTATGATAAAACATATTCCCAGATAGAGGCTTCAGCTGAAAAATTGATCCCAAAGGTGTGATGAATCCACACACAAAAAATCCAGAAATTTCAGAGTTAAGAGTAGAATTACATTGACATTTATTTCTAAGTCAGTGTCTAGCTACTACAAAGAAGTCTAAACAGTTAGTGCTAGTACAAATCATATGTACTGCAAATTTCTAGCCAGAACTGCAAGCCACTGTAGTGTCAGCCAAAGCTCTTACAGTCTTTGTTTTGATTAGTTTATTTGATGCATAATAACTAAATTTAACCAATATATTTATTCAGGTTCTCCACAGCTGAAACTGTGTTCTCCCCCATAAAGTTAGTTTTACTCACTTGAGAGAATCACAGCCTTTCAAAGCCATAATAAACTGCATTCATTTTTTTAAATGCATGTCAGTTATGAGAGACAGACATGGCTCTTTTGGTGCTATTAAGTTCCATCAGACAGTATTAGTCTGAACTATGAAAATGCTGCATATTAAACAGTGTGGGGAGAAGGGGTTTCAAGTAAATGAACAACATATACAAGTTAAAGCGGCATGTTAACATATACAAGTTAAATGTGGGCATAAGAACACCACTGGCCATCACTTACAGTCCTCAGCTAAAACCTCTCCAACACATCTGATTAGCCTGCTGCTTCAAGCAAATTCTTAACTGACCCAAGGTGTCTAGATAATTAGACAAATATAATAATGTCATTATATGAATCCATGGCACACCTTCACCTTGAATACTTGCACAATTCTGGTCACCCCATCTCAAAAAAGGATATAGCAAGAACTGGAACAGGTACAGAGAAGGGCAGCAAAAATGATCTAGGATATGGAAAAGCTTCTGTATGAGGAGATATTAAAAAGACTGAGACTGTTGAAGACATGACTAGGAGTATATGAGAGAAGTCTATAAAATCAGGGAACTTGAAGAGAAAGTGAAGTGAGAAGTGTTATTTTCCCCTTCACAGAACACAAGAACCAAGAGTCATTCAATAAAACTAATAAGCAGCAGGTTTAAAATAAACCTCAGGAGGTATTTCTTCACACAGTGCACAGTCAACCTGTGGAACTCAGTGCCAGGAGATGTTGTGAAAAATCAAAAATATAAATGGGATAAAAAAAGAATGATGTATGTTCATAGAAGACAGGTGCATCAATAGCTAATAGCCAAGATGGTAAGGAATGCAACCTTGTGCTCTGGTTTTCCCTAAACCTCTGATTGCCAGAGACTAGGTATATGGATGACAGATGGATCATTCGATAATTGCCCTGCTCTGTTCACTCTCTCTGAAGTATCTGTCATTGGTAACTGTCAGCAGACAGGATATAGGGCTAGGTGCACCATTGGTCTGAATCTGAATCTGAATGGCTCTTCTGGACACATTAATGAGATTCAAAGAACTCAAATTAGGAAAAGAACGGGCATGAGCTATCAAACCAGCTGCTGAACAGCAACCTGTAGCAGTGCCATCTATGCTAGCAGCATGTGGTTTTTAAACACTAAAATGGCTCTCTGTACCATCACAGCCATTACAGGAACTGTGAGCACTTTGATGGTCACCAAGGCAAACCTGTTTGGTTAAACGCTACTTACCCAATTTGTTTTCATTCTCAGATTTGCTTCCCTCTATTAGTGATATTTGAACATCTCTTCATTCCAGATCCGCTATTTTTCTGCCAGTTTCCCCAGATAAATTTACTCTTTCCCCAGCACACACTGGAACCCTTTACTCCCTCTCTCCTGCACCCTCTTCCCCTCAATCAGAACCTATCCTCTATCACAGATTTCATCAGTTGGATGAAATAACCAGGCTACTCTGAAGGCTAGTCAGATGCATTGCAGATTGCAGCATACTCTCACGTCTCTTACTGTGAAAGTCTCACTTGAATATTTTGCAAGTAATTTTTGATCGTTTTAAAATAAAGTCTCCATGTTTTAGTGTGTATTGTCTACATCTTGTAATAAGTGGAACACTTTCAGAACGAACAAAGATGGTGTTCAGTACACACTGTTTTTAGAATCAACATTCTACAAAATGAACAGTACTCTGCTCTGACACAGCACATGCCATTTTGAAAGCTTTATTCCACTGTTACCCCATCACAGTTAAAACTAGCTCTATAACAGTGTCTCCACCTTGGTTTCAAAGAGCACCTCCTCAGATGTCAAGTCTTGTGCCTTTATTTATCACAGGCTAGAATTCTGCAATCTTTCCACTCAGGCTGAGCTCCGGGCTACAGTGCCCTGTTTATCAACCTTACCGACCCAAATGGTGACCCACCTCTGTCAAAGAGGTTACTCCCTTTGGGAGTCTGTGACCAATGGAATTCCATGACAAAACATCCTCCCCAATCCAAAATATTGCTTATTTTAACAGCAGGAAAAAACATCAGAGAAAAGATTATTTAAAAAAAAAAAAAAAAAACTATCTACATACATGTCTATCTTACCCAAAGGTTTACCATCACCTGAGGGTACCTTAGGCAAGTCTAGCTTCTTCTGACACCCCAGTAGATAGCTTTGGGTCAGTCTGGGTCCCCCACACAAATTTCCCCCTTCACTTGAGAGTTCCTTTTAAAATCTGCTATATATTGCTTTTGATCTTCTATATATTGCTTTTGATCTTGGTTCCCAGGCCATTTCTTATGCTGGCATGTCTCTTAACAGTTCTCCAGAGTTTGATGGGAAGTCACTTATCTTAAGGCATAATTTCTCTTTTTTGCTTGATTTTGCTTACTGATGTCTATTAAACTAAGCCAATGTATTCAGACAGTAAACATCCCCATAGCCAGGTAAATATAAAGTATTCCTAAATTATTGCAGACAGGCTCCAGTCCGGCCACAAGCACATTCTCTACAGAAAATACAAAGTTGCCAGAATGGAAAACAGTTACCACCATATGTTGGAAAGCCAATATTTGATTAACCATTTGCATATAAGAAGCGATGTGCTGAGACCAAACACACCCCTGGATTCACTTCCGGCACACTACTATAATAATCTTTGTACAAAATACGCCTGTGAGATGATTTGAAAACTAATAACTTGTAGTTTAATATCATCATGGTGAAATGTGCATAGCAACATTCTTTGTACAGTAATGTCATAAACAAACTGAAATTATGACTAAAGTGTGTTTACCAGACAAGGCTGGGGAACAGGTAAATCTGTCCCTCAGAAGAAAAAAAAAACCCAAGACGATGACTCTAAGCTAGTTGTCATCAAAGCTGATTGGCAACAGAGAGGCAGAAGCAAATCAATCTTCATTTTAACAAAAAACAACATGGAGTCTTATGGTGAAAGAGATTCAACATCTCTGTCCTCACAGCTGGAAGAAACTTTCATGGGGGGTAACCATCTGGAAAATGCATTTCAAAGAGTGACTGGACTATAAAAGTGAGAGGCAAACATACCACACGTATTCACTCTGTCACTCACTTTTTTTGCCTAGGAACCAGTCCTTTGCTCTTTCAGTGCAGATTTTGACTTGAAAATGTAATCAGCTGCATTGCTGGGAACTCGTGGTTAAGGCTTTTTACCTTGAACCAAGTCTACCTTACATTTTAGTTACTAGAAAGTGTTTTTTAATCTTAATTTTTCTTGTAACCATTTGACTTTAATGCCTTATGCTTGTACTCACTTAAAATCTCTTTGTAGTTAAATAAACTTGTTTTGTAATTTAATCAAAGGAAATTCAGTGTTGTGTTTAAATTGAACCGTGTGGATAATGCCAATTAAACTAGCAAACTGTTGTTCATTGACCCAGTATGGGGGGAATGGACCTCTAACACAAGAGCTGTCGAGAAGAGGGCTGGACTGTGCAGAACATGTGGTTTGGGGGAAAATCCAGGACTGAGACTGTGCTAAGGTCACCTTGCAAGCAGTCATGAAGGTTGGTAGAAGCCAGAGCATGACTAGAGTATGCTGGCAGGCTGTTGCTATCCTCAGTTACTCAGGGTATGACCTGCAGGCTGTTTGTAAGGGGTCCAGGAGTGCTGAAACAATTTGTCTAATGGGGATGCTAAGAGCTATTTAAACAAACTGTAGACCCTTTATATAATGGGAACCACTTCAAACCAGGTGATGTGTCAGCACCCCTTAGTACTCCTAATTCTAGCACTTATAAAGAGGCCAAGGTTGGGAGCTACATCAGCAAAGCATTATGAGGCACCAAGGGTTATACCACGTATATATCATATTAAATGGCACTTGGTAGTGTATTACTGTTATTATTGGGTGACTCCTGGCATTGGATACCTACAGGCTACACTGCAGCTTCCATTGTCCCCACAAAAAGGAGGTACACAACACGGGAGCAAAAGTTCAGATGCACTAGGCCTGCTACACTCCCTGGCCTATAAGGGCACATCTACACTGCATCCAAGGTCAAAATAAGATATACAATTTGAGCTATGCAAATTGCATCATATCTTATTTCTATATAGTTTATTTTGAAATTTGGCGCTCTCTACACAGCACTTATTTTAAAATGAATCGCTATTCTGAAATATCCCTTACTCCTCATGGAATGAGGTTTATAGGGATGTGGGAATAGCGAGCCCATTATATTCCGAAATAAGGAGTGCACTTAAAAGATGTGGAATAGCTATTTCGGGATACCTTTGGTATCGCTGCAGTGTAGACTTAGCGTAAGAATCTCAGAGTGGTAGGTAGCTGTGTTAGTCTGTATCTGCAAAAACAATGAGGAGTCTTGTGGAACTTAGAGACTAAAAGATTTATTAGGGTATAAGCTTTTGTGGCAAAAACCCACTTCATCAGATGAATTGAAGTGGAAGATACAGAAGCAGAGGTATATATAAAAGAAGCTGCTTGTGTTAATATAGCTAATCATGTCAGGGAAAAGTGAGTCATTCACAGCATTTGATATGGAGATGTGAATATCCAGAGAGGGGAAATTACCTTTGTAATGCATTAAGCAGTTAAGATCCTTATTCAATCTTAAATTGATCGTGTTGAATTTGCAAATGAATTCCAGTTCGGCTATCTCCTTTTGTAACCAGTTTTTTAAATTCTTTTGTAGAAAGATGGCTACTTTCAAATCCATTACTTAATGTCCAGAGTTGTAGAAGAATAGCTACTTTTCAATCCGTTACCTAATGGCTAGGGAGGTTAAAATGTTCCTCTACAGGTTTATGTGTGTTATCATTCCTGAAGTCTGATTTGCGTCCATTTATCCTTTGACTTGATTAGCTTCATTAACAATAACAAACAATTTCTTCCTCATACATAGTCCTGCTTCTATAGCTTCCCCTTCAATTCATTTGATGAAGTGGGTTTTACCCATAACAGCTTATGCTGTAAAAAAAATCTGTCTCTAAGATGCCATAAGACTTAATTGTTTTTGGATTGCAAGAGACTTTCATTCTGATCAGTAAGAAGCTCATTTAAGTCTCAGCAAAGACATTACTTCTGGTCTCTCACATCTTTTCCCCCCCAGACTCCTGACAATTCATTAGCAGCATTTGCTTTACAACAATGTTCTACTCTACATGAAAACATTATGGATCAATGTACGTGTTACTGGGATTGATTGTTTCTCTCTCCACTCTATGCATGGAGAAAGTGTCTAGGATGCATAATTCTTAGCTACACTGATTTCCCGGATAGCAAAACTGGCAATCTGGTATTTATTCTCAGTTCTCCTATACAGTTTCATGTGTCAGTGACAAATAGAACAGCAAATCAAGAATTGTTACCTGTTTCTAAGTTCAAACCCAACATCCTTTACACCAAGCAAATGCTAAAATACAAGGGAAGTTTTTCTCCGATATTTCAAAAGATACTTTTCAGACTCACTTGTATTTCCCATAATTCATCCTCTCAAAGGGTTTCATCCAACAGAAAGATTCCAATTGGTATCAGAAGGAGCTGAATTAGGCCCTAAGGTACAACTCCTAATAAATAAATAAACTCCTGGATTTTTTGTATCTAGTTCAAAATCAACTGAAATGTCTGAACAGTCCATTACAAAATAATGCTGGCATCACATCTGTCCTAAAACCTACTCTTTATTTTATAGTTTTAAATCAGTCTTAAGATGCCACTCTGCTCAGGCAGAAAGTTGCAACCTGTACTTTCCCCCTGACAGTTAGAAGAATCAAAAATATTTTGTCAGATGAAATTTGCTTTGCTACACTATTCTCAGTGTTGAATCATAGCAGAAAAGGTAATGAGACTGTGAGAGGGTGGAATCTTGCAACATGTATTAATTGGGTAGGTTAATGGTAAATTAGGTTTATCTTTTATGAGTTTTAACAAGTACAGATAAACCATATTATTTCATTTACTTATGCAGTTGTTCCTATTTACACATTCTGTTTCTTTTTTAAAATCAAGCATTTTTAGAAGTAGTTCCTTGGTCCATTTCCTATTACAAGTGACAAAAAGAGCAGCTATTAACATCCAGAGGTTTAGTGACTATTTCTGATCTCTTCTAGTCTGTAAACATATTTGTTGCAAACGCTTTAACTGCAAGACTAATTAGGTTGCAATGACAACTAGAAATATCATTGCCACCATATCTCTTAGCAATGATTTCTTGAAATGATTTCTTGAAGACTATTATCCAACACTAGTATGATAGGGGATGACGACAACTCAGACTTTTAAAAATCACTATCAACAGAGGCAAGAATTTTCTTATCACACCTATTCTGTATGATACATATATTGAATGGGGGTACCTGTTTTGACTAATGGGCTTCTGGCTTAGTTATAACCTATTTTGGATAATCTTCTCTAAAAGGTGAAAATACAGAGCTGTCTCCATGGCTACTAATAATGCTGGTACTCTTCCGTAGTTCTGAATACAGATTGCAACACTGTATGAATATAAGTCTAAGGCTTATTCAGGTCAGCTATACTATTAAATTTATAGTCATCTTGTGACAAACTAAAACCTCAACTGCAAAGTACATCTATAGGTGGTAGGGAATTTTCTCTGGGGCTACGTCTACAATGCAGGCTTTTTGCGGAAGCAATCTTCTGCAAAAACTTCTTGCGCAAAAGTGCATCCACAATGCACTTTTATGCAAGAGAGTGTCCAGATTGCATGGATGCTCTTGTGCAGGAAAACTCGTGATGGCCAGTCTGTTAATGGCCATCAAACACCTGTGCTTTTTCTGATAGGTTCTTTTTGCGCTAGGAAACCCCTGTTGAGCATCCACACACACCTTTTTGCTTAAGAACTAAAAAAGAGTTATTCCTCGTAGAAGAGAGGTATACCTACACCACAAAAAGCCCTCTGTTCTGCTGTTCTACTGTAAATTTTCTTGCTCAAAAACGTGCTTGAGGTGTGGACGCCCTGCAGGTTTTTGCACAAAAATAGCCGTTTTTGGGCAAAAACTCCTGTAGTGTAGATGTAGCCTGGGTAGTTAAAATGAACCAATGGCTATGTTTGTTGGTACAGATACCTTTTTAGGAAATTCATAGATTCAGGCTGTTTAAGACCAGAAGGGACCACTGCGATCATCTAGTCTGACTAGGGTTGCCAGGTGTCCAGTTTTGAACCGGACAATCCAGTATTTGTGCTCTCTGTTCTGGAAACAAATTGAGAAAATATAAATGTCCGATATTTTCTAAATAAGATGTAATGTAGATTGTGATGTAATGTCAAGTGTGTCCCGTATTTTTGTTGAAACCATCTAGCAACCCTAAGTCTGACCCTCTGAATAACACATACCATAAAATGTTCCCCAAATAGTTCCCTTTGAAATACTGCATCTCTTATAAAAATAAATGCAATTTTGATTTAAGAATTGCCAAAAATGGAGGATACATCATGACTCTTGGCAAACTGTTTCAAAGGTTTATTATCCTTGCAGTTAAAAATATACTCCTTATTCTGAATTTGTCTAGCTTCAACTTCCAGCCACTGGATCGTGTTACACTTTTGTCTCCTAAACCGAAGAGCCTGTTATCAAATAATTGTTCCTCATGTAGGTACTTACAGATGGTGATCAAGTCATCCCTTAATCTTCTCTTTGTTAAACTAAACAGATTGAGCTCCTTGAACATACAGCATAAAGCATGTTTTCTAATCCTTGAATTATTCTCATGACTCTTTTCTGAACTCTCTCATTTATCACTAGTGCCAGTAAAAGGTAAACTAACCTCTCTATTCTCATTTGAGATTCCCCTTTTTAGGCATGCAAGCATTGCTTAGTCATTTGGACACAGCACTGCCCTGGGAGGCCATGTTCAGCTGACTGTCCACCACAACCCGCAAATCTTTTTTTAAGAGACATCACTTCCTATGCTAACATCCCCTGTGCTGAAAATATGGCCATCATTTTTGTTCCCAAGTGTACATACCTAGCTGCACAGTAGAATCACAAAGCTACAAGCAGCAGAGCTACATTCAGACCAGGCAACCACACACCTCATTCAGAACAAGGAAAATGCAAACAAGAAGTAGCAGCAGAAAAAAGAAACAACATACAGTATTCTGTTAAATGTAATCTACAAAAAATATAAAGGGGCAACAGAATTTTTCTTCTGCAAAATGAAGTTTCAAAGCTGTATTAAATCAATGTTCAGTTGTAAACTTTTTAAAGAGCTATCATAATTTTTTTTAAGAATTACAATTTCCATCCCTAAAGTGTTTGTAACTGAAGTTCTATTAAAAACCCACATATCATTTGCTTATACCTAGCACATCAAGCAATTCAGATTGCTCTGTATTAGTGATTCTACCTCTATTAGTTACCAAGATCAGTCCTGAGGGAATCTGCAATTTTACTACGGCTCCAAGTGCAACAATTAATTCCCTCAGGACTACATAATCTAGTCTGACCTCTTGTATGGCCCAGGCCAGTAAATTTCACATTGTTACCCCGGTATTAAGCCCAGTAGCTTGGATATAACTGATGCATCTGATTTAAAAACATCTTGCTGAAAGGCATTCAGCCTTGATTCAAAGACAAGAGGTGGAGAATCCATCATTTCCCTCAACTGACCATTGGAAACTACACCCTCACCATTATGTGTGCCTGCCTTATTTTAACTTGTCTGACAAATTTGTCATTGTTTCTCACTATGCCTTGCCCACTAATGAGCCTTTTAGTACACTAATCATGTTACCTCCCAGTATTATTTTAGATAAGTTATATAAAAGGAGCATTTTTCCCCTTAATTTTGCTCATAATTTGTCATATTTAAGAATTACTGTTTTTGAAGCATCATGTGTGTGTGTATGTGTGTGTGTGTGTATATATATATATATAATTACTGATCATTACTGTCCTCTCTTTGCCCATATTTACTGCAATCAGGTCATGATCAACGGCCCCTAAGCAAAAAACAGCCTCCAGACCAGTGATTAATTCATTTTTATTTGTCATGAGGTCCAGAGAGGTACATCATGTGGGATAAAATGTACTTACATTTTTCTATAATTTTTAGAAAAATCTAATGGTGTCTTACTACTTACTAAATAGGACCTCCAGTCTATGACTCCACAAATAAAAGTTCCCTCTAACACCATCATTTTTCCTTTCTACACATTACAGCAAACAGGTACTACAACAGAAAGAGTTATTCATTCTGTTTTTTTACTGGATTTGATAATTTGTAACAGAGCCATACTCTCTCTTGCTCTTTCTTAGCACATGAATTCAAATGGATTTAAAAAAAAAAAAACCCCTCAAACTTCTGACTTTAATAGCCGTAGCACAGACATGTTTAAAGTGTGGAGATGCGCCCAATCCCCAAAAACTTTTACCCGTTTTATCCTTCTTAAACAGGTTATATAACCTGTGGTTTTAATATTTCAAATCATGAGACTCATTCCAACAGGTCTCAGTAATGCCAATTGTATCAAATTCCTTATTAGTGAGACTTTATAATTCCACTTGCTTTTTCCCCAGACTCCTAGCATTGGTATATAAGCATCAGTTCAATTTATTTGTAACTCACGGAGTTTGTCATACTCATTTCCCTATTTATCAGGTTCCCTTTGCATTGTTAAATGCCCTATTGGGTACTTCAGCTTGCTAATCTCCAACCAAGAAAATTTCCTCCTACCTGTGAGATGTAGGGATCACACTATCTTGAGTGGCTCATGACTGGGTGCATAGCTCAGGACTTACTGTCAAAAACAGAGCAGCTCCCTCCCCATTGGCGGTGTATTCTATAATTAGATTACCAATTAGATTTTACCAAGACAGTAACAAAAGGTTAACTCCTGGATCACTAGAATAGTTTTACCATGCAGCCACAGACCGTCTCTAAAGAGAGTCTAAGAAAGGAACTATGTTGCTGCCCAGACAAACTGGATTTAGTGATAAATAGTCATTTAAATAAAGACCAAAAAATTCATACAATATTCAGGTCACTTCCAGTCCCAAGAGACCAGTCACTTACCCCAGATTGATTGGCACTCTAGATCTTATACCAAAAACAATATCTGCAGCCAATCCTGTAAAATTCTCTAAAGATGTATTATTAACTAGAAATAAATAAGAGTTATTTACTGGCTAAAAGAAGCAAACATACACACACATAAGCTACTATCTAAATATCAAGAGTGACAGATGTGTAGTGATCTGTCAATATAAAGTTTCTTTCAGTGCAGACCCAGGAGGCAGCACTGGGATCTTTGGGTTCAGTTTGCTGTTTCTAGCTCTGTCAGACTTTAAACAGCGAAGAAAAGTAAATTTTTTCCTGTCACCGTTATTTCCTTACCACAGGTTGAGCTTCCTTACACACAGGATTTCCAAGGTGCAATAGGGTCATTAACCGAACCTTTGTATTATGATGTTCCTTGTTGGCCCCTTAGATTTTGACAGCCCTTCTGGATGGGTGGCAGTGGTGATTTCCCATGCCTGAATTCACAAGTTCAGCTCAAACAATTTTGTAGGTATAAGCAAAAACTTAGATATTTTATTATAGCACGGAATATTAACTTTACATTTGAGATTATTACATGCAGTAACATATAAACATTTCATACAGTTGATGCACTAAATATATTCATATAAGGCTAACCCCTAGTTTGAGCCAACTGACATACAGGTGAACTGGTCCTATAGTTCACCTCCAGTATTTTCTGCCTTCTCTCACTCATGGACTGGAAAGCTCCCCAGGAATATTACTTCTTCAGCTCGCTTCCAAGGATCCTGAAGTCTTCAATCATCTTTGCAATTCCAAGTGATACTGATTGGTTCCAAGGAATATCACCATCAACAGAGATCTGCCAAGTGACTTCGTAAACTCATTTAATCATCTGGTTATATTTCCACTATGGGGAGAGAACTCATTCCCCTGTTGTCCTTGTGTTCCGTACTGAATTTTCTGTCCATTCTTATTAATATGGAGTCACTAATGATGACGGTTTGCCCTTTTAAAATGGTTGAGGAGCCTTTCTTGAAAGCTATTCGCAAGCAAGGCCATCCTAATTTGCATTACAATGTTATACACAGTTTGTGATTTCAAACAAAATCTTATCTAATATGCAAAATCAATGTGCTCTTGACTCTGCATCTGAAAATTTCCAGAAGAGATACAGAAATCCAAATCTATATTTTAAATATACTCCCTTCTTTTCTATGTATCAGCCTTCTCAACCCCTGGGGATTTTTGGACTAATTGGACAACAACAATATTATTCTACAACGCTCATTACCAAGGAAGGAAACATTGAATGACATGGAAAAAAATCATCGTCATGATGGATTTATTATTATTATTGTTACATGAAGACAAAACCAGTATTATTTCCTTTCATCAGCTTCTAAATGGTAGCAAAGCTAGAAGCTATTATATTACAACCTGAATCAAATGAAATCTCCAGCCCAGAAGTCCAGCACTGCTGTCTCCTATGTGGACCACTCTCAGGGTCATACAATCATTCAATTTCTGCTACAAAGAATATAATCACATAATGCTGGAAGAGAAATACTCTGCCTTCAAAGACTGAACAGACACAAGGATCAAATTCAACCCTAGAGCAAATGGTTGCAATGCCACTGAATTAACAGAAGCTGTGCGAGCTTATCCTAATACCACATTTGGATTAGAGTGTTTGGTACATTGTGATTATGAATAATTTAAATTCTCACTCTCAGGAAGAAATATCACAACTGCACAGTCTCTTCTTCACCCCATACTAACATGGACAACCATTCTCACAGGAGATTCTCCTATACAGTTCATAAGGGCGTTCAGCAGAGTTTTGTAATAAGATTCTAGATTGTGAAAATCCAACTCGTTCCCCCAGGACCTGATCCTCTAACAATAAAGATTCTAGAAAGCAACAGTCACTTACCAAAGAATAAGAGGTCAAAAAAACCAAGGAAATCCCAATAATAAAATAGTCCTGTCTCACCAGAGCAATATTCCAGCTGAGAAGTGCAACAAGGCTTCCATTATATCCTTCAACTGCTAACTAATGGAGAGGCAGTATTCTTACAGGAGACATTGAAAATATTTTAGCTGTATATTATACACTAGTGCTTGCAACCCAAGCTGGGGAGGTATCTCAGTCAATTGTTTGTGTACCTTCTATTCAGGGTGAGAGAAGGAGAAAAATAAATATGTTTCAAGATAAGTGATCTGTGTATTGACAGAGTTCAGACTATCATCTGGCATGAGGCCTGTGAGTCTCAGAGCAGGGCTTTTTGTTTTGCTTTTTAAAAGCCTCTCTTCGGGGAGCAGGTTAGAGCAATTTTCGCTAGTAACGACAGTCTCCTCAAAACCTCACCTGATGCTCATCATCCTGAGTACCTATACAGATGAAACCTACACCGCTAATTATAGTGTGCCATTCATCCCCTCTCCGACTACAGGGGTCTGCTAATGCTCTATAGAAAAGGATTCCTTTTTAGAAGCCCCCCAAGACAAAGCCCACATTTATAATAAGGCAACGCTCATTATAAACCACAGATTCCAATTAGCTGTCTGATTTTTATTTCTAAATTCCCAGGGTCTGTCCAAATGAGAGTTAATACATTATTTATGATGGAGCTGAAAAGCATTTTCGTAAGCATCTTGTCAGAATATAGTGCAGTTGGAAACCTTGCACCACCTTCTGATGGTAAAGCCTGAATTCATGGGAGTGCAAGCAGGAGCACTGAACCAAGGAAAATCAACTTGGTTCACTTTGCACAATTTCTGATATCGATATCACCCTCAACGGAGAAAAAATTGAGGGACTATAGAAGCAGGCACAGACTTCAAGTCCCATAGAAAAGTGGTGATGTGCAGTGAGTCGTGTGCTTCCTCTTAGTGGTATAACAGATATGTAGTATAATTCCAGTAATCTAAACAGCCTTTATCAGAAAATCCTTATTATCCAAACCCAGTGTATCCTACATGTAATATAGCCCTTTTTCAGTTAAGTGCCTACTAATAACTACTCAATTAGCTTCTTAGCACCTGTTAGTGCTAATTAGGGATGTGAAAGATTAATCAGTGTGGGTTGAAGAAGCTTCCTGCCTGCCACAGGCAGGGGGCTGCTGCAGCCCTCTGAGGCCCGCTCCAGCCCCCTGGGGCCCACTGTGGGTAAGAGCTGCTCTGGCTGCCCTGTCCATAGTGGGTGCAGGTAGGAGATGCCCCGGCTGGGCTGAAGCAGCCCCTGCTTTGGGGGGGCGGGAGGGCACTCCAGCCCACCTGGACTAGAGTGCCTCCCCTTCCCCCGTCTGCGTCCCCTTTAATTTGTTAAACATCACATTTAACTGGTTTTTAATTACATTTAATTTTAATTATATTAAACAGGATTTTACATCCCTAGTGCTAGTCAATGTCTCTATTTCTATAGCAGTTCTTTTGTGTCAGCTAGCTGTACAAAAAAGAAACACTCCACAAATGACAAATTTAATCATTTTTCCAAAAAGAAATAATTCAGAATTAAGTTACATACACACTCGTTTTAATACAATGTTGATGTTGTAATAAACTCAACTTTTTAATAACATACAAGAGTATTTAGCAAACATCAGACTTTCCCCTTTTGTTTCCCATGTTTCTCTTTTAGGCTATGTTTAGACTGCAAGCTTCTTTTGGAAGAAGCTTTTCCAGAAGAGATCTTCTGAAAAAATTTCTTCCAAAAGAGAGCGTCCACACTGCAAAAGCGTATCGAAAAAGCAATCTGCTTTTTCGACAGATAGCATCCTCACTGAATGGACACTATCTCGCATGTAAGCTGTGATTACTATGGGTGGAATGGCCACCAGAGCACCTGTGCTTTTTTCTCTTTCCTCTTCTTTCGAAAGAACTCCCTCTTCCCTGTCCACACATGCCTTTTTCTGAAAGAACTCGGAAAACTGATGTCAGAAAAACTCCTCTGTTCTTTTGATTTCCCCCCCCCCCAAAAGAACGCAATTGCAGTGTGGATGTAATTGAAGTTTTCAGAAAAATTCTATAGCGTAGACGTACCTTTAGTGAAACTGCAGCTCAGAATAGCACAACTGTTGATCTGAAACCTGGTTACCTGTAGCTTCTGGATGTTCTCCAGGCCAGTCACATAAATGGGAAAGTACTGTCATACCTTCCCATTTAACTATATGAGGAGTCATGATTCTGTTGACTCCCCAGTATACAAAAGCCCCTTTCCTCAAGTTCTAAGCACAGAGCAGCGTTAACATCCGTGTTGATATTTCATAGATATCAAGTTGAGCCTGATGCAGATAATATGAGTCCCTGGGCTGGCCCTGGACAATCCTAACTCAGAGCCCTCAATATAGCATGAGGATGGGGGCATTTCCAGTTTCTGGAAGAAATATCCAAAAGAGTGCTTCTCCACTCATCACCCATGTAAACAGGGTCCGTGTTCTAGGTAACAGAGGCTCAATGAAAGCTACTAATGTGGGAACATGCATCTTAAAACATTTACTTTAAGAGACAAGGGGAAGCCAAAGCACTAATGTAACTGGTTTTAGTGTATATTTACTTGAATTGGGAATTATTCATTCCTCGGCAAGTGAATCATAAAAAAAAAAAATAGCCATAGAGCTAACCTGCTCTAAAATATCTCCCGTGATGCAGATTCCACAGCCTCCCTCAGCAATTTATTCCAGTGTTTAACCATCCCAACAGGAAGTTTTTCCTAATATCCAAACTAAACCTCCCTTCATGCCGTTTAAGCCCATTGCTTCTTGTCCTATCATCAGAGACCAAAGAGAACAATTTTCCCCCTCCTCCCAGTGACATCCTTTTAGATACCTGAAAACCACTATCATGTCCCCTCTCAGTCTTCTCTTTTCGAAACTAAACAAGCACAATTCTTTCAGCCTTCCCTCATAGGTCATATTTTCTAGACCTTTAATCATTTTTGTTAATCTTCTCTGGACTTAATCCAATTTTTCCACATTTTTCTTGAAATGTGGTACCCAGAACTGGACACAATACTCCAATTGACGCATAATCAGTGTAGAGATGAAGAATTACTTTCCGTGTCTAGCTCACAACACTCCTGCTAATACATCCCAGAATCACATTTGCTTTTTTGCAACAGTGTCACACTGTTGACTCATATTTAGCTTGTGGTGCACTATGACCCTTAGATCCCTTTCTGCAGTACTCCTTCCTAGACAGTTACTTGCTATTCTGTATGTGTGAAAAGGATTGTTCCTTCCTAAGTGGAGCACTTTGCATTTGTCCTTATTAAACTTCATCCTATTTACCTCAGACCATTTTTTCAGTTTGTCCAGATCATTTTCAATTATGACAATAATTCAATAGTTATTGAAGAGAAATGGCAGTTACCAAGATAACATCCAGAGAAATGGAAGAGAATTTCTAAGCACCAATTAAGCCAGCATCAGAGGAGTACTATTTAATTCATATTTTCAAGTTAAAATAATTTGAATAATCTTTGAATAAAACTAGGATGGATGCTGTTTTGGTTAAAAGGCAAATAATTAATAACTTTCTTCTCTCTTTAATAAGGAACATAGCTTATTTAACCAAGCTTCACAAAGAAGCAGCATGCACCATCAAGCTCTCCTTCAAAAAGAAATACTTGGCTGAAAGCCCCCTTTGTACAGTTCCCTGCCCCAGAGTTGGTAAGGCATTGTGTACACAGGACAAGAGGAACACACTCACTCACTCTGACAGCACAAGCAGCTGGAAGTGCAGAGTGCTCACAACTAGGAATGTAATAGTGTAGTCTTTTAACTGATAAGCAAAAAGCTTATAGGTTAATGCTATAGATGACAAGCATTTTTCCCCCCTGCTTGCCAGTACATTTTTTAGCAGGGGAGCTAGCAGCCAGGCTGAGTCCTGGCTTGCGATGGGTCTGGGACCTAACCCTGCTGCAGCTCTGCATTTAAAAAGTGTATTAGGAGCAGGGTGGACGGGCAGGCAGCCCGGTTCAGTTCTAGCTTGCGCCAGGTCCGGGAGCTCAGAACCCCCTGCTAGAGAGGTGCTGCTATCACTTCACACTGCTGCCTCTTTATCAGAGGCAGCAGCATAGGGTGACAGGCAGCTGGTCCATGAGGACAGTTAGTTTTTAAACTGGCTCCGCCTGTGTGCCAGCTCCTGCCTGGCACTCCATGCTGCTGCCTCTGATAAAGAGGCAGCGGAGCGGCAGGGGGCTACTTGGAAGTAAGCCCAGAGCGCACTGACTGTTGGCCCCAACCCTGGAAACTATAGAATAGTTGCCTAACTGATAAGAATTCATGAGGTTACTTGACTATTCAATTAACTGATATTTAACATCCCTACTCACAACCAAACATTCCTGTGACATAAAAAGCCAGCTGCGGACCCATATTCTACTAGAGCTGCACTGAAGTCTATAAGTGTTCTGGATACCTCCTATCTTTCTGTATTTCCTCAGATTTCCAACCACTTTCTTAAACTAAAATAAAGCAAAAAACTGAACTTCCCATCTTCTCCTAAACTCTCTCCCTTCTCCATTAACTGGAAAAGTCCACTGTCACATGGCTGACTTTTCTAAGTCCATGGGTCAGTGTTTCTTGCCGTGGGAGGAAGCAAGCTCAAGCCTGTGGATGATCAATGTGAACAAAACATTTCACAGCCTGCCAGTTGATTATCCTGATGAGCCATATGCCGAAAGTTGCCGACCCCAATCTAGCCAGAGCCGTGATGGAGGTGCAGAGTTTTTCCACTTTCTGTTTTCAGTCAGACCTGCTAGAACCTTTGGCTTGAACTGAAAATATTTTTGCATTTTGCAATCTAGACAAAACCTCCCTAAGTATTTCCATGCAGTAGTTCTCACATTTGAACGTCTTATTTTAAAATTTTTAGATTCACTTGAATCCTGAACTAAACTGGTTTTATTACAGTAGCACACTGTTTACCTAGGCAAGTGATGTCTATATTTGTGCAACAGTATCAAATTTAATCATCTGGTCTAATTCAGCTTTTACTTTACTTCTCATGGCTAATAGAACATTATATGATGCACATATTTCTAGCAGCACACCAGGAACAATGTCAGCATAACAGTGTAGCATAAAAATGGCCTTCTGTTAAATGTCTCAACAAATTCCTCAAAATATTATTGCATAATGTTCTGTAGAAACTTTCTGCACCTGTTTGAAATTTTACATCCATCTGCATTTCCAAACTGCTCATCAACCAAAACACAAGGTATTACCCGTTCCACTATTTCAACACTGACAAGCGGCATCTGTCCTTGCAAAGCCATTCCAGTGTAGCTTTTTCCCACACTAGCTCATTTTGTGTCCCTTTTATGAAATATGCTTTAGTTTTCAATATTACCATGAAAATCACTGATCGTTATGCATCCTCTCACTGTGATTGTCTAATGCCAACAGGTGAACAGAACCTGGGACTTCTGGAGCTTAGTGCATAAGCCTCTAAACTTTAGCTAAAAGGCAGTTGTTGGCTATAGAGCAAACGCTTTCTCTCTAAGTGGTCTAAGAAGTGCCTCTACATGGGACAGTACACCACACCCAGCAGGTGTGAGTTACAATTGCATTCTGTTCTAGTATTCATTTATTTTGTCAATTTCTAAAGCAACAAAGCAAACCCCTGTTCCACCAGTTATTGTTAAATATATAAAGACCTCTAACAAAAGAGCTGTTTCTCTACCTGTATCTCCTCCTCGTTCCCTGGATGAACAGTCATAAATATTTTCCTGTTATTATATTTCTTGGCAATTGTGCTAAAAGAAACTCTCCTGCAAAATGGTTAAGTTTACCACATGCATGACACAATGTTGGCCACGACTATATTGCAAGCAACTGCTTATTTATTACAAACAAATCCAGTCACTTTTCCATTTGTTTATCCTTATCATTCACCTGGCTCACTTGATAAGAATTTTTAATTAAAGACATTTCAGTTCTTTCCATTCCTTAGAACTTTCATATGGGAAGCAGTTTTCAAAATCCACCTGTTCTTTGCAAAGTTAGGTCCATTTCTTGCAATAATTATATTGTATTACAAATAATTCAGTTAATAAGTAGTCCAAATATTAACTGTTGAAACTCATATAGTTTGTCTATCTTACATAGGTCTATAACAATGCTTTACAAACATCTTATTCTCAAAGAAATGTTGCCCTTCCTAAATGCCATTCTTGCGTGAATCACAATATTCTTGAAATGTATGAAAAACTGTCTAGCACTCCTTCATGTTCCCCTGGGCAAAATCTTTAATGTTCCTGGGCCTGCCACATGCAGCACCACAGATAATTTCACTCTCTCAGATCTTTTTTCAATACCACTTGATTCTAGGAAAGTTTAGGAGTGCTAAACTCAGTGTCTTTCAAGCCTCCTTCTAGATTAAGTGATTCATTTGCTCCAAAAGATTTAGTTTTCTACTGATACCCTGTAATAGGGATGACATGTACAAGAGAGCTGGGAACAAAACTTTTTTTCATGAGTCCCAGATGCCTGTCATAAGTCTGGGATACAAAAGATTAACACCCTGCCATATGACAAAGTGTCATTATCCAATTACTCTAGTACAGGGGTGAGCAATAGTTTTTGACCAGGGACCACTTCAGAAATGTCTGAAGTGGCCCCAGGCCACCCAGAAGAGGTGGGGCCTCAGGCAGAAGGGGCACACCTATTTCCCCACCACACGTATTTCCCCACCACAGACCCTGACTGTTCTGAACAGTTGGCGGTTCCCTCTAGGTACCTGTGTCCCTGGCATTGGGAGCAGACTTTGTGTGCTCCCCCACTGCTGCTTCCAGGTCAATGCCTTTCCTACAAGGGAATGCTTAGAGTCAACCACCAGCTGACCAGCAACTGATTGGCCTGGGGGCAGGAAAGCAGGCAAAGTCTCCTCCCACCCTGCCCCTGTCCTGCAAGGAGAGTGCAGTGCTTAGAAGCGCCACACTCCTCAGGCAGGAGGAGACTTTGCGTGCTCCAACACCACCCCCCCCCCAGGCCAATCAGAGTTTGGGGTGAGGGGGGCGTGCAAAGTCTCCTTCTGCCCTGTCCTTGTCCTGCAAGGAGTGTGCAGTGCTGCTTAGAAGCGCAGTGCACTCCTTGCAGGGCGGGAGGAGACTTTGTGTACTTCCCCTTGCCCCTAAGCCCTGATTGGCCTGGGGAGTGGCAAAGCCTCCACGAGCCAGAACAACTCACTTGGTGGGCTGGATCCAGCCCACAGAAGCCCTTTTGCCCATCCCTGCTCTAGTAGCTACTTTTATACTTCCCATTCACCTGCATGGAGTTTTCCAAGAAAAATTAGCACACACTGTTACTTCATCATAAAACCTAATACTTAAAACAATACAAGTTGAACCATCCTTGGAACCTGGCCTACTTGGGCATCCTTGGAATCTGACCTATGCAGAACCAGAGAATTTGCCAGACCATGGGAGGTCACTATTGTCTAGCAGGATTACCAACACTTCCACTGCTTCCTGGGCTCTAAGACGACATTTAGGGGTAAATTAGAGCTAGATAACCAGCACAGAACACCGAAAGCCAGGACTGGTGGCTTTAAACAAACTTTATGAGATGGTGGGAAAATTGGTCACACTGATTATAAGTGGACATCTGGCTAACTAAAATCATGATGGACCACGGATATTGCTGGACCAGAGAGTGCCGAGCTAGAGAGATTCAACCTGGACTGCCAATTAACCCAACATTTTCAAACATATATCAGGGATATAACGGAAGAAGTACTTATGCACAGGGAACAAAACCAGGAAGGTCAACGCTTACATATGTTTTTCCTTCTCTCTCTCTCTCTAATGTCTGTGTTGCTTTTAGAAATATGATGTGAAGGATTAACTTAGTAAGATCTGGTAAACAAGAAGCATCAACAGTGATAATATTTTTGTACTATATTTTATCAGAGTTCTAGACTCAGAAAAGGCAGCTCTTATATCTGTATCCCATAAACATAGTCACCTTCTCTTGGTCCAAAACCCTTGCTGTCTGCAGTGGTTGTAGAAGAGAAACTACTTTTAAGTTGCTAAATGTCCTATCCATATCTTCTTAGAAGCCTGTGCTTATTTCCTTCCGGACCATTTTTTAAACATCTTCTCCCCTCCATCCACTGGTGCTAGAAATTAATAGCTGTACTGCTTGGTACAACATCAGCAACCACCTCAGAATAGCTCTGGGAATGTTAATTGCTGTGCTGCTGCAGGCTCTTCAGCAAGCACTCCCAGATGCACTTTGGTCTCTAACTAAAAAATGGTGGTTATTTAAAACAAAAACCACACACACACCCACACCTTCCCCCCCCCCCCCCCCCCCCCCCCCCCGATGGGACCAATGAAATTACCATAGCAGATCAATTCAGAGGTCTTGCATGTCCAACATCCTTTCTGCTTTAGTTATGAGTCCTAGATGCTTGAAAGGCAATGTATTTTCACTATAATTTCTATTCACTATCTCATACATTCTACCGTGTTGTTTGCTCAGCGTGCAGTGGTGGTCAAAAAAAGCAGATATTAAAAAAAAAAAAAAAAACCAACCTCTCCAACAACAGTGCTCAAGTCTTTTTCCTGAGTGGTTACAGTAATTTCAGAACAGCCAGGCATGCACATCCTTCCTTCCAACATGTATTTTTTTGCATTTATCCACAATGAATTTCATCTAGTTGTAAGTTCAATTAGTTTTATTATATTCCTCTGAACTTAAGTAGTCCTCACTAAATAATTATGTGAGCAGCATTTGCGCCAGCTCACTGCTTACTCCACTTTTTAATTAATTGATTACAGTATTAAATACTAAGTTTGAGTATAGAACCTTGGGGCACCCTGTTGTTGGCCTTTGGCAAAAGTTAAGAGAGACATTTCAACCCTACTCATTGTTTTCTCTCCCTCAAAATGTCTATGCTGGAGCTGGAATTCTCAGCTGGAGTAGACATACCACATTAGTGCTAATTGATCTAGTGCTCTAAAAACAGAAATATAGCAATGGTGACCTGACCAGCAGGGTGGGATAACCATTCTGAGCATGACCCTGTCTGGAAAGCACAATCTGCCATCATGGTTCTACTCCTATTTTTAGCATACTACCTCAGATATGTCTACTCAAGCTAGAAATTGCACATTCCAGATGTAGTGACATGTACCCTGAAGTAGTTAGCAAGCCATAGTAGAACTTTATCTCTTTTCCCATGACAACTTAAGTTTTCTTATTAGTCCAAATAAGTTATATTAACAGTTTTCCTTTATCCACTATTTTGTTAATATGCCCCTCCCCCAAAAAGCAGATTATAGAGGTTTTTCCTTTAAAGAAGCCAGTCTCAGAAGCGGAGTACTAGATTTAAAAAAAAGCAACATAGCGGACATAATGAAAAATGTTTTTTTATTACACTGTAGTTATTTACCAAAGTACTTACGTATTACTGCCAGTGTACATCTGGTATCCATCTAGTTAGAAAGGGATAAACTTATTGCAGTGTTTTTAGTTTAACTGCTAGTGACTGAAAGGAGTTAAAAGTTTCAATATCACCCACTATATATATATATATATATATATATATATATATATATATATATATATATATATATATATATATATATATATATATATATATATATATATATATATATATATATATATACACACACACACACACATACATATATATATACACACACACACACACACACAGTTACACAGATATCACACACATTTTTTAAACTTGATATTTATTATGTTGTTAAACAATCTAGAGCCCAATCTGCAAACTTTAAAACACATACTACATCTGTACAGCCCCAATGACTTCAATGAAAAGTTTGCTAAAATTAAAATTTAAACATGTAAATATATTTGTGTCTTTGAAAAACTGTGTGTGCGTGTCTCAGTATTTGGTAATGATAAAATGGGCAGTGTGGAGATGACTGTCAGAACCTTTCATAGTTCTTCAACTACTCACATTACCTTTCCTGTAGTAAAGAAACCTTTTTAAAAAAAAAAATCAATATGATGGGGAACATGTAATTTATTTCAAGGTTGTGATTTAAAAGAATAAGGTCATCAAAAGGACAGAAAAATATCATGTGAATGTAGAGGGGAACTCATGCTAGTTAGACCTTTAAGAGAACTAATTCTGTATTAGATTGGGCTGCTCAGCTCCGCTGGAAATACATCACCACATCACATGGAAGTGGAACTATGAAACAGAACGGAAGCATTAGACAGCCCTGCCACTTCCTTATTACTTCAACCACTGACTGTGTTGGCCTGAAATGATTAAAATAATCCTTATGCAGTTCTTTACTATCCCTTATTGTTGTTTCCCCAGACAAAATAAATTTCCATGGACATTCAAAAAATGGGCCTTAATTACTAGACATGCTTCTTTTAAGACATGATTAGAGAGAGATGGTCTATAATGGTTGTTGTGGCATCCCTTATCCAGTCCTAAAACATGTTTACTATAATTACTTAGAAAAAGACTTTGAAGGAACGTTCTAGTTACAAAAATACAAACACCTGGAAATCCCCTGATAAGCAATAATTTCTTAAAATCTTAATTGGATTAAAGTATATTTATAAATGCAGTAAAAATCAAATATCTCTCAAAAACACAGCCTTGATCAAGCTTTTTTATGTGATTAATACCAAAGAACAATGACTCTTCTTGCACTGAAACCAATGTTATGGATCTTGAAGTTGTAGGCCTGTAACAGCCTGTTAATAATATTGGGTAAAATTCCTTCCAACCACAAGTTGGTTGCTTCTACCTCTGCCTAACCTCACAAAGTTTACCAAAAAAAAAAAATCAGAATACTGCCTGTGTCTATATAGGTTTGCCAAATTTCTTAACTGCACACAACCGAACACCCAGCCTCTGCTCATTCCATACTCCCCTTCATCACTCACTCTGCTACCTTTGCTCGCTTTCACCAGGCTGGGGTAGGGGGCTAGGGTATGGGAGGGGATGAGAGCTCTGGGACTGTGAGCTCCACGGAGGAGCCACAAAATGAGGAAACTAGGTGTAGAAGGGGGCTCTGGGCTAAGGCAAGGAGTTGGGCTGAAAAAGGGGATAAGTTCCAACTGGGGGTGCAAGCTCTGGGATAGGACAAGGGTTGAGGCACTTGGAATGCCAGTGAGGGCTCAAGGCTGGGGCAAGGCGGTGTGTGGACAGGGGTGCAGGCTCCAAGAGTTTGGTGTGGGAGGGGCTCAGGACTGGGGCAAGGCACTGGGGAGCAGGCACTGGGAGAAAATTAGGATGCAGAAGGGGATTCAGACCTGGAGTTGGGGTGTCAGGGAGTAGTTGGAGTGTGAGCTCCAGCCAGGCAGTGCTTACCTCAGGAGGTTCCAATCTGTAGTGCAAAAGGTAGGCTTCCTGCCTGCTCTGACTCTGTGCTGCTGCCATTATTGGGAGCATCTCTCCCCTCTGGCTGCTAGGCAGAGAGGTGGCCATGGTGCTGTGTGTGCTTCCTGAGCCTACAGGTGCTGTCCCCACAGCTTCCATTGGCCACAGTTCTCTGCCAATGGAAGCTACGGAGCCAGTGCTTGGGGCAGGGGCAGCACATAGAGCCCCCATGGCCAGACTTGCATCGAGAAGGTAGATATGCTAGCTATGTCCAAGAGCTGCGCAAAGCCAGGACAGGCAGGGAGCCTGCCTTACCTTGCTGCACTGCCAACTAGACTTTTAGTGGCCCTGGAGCTGCCAGGGTCCCCTTTTGACCAGGTGTACCAGTCGAAAACTTGATATGTGGCTATCCTGTACCTATATAATCTTTTAATTGGAACCTGTATCCCCGCCCGCCCCTCTGTTTCCAGGAGGCAGGCACAACCATGTATCACTATTCTATTAGAGTGGTACCACAAGGAAACTGATGGGGATAGGAGGAGGAGGAGGAGAAAGTCCAGTTCATATGTCAAAGAGAGGATAACAATACTGACCACCTCACATTCACATCAACACAATGTATTGCTGAAAAGGAACTAATGTAATTCTCTCAATCTATCCAGTACAGGAAGTCCCCGGGTTACGTACAAGTTAGGGACTGTAGGTTTGTTC
>CM057845.1:54280312-54306424 GCA_030068395.1 Apalone spinifera
CTCCTCCTCCTCATCCCAATCTCCCCCGTCCCTATCCCCCATCCAGCCCTACTTCTGCCGGCCGCCCACACTGCCTCCTCCTCCATCTCTGCGGGACAGCCCCGCTGCCCGGAATCCTGCTTCCTGGTGGCTGGTTTCCCCCACACACTCACACACCCTGCCAGCCCGCCCTGCTCCCCTCCCAGCAGCCACGCTAAGGCCTGGTATTTTTTTCCCGCGGCCTGATACTGGGCTGTGTCCCACAGTTTGGGAAATGCTGATCTAAAGCAAAAAATCCTTTTTCTTTGCCTAGTTTGAATTAGTTGTGACATACCAGTTGGATATGAAAAATGGGAAGACAAATGCCCTGTCCTGAGAGCATGAACAAGTGAAGGCATATGTGACACCATTTTCCACCCTACTTAAGTCATTCAAGTTGGGCTTTGGAACAGTGGACAGGATCCTAAATGTCCCTCCTTTGATTCCTACTGCCTTGGGACACTCACCACCCAGGCCTTGGATGATACAGATGTTCATGAGAACGGAAGTATTATTTGGAATATGGATTTGCCACTGCCCAGGCTCAAGGCAGCCTGTGAACACCACAGGGCACAACAGGGCCACATGATCAGCTGAGGAACTCAGAAGATCTGCTATTAAGCCCGGCAGCAACAACTGATCTTTTGCTGCTCAACACAAACATGCAATCTTGCCTGCCCTTCACCAAGCCTTGTTCCGCTCCCAATCCTACCTTGCTCCTAAACTGCATAACCCTCTGTAGTCATGCTCCGTACCTGACTTCAGCTCTGATCTGCGGCCCCAACTTCAGCTGATTATCTCTGCTCCAATCATTAAGCTGATCACTCACATACTGATTCCTGACATACATACTGGTTCAGACTGGATTCTCCAGAGGACATACAAACAAATAACTTTTAGAAAACAAATAGCCGGAGTTTAAACTGATCCATGGCCTACTTTATGATTCAGAAAACAGGGTCTTCATCCAAGGAAAGCCCGAGTTCTTTCTGGGAAGAGCTGGAAGGACTTGGCCTAATTACAGGGGTAGGCTTGTTCTGAGCTAACAGCTATTAGGCACATGTACCCCCAGGAAAACCTCTTGGCAAGGTGTGAAGGACTGACCACCAGCTGGAGTCCATGTTAGAGTTGGAGTAATCATTGCTAAACTTATTAGCATGTATGTTGGTTCTTTAAATGGGTTTTCTCTGCAATGCTTTAATCTTAGAAAGCAATGTGCTTGCTTATGAAAATTTCAGTGTAACGTATCCCTATAGGCATCTACAGTGTTTATAGCCTCTGAGGAGAAGACAAAGCAGGCTTGCTTTTACTCACTGAGGAATTCACAGTGTGGGCAGAGAACTTTGCAGCCTTGTAATACCCTGATCAGGAGTGATAGACAGAAAGAGGTGACAGATAGGGAACCAGAGAGCTGGTAGACCATAGATGAGGCATACAGGTGCAGTTGCCCTGAACTATGAGAATAGGCTCTAGTTTAAACAAATTATTTCAAGGAAGTTCAACAGCCTATGTTATACATGAGGTCAGACTATATAATCTTAGTATGGACGAATGAGATTCCCCTTCCATGAGTCCAATTATGCACATACCAAAGTCTTTGCAAGATATAGATGTTAAACTGGATCTTAGATCAGTGGGCTATGAACCTCTGGGTGCTTAGCACTTCTGAAAGTCAAGCCACTGATTTAGATGCTTAAAAATGGATTGAGAATCTTCATCTCGTTTTGCATGTCTATCTCCATAGTTAAGACCCTTATCTGTCCCAGCCCCTTTATGCCAGATAGGGGGCTTAAAAGACAAAGGGGCCTTAAAAGCCTCAATTCCAGCAATTCCCCCAGTTCAAGAAATGCAGATGACTGCTGTGAGGCTGCCTTCTGATGACTCAAACCCAAACCCTGGCAGAGGAGATGTGCAGGAATGAGGCTGCAAGTAAGAGCAGAATCTCAGGGATCAATCTGCTGCTCACAGCACTGCAGAGATTCCACATAGCCTCACTCACTACAGGCAGCCAATAACAGATTTGCACATCTTTGCTAAGCACCCCAGAAGTACTCTAAGTTAGGCTGAGAGCCTTCTTAGCTCCCAGAGCAGCCCAATCTTAAGAGCCATCTTGGCAATATCTAAATTTCTCCCTCCATCTATGGGCATCTTAATACAGTATGTACCTTTCACCCATTGGCACTGTGAAATTTAATTCATTAATATCTGTAAAGTGGTGAGGAAAAAAAACCAGAACATGCTATAAAAATGCAAACAAACACAGCGATAGTGACTTTTAAAAAAAGTTATTTTATGATTTAAGTGATAATAGTTATCTCTGAGAAATATCAAACGTCTATTCCTATCCATTTTGCTTATTTTATACAATTGAAGCTAATTTTCTCACATATGTATTTCTCTTGCAGCAGAAGCCAGACTAGCTCCCTTTAGTGTTATGACTTAATGTCACCACAAATGTGGATGCTCTGAAAACTGTAGCAGCACAGGGGCATACAAAAGGAACCAAAAAGCTCAATGATTTTATAATGGTTCCTTCAAAGCAAAAACTATTGCAAGCTGCTATAAAACTTCTGAATAGTGAAATGGAGAATTAAAAATAAAAATGATACATATTGGGTTCTGTGTCCCTCCTTCACCAGAATATAATACTTTTGAAGGAACATTGAGTCGAAGTTTGAACCCAAAGCATTTGACAGTGTTCCTTAACTTGCAGATATGTTCATACTGGAGTTAAGTAATTGATGTTATCTCATGTCATGTCTATTCTTACCCTGAGATTGAGGCTCCGAAGGTTAATCTTCTGGGGTTTGATTTAGTGGGTCTAATAATGACCTGTTAAATCAACCACTGATGGTGCCCTCATCGACCCCAATATGCCTCAGGGTCACTAGGAGTAAAGGAAGTCAACAGGAGAGTTTCTCCTATCAACCTCCCACAGCGGGGATGCTGCAGAAATTCAACTTAAGGTATGGTGACTCCAAATACGCTATTCACTTAGCTGGAGTTGCATATTTTAGGTCAACTTTGTCATTTAGTGTAGACAAACTGATAGACTGTTCTTTCTAAACTAAAGGGAAAGTAAACAGATAAATACAGTTTTCAGACCATCCATTTCTATCAGTCTTAGGAATGGTAACAGGTTGGCAGCTCCTCCACTAGGACTGCTTATCAATGCCAGAACTTCATGGAATTCAGCTAGTGAGCAAACCGCAGTGAGGAAAAGAAGAATTAAAATTACAATGAACTAGGTAACAGATGGTAAATAACTGATGTGTGTTACATTGGCTTCTCAGATGACAGTTTTTCTCTCTTCTTTAATTCCATTAAGCCACACTATCTCCTAGGATACAGTGCTTACCGTAATTCAGCAGCCCTGGGCTACTGCTATAGACCCTCTCTCTCCAATCTACCCTTCACAACATTATTCTGAGTTTCTAGTCATAGCTCCTATATTCCAGCTGTACATAGGTAATTAAAACCGTTCAGGGCTGAATTCCTAATTTTGTTTCCTTCAGAGTTGTATTCATTCACATTAAACAACACTGAAAATGTTAAGGGAAATTATTTCCCTTACTCCCTTTAGTTTCAAAAATGCCAAAAATTGTGCCACAAAACCAAGTGCACAAAGGCATGGAAAGTACTGGTCTAAGCAGAAGGCTGAGACACAGGAACTCTTGAGACCTACTTCCAGTGCTCACACTTTTGGCAAGTCTCAGCCTCGTGGCCTCTATTTCTTCACCTATGAAATGGAACTATTAACCTACACACACCATTCTCCAGGTTGCTTTGGAAATATATTAATATTTGCAAAACACCTGGCAGATTAAAAGGCATTACATAAATGTTAAGTGTTAGCTCTCAGGATTTCTAAAGCCCTTGTAAATATCATGTCATTGCTGTTGTCTCTTTCAGGGGGTGAAGAAATACGGCTTGAAGTTTAACATATTACATAAGAATGCCACATACACAGAGGATTTGAATTTTAAAGTAATTCATCAGGCAATACTTTAAATCTAGTGCTCTCAACTAAGCAAAGGATTAAGGAGCACACATAAAATTAAACCAGACACAGGGAAAAAAAACAAACAAAACCAAAAGCCATTAAACCAAGAATTCATGATTCTGTACAACTTAAGATAGATAACGGAAATTTAACTTTGTCTATGTTCATCCCTGAGCAGAGAGAGGTTGGGAGAACAAGAGCAGAAGGCTTGTTTCACAGTTTTCCCTTTTGTCAGAGATACTGAAGTCACACACAGCAAAATTAGCATTGTCTGTAAGAACCCTGTTTACAGTGGGAACATGAGTCATGCTCCTAACTGACTATTGGCAATGGTAGCTTTCGGAAATGATCAGTACTTTTAATTCACACAAGCATAGCTGTTGTGTTATCTCCTATTAACAGCATGGTCAGGGAATTAGAACAAGGGACATGGAGTCAGGACTTACACATTCTATTCCAGATTCTTCTATCAACCTTAAGCAAGTAGTAGCCTCAGTTTATCCATTGGAAAGATTGGAACAGTAATACTTGCCTACCTCAGAGGGTTGATACAAGGCTTAATTTAATATTTGTAATGTTAAGATATGAAGTATAATGATATGGGGGTAATTTGAGTCATTCCTGTGCAGCACATCTCCACTACCTTGCCTTTGAAGTTTGAAAGGGACAGCCCAAAGTTTCTGAAATCTGTGTGGACAAATTTAAAAAAGTCAGGCTATACATTTTGATCTTAAGACTCTCAAGGCTCATTCTTGTACAAACAGCTTAAAGGCAATGAATCTGAGTAACTAATACAGTAAGAGAAAATGAACTGCAGAGTCATCAGCTTAAGAAAAGAACCAGCACGTCAAGAATAAAATCATATCCTGTTTTTCCTCTCTATTTCCACAAAATTATTGCAGTAATAACAACTATGTGGCTCTATAATGATACTGTATAAGGCCACGTTGCACAATATTTCACCTAGAGCTCTGCATCCATCATGGGTCAGCAATTACCACATCACAGAGAAAATGTAATTGCTAGAGCAGGCCTACAGTGCAGAAAAACCACACTGTCTTGCAAGACATCTGAAGTGTAACATTATCAAAAGAGCCTAAAGACCTGGGCACATGTTTTCTCAAGAAAAGGAGTGCACCAATGAGATAATAAGTTTCAAAACTATTAAGGAAATACACATGCACACAAAGTAAAAACCTTACCCATACCAACTATTCAAACAAACAGTAAGACTCAAAGCACAATTTAGAAAGGAGTTAAGGCAAAATCTGCTTTGCATGTGTTCACAGATAATCTAGTTATACAACAGTATCAAGATAGGCACTGAGTACTTTGAAGGGGCATCTACAAGTTTCTCATTGAGATTGTAGGAATGTAAGATAATGAGGAAATAAGAAGACTGGACAAAACTGGCTTGGACCCCATTACTTAGATTCTTACTAATTTAAGAAAAAAATTATAGCACTAAAGTTATGAGCTATAATAAATGCACGTTAGCATTTAATCCAGTTGGAGTATAACTAGACTGCTGTTTTACTTTCAAAGCTGTTCAAATATGGGAAAATGCACACTTATTTCCTGAATGAAATTCCTTCAGCACAACGAGCTAGGCTATTCCCCAGTAAATCCAATAAAAGTTTGCTTGTCCTAAATATACGCTGGAGTGAAAGAAAGCAGACTGACTTATTAATTAATCATTGTATTATAGGTTAGCCCAAAGATCCTAACCAGGACCAAGACCCACTCAAACACAAAACAGAAGAAACAGTTCTTCCTAAAGAGTTTATCATCTATTTTTAAAACAACAACAAATAGGTGTAAAAAAATTAAGGGAATGGAGGAGGAAAGATAGGCATAAAAGTGACAGAAACATGTAGCTATGTGCACAGCCAAGATGCGACTGAGTACCTATCAGGTTATTTAGTTGTATTATATAGTTTTAAAATTATAAAGTTATATTAAATAGGCTTAATTAGTCTGTTCAGCAAGCACAAAACAAGGCTTAAAGAAGAGTCAGCACAAGTTCTCTTGAGAAGGGGCTGATGGGCTAGCAGACTGCATTGAGGAAATTGTGCAGTAAAAAGAAAATGGGAACAGTGAGCTTCCCGCCTATTAATAGGGTAATCCTCAGAAGACCAACAGACAAGTTATGGGTGCACCTAGAGGCAATCCTAATGCTTTTTGAGTGTGGCCCCACACTCAGGAAGATAGCAGGTACTTTGCAAAATTGCAAATGGCAACTTCTCCTCACTTAAGCTGACCACTTCTCAAAAACAAAAGGCACGTTAGGTACAGAAGAGCAAGTGTAATTACTTCTTTTGATTAGCGGTACATTTGTGAAAAAAGTGTATATTATAGTGTATACTGAATTGTTAATTCATTATAATAATCCAAATTAATTCATGAGGAAAATCAACAAAAGTCAGTGGTATTATACCAAAAATGTTTATTCAAACATTACAAGCGCTTTAAGATACTGTTTGTCAGGCCTGTATATATCAGTCTCAGGCCTTGTGTACATGTTTTGTCACTTAAAACTGCCATTTGGTGACAAAACAGTGAGAGCATTTACCCTGCAATGTGACTTTTGTTGGGAAAAACACCCAGTTTTGGTGACAAAAACTTTCACCCCTGCGCAATACTTTTGTCTTTTCTAGGGATGTAATAGTGTAATAGATTAACCAATTAACCGATAAGCAAAAAGTTATAGGTTAATGCTATAGACTACACACATTTCCCTCCCTCTCTTCCCCACCCTCCCCAAACCAGTACATTTTTTAGTAGGCTGGCCAACAGCCCAGCTTAGTTCTGGCTCACGACGGGTGCAGGACCTACCCCTGCTGTGGCTCTGCATTTAAAGTGTATTAGGAGCCAGGCAGGCAGGCAGCCCGGCTCAGTTCCGGTTCGTGCCATGTCTGGGAGCTTAGGCCCTGTCCCCCCACAGACAAGGACTGCTGCCTCTTTATCAAAGGCAGCAGCACAGGGCAACAAGCAGCTGGTCCACAAGAGAAGTTGGTTTTTAAACTGTCTCCCCTCGTAGACTAGCTCCTGCCTGGCACCCCACAGTGCTGCTGGCCCCGCCCCCAGGGACTATAGAATAGTCGACTAACTGACAAGAATTCGTGAGGTTACTCGATTAAATATTTAACATCCCTGGTCTTTTCCCCTCCCTTTATTGTCAACAAAGAGCCAGCGGGGACTCTGCTGTTTGTTTTGTCGAGAGAACTGGCTTCTGCCAGTATCCCACAATGCCTGCCCTGATAGCTGTGCTCAATGTTTTGTGATCTCTGCTGCTCTAGGGAACCTTTTTTGAGTCAGGGGCTGCAGAACCACAGAAAAACCAGTCAGGAGTCACACACAAGTAAGAAGCAAACAAACAAACAAACAAACAAAAAAAACCCTCACCGAGATGGCCCCTGACTGCGGAAAGGAGAAAGACACTCCTCACATTCCACTCGCACACTAGAGCCTAAGGAGACCCAGCCTAATATTTTGTGTGTTCCAGCCCTGCAGTGGGGCAGAACTGCAGTGCCAGCGCAGGCTCCCCAATGCTGGGGGGAGCTCTGAACCTTGGGCGCCAGATTCAGGCAAGCCAAGGGCAACATTCAGCCCCCAGGCCTTAGGTTTCCCACCCCTGCTCTAGGAAGTATCTGACAGCTGAATGAGCTGCTCTGTTTGGTGAACAAAGAACAAACCACTGGAGTGCTTCTGTTCTGCCCTGCACAAGTAACACGGTGGCAGGCAGATGAGGGATGTTAAGCAACTAATCAACTATCCGATAAGCATATGCTTATCGGATAGTCGATTAGTCACTTCCCTCCCCCCTTGCTGCCTCTATCAGAGAGAGGCAGCGGGAGGGAGGTGGGGGACGGGGACAGAAGCCTGTGCTGGGGGGAGCTGGCTTAAAAGCCGGTTCCCCCAGCACCATCTCCATTGGCGGGGGGGAGGCGCCTGGGGCACAATGAGGAACTTGAGGCACTTACACCTTTGAAATGTAGCAAGACTGCTACATTTCAAAAGCAGAAGCACTGCAGGGAGCATGAGGCCAACATTTCAAAGACGGAGGCGCCCTTATTAACTAATCAAATAGTCGATGCAAATTCCATCAACTATTTGATTAGTTGATTCATCTAAATGTAATATCCCTAAGGCAGACTGCTGCTGCAGGGGGAAGGCTGGAGAACTGCTGTGATGCTTCGACATTCCTTAGCATAGAGAGCTCCAGAGCTAGAAAGGAATCTTAAGAAGCACAGGGATCAGCTCTGCCTTCACACAACACTGCCCAGTGGGATGCTTACCCACATTGCTTTGCTCTGTCGGCCAACAGGATGTTAGCAGTATGGCCATGAAATGTCAACAATGGAAGGCAAAAAAGTTGGTTTGACTGGTTTTCACTTTTGGTGACTTTTGCACGTCAACAGCACTTTTGTCGCCAAACCTTCCTAGTGTAGACATAGCCTCAGAGGGTTAGTCTGTATCTGCAAAAACAATGAGTTCTGTGGCACTGTTGGGCATGTCTACACAGAAGGGCAAAAGTTGAATTAAGATACGCAACTTCAGCTATGTGACTGATGTAACTGAAGTCGAAATAGCTTAATTCGGCTTTTGGTTCTGTCTATACAACAGGAAGTTGAAGGAACAACACTCTTCCTTCGACTTTCCCTTACTCCTTCTGAAATGAGAGTTACAGGAGTTGGAATAAAAAGTCCTCTACCTCAACGTTATTTTGAAATAATGGCTTGCTGTGTAGACACACACTTTGTTATTTTGAAATTATGTCAATTATTCCAAAATAATGCTGCTGTGTAGACATACCCTCAGAGATGATTCAGATGAAGGGTTTTACCCATGAAAGCTTATGCCCTAATAAACCTGTTAGTCTCTAAGGTGCCACAGGCCTCCTTGTTTTTGTTTATATCAGGTTAGTCAGGACATCTCTCATCGGAAAACAAAACAGAAGCATCTACCAAAACAAAACAAAGTCCCAATACACCACCACCGACTTAAAACAGGTTTTTTTGATGCACAAAATTGCATGAACATTATACCTCTGGAATAAAGGAAGTGTCTAGTTGAAAGAAATAACTCTTTTGTCATTCTGAAGAAAGGGGTGGATCTGCTATCAGAGCTTGATAGTTCTCAATTCTTCTGGATGAAGTAACAGCCAGAAGGGAGGTTGTTTTCCAAGATGACAACTGTTCAGTAAATAAGCAAATAAGGAAACCTCAGTGAGTGCCTACCGATCTCATACTCTGATTCCAGGAAGGAACTCTGCTTTACGCTCTGCCTCTAAATATACATTCTTTAACTATTTTGAGCAAAAAAATGCTATCTGCAATGTTGTAAAATTCCACCTGCATGTGGAATATTGAAACTGATACCAGAGTGCAAGTCTCAGATTTAAAAAAAGCACCTTATCAAAATTAGAAACAAACTAGAATGTTGCCACAATTTTGCTGAGATTAATACATTTTTATATAGCAAATTCTTAGCAATAAGTTCAACTGTGAACCAGTTGTAGTATTTCTGAAAGAGACAACAGCCTGAAATACTCATATGAGAGACGCAAGAGGAAAGGATGGGCTGTTCCAAGGAATAACTCCAGACTTTGCAGTAAATACCATTTTATTATGGAAGATATGGTGGGATGCAAGCAATTACCTTTATCACTTCAGTCACAAGTTACTGAGAGATTATGAAGATCCCCTCTCTTTGGGGATCATGAAAGAAATCACAGAGGTAAAGGTCTCAAAGAGGGAAGCCTCATTTTGTCTATGGTGCCAGTAGTTTGAGTTTTTCATATATATGTCCCTGTCCTATCAGAATAGATCCTAGATGCTGACTGAAATTTGTATGACGACTAATCTGGATACCAATAATAAAAAGGACCTCTGGAGCCATAAGTAAACCAACATGTCTGCTACTACACATTATGTGAAATCTCAAGGAGCCTGCTATCTATAATAGGAAAATTGATTTCATCCCTATGCACAGTAAGAGTGCATTTGCTTTCTTTACTCATGACTAGATTTTCATAATTGTTGAGGACTTCTATGTAGGGAACTTGATTATGCAACAAGCTTACTGCAGAAAAGATTCTGCAGTAAAAAAATCTTTGGTAAAAGAAAAAAATCTTGGTAAAAGAAATATGGAAAAAATCTTGGTAAAAGAAATATGGAAATATTTCAATATGGAAATAAAGAAATTGAGTTGATCACTGATAGATAATTCTGCACCTTCTTGAAGATGCAATTTTAAAACACAATGGAGAGAGGAGTTCAGGGAGAACAGTCTTTTCTAGACTTGCCTCAAGAAAAAAAATAGTGAAGCAACGACTATGTCACTTCCTTTAAATATTACATCATGTGTTACTGGACAGGTATAGCAGATTTCTCTCGGATGTCCCTTCAATTAATTACTAAGGGAGCTAACTACAGAAAACATTCCATTACAATATGAATGTTAAAAGCAGCATGGGAGGATCTAGTTTTTACAACACAACAAATGAACTTTTTGAAAAAGCGTTGCACCTTCCTGTCCCTTATTCAGGCAATTCTAAATTTGTCATCTCTATTCTCCCCCTTGATATGTGGGCATAACTCCCATTATCACCACATTTTATGATGAGCTGAGGGAAGGACAAGCCAATTATACGAACATATTACACCAAATCCTGTCATGATTAAGCCACAAAAAGTTAGCCTGCACCTGCCCAAAAAAAATTTGAAGTTGACAAATATGAAAAGTTTGGCATTGTTTTCCTTTGTAGCACAACAATTCCCTGAGTCCACATCCATTTTCTTTGCTCAGTAATGATTGTTTCACCTGCTTTGCATTGGGAAGATGGGTGCAATTTTGATATTTGCCTTATTTTACCACAGCTTCTCTAAACAATACCTGGTTAATTCTACTATGAAACAATTTTGAAAGTTCTAGAAAGTCTTCTAAAAGGCAAACATTAGTGGAAATGTCTACTAAGGAGACTATTTTCCCCTCTTTCTTCAGCAGTGGAAGATCTCCCAATGGGCCCTAGTCAAACAATGAAGTCAAGAAATGTCTCCCAAATAAGTTCAATGTGGGTTGGATGAGGCCTATGCGAAACTAAGGGATTGCCTCATTTCTATAGTTACCAACAGGTCCTGCACTTTAACTGAACCACACACCAAAGATTAATACTGAACAAAAAAAAGAAAGTTATCATACAGGTAAGATAAATATCTTCTTTCTTTTCTGATCACACCCACCAGAGCCATTTTCTTTATCTGCAAACATCAATTCACACAAACCAGCTCCAGAAGCCAGATCCATAGGGAGGCCCTGGAATCACAGTTCATCCACAAATTCAATTCACATGCTAATGGATTCAATCGTGATATGGGTTGGTTGGGACACTATCTACTTAATAACCACTGAAGGTGCTAACAGCTCTCTGAGTGGTATCCTTCCTGTCTTGGGAATCTATTGACTTTGACTTTTATCTGCTTAGGTTTAAGTACCCATTTTCCAGATACTTAATGATGTCTTCCCCTCTCCTATTTATTTCGAGTTTTCATCTCCCAAACTCATAACTCCGGACATCTGAAGAAGTGGACTGTGCCCACGAAAGCTCATGATACCAGCTACATGTTTTGTTAGTCTATAAAGTGCTACCAGACCATTTGTTGTTTTTTTTCTGTAACAGACTAACTCAGCTACCCCCTTAAGCTCATAAGGCATAAAGTTTCCCACACAGTCCCACTATGCTTTCTTTGCCTAGCATCATACTCTTCTTTCTTGAAAGACTCCTTCTACATTAAAACTCCCTTGGACTCACAGACATGTACTGAGTCTGCTAGCAGCCATCTATTTTGTACTTCGTTACTGATATACTGTGTCCATTAACCAGTCATTGGATCTCAGTTACCCCCTTTTGTAAAGAACGATTTAGTAGATTATTTTACAACCAGAACTGAAAGTTTTATAAACATTCAAACCTCACCCATTTTGATAACTCCCTGTGAAGTTATTTGATGGTTTACTCTATTCCCTAAAATTGGGATGGGGTGAGGGAGGAGGAATTAAAATTCTCTAAATCCAATTTTACATTTCAGTGCTTCCATACATATTAGAACAGACCATTTTTACCTTTTCATCAGACTCATTAAAGCCTTGCTCCAACTCCCAAAGTTGTCAAAAAGTTAGGGTTTTTTATTACTTTAGAGCAAGACTGGAGAACCTGTAGGCCTTACACCGTTTGTCAGGGTAAGTCACTGGCAGGCCACCAGATGGTTTAGTCACCTGAGCATCTACAGGCATGGAGCCTTTAGGCTCCCACTGGCCATGGTTCATTGTTCCCAGACAGCGAGAGCTGCGGCAAACAGTGGCCCAGCCCATGCCACTTCCCACAGCTCCCGTTGGTTGGAAAAGGTGAACTGCAGCCCCTGGAGTTGAGCTCCAGGTCTACGGACACTCAGGTAAACAAACTGTCAGGTTGTCTGCCAGAGGTTAACCGTTCAAGGCCAGCATGCCGGAGGTTCCCCACCCCGCTCTAAGGTTTTGTCTACGTTGCCACTTTTGTCAGTATAGCTTATGTCACTTAAGGGTATGAAAATAATACTGCTCTGAGTTACATGAGTTACACCAACAGACATGCTGGTGCGGACAGCACTGTTGGTGGGAGAGCTTCTCAATTGACCTAGCTACTGCCACTCACTGGAAGTGGTTTTATTATGTTGACGGGGAGCTCTCTCCCATCAGCATAGAGCAGCTACACAGGAGACTTTACAGTGGTGCAGATGATTGGGACAAATGTGCCACTGTAAGCACTCTAGTGTAGAAATGGAGTTGCATTAGGTCCTAAGAGATAGCGCCTCACAGAAAGGAAGCGATTTCTCCCCCCAACCTCTGGATTTTTTGTAGCTTCTGTAATCAATCATCGCTATTGACACAGCTGGACTTACAGTTTGTAATCTACAGATCTCAATCTTGTTTCCATTGAAACAATGGTAAAAACTAATATTAAATTCAGTGGGAGCCAAATCATGCACCACATAAATCTCTCGGTAACTCGTTTCCTTGTTCAACAGTTGATGGGGTCGCCTATCCAAATGCAATGCTGCAGGACCAGATCATCCGCAGGAGGGACTGAACCTTAAAGGCACACATTTTAGCCCCTACCCCAGGAGCTAAAAGCCAGCTGGCACTAAGCTAAGGCTGTAGAGCAGATTTCACTCTCCTTTGTCATTGGCCGCAGAGCCTCTGTTACATAAACAAGCGCTGCACTTTGTGTACTGCACTTAAAGAATTGTCCCTAAGAGGTCACTTTCCTTGACTGTGCTTGAGACTGGAACTGGCTACTGCCCAGATACACAATTCCTTCCAAAATAAACACCAATGATACTACTCAAGGTAATGAACTATAAGCACAGCAGAGAGTGGCCAGGACTATTCATGCCTCAGCTTGTCTATAACTTCCCAATAGGCTGCTTTTCCATTTGCATGGATCTTCAATGCGAGATTTGCAATGGCAAGTCTTGGATCTCAGTGCATCAGAGAGAGGACACTAGGCCAGCACAAAATGTATTTGAATGCTGCTAGTTGTAAAGGAAGATGACCAAGAATGTCTCCCTCCACCATTCCTGATTAATAAGCTTCCCCCCAAACTACCTAAATCAAGTTTAATGTTTGTGTCAATGCAAAAAGCTGCTCAACTGACTTATTCATCCTCTCCCTCCCCCCCCCCAGCAGTCATTTTCAAAGAGTACAGAAGTCTTGCTTTCATCAAATCCCCCCAATATGGGTATTCACAATACACCCAGTCACCAGCAATTATCACCAGGATTTAGAATAACAGTTTATCATTTAATCCTTTGAATTCAGGGAAATTAAATATGTGGTATGCTGTAAACACCAACTGGGGGTAGTAGAGGAGTCTGAGATACTGGAAATCAGCTGAGGTACAAGAGCAGGGAAGAACTACTGTAGTCTCCTTCATTCCACCTTCCCAGCTCAGCCCCCGGAGCCAATGTATACACAGAGGATGGAAATTTTTTAGAACTGGGAGTGCTCAATGACAAATGCTGGTATTGTGCTCAGCTGCTCAGGCCTGGGAAGGGAGGTGTTAAATCCTAGTTCCCCATCCTCTCCAGCAACACAACCAGAGATAGCCACATAACAGCTGTCTCACCCCCACACGGGCATGCACCAATTTTGAATCAGCCAACATTTCTATGATTTAAGGTTTGCAAGAACTCCTTTCGCCGGGCCTAAGGGGCAGCCCGGAGAGAAGCAGAACCCCCAAGGTTAATTTGCAAAACACGGGGTTCGCTTCGGGAAGGCAGAAAACAGCCTGCCCCTGCAGAGGCTTCAGGTGAGACACCTACTCAGCTCGACACATGCACCAGCCGCCCCTAGCAGGGACAGCAAACCTCCCCCGCCAGTCGGGCATGCCTGGGGGAGGAATGGTGTCACAAGCGACACTGCCAGCCCCCAGGCCCTCGCCCTCAGGCAGGGGAAGAGGAAGCACAAATGGGGGGTGCACTACCCTGGAGACTAACGCGCTGGGGTGCTCCGCTGCGACCAGCCCCCCGCTCCAGGTGACACCCCCTGCTGTGGCGGGGCGAAGCCGCCGCAGGGGCTCTGGCGGGGCAGGGGGCCGCGCCGAGCCGGGGAGGCTGCCGTACTCACTCGGCGTATCCCGTGGTCCAGGGCAGGCGCTTGGTCTCCTTGCTGAGGATGAGGATGGGCCGGGCGATGTGGTCGGCGGAGCATTCGACCTCGTCCGCCGACAGCCCCAGGAACTCGGGTCTCCCGTAGGGGAAGCGGAGGGGCAAGTCCGAGCCGCCGCCGTGCTCCGCGCCCGAGCCGCCAGCCATGATGCCGCCCATGAAATTGGCCACGGCGCACTTCACGCGAGTGAGCATGTTACCCCTGCCCGCGCCGGCCCCGGCAGCACCATCCAGCGCCGGGAGCCGGACGCGCCACGGGCCGGCTCAGCCCCGCCGCCGCGCAGGCTGCCCCCGCTGCACTTCCGCAATGGAGGCGCCGCACGGAGCGGGCGGCCAGGAAATCCACCCGCAGGGACGCGGCGGCTGCGGAGCGCCGGTTGCAGCAGCAGCAGCAGCAGCAGGTCCCCCCTCCCCGTGCGCGGAGCGCTGAACTAAGCCCAGGGGGAGCGGCGGCGGCTCGGCTGAGTCATGTGACCACCCGGGAGGATTTACCCGGGCAGCTTCCTGCTTCTCCTGCTGCAAAAAAACTCCTGCCACAGGCTCGGCAGGGGGCTGGGGCGGCAGCTCCCCCGTAGCCTCCTCCCGCGCCCCCGGCCGCAGCAGCGTTTGGCCGTGCCTGGGGAGTGTTCCCGGGGCGGAGGGGTGGTTAGGAGCCGTGGGCGGGGCAGGCTGAGCAAACAGCTGGCAACCCTTCAAACAGGTGTAAATGCTCCGCCTGGAGAGGGTCTGCCTTTCCGAACGGTGCCGTGCCCTGCTCCCACCAGTGATCCCACTCGAGTCAACATGAATGCAGATATTAGACTATGGCTCGAAGTGACGGCGTGAGTGGAGTTCCCTGTAAGCAAATAAAGAGCCCCGCAATTAGAGACTGCGTGGTGGAAACGGAAATTCTGAGGCCGCTAGCTTTGATGGACGTTAAAAAGAAAAAAAAAGTCTTCCTTGACATAGCAAACCTGTGCTTTCATTTAGGATGTGAATCCCGCTTTCCCTCTATCATTACATTATCTAAGTCTGGATTCAACTTTACAGCCTATGCAGTGCAGCCAGAGTTGTGGAATATTTTATTTTTTTTAAATCCTGTGACATTGAAATCAGGGGTAAATCTAAAAGTCAAAGTTAGGAAGCACAGAACTATCCTGACAAAAGGGATACTTTTAAAAAAGCCTTCAGAGGGTATCTTTTAAAAGAATGTTTATTTGTAGTATTAAAATTTAATTGTATGGAGTGTTAGATGTCAAGGACAGATCAGAACGTCTACTGTTTATTGGTTTGCACCATAAGAAGTTGCGCAAAAAACATGCCCCCTGTATACACTGGCCACATGTACTTGCCCAAGTAAACTGACATTGTACAGTAGAAAATCAGGGCTTCTTGAGTTGTTAGAACACATGGGTCATATATAGCCTGTACAGTGTAATATTACCTATATTTGTATAAGAAATAGGATTATATGGTGATAAAGTTCTTCCTCTTTCCTTTATAAAGTTCACCACCACACATTTTCCTGTTAAAAAAAATAGCTGTACAAAGAAAGTCATAAACTAGTCATTAACTTAGGTTCCAATCCTTCAAAACACTTATATATGTGAGTAAATGTATATATGTTTTACAGGACTTGGGGCTAAAACCTTATTTACAAGTAAGCCCTTTTGATTGAAAGTTGTAGATACAATTAATAATTAATTTCTAAACCCCCATAATTATGTCAGTTACAAAATTTTATTGGCAGGCCTGAGGAATTTGAAGGATATTTATTAGTTTTTCATTTCAAAGCTGTTTATTTGAGATGTTAATTAAGCCTATTTAGCCAAGGTAGATTAACAAAGCTAACACAAAGTATCTGATAAGGGCACCATAAAATAGAAAGCCACAAAAAACAGAGATCTTATATATTTATTTATTTGTTTGTTTGTTTGTTTAGTACAGAATGAATCAGTAATATAAATACTTCACCACTGATATCCTAAGTGCTACATAGACAAAATTATTTGAAATTAGCACTGCACAGGTTTATAGAAACATGTTGCAAATCTTCCAGTAATTCTTGTTGTGCATTTCAGGTTTTATTTTTCTCAGTCAAGTTGCTTAGGTCATCATTTTAAATCCAATGTGAAGAAGAAACAAAGGGATTTAAAATCTAAGGCTGCCTCTACACTGGCACGTTCTTGCGGAAAAACGGCCGCTCTTGCGCAAAAACATGCCCTCTGTCTACACTGGCCGCGTGTTCTTGCTCAAGTAAACTGACGTTGTTCTGTAGAAAATCAGGGCTTCTTGCGCGAGAACTCTGATGCTCCCTCTCAGGAAGAAGCCCTCTTGTGCAAGAGCTCTTCCAGAAGAGGCCAGTGTAGACAGGCAACATGAATTTCTTGTTCAAGAAGTCCCTGTGGTTAAAATGGCCATCAGTGCTTTCTTGCACAAGAGAGCATCTACACTGGCATGGATGCTCTTGCGCAAAAGCACATGCCAGTGTAGATGCTCTCTTCTGGAAGAGTTTTTGCACAAGAACTCTTCTGCAAAAGAGTTCTTATGCAAGAAGCTGCCAGTGTAGAAGTAGCCTAAATGTCTGCACTGGTCCCATGATGGGGTGTCACTACCGGCAAAAAATTACCTTGAGTTGTTCACATCTCACAAAAAAAGACCGACTCGAGATGCTTTGGGTTCTGTTAAATGGCCTATATTTTTGACTCAGTACAATTATCCCAGCTAGCCTCCTTCTGGCTGCAGATCACCTCATTATCCATTTCACTTCCCTGTTAAACAGCCTATATTTTTCAATGGATCAATACTGTAACCCATGTTTCCATACTAACCCTTCTAAGAGTCGCTGAATATGCCTTCTAGAGCTCCACCTTGGTATTCTTGGGGGAAAGCAACAATTTTGGATCTTTCTGTGGAAAGAGCAACTTCATGCATTCCAGTGAGTCATGTCAACAGCACCTTAAGATCAACAGTATGAGAGGCAGATGTCATAATATCAGCCTAGATGTCCTCTTCAGTCATTATCAGGAAGAGATCATCAGCCAACTCAACTGCAATGCAGACTGTACCTTTACTGGCCAAGAAGGTCCAGAGCACTTCTTGTGGCATGAAGTTTCACCAACAAATGCAGTATTCTGGAGACCATTACTGGACACAATTGTAATAGAAATTATGTAATATTTGTCGCCCTTGCTCCAACAGGCATCATTTTAAATAGAATGCAAAGCACAAAGGGTAACATAGGCCTGCTAGAATCTAAATTATTTTCTCTACGATATAACAAGAAACTTCCTCACAGACACCAGTCAGAACTCCAGTCAGACACCAAATGGAAACAGCCTTGACTAACTAAGATATTTGCCACCCAAAACAAATCTGTATGCTGACTGAGAGTCTATGGATGCTACGTTGGAGTCAAAAAGCATTTGCCTCCCACACAGTCACTGTAATATTGTAAAAAATATTTGACATAACCTGTCAATTTCAGCCCATCTTCCCTCTCACATCATCTGTAAATCAAGGTGATGACTGCAGGATCAGCACCCCGGTTTGCCACCTTGCTATGTAAGTTACTTGTTCTGTTTAAAAAAAATTTAACGAAAAAAATACAATACAATTTGCAAACAAGGGAAAGAAACAGTTCTACTATGCATAGGGTTGTTTTAAAGAAAATAAAATAATGACATTTTTAAATCATTACATTTCTGTTTAGATCACCCCAAGTGGTTTACACTATATTATCACCATTATTCATTGTTTCAAGGAAACAAAACAAAATTCAATTCTAAAAAATAGTATTTTCAGAAAATACCTTTATAAATGATGTGGAATACTGGCATATTTGTACACAGTTATGCCTGTCAAGAGTGTGGGACTGCTTAATCAGAGATGGTTCTGAAGGAGTTCCTGGAAGAGTGGGTGTATGTAAAGAATGGCATCAAGTGGATACATTTCTGGAGAAATATTATTCAATCACTGTTCATAAAAACAATTCTGATACAGGTTCCTTTTGTTTCTTTTGCAGAGTTTGAGGTTCTTGAGTAAATTCCAAGAGAGGCACTAGTTCTTCTGAAAATCCTTAAATAAATTCTCAAATACATCTGCTTTGTATATGTACAAAGAAAGGATGATAGTGTATGTGCTGTACCACCAAAAGCCTACTTCCGCTTTCTTCAGTGTCAACAAGAGCATAATTGGACCCATAGCATTTATTTCAGGGGTGTTAATATTACTTGCTTGTGCATATTTTAGTACTTTCTTTTCTTTAATTTTTCTTCACAGCCTCTGCCTTGCTGTGATTGACATCAAGGAGAAAACTCCCAAAGACTTCAGTGAGAGCAGAAGTAGGTTTGATTTGAGAAGAATACGGCATTTCCAATAGGACCAAGTGTCATTAGCATTGCCTCATAGATACAGAATCAATACCATGGCACAGGTCTGAGTGCCACACCTAGTGTTGGTGACCAGATAGGCCATCGCTTGGCCAGACTAATTCTCCAATTGATCTTGCAGTAGCGTGAGATACTACAGGTGCAATGAACTGGCCCATCAGTGTGCGGAATACATGCTAACATTCATTAAGACGTGCTCCCACTGACTGGGCTGATGGTGAAGACCTCAATGGTCTCTATCGACGAGAGTGCTATACTCAAACAGTGTAACAAGCAGATGTAGGAATAGGAGTTATCTACTACTGTAGAGGGCACATAAAATGATTCCAGATCCATGGCCATAGACTGCATCCTTACCCCTGTCCATTGTTAGAGGAGTGCATGCCACTGGAGTGCAGGAGAATGGGTGAGAAGTATGGATGATGCCATGTAAGCTCTTACCACTTCTCATGCCTGAGTTCTTAGGAAAGAGGAAAGTACTACAGTGATAGGTGAAGGGTGAAGCAACAGGTGTGGTGACGCTGGTGCTTGTAGTTACAGAGCTGCATGCAGGCAGTCTGCAGGGGCTGGTCACTTGGTGCTGTGCCTGGAAGTAGCAGCACCATTCAGCAACATCTTGGGCATCTGAGCAGCTCTCTTCATGACTACACTGTTTATCCCACGTGGGGGCTAGAAAAGGTGCCCCACGCAGTTTCTGCCTCTATAGACTCTGACCACCATATTTGGAAGGTTGTACACCTATGCAGTCAGAAAATGAGCAAACTCACACCCACAAGAGCTTCATAGAATGTTTGGATTCTATATGATAACCCTACCATCAGTGGACCAGAGAGAGGCCTAGCACTTCTTACAAGAGAACTGGCCAAGGACAGGCTCAACATTGCATCAGTGAGTCTGATTTCATTCAGTATGGCAGAGTGAATCGCAGAAATCAGTGCAGGATACCTGTTCTTTTGGCCAGGCTGCCCATCCACTCAGCCATGACAATCAGGACTGGGTTTTGTCATTAGTAATTCCCTTGCTGCCAGGCTTGAAAGTCTCGCTGAAGGCATAGGTTACCATCTTTTGGTTTTGTGATTGCCATCTTTAGCGCTTACGCCCCCACCATGACAAATGCTGACAATAAGAAAGAAACATTCTACCTGTGATTTAGGCAAACTCATAATGTCTACAGCAGCAACAGATAAACTGATTATCACGGGGGACTTTATTGCCAGGATTGTAAGTAAACCTGGTAGTACACCACTAGACAGCATGGGACTGGGAAAGAGAATGGCAATGGAGCTCTGCTAGTCAGCAAGTGTAACAAGAGTCAGTTAGCAGTCATTAACACTTTTTTTCCACCTGCCAAACCAAAAAAATCCCACATATCATGGATGCACCCAAGATCCAAACAATGGCATCTTATTGACTCCATCGTTGTTCTAGGACCAATTCTGCATTAGGTACTAATCACTGCAGCCATGCATGGAACAGGTTGCTGGACTGATGTATGCCTGATGTATTTTATTGGTAATACAGCCAGTGCATTGCAAGTCATCATCTCAAGCAATCACATAGCTCAATGTGAAGCAATTACAAGATGAAGTTACATAAATTCAGCTCTGCAACAACATAGCTGCAGGCTTGATTTTTAATGCTAATGTAAATTGTGAGTGGCCACTCTTGCCACCTAAGGTACAGAAAAATGGCTGGTTTAATGAAAATGGCCCAGAAATCCAACAGCTACTCACTAAAAAGCATGTGCATCATCACATTCTTGTTTCCCATGTCTTTCCCCACAGCAACAACATATAGTATGTCAAGCTGTCCTGAAGTGGCTCCACAATGCGAGTTCCAGCTTCAAATCAGACTGTGAAGAAGTAGAGCACAAACCTCACATTGAGTTCTATACTTAGATTTCACCAACCAAGTATCAAGTGTGAGTACCTCAAGTACTATAATAGCTTTAGCATGAAGTCATAGACAGTCCCCTCTGGACTGTTTTGCCACCCAAGGGAGCTTATCTTATTGATAGATGTTCCTGGACACCAAGAATCACAGCAAAGATTTTTCGCAGCGTTTTTTCCCCAAAGAACCAATCACTTACTCCAAAGACAACACTTGAAGCTAATACTATAATAATCCAACTATGAAAAGGAAATGAGAATTATTTATAAGTTTAATGCAGGTAAATATATACACACAAATGAGTTCCAATCTTAAGTTTTAAAATGTAATAGAAACATCTGTAATACACAAATTCTGTATGTTCTTTAGGGCTAACCCAGGCCAAGCACTGAGAATCTTTTGCTTTTGCCTAGTAATCCCGGCCCCTCAGAATCACAGCAGAGTAAAAGACACAGTTCTTTCTTGTTAGTCCTTTTTATTTCTTTTCCCCCTTCTGCTTCAATTTGCAAATTCAGATGTTGGGAGTAATTCAGTTGCACATCTCCTTTTCATAGGGGTTGAGGCCAGGAGAAGCAATCCATGAAGTATTTTGTCTTCTGATGTTCCACAGTAGTTCATGTAGTGTTGATAGCTTCCCTCCTCCCCCCCTCCCTTTTTTTCTGGACAATAGATAACACCTCCTGTTGGAAACTGTATTTCACACATATTAATATTTCTTCCTTGTCTGGTAATTTACAGTTATAGAGCAAACATTTAAATATAACCTTATAACATGGGATACAAATATTACAAGTGAGATTAATGCAACGTACAAGTATTTTGTAGAGTCCAAACAGTAAATACATGTTTATAGCTCTAGTATCTATAGGCCAGCAGGTGCCAGGTTCATCACTAAGGCAGGAGAAGTGGGTTGTGCCCACGAAAGCTCATGATACCATCTATATATTTTGTTTGTTAGTCTTTAAGGTGCTTCTAGGCTATTCATTGTTTTTTAAGTTTTTATACAGGTGAGAGACAGACTGGTTTCAACTAGGTGTTTTTCATTGTTCAGGTGGGTTGTAATGATCTTGGCATGAACTGGTACCTAGTCTGCCAGCATCACAGAGGAATCTGTGTCATGACCTCCAATCTAAGCCTAGAGACATCCTGGATCAATAATGGAATGCCATGGTAGATGAAATCCAGGTTGATGCCGACCATCATGAAACCAAACACTTGGTTCTTTAAAGGATATTTATGGACCTATCCATACCACTACACTGCCTTTGAAGAGTACAGACATCTAACACTGATTACTGACAAAGGAAAAATCCTTTGGAGGTCGCAACAACATTTCGGTTATCTCCTTAACATGCTGTCTAACACTGCAGATGAGGCACTAATTAGAGTGGTGGATCAGCCAACATGGAATAACAACATGAACATGGCCCCATCCCTTCACTAGGTCAACAATAGGGGTGTAAAAACACCCTAAAATAGTTAATTGCTTAAACATCTGGACAAGTTCTGGCTAAAGTACTTTTTTGATTGTATGCTATGCACCATCACTAATTATGTGCTTTTGGAGTTGCAATGCAGTTTCATGTCAATGCAAGGAATGGCAGACTTGATATTTGAAGTCTGTCAGATGCAGGGGAAATACAGGGACTAGCACAAGGACTTTTACTCTGTTTTCATCAGCCTGGCTAAAGCATTTGACTCCATCAATAAATCTGCACTTTGGCAATTATTATGTAGATTTGTTTGTCCAAAAAAAATCTGAGTCTATTTCATGATGGAATACTTGGACAAGTCTGTGTCGAAGCTATTCTGTCCGACCCATTTCCTATCTCTAATGGTATTAAGCAGGGCTGCACAATTGGTCCAGCCCTGTTTAATCTCTTTTATGTAGCAATGGTTGACGATGCTGCAAAATATCTGAATGTGAGTATAAGGCTACTCATAGTCTCACAGATTCCCTGGAAAATTATTCCACCTGAACAGGCTGAGATCTTCCACAAAAATCTATGAGGTAATTGTTCTTAGGCTGCTGTATGTCAATGATTGTGCTTTAAAGGCACATGCTAAAGAAGAGAGAGAACTAAGTATAGCCAGATTTTCAGCATCTGCAGCGAGGTACAGGCTGACAATCAATATGAAAAACACAGAAGTCATGTGTCTACCTGCACCAGGGAATCCCTACATGAAACCAAAAATCATCCTCAGCAACACACAGCTTGAAAGCTGTAACAAAAGTCTGCTAACTTGGCTGCACATTGTTGAACAATGCTACGATAGACAAGGAACTGACAAGTTGCATTAACAATGCCAGTTCATCACTTGGCAGAATAATAAGGCAGAGTCTGGCATCAACATGGCTTCAACCCAAGCTAAAAGTCTATTAAGTGGCTGCGCTGTCCAATTTATTGTATGCATGCAAGATCTGGACCTGCTGCAGGCATCACATCAAGCTTCTAGATACACTGAATGTAGTACATCTGCATCAGATGGCAGGATAAAGTTATCAATTATGAGGTTCTGGAACATAGTCAGACCACAGGGATTGAAGCCATATTTATGCTTGTGTGGAGGGTGGATGACACTGAAATGCCAAATAAGTGGCTGTACAGTGAATGGCAAATGGGCAACTGCATACATGATAACTAGAAGAAACTCTTCAAGGATGCATTGAAGTATAACTTGAACCAAAGCCACATTCATGTTGACAGCTGGGTGTCGTCAGCAATAGATACACCACCCTAATAAGCAGCAGTCAGAGATGGGCAGACTTGCTGATGGGGTAGGAGGGCAAAGAGGGCAGTTGCCCCCTTCGCTCCAGTGATACAAAAGGGCCCAAAGCTCCCAGCCACTGCTGCTATTATGGCAGCAGTGGCAGAGCTTCAGACCCTTTAAATTGTCACTGGAGCACCACGCGATGCATTCTGGGAAGGGAGAGAACGCAGCATGGTGTGCTCCAGGTGGCACAGAGGGCTGGCTGCTCCAGCCTCACCCTTCTCCCCAAGGCTCCGCTCCTTCTGGGAACACAGAGCCAGCCCCCTCCACCTTGCTCTGGGACCTGGCAAGGTTGTTGGCCCCCTGGTGATGGGGATGCTGAGACTGAGCTGAGTTTAACTAACATATGGATCTTGAAGCACAGAGACTGAGTTGTAAGCAGCAGCAGATTCAGCAGGCATACACTGCGATCCTCTCAGTGCAGAGCTACATAAAAAGGACTGCCACTTGCACGTTGGCCTATTTAGCCACAGTTGAAGGACAATAACAAAACAAAATGTCCAAAATGTGCACCATTATGAAGAACTGTTACTGAACTGGGCGTGAGACTGTATTTCAGAGTAGTCAATCTGCTATTATGGAGATGAGGTTAAACAAGTATTTGTGTGGAACATTGTCCCGTGAATTAGTAGACAAGTCAAAACCTGCCTATGGCTCTGTTCCTGCAAGTGACGGTTCAGGAGATGCCATCATCCACATGAAATCATTCTTACTTTTACAAAAGTGCCATGAAATCTTTAATAAGAACGTTTCCATCTGATGTGGGAGACAAAACTTTCAGCAGCACTATGCCCACAGCAACACAGTGACTCAGCAAGGAGAATGCCATTAATTAAATTATCAGCCCCACTTCCTGCACTATTGTAGCTCCCATCCAAATAGCAAGCAAGCCTAGCCTTTCTTTGCTTATCAGATATGACAGGTTTGCTGCCAGAGGTGCTATTGTCAGTGCTTTTCTATAAATAGAAGCGGCTTTAAAAATAAATAACCACCAGCAATACTTAGGGGATATGTTTCCTCATCTGATCCTGAGCTCTGTGGTGGCATATTCATAAGATGCCTAGTTAGGAATAAATTAGCCAATATTAATCTTATACATGGCTTCTGCTGTTGCAAAAGTTATGGGGTTTGGACGGTAGAGTGAATTTTTCTGGCAATGCATATGTCAATATCAGAGGGGTAGCTAGTTAGTCTGAATCTGCATAAACAACAAGAAGTCCCATGGCACCTTTAGACTAACAGATTTATTGGAGCATGAGCTTTCGTGGGCAAAGACCCACTTCATCAGGTGCCCACTGTCATGGGGTAGACCCCGGGCAAGAGACCTCGGGGACCTTCGTTCCTTTATTTTGTGATCCCACCACCCAAGAAAGTACAGGTATATAAAGTTTGGGTGCCTCTTTATGTCCCCTCATGGCCTCGTTTAGGGTCCTCCAAGTTCCAAACGAAAAAGGGGGCTCATACCCCACAGTGACTTCTGAGTCTCCTCCAGGTTCCGGGCTCTCTCAAATCCCCAGAATAGTGTCCCAATTGCTGTGTTGAATTCTCTTCACTTCAAGAGCACGTCATAGGATGTGGCTGACACTATGGAGTGCGGGAGGGGGGAAGGAGACCTGGGCCCACCCACTCCACCGGGTCCCAGCCCAGGGCCCTTAAGGGCAGGGGAACACTCCCATCCGGCTGGCGGGGGACACCACCTGCGACACGCCAGCCCCTGGGCAGTCTTCTTTAGGCCCTGTCCCGTAGTCTTCTCCAGTCGTCTTCTCCCTCTCCTTGCCCCATTTGGGGTGTAACTGAGTTCTGGGCCCGGCCTCACTGCCTTCGGTCGAGCTGTGTCTGCCTGAGGTAGCCGCCTTCAATTCTGACTGCTCCCTTGGCTAGGCCTCACTCACCCCCAGATAAGTGGATCGGCCGAAACTGCCACCTCGTCGGCCCCGCGAGTTTGGTCAACTCCCCTTGGCAGGGCTGGCCTGCTTGTTCTCAGCCCTCGGCTAGGAGATGCCTCCTCCTTCCCTCCTGCACTCCGGCTCCCTGGGGCGCTGTCCTCCTTCCGCCCCTCTTGCTGCACAATAGGGCCAGGCTTTTAAACTCCCCCCCATCGCCAACAGTCCCACACCCGACATCAGGTACATCCCTCCACTACGTTCCCTGCCCAGGCCCCGCCCCTTTGCCAACCTAGGCCAGGAGACGCTAGGGTGTCCCTCCGCCCACTGACAAACGTGGCCATGGTGCAGCCAGGACAGGTCTCCACCCCATGACCCTGGAGCGAGCCCGGCTGGAGTGCGGGCGCCCAGTCACACCCACGAAAGCTTATGCTCCAATAAATCCGTTAGTCTATAAGGTGCCACAGGAC
>CM057845.1:54306524-54332033 GCA_030068395.1 Apalone spinifera
TTTTTGTGCCTGCTTGGGATTCTTGAAGTTTAAAGAGCTTTTCAGCATGAATAAAGGTAGCAGAATCTGGTCCTAGCTGACTTGCTCCCAGGTAAGTATTCAAAACTAATAATAATGTCCTTCTCATGTGGCTTGTGTGAAATATATTAAGTTGCAAAGCCAATCACTCAAGTGAGGAAATGCCAGAATAAAGTCTGTGTCTGCAACCCTAAGTCAGGGGCTAAGATACATCTGTTGCCAACCTGCAGGGCAAACACAGGGCTGGTATAGCCTGGAGAAGAGTGCTTGAGTGACTGAGGTGCCAGTTGTGGAAGGGAGCTAAACCCCTGCTAGTACAGGCAAGACTCCCTTGTGTCAAGTGGTGACAAGGGGCTCACAGCTCTGGGTGCGTCGAGAAGCACCATCATGATTTCAAAGCCCTTTGTGCCAACTTTCAATCAATACAAATACAAGTGAGGGCAGGATGATTTCCATGATTCTCCAGGCATCTGAAATTTTCCTGGAGTCACAGAATCTCTCTGCAAGAACCATAAATGGCACTTAATAGCGCTGCACACTTCACCTGAGCAATCCTGCTAATGCCAGTGATCTTCTGCTTTCTTCTCTGGAGTTTCTCCTTTTCCTCAGCTTGTGGCTAAATCTGTATAGGAACTGGCTTGCTTTTGTGGTCTTACTGGCTACTTTATGTGCTGGACATGGAGCAAAAATGATCAGTTACTCTTTTATATGGCTTGGCTTTGCAAAAGAACATGTTGATACGCTTTGCACTACTGACCTCAGTGTATGTTAAAAATAAACACATGTATGGGGGGGGAGGGATGATTGAAGAGGGACTAGCCAGCACCCGAGACAGACATGGGTGCTGTTCTCATGTGGGCCATTCATTCATATCTAATCCTTGTTGGCACACAGGACATAGGAAATGTCTTATTGTATTGTACAAGTAGTCCATCTTGCAAACTATAAAGTCTTCAACAACAACCAATACCAGATGTTGTAAAACTCCAATACTCGGGAAAATGCATAACATACCCATGGGAAAAGTTTAAGCTAAACACTAGGCATTTATACTAACACATGAGAGTTAATTTCACATATTTTTCATCCTAAATAGTATAACTGCATCTTTACTCATGAAAGTTTGTATCCCTTTTCTGAATTCTACTAATCTCTTTACCTCAATATCTTGTGGAGGTGCGGTTCCATTTGTTATTGATGTTCAGTGAGAAAGGACTTTTTAAATCTGTTGTAGATTTTTGCCTTTCAACTTTAATTAGAATCTCCATTGTTTTATTACCAAAACCAGATACACATCCTGAAGGGAGCTTCTCTAGTCCAGTGATTACCACTTTCTTTTCACCTCAGGGTGTGTCTAGACTTCAGGGTTTTGTCGACAAAAGTGGACTTTTGTCGATAAAAGTGGACTTTTGTCGACAAAACTATACCTGCGTAAACACTATCGCCGAGTTCTGTTGACATAACATCGACAACTCGGCAGTTTTGTCAACGGCGGTAAACCTCATTCGACGAGGAATAACGCCTTTTGTTGACAGAGTTCTGTCAACAGAAGGCATTATTGCATCTACACAGTCCTTTGCATCTACACTCTCAGGTTGACAAAGCGGCTTGCTTTGTTGACAGAACTGGATGTAGTTTAGACACTGGATGTAGTCTAGCCTGTAGTCTAGATGTACCCTCAGATTGAAAGGAAACCAAAGCTAAATATTTTTAATCTTTTGAAACTTTCCTCACATGGCAATCTTTCTAACACCTTAATAGTTTCTGTTATCCTTCTCTGGCCCCTTTCTTTTGCTGCTCCATTTTTGCTGGATTGAGGCGGCCACAGCTGAACACAATATTCCAGAGAAAGGCGTATCATCCATTCACATAATAACATTATAATATTTTAGCATCGTTCTCTTAATACAGCCTAGTACCTTTTTTGACCACCTTTGCACATTGAGCAAAAGGCTTCATTGAGCTGTTCACAATGCCACCTTGTTATTTGATTGAACATTTACTTATAAATATATATTTCCAGTTCAAAATGTTTCTTTATAATTGTTTAAATTGACTTTAATCTTCCATCGCGAGGCACAATTGTCTAGTTTTTTTAGGTCCTTCTGAAATTCCTGACAATTTTTTATAGTCTTAATTAACCAGAAGTTAAAGATGGTAGGTTCTGTAATTCCTGTAGGGTGCTCGCTCTTCAGTGGGGCTTTGCCAAAGACCTAGTTTGAAAATTGCTGGTAAGTGTAGTTAGTCTACAGAAAACACAGAAGTTGAAATCTTGGCCCCATTGAAGTCAATGGCAAAATCCCCATTGGCTTCAATGGGGACAGGATTTCACCCAGATTATTCAATCGATAGATGTTTTTCTCCTGAATCTAGATAGCTTGAGTATATTATGGGCCTAATTCTCATTTTATGTTGTTTTTACACCAGTGTAAAGACATTGGGGGTATGGCTACACTAGTGCGCAAGAACCCGCAGAGTGTCCACACTGCCCGCCCGCTCTTGCGCAAGAAGATTTACAATACGGCGTCAGAAGATAGGGCTTCTTGCGCAAGAGCTACGCTCTTTTCTAACAAGTGTAAGCCCTCTTGCACAAGAGTTCTTGTGCAAGAAGGCAGTGTGGATGCGTGGCAGGGGCTTCTTGCACAAGAACTGGCCTCCAGGAAAAAACACAGGTGGCCTCTCCAACACTCCGTACATGCAATCACAACTCTCTGGTTCCCCCTAGCTGGCCCCCCCTTAGTGGCATAGGCACCCTGAGGAACCACGCGGCACACGCAGGCTGGGTAGCAGCCACAGGGAGTCATGACAGCCGCCCAGCCTCTGCGACATCCCATAAGCCCCACCCAGGAGCCACCCCAGAGCATCCAGCAGGCTCACAGGGGCTCCAAGCGACGGGGCCCCATGCTGGGGCACCGCCAAGGTTGAGGCCCTCCTGGACCTCTGGAGCCAGAAGGGCACCCTCCAGGACCCCAAGTCCAGAAGGCGAAACGCGGACATCTTCACCTGGATGGCCCAGGCACTGGCCACAAAAGGACACCTGGCCTGGACCCTTGAACAGGTCCAGGCCAAGGTCAAAGACCTGTGGCTCATGTATGTGTGGGCCAGTGAGCACAGGGGGGTCGGAGCAGCCACCTGCTCCTACTACCACCGCCTGGACACCCTCCTGGTGGACATGGGGGCCTAGGCCCTGCAGGCGCGGGTCGACTTGGCAGTGGCCACCCCGGTAGTCCAGCTGCCGGAACCGGAGCAGGAGGAGGAGGGCGACTGGTCCACCGAGGAGGAGGAGGAGTTGGACAGCAGCCAGACCCCTCCAGACTGGCCGAGCAGCCAGGACGTGTCCTGGGCCTCCTCAGAGACTGGTGAGGGATCCTCCAGTGAGTGTCACGGCTGCAAGGGCAGAGGGATCAGGGGGGCCATGGTGTAGGGGGGAGGGAGCGGCACACAGCTCCACCTGGCCACACGCCGCACAGTGGCATGCAGCACGTGCAGCCAGACCGAGTGGCACACGGACATGGCAGCCAGCCCCAGCACATGCCCGGGACCCTGAGGGTCATGCCCACCCAAGCGGGGGGAGGGGTTCTGGCCGGGAGCAGCCCAGTCCCAAGGGCATAGCCCTGACCCCACACAGCCCGAAGGTGCCACACAGAGCACGCCACCAGGCCGCCTCGGGCCCCCCCTGCTACCTCCCAGGGGAATCCCCCATGCCAGCTGCACCCATCCCCAGGCGTGATGGCATGTGAGGCACGGGGAGGAGGGCATAGGGCACCCAGAACACCATGGGGCAGCTGTCGTCTGCTTCCTGTGCAGAGGGATCCTCTGCCCATGAGGGACCCTCCAGCCCCGTCCTGCCGGCGCTGAGGAGGCAGGGCCCGTTGCAGCGCTCCCGGGACCGCCACTACCTGCTGCGCTGCCACATCTGCGTGACTGAGAGCATTGAGCGCTCACTCACTGCTAAGATCTGCGCAGACGTGGCATGGCGGGAGGGGGTGTAGAGCCAGTACCTGGAGTGCTGTGACCATGTGTGCGCCCTCCTGGGCACTATCACGGAGCACATGGGCACTGTGCAGCTGGCCCCTCCCCCCCACTGACCTCCCTGGCATTCCCAGCCCTCCCCCGCCTCCCTCCTGGTGTGCCCATGCCCCCTCCCATGCCCCCCAACCTCGGCACCTCTCGGTGCAGCCTTCCCTAACCCGGCACGAGGGGCACCGGGATCCCCGCACCCATGGCAGTGGGAGAAGCCACCCCTCCCACCCATAAGGCCCTGCCACCGATAAGGCTCTCCTCCCCCCCCTTCCAGTTGAGAGCCCCTCCTCTTCCCCTCTCCCCAGAGCCCATCCCCTTCTCCTTGTAAATAAGTGACCATCACATGTTACCCGAGTGTGTGCTATTTATTGGGAGGTGAGGGAAGGGTGGGGGGAAGGGTTGGTGATGGGAGCAGGAAGTGGGGGTATGGGGAGAATCCCGTGGTTGGAGGCATAGGCGCGGCCTACTGTGGGGCCTGGTCGAACAGCATCCAGCGGGCTTCCCGGATCCGCACCCCGTCGTGGTTGGCTTGCCGGGTGGCAGCCATCTGAGGCTGCTGATAGGCCTGGCCCACGCCTGCCATCCACCCTGGGAGGAAGGCCTCCCCCTTCTCCTCAATTATGTTGTGGAGAACATAGCACGCCGCAATGACCTCTGGGACGTGCTGCACCTCCATGTCCAGGTGGGTCAGGAGGCACCAGCAGCGTGCCTTCAGGTGCCCAAAGGCGTACTCCATGGGGTTGTGGGCCTGGTCCAGGTGGGCGTTAAAGGCGGCCTGGCTGCAGTCCAGTCGGCCCATGTACGGCTGCGTGAGCCAGGCCATCGGGGGTAGGCTGCGTCCCCCACGATGCACACTGGCATGCTAACGGCCCGGATGGCGAGGTCCTGCTGGGGGGAGTACGTCCCCATCTCCAGCCTGTGGCACAAGCCCAAGTGCCGGAATATGCGGGCGTTGTGGGCTCGGCCGGACCACCTCACATAAATGTCTTGGAACCGGCTTCCATGGTCCACAAGGGCCTGGAGTACCACCGAGCAGTAGCCTTTGCAGTTGATGAACCGGGCCGCCCGGTGCTCCAGTGCCCGATGGGGACGTGGGTCCCATCTACGGTTCCCCCGTAATTCAGGAACCCCAGGGCAGTGAAGCCGGCGAGGGTGGCATCCAGGTCACGGGGGCGGATGACCCTCTGGAGCAGGATGTCATTGATGGCGCAGATGACCTTCAGAGGGGCACATGGGAGCACAGGGGATGCACAGAATGAGATGCGATGGGTACAGGGGTCCTTGGGTATGCCCTCCTTCCTCCCCTCACACTCTCCAGGGCCCCCTCCCTCAGGGGTTCCCCCCTTGCTGGTGGGGATACTTGAGGAAGGGACGGTGTGACCCGCTGGGTGTGGGGCTTCCCACAGCCCTCCCCCCCCAGCCTGGCCCCATCCCATCCACAGGGCCCGCGGGGGCCTTACCTGCCGGACGACCACGCCAACAGTAGACCTACCCACCCCGAACTGGTTTGCCACAGAGCGGTGGCTGTCCAGGGTGGCCAGTTTCCAGAGGGCGATCATGACCCTCTTCTCCATGGGGATGACGGGGCACAGGCAGGTGTCCTGCCTCCGGAGTGCAGGGGCGAGCCAGGTGCAGAGGTTGTGGAAGGTCCCCCTGCGCATCCAGAAGTTCTGCACCCAGTGCTGGTCACCCCATTGTCCCAGCCCCAGGTGCTCCTACCAGTTCCCACTGGTGTTGTGCCTCTACAGGCACCTGTCGGTGGTGGGGTGAGGGTGCCTGAGCACAGCTGCGGCATTGAGCACAAGAGCCTGCAGGTGCTGCCCAATCTCCAGCTCCCGCTGGAGCAGTGTGGCTCCCTGGTGCAGCTGCTCCATGGCCTCAATGATGGCTGTGAGGGGACACTGCTGGCCAGGGTCCTCCTCCGGCTCCATACCTGGAACGGCAGGATGGGGGGGGCGAGGGTGCCCAGGGCCATAGCCAGGGGCTGTGGTGCCCTAGGCATCGTGGTGTAAGCTCTGTGTGGCACGGCTGTGGCTCTCGGTCCCTCCAAGAGGTGCCTAAGCATGCAGCCGCAGGGAAACAGCTGTCCTGGGGTCTCTTTAAGCGCGTTTCCCAGAGGGGGTCTGGTGCATGCCCACGGACGCCGCTGGTGAGCTCTTGCTATGGCTAAAGTGGTTCCGGGGCCACGTTCTTGTGCAAGGGCGTCCCACCAGTGTGGACGCTTTCTTGCGCAAGAACTCAGTGTTTGTGCACTGCGCTTCTGGCTGTGTGGACAATCTCTTGCGCAAGAGCTCTTGCACGAGAACACTTGCGCAAGGAGCCGCTAGTGTCGACATTGCCTGGGTAAAATTCCTCCTGATTTGTGTTGGTGCAACCAGATATGAAATCAAACCTTCAATCTTCTTCTTATATGGTGTTTCTGTTGCCATGTTAAAGTTTGTAAAAAATGATGTAAATAAATCTTATGGTCTATATTATGTGCAACATGTCACTTGAAAGAAATATTATTAAAAAAAATATACGTAGATAACAAAATGAATCACAGTGGCAACAGTAAAAACTAACCTAGATTGTCTCTAAAATCTATTTTTGATGAACTAATCCAGAATTTGTGGATGACATTTGTGACACATCAGACTATCCAACCAATGTCAGAACTGGTAGCTGAGGCAGTGATGGCTAGCATTGTGCTCCATTTTCTAATCAGACACAGCTATGGCATCACTTGCAGTCTCCTGGACTGACCATTAAGATGTCTCCTGACAAGGTCAAGTGCTTTCATGAAGCACCTGAAAGCTAGTGCAAAGACTTGTTTTATCATGCACTGACAATACCATAGACCCGTGGTCTCCAACCAGTTCTGACACAGTAGCATGGGCAATTGGTGAAGATAGGGCTGGGGGGAGGCTAGTTCCCAGTCCCACCTCCTGCCCCGCCCCTTCTGCTGAAGTCCTGCCCCTTCCCCACCCTCAATGGGGAGGTGGGGCAGCATGCTGTGCATGTGCCCTTTACAATCATGGGGAGAGCAGGGAAGCAGGGGTGCACTCTCCCCAGCCCTGGGGCACCGGGGGAGGGAGGATTGCGCATGGTGTGGCCACAGCCCCAGAGCACAGGAGGAGGCAGGATAGTGCGCTGTGTAGCCCCAGCACCAGGGGAGGGAGGTGGGCACATGGTGCAGCCCCAGCCTTTCCAGCCCCAGAGCATTGGGGGAAGGAGGAGGGCGTGCAGTGAGGGTCCAGCCTCCCTGGCCCACAGCACAGGGAGGGCGACACATGGCCCCAGCCTCCCCAGCCCAGAGCATGGAGAGGAAGGGGAGGGTGGGTAGCATGTGTTCCCAGTCTCTCCAGCCAGGAGCATGGAGAGGAAGGGCAGTGCATGGCTGCAGACTCCCCGGCCTCGGAGCATGGGCAGGGCAGGCACTGGGGGTAGCAACACTCATCTCCCAGAATGCCTACCGCAGGTGTTCTGGGGTTGGAGTGTAGGTGGGGCTATGCCTGGCAGTTTGAGAGGGCAAGGCCTTCTCCTGCCTAGGCTACTGGATGCCCATGAGCTGTAGCCACTATAGTGCTACTGCTAAAACGAACTAGCTGCACTCAACTGGCCAAATAGTCACATGTTGCTAGCACGTTGGACACCATGGCTATAAACAAATGTAAAAAAAAGACCACAGTAATTACCAGTTTTGTTGGTAGTTATCATGGATTTACAGGGTTAGTGCTATTTTGTAGCCTTTAAACAGGATCCTTGGAGTACTCCCTTTAGTGTACCAGACTCTAGGATCCACATTATTTTTTTTCACAAGAACAGACCATGTGGCCTCAGCAGCTCCTAAACTGGACTTTCAACAATCCTTGTGTCTCACTATGAGTTTTTACAGTGAATTAACCTTAGTTCATATTCTTGTGGAGAGTTCTACACCTTTAGGAAGCAAAGCAAACTGTTTCATAAAGGTTGCCCTGCTTCCCTGCAGATATTCACTAAGAAAAGGTTATTAACCAGCTGGAATACATCATCTGGAAGTCCTTAGGTTATCATGGAAAAGCCAAGTTTAAGCCAGAATCCATAGTGGTAGAAGTAAGTCTCAACATACCGTGCTCTTTTCACATCCATCTTGCCGCTTCATTTCTCCATATCTTTATCTGCATGAGTCCTCTGTAGTCTCAGCAGCAGCCTTAAAAGACAGTCTGTTTCTGTTCATTTTTTTCTATCCAAAATATTCAGGAATATGGGAACATATTATGGTTGGGGAGAGAGACAAAATGACAGGAATGAACAATCGCTGTGAGTGCTTTATATGCTTGAGACGTATCTTTAGAATTCTACGTACGCCCATTTATGTCACAAACTTCCAAAGGCACGCCAAGGATTGGAATCATATGACAGGAGAACTATTTCTCATTATTTGTAGAAAGAAAAACTTGCTTTTAATGGACAGATTTCTGGAGCTATCAGAACAACTGTATTTGTGACTGCACTAGCTTGGTTCTTCTGTGAATGGAGAAATTAATTCCAAACCCTTTCTTTTGGAGGCAATGGCAAGTAGAATGGGCAACCCGCTGTTTTGCCAGTCTCTCATTCTGATCTTGATACTTGTTGATACACAGCTGGGGAATCTCATGCACCCAATCTAAACAATGCTGCTTGAGGTGTTACTTAATTTTCTTTGGTGCTTGGTTGTAAGACTCCAGTTGAGCATCTTGGAGAAACTCTAGTGAAGCTGAGCTCACCAGAACTTTGCAGTTATAATAATAACTTCTATTACTATTAACATCTGAGTTACCGTTACTAGTGCTATTAACTACTACGGTATTATGAACATTTTCTATTTGAAGTAATCTTCTATTACTAGTAATGTCTGAGCAACATCTGGAGTCTTTCACCCCATTGCATTGGGCACTGTATAAACAGAGATGGTTCCTGCCCCAAAGAGCTTTTTGATTCCCTTCACACTAGAAATATAATTTGACTTGATGAATGACTGAAAATTCTTGGTAGAGTACTGTCTAGGTCAGGGGTGAGCAATAATTTTTGACAGGGGGCCACTCCAAAATTTTGGAAAGTGGTCGAGGGCTCCACTCTTCCATGATATTAATGGAGGAGATGTGGGGTCTGGGATGGAGGTTGGGTGCAGAGGGGAGCTTAGAGTAAGGGACTCGGGTGCAGGAGGGAGTCTGGGAGGGAGGTTGCATAAAGGGTTGTGACCTAGGGCAGGGGTCTGGAGTGCAGGGGTTTGGGATGTGACTTATAGTAGAAGGGGCTTGTGATCTGAGGCAGGAGATTGGGGTGCCAGATCTGGGAGGAGGTACGGGTGCAACAGGGGGATAGAGGGTTTGGGTATGTTGAGTGGTGGGGGGGGAAGAGGGTTGGGGCAGGAAGGGGCTGGGGTGCCATAGGCAGGCTGTGGCCAGGAGACTTACCAGTCAGCAGCCAAACCAGCCTTCCTGCCTGCAGAGCTAAAGCTTGCAGAGCTTAAAACTAGGGTTGCCAGGTGTCCGGTATTTGAACTTTCTGTTCAGGAAACAAATTGAGAAAATATAAATGTCTGGTATTTTCTAAATAAGATGTAATGTAGATTATGAAGTAATGTCAAGTGTGTCCCATATTTTTGTTGAAATCATCTGGCAACCCTACTTAAAACGTTTCCCAGCCAGCCAGCCTGCCTGCTTGGCCATGTGCTTCAGTGAATAACTGAGCCAAGGAGAGGGGGCGTGGTTCTTCTTGACTGCCTGCTATTCAAACAAGCAGCTCCCATTGGCTGATTTCTGGTCAGAAATCAACCAATGGGATTGTGCTGGGGGTAGGGACTCCTGAAATTTCCCCCTACCCCTCCAGTTTTGAAACAGAAATGGAACCCAGCAGCTGTGTGTCTGCACAGTGTGCAGGGCTGCAGGGGAGCCTGCCTAGGGCTCCCTGCTGCCTCTGTGGGACAGATCTGGTGGGATGCGGCCCGCGGGCCATATTTTGCCCAGGCCTCGTCTAGGTAAACTAAATGTATAGAGGAGAGTACTGGAGAAACCCTGGTGAACTATATTTAATTTTCTTTTCTTCCAATGCCTAGGAAGGCTATAAATTGAAGATAATTCAGGTCCAAATGAAGAAGTCTCTGCCTCAAGGCAAAAAAAGGTAAATGGGATGACATAGGTAATTATAGAGCCTGTCAGTATGACATTAATTCAAGACAAGATAATGAAGTGGCTGATACAGGATGTGATTAATAAAAAAATAATGGTGGCATTATGGATTATGGAAAATAGATCCTGTCCAAATAATCTGATACTTCTAGCATGATATAAAATTAAAATGGCACCTATTAAATGGATTAAAAGCTGACTGATTGTTTACATTTGGTTATTAACAACGTAATTGTAAATGGGGATTTATCATCTAGCAGATTGTGTCTCTAATGGAGCTCTGCAGGAATCTGCTCTTGGTGCTATTTAACATTTTTATTAATTGATAAAGTTTGCTGAAACTGGGGGAGTGGTAAATAAGGAAGAGGATAGGTCCGTGATACAAATGTATACATCTAGGAACAAAGAATGTAGGCCATACTCATCAAGGAGGAGATTAAATCCTGGGAAGGAGTATTTCTGAAAAAAAGATTTGGGGGTCATGGTGGCTAATGAGCTGAAGATGACCTCCTAGTGTGATGCTGTGGCCAAAAGAGCTGAGGAGGCCCTTGGACGCATAAATAAGATCCTTGAGCAGGATCAAAGAGATTATTTTTACTTTTGTAAGTGGCAATGGTGCAACTGCTGCTGGAACACTGTGTTCAGTTCAGCTGTTCACAATTCAAGGATATTGATAACTTGGAAAAGTTTCAGAGAAGTGCCACAAGAATGGGATTAGAAACCATGCCTTTTCCAGGTTGAGCTCCTTGGCTGTGTCTAGACTGGCAAGTTTTTCCGCAAAAGCAGCTGCTTTTGTGGAAAAACTTGCCAGCAGTCTACACTGGCCGCTTGAATTTGCTCAAGAGCACTGACTTTGTAATGTACAAAATCAGTGCTTCTTGCACAAATACTATGACGCTCCCATTCGGACAAAAGCCCTCTTGTGCAAATATATTTGCGCAAGAGAGCCAGTGTAGACAGCTAAAAAGTGTTTTGCTCAAAAAAGCCCCGATGGCTAAAACAGCGATCGGGGCTTTCTTGCGCAAAACCATGTCTAGATTGGCATGGACGCTTTTGCGCAAAAGCGTCCGTGCCAATCTAGATGCTCTTTTCCGCAAATGCTTTTAACGGAAAAACTTTTCCGTTAAAAGCATTTGCGGAAAATCATGCCAGTCTAGACGTAACCCTTGAGTCTATCTGTTTAGCAAAGAGACAGAAAGGGGTGACTTGATTGTAATCTATAAGTACCTGTGTGGGAAACAGATATTTGGTAAAGGGCTTTTCATTTTAGCTCAGAAAAGTGTAACATGATTCAGTCTTGTAGGAAGTTGAAGCTAGATAAATTCACGTTGGAAATAGGAGGTAAATTGTAAACAGCGAGGGTAATTAACCACTGGAACATCTGGTAAATAGCTATGGTGAATTTTTCATTGCTAGTATTTTGAAATCAGGATTGGATGTTTTTCTGAAAGCTGTGCTGTAGGTAACATTTTATTTGAATATTTGTATATTCATTAATCAAATAATGAATATGCAAATAAAATGTTACCGTTGCTCCAAAAGCCCCAGCCCCCAGAGCCACCGCAAACAGCCAGCTTCAGCTCCGGCAATCACCACATGCCGGGTGGCTGCCGCAGCTAAAGCCAGCTGTTCGCAGTGGCGCTGGGAGCCTAGACTGGGGTACACCCTGGCCCCAGAGTCCCCCTAGTGCCAGCCCTAACCCTAGAGCACCTCACCCCTCTACTATCCCCCAGCACCACACACTGACCCCAGAGTCCCCTGCACCCAATCCCCCCAGTGCCAGCCTCCTGCCCTCAGAGCCCCCCAGTGCCAGCCCCCCATCACAAATGCCTCAGTGCCAGATTGCCACCCCTTTGACCCCCCCCAGTGCCAGCCTCCTGTTTCCAGAGCCCCACTGCACCCAAGCCCCCAGGACCTCTCCCAGTCCCCAATATTAGTCTCATCCCCAGAACCCCATAGTGCCAGCCCCCTGCCTCTTAGAGCCCTCCATGCCCAGAGCCCCCTAGCACTAGCCCCGCCTCCCTCACCTTGCCCTGCACTGCCTCCCAGCCACCAGCTGAGCACTGCTGCCCAGGTCGCAGCTGCTCTAAGGCTGCCGTGCTGGGCTCTGCACAGCCCTTCCGCCATTTTTCTCTGTCCAGGAAGAGACCCCGCCCCTGCCCAGCACTGGGTGGCTGAGAGGTGGGGCAGGACATGCCTCTCCCAACAGCTATGGTAGGAGGGGAGGCGCTGGGTGGTATACCCCATCCCTGGTCCCCAGAGCTGCAGAGTGGTTCACTACCCAGCACCTGGCCACAGGCCAGTGGTTGGGAACCACTGCCTCACATGATGTCTTGAAATTTCTTCCAAAGTAATTGTTACTGAACACAGTGGCACACTGTTCTGAACCCATGTGGCTATGTCTGTATATGTTATTATGCAGACATGCAACTCCTAGGGATGTCAAAGTGAAAGGAGAGGATGTGTACTCTGGGGCTACTTCAACACTGCAGGCTTCTTGCGCAAGAACTGTTTTGTGCAAGAGTTCTTGTGCAAAAATTATTGCTCAAGAGCATGTCCACACTGCCATGTCCTTTTGCGCAGGAGATGTGCTTTTGTGCAAGAGAGTCCATGGCAGTGCGGATGTTCTCTTGTGCAAGAAAGCTCTGATGGCCATTTTAGCCATAGGGGTTTCTTGCACAAGAAAGCCCTGTTGCCTGTCCACACTGCCTTCTTGCGCAAGAACTCTTGCGCAAGAGGGCTTATTCCTCGTGGGGAGATGAATAACTCTTGCACAAGAAGTCCTCTGTTCCAACGCTTTACTGTAAATTTACTTGCGCAAGAACGTGCGTGCAGTGTAGACGTAGCCTGGGATTTTGGAAAATTGTCTTCAGGTAAGCTCTTCACCCTACAAGACCTGCTTCTATAATGAGTGTGCAAAGTTCTGAGTGAAATTTGGTTTGGTTGTCAATACATAATTTGTGCTTTATATGATGATGGAGTAACATTCATATGGGATCTGGGAATGACACATCATTTTGCTTTGTATCTAGTGAATGGGCACATCTGTGGGAGTGCATTTTCAGAAATCCCATTCAGAATTCACCTGATGGTACTAGCACCAGGAAACCTGTCTGCTGGAGATAACAAGCTACATATGATCCCTGCCAAGATATTGCTGATGCAGTGAAGTTTTGGATCTTTGCAAATCTTTAGCAAGAGAACATGATTTTTTCCCAACTGTTTCTCTATGTATTCCATGAACATAACACCAGCGATATCTAATTGACTGAGCCTAACTAGATAATACTGGAATCTCAGAATTGTGTTCAATCCATGAAGGAAGACAATCAGCACAATGCAATTGTCCATTGAATTGAAACAACAAATACATGTAAAGAAATCATGTTTTACTCATAAAAATTCTACAAGAAGAAAGAGGCTAAATTTGTCAGATAAAACCTTTGCTGTGAGTTACGCAGCTGTGTTGTCTATGAAGTTATTTCAACAGCAAGGAAGCAAGGAAATTATTAAATCTGATTCATCATGTTAAATGATTCTTCCTAAACCCCTTCTACTGTATTCATTTGTATTTGTATCATCTTGTAGGGTTGTCCACATAAATATTCTCCTGTCAAAGAGATATTACAAACATAGTCTTATTGCTGCATCAAATGGCTTCATAACACATCCTTCTTTGAAACAGAGAATCCTTCTTTCTTTCACAAGGTTAAACTTCATTATTAATATCCAGAAGGGCGTAGATAAAACATGAAAATATAATGCAGCTATTTAAAGGGAGGAAAAAGGAAACGTGGATTTATAGATGCACATTACGAAACTCATCTGAGGATAGAGAAGCCTATTTTTAAAATAACTAAAACAGTTTTAAGTGTGCTGATCAATGTAAAGCATGCTGTTACATCAATACTCACTTTATTGCAAAAAGTCTCATTCACTGGGTGAAGTCCAATAATGGATACATAATGCAGGGCTATGGGTTGCATTTACAGGGGGCAGCACAGATAGAAGCACAGGAACTTAATGGATTACAACTATTTTAAATGAAGGACAACGGGTAGACTTTTTGTAAGTCATTTGAGTTGGTGCCACACAACATTCCGTATGAAAAACTGAATGATGTATAATTAACTTGGTACACATTAATAGATTAAATGCTGACTAATGCATCTCAAAATATAATTGTAATTGGGGAATCATCACTGAGCTAGAGCGTTTCTAAGGAGTCAATAGGCATCAGATCTTGACCCTGTGCTTTTTAATATTTTTTATCATTGACCTGGAAGAAAACAAAATCATCATTGATAAAGTATGTAGATGATGACAAAAATCAGGGGAGTGGTAAATAACAAAGAGGCCAGGACACTGATATTTGATTAATAGGAAACAAATATTAATAGTGGGCTGCTGAGTCTAGCAGAGAGATATAATATGATCCAATGGCTGGAAGGTGGAACTCAACAAATCTAGAAATAGTGAGGGTAATGAACCACGGCAACAGTTTACTAAAGGTCATGATGAATTCTCCATCACTGGTTATTTTAAAATCAAGATGGGACGTTTTTCCATAACATATGCTCTATGGCCTGTGTTATAAAGGGGGTCAAACAAGGTCATCACAATGCTCCCTTCTGACCTTGAAATCTCTGCCCAACACTTACCCACTAACCAGCAACTTCAAAAACATAATTTGGGTTTTTTTATGAGCAGTCTATTAAAATCAGCTACACAGAAAATGTACCATCCATAGTGGATAGTGATATGTTGTAAGTCCTGCGGCAGCTTCTTTACTATTACTACATAGCATATAAAACTGATAATCAGATAGAAAGCTTACTGTGAATCATATGATCACTTTGATGCATCAGAATTTAAATGTGGAACTTCCCATGGCTGTAAGGAGTGTTACAGAAGATACTTCATTTTTAGAAGATGCAGTGTTGTCAGGTGTGGCTGGGTCTCACTGGCAGTGGGGTGGCCTAGTGGTTAGGCCTAGGGAGTAGCTGGCAGAAACCACTGCCACAGGTGCAAACCACTGCCACAGATGCCCCAGGCCTAGGAACTCCAGCCCACTATGTTAGTCCAGGCCTTAAATTTGGGGCATGTCCCCAAGAGTCCAGATTTTCCATCTCAGTGTGGGTTTCTAGCATGTTTCCCGCTCCCCTTTGTCCTGGGATGGGGGCAGGGTTGGAGGTATATTGTCTCCTATGGCTGTCCCAGCAGACAGACTTTGGTGCGGATCCTGCCAGCTGCAGAAGCACACTCCTGTCTCCTTTGCTGGTCAGCAACTAGCTGAGCCAGGTTCCTTTCTTTTACCCTCCCTCCTGGCCTGGCATTGGCTGCAGGCAAAGCAGGGTGGGGCTAGCTGGGAAAAAACATTTTGTTTATCCCCTGTACTGCCAGGCCCTCCTCTCACTCCTCACATAAGGTAATATTTTGTCTTCTGTTTTGACTATTGTATTTACCTTCTGCAAATGGGGGTGGTGTGGTAGGGAGTCAGACTGAAAAGACTTATACAGAGAGACATTGTATGATCCTCTTGCTGCCCAAAAGGCAACTGTCACTGGAGAGGAGGTTGTCTCTATCTCAAAGGAATTGTCGTTGGTTTTCTGAGCAGGTCTGTTCGATGATGGAAGTGATATATTTAAAGCTACTCGTGTAAATTTCTCTAGGGTTAGGGACACATGATGAAATTGTTTTTTCAAACATTTGTTTAAGACACAGTGCATGGTATGTGTGCTGGTAGATAACAATAAACTAGAAAGTCTGAAGCCCAGCTTTCTCAGGGGCTGAAGTCAGTGACAGTTGTAAATTAACAAAAAATGGAGAGCATATCAATGATGTTTATAAAAGTGACAATTTACGCTGGTCAAAAATGTCACACTTAGGTACTTAAATCCCTATTTAGGCCCCTAAATATCAATGGCTTGATTTTCAGAACTACTGAGAACCCACAAATCTCACAGATATCAATGGAAGCTGTTGGTACCCAGCACTTTTGAAAACCAAACTTGCCTCCTTGGAGCAGTAGAACCTAATTTCTATCCTCATTGTCAGTGGGACACTCTGATGCGCATATGTGACCCAGGGGCTTCCTGCTGCTAACTGGGAGAGGATACAGGAAATGTGTAGGGATTTACTGGGAACCTCTGGGTCAGAGATAGGCATAATAGTTCACCAAAGGGTGGCATGTAAGATCTTTAGTGAGCTAATAAGTCACTGGTCATCATAACCATTGTGAAATACATGTATGGATAATAGTTAAGAAGTTATGTATCTACAGAACCACCACCAGGGTAAAGGCAAAGGGGGCAATTGCCTCAGACCTGGCTATTCAAAGGGGTCCAGGGCTCCTGGCCATTGCCATTGCTACTGCTATGGTAGCCGGAGCTCTGAGCCCTTTAAATTGCTGCCAGAGTGCTGCACAACATGCTCCAGGTGGCCCTAAGGGCTGGGGGCAGGGGACATGCCATGCTCTGGGCAGTGCAGAGGGCAGGCTGCTCTGGTCCCACCCCCTCTGCCCAAGGCCCTGCCCCTTCCTGGAGTGCAGAGCCAGCCCTCCCAGTCTTGCCCCCCCACCTTGCCAAGAGGCTTCTGCAGGCTGTCGGCTCCCTGTATATCTATACTGCAAATGATGTTCTTAAAGTCTTGAAGTTAAGGCAAGTCACCAGCGCTCACATGGCTCAGACAGATTCCTTTCAGGTGTACAGTTGCCAGCTTTCCTGATTGGACAGACCAGATGTCATTCACAGCAATGGCATCCAGTCAGGAAAATTGGCTACCCTATAATCAGGGGTAAGGTAATAGATGCTTAGATCCCTGTCTGGTCATGTGTGTGTATTATGTTTTGCCTGCCTCAAAATGGAGGCCTATGTGACCAACCTGCTGCTAGGCAAAAGGTTGTAAAATCCACAAAAAAGAAAATCTACAGAAAGAATCTAAACAACAGTCCTGGCTAAGAATGAAGACAAAGTATGGGCTTGGATATTTTGAGAGGAAAAGGAACACACTTGGTCCTTCACCCAGAAGTCAAACAGCAAGCTGGTAGAGTTTCTCTGGTGAACAGCAAAGCCTGACTATAAACACCACAAGAATTCTAGGTGTGCATATGCAATACTCTACAAGACATGAGATTTTCTTGAAAATTAAGACATGGTTCTAGAATGTGTTACAATATTATTGTTTCCAATACTACTGCTTGCTATTCCTTGAATCTCTTTGCTTTGTTAAATAACCTTATACTTGATTTCACTATAAACATATTTCAATGCTGTAAGTGGAGCAGTGATGTGAAATGGCATAGAAAAGCGGTGGTGCATTGCCTCTTTGAAATCAGCAAATCTGTGAATACTGCAAGTGGGGCAGGGCTTGGACCTCCAAGGAGACTCTCAGGGTGCATCTACATTGCACCATTATTTCGATATAACGAGTGTTATTTCAAAATAACAATGTCAGCATCTACACAGCCATTCTGTTATTTCAAAATTATTTCGAAATAACAGACGGCGTATTCCGAAACCTGTAAAACTCATTCTATGAGGAACAGCACCTATTCTGAAATAGCTATTTTGAAATAAGGCGTGTGTCAACACTCCTCTGCTGCTATTTCAAAATGGCCTCTCACCAGGGACATTCTAAGTTATTTCTCCACAGTGCCTTCTGGGGCTCTAAATCAAGATAGTACATCTACATTAGGGAAGTCTGCCGCGGTCTCATTTTGAGGCTTCCCTGCAGTGTAGACATGCTATTTTGAAATAAGCTATTTCAGAATAACTATTCTGGAATAGCTTATTTCAAAATAGCCGTGCCATATAGACATATCCTCAGAGGGCTCAGGGATAGGAGAGTGCCTGTTGCTAACCTGTTAAACCCTGCATAGACCTAATGGGGAGAGCTTATGTTGTCTTTTACTAGTGGACGTGAGAAGCTGGCCTCCTAGAGGGCACAGACAAAGCTTCCTTATGCTAAGAGCATATATTGGCAAGGTGTGCCTCAACCACGTGTAACCCGAGAGAGTCATATCATGTGCAATCAAAAGACAATTAAGAAGTCCTAAATGGCCAGATGTTGCAATAATAGCATTTGATACATGGATATAAAAATATGAGAGAGGTACTGATGCTTTCATCACTAGCATTGTTATGATCTGCCAAGTCAGTCTGAATGCTTTAAAAAATACAGCTTCTACTACTGCCTTTTATGGTGTGTGTGTCACTGAACAATTTTGTGAGACAGAGTAAAACACACACTGTGAATCTTGAAATGCTATAATGATAAAAATCAATTTCAGTCCCTAAAGCTAAGCTGCTGGTGCACAATGTTACTTAAAGCCACCAGTGAGTTTATGGAAAAGATAGATAAAAATATATCTTGTGTGGCAAAACCTATTTGATGAACTCAGGGAACCAAACATCAATGGGAAGCATGATTTTGTGTGCATTTTTGCAGTCGTTTTTTTCTAAAGATTACCATGAGTGACAGCTGTGCCGCATGATAGCTTAGAAACTTTTCAAAAGAGTTTCATCCTTGAGAACCTATTACATCAACCAGGCTGCCAACAAGGTCAGGGAGCCCTTGTGTTATCAGGATTTTAAATGCTTGCTGTTGTGTTAATCGGGACCTTCCTTAAGCTGGACAAACTTAGAAATGTTTTATCATATTCATGGATCACTGTAACTCTCTTACTGATGTAAATGTTTTCTTTGATCTCCTTTTGAGTTTGTGAATTATCACCATTCTAAGTTACTCTTTGAGGCTGATTTTCAAAAAGGCTGAACCTTTGACGTCAGCTGGGTGCTCAGCACTTCTAGTCCTAGGTAACCTATGTGGATAAATGCGCTTGAGACAAATTACAGTCATTTTACCTCATCATACTTTTAAATCTGTATATTTTGAGAGAGTTTGTGTGTCTGACTATGTGTTTGTCTGTTTGTTCAAGAACTCCTAAATGGTAAGAGCTAGGACCACCACATTTGGTATACATCTTATTATTATTATCATAATGTAAAGAAAGGTAAAGCAGTGGCTGTGCCAGGAAAACGGGATGTGCCTAGAATGGAATTGCTTCTCATAAAACCATATAGAAAAGAAATAGATTCATCAGGCAGGTAAAAGGGGCTGGCTGGGGATGATGCCTCCCCCATCTGAGACTGCCTCAACCCCAAGCTTTCCACTCTCCCAGCACCCTTTAGAGAGCGGAGGGAGTGAAACCACTACCCCAATTCATACAGAAACATTGCTGGCTGTTCCCCTTTGTCAGGGAGGAAGAGGAAAGTGCACAGTTTGCTGCATTCCTCACTCTGGCTGGGGAGCACAGGAGGCAGATGAACCTGAACCTACCTTCGCTGGGGGAAATGTACCTCCCCAGCTGTGTCCACTGGAGCTGCAGCAGCCATGGAGTGGTGCTTCTCACTGAGGCCCAAGCTGCTGCTGTGAGACAGGGTATACATTTTTATACTGATTTTGGGGAAAGCGATAGTCCTTTTGTTATCTATTTCCTCAGGGCTGAGCCCAGTGGATGTAGAACAGGGGTGGCCAACCTGCGGCTCTTTGATTAAGGAAATGCAGCTCCTGCTGTTTCTGAGCTGTGCGCCCAGACTGCTCACGGCTGGCCACTCTGCACACAGTGGCAGAGCGCCTGGAGGGAGAAGTGCGTGGCAGCGGCAGTGGCTCGGTGATCCAGGCATTAGGTTAGCGCGAGGGGTTAGGGTGCCTGTTTCTGGGGGAGAGGTGAGGCATTGGGTTAGAGCAGAGGGGGGCTGCGAATGCCTGGCTCTGGGGGAGGGGTGGAGCATTGGGTTAGAGTGGGGGGTTGGGGCTGAAGCACTTTAAACTCAAAGTCTTTGTGGATGTAGAATAAGACAGCTGTGATGCCGCGACTCCGGGGACAGGGACGCGGCCCCTTTTATTACAAAAAACCCAAAGTTATAGTCTGATTAGGTTGCGGTCCCAAGTGTCGGGGAGCAGCCCACCTTTATTACTAGAGGAATATAACCAAAGTTAAGGCATCTTCTTCCGAAGCCCCTACGTTCAGATCCGCAAGGGGCGTAACCCCAGCCCAATTGTCCCCACCCCAATGTTCATAGGTCAGTCCCGCTAAAAGCGGTGGGCCAACTTGCCCAGCAAACGTCCACAGCCCTAGGCTTTTTTTTCTAGACAATGATGTGTCCTGCCCGGCTACAGACCACACATTAGGGCTTCTCGGGAAGCATGGGTGGACCTCCCTCCTATCCCTTGTGCCAGAGGCGGTCGAAATCCATCGATTCTGGAATGAGAGGGGGTAGGGGGACCCTCTCATGGGTCTCGGCCCAGGGCCCTAAGGACAGGGTCAATTAAGGTCCTGTCCAGCTAGCGGGGGCTCCTCCTGAAACTTGCTAGCCCACAGGCTGTGCAAAAAGCCCCGCCTTGGACCACTTCCTACCCCCTTGGTCCCTGCCTTTTGAACTTGGCCAGGCTCACTGGTTTCTACTCACAGGTTGTTACCACCACCACCATACCCACCAGGGGCTCTTCCTGCTGTGGACACTTCTCCTCAGAGGGAGGGAGAAGCTCGCCTCTCTCTGAGAGATTCCTCTCTCTGCCAACTCTCCCCCCACCCCCGTTCGCTCTCCCCACTGGGGTTTTAAACCCCCCGCCGCTTGCCCTGACCATCTCCACCATCCCCATGGGTGTCCCCCCAGGCCCTGCCCTTTGGAGCCAGATGCTGCGCTCCTGACACAAGGCGCGCTGCCTCCCAGCTGCTCCGCTACCTCGGAGCAAGCGGTGCAAGCTGGTTGTCTTGGGCCCTGCCCCCCATGCAGCGCCAGAGTCAGGTCCATGGGCGTGCAGGGCTCGGATGCCCCATCACAGCAGCTAACACAGATGTCATATTTAAATTCCAGGGCAAAAAAAAAAAAAAAAAAAAGAATCAGCATGTACCTGGTTTACACTGTGTTTAAAGAAAATTCAAAGGCTATTGTTTGCCAGGCTGAAGCAATTATTCTGAGATATGAGTCTCTCCCTTATTGTTTTTGAACCTCTCATATTTGAAGTCTGAGACAGACCTGAATTTTTAGAACTATAAAAAAGCCATAATCTTCATAAGTAAAAAAAAATAAAAAAAAATAAAAAATGAGGAAATCATACCAGAGATCAACAAGCTGGAGTGAAACAGGCACTTCAGATTGTGCTAATTTACTTCTCAGTTCAGTTTAATTTAAAAAAAACTCACAAGACATAATAGGGCAGTAGTGTTAAATTTAAAATACATGGGTGGGGATGATTTGTGTGTGTGTGTGTGTGTGTGTGTGTGTGTGTGAATATTACTGTATTTTTAAAGGTGTTTTTTTTAAATTTGATGTTTATTCCTTTTATTTAAGTGACTAGAGACTTTTTTATTGATTTTTGTCCAAAATGTTCTGTAATGTTATTTTTATCACTACATTTTATGTACAATATCTATCTATAGATATATAAAAATAAATATATAATATAATACGTGGCTCTTCGCTCTTTATCCACCACTATTTTGGCTCTTCATCGCTAAGACTATGTCTCTACACTATGAGTTTTCTCAGCAAAAAATATGCTAATGAAGGACTCATTAGCATAAGTTGTGATCTAATTTGCATATTTTTCTGCCGATCCATTTTTGCACTAGGGGTTTTTGCACAAAAACAAGCAGGGTGGACATTTTCTTTCTGTACAAAACTCCCTTTTTCCGCAAGATCTTTATGCCCCAAAAAAGGATGAATGCAGATCTTGTGGGAAAAAGGTGTTTTTGCGCAAAAAGAAAATGTGCACACTGCTTATTTTTGCTCAAAAACCCCTAGCGCAAAAAACGATCGGCAGAAAATATGCAAATGAGATTGCAACTCATGCAAATGAGTCCCTCATTAGCATATTTTTTGCTGAGAACACTTGTAGTGTAGACATAGCCGAACTTGTTGGCTATCCCTGATGTAGAAGGATCCTTCTATAATCTCTCTATATAAAAAAGATTTTCCTGCTGTGCAACAAAATGATGTCATCAGGCTCTCTGGCCATGAAAGTGAAAGCAGCCAGAGAGGGGGGTTGGTGAGCATAGAGAGTAGTTGGTGTAGCCTCCCTAGGATATAATGATCACAAATAATCTCTGTGGTCACTATTTTTCACAGAAGCATATTTCCAAAGTGCTGAGTGCCAGCCAAGTACCTTTTTCTCTCATTAACATCATAGAATCATAGAATACTAGGACTGGAAGGGACCTTGAGAGGTCATCGAGTCCAGTCCCCTGCCCTCATGGCAGGACCAAATACTGTCTAGACCATCCCTGATAGACATTTATCTAACCTACTCTTAAATATCTCCAGAGATGGGGATTCCACAACCTCCCTGGGCAATTTATTCCAGTGTTTATTCCCAACTATACCCCGATAGTTAGGAACTTTTTCCTAATGTCCAACCTAAACCTCCCTTGCTTAAGTTTAAGCCCATTGCTTCTTGTTCTATCCTCAGAGGCCAAGATGAACAAGTTTTCTTCCTCCTCCTTATGACACCCTTGTCATCAAAGGGGGTCATGCCAGGTATGGGGATGGCCTTGTATTTGTTAAACCTCATTTTATAAGGAGTAAGGGTAATTTCAAAAGAAGGGCTTTCTTTCGAAATAACCGTGTCTAGACTGCATTTCTTTTTTCGAAATAGGATATTTCGAAATAGCGCCCGGACGCGATTATCCTTTTGGATGGGAATTCTTTGTTCTCCATCCCACTTGACTGGAAAATTGCCTGGTTAAACTAATATTCCAGTACAAATTGGCATAGTAACGTCTTTCCAGGACCAACTGCTGCTTAAACTTAAGAGACAAAACAAGGCTGCTTACAGGCCATTAAGGTGATCACCCAGGCTACATCTAAACTGCAGAGATTTTGCGCAAAACCAGCCGATTTTGTGCAAAAACTTGTGGAGCATCTACACTTTAAATGCGTTTTTGCGCAAGTAAATTGACAGAACAGAGGGGGTTTGCACAAGAGTTATTCCTCTTTCTACAAGGAATAACTCCTTTGTGTGCAAGAGCTCTTGCAGAAAAAGGTGTGTGTGGATGAGGAACTGCCTCTTTTTGCGCAAAAAAACCCTATATAAAAAAGCACAGGTGCCCTGCTGGCCATTCTGTGAATAGCTATCAGCACTTTCTTTTGAGAGAGCATCCATGCAGTCAGAACGCTCTCTTGCGCAAAAGGGCATTGCTTTTTCGATGTGCTTTTGCAGTCTGGATGCTCTCTTGCACAAGAAGCCTGTAGTGTAGACATAGCTTGAATGATTAAGGTTGCCAGAGTACTGGAAACATCTTTGATGGCTTTCATTTGCACATTTAAACCATCTATCCCATATTTCTAACTTTACACACAAGAATGATACATATAGCAAAATAAGATATACAAATCCAGCAGATTGTGACATTAAACTTGCTAGGTTACATGAGGTATTTGTCCAAAGTATATTTGTGTTATGAATACAAATATGCATAACTCAATTTCATAAAGCGGGGGGATGGGGCGGTGGGAGAGAGACGGGGGAAGACACCATCACACTTCATTCTGACTATGCCACTTATTAGAAGGATCAGCATAACATTCAGTTCGTGAAGAGTTCAGTGCTATATTACATGTGGTGTAAACACGTTGTATGTGTTATTCACCATAAATTATTGCTGTATTTGTGTTTACAATTTATTGGGCTATTTCAGTCTCTTTTTACCAGTGACCAGAGTGCAAATTTCTTAAATTTATTATTCAGATTTTAATGATATTTGTACTTCTTGAATTGATCATAAATGATTTCCTGTGAGTATTTGATACTCATTACTCAAAATCATATCTGTTATTTAGTTGTGATTGACATCCAAAAACAGAGGGTGGTTTGTCTACTCACAAGACCTATGAAAGTCATGGAAATGATGAACCTCTGAGAGGGAGATAGTCATTTAAGAAAAAATAACGAGCAAGATTAAGGAATTACATAATTTTTTTAACTTTAACCTTTTTGGTTACAGAGGGCATTGCAAAGCATAATTTCTAGAAAGAGCAAGTATAAAAAGTGGATGAGAGAGCTCAGGTCACATCCCCCCACACTTGTGCCTCTGTAAAGGCACCAGCCACCAGGGCCATCCTTAAAATTTATGGGACTCTACGCGAGTTACCTAAGGCTGTGCCTCCACCCATGTGGCTTGTGCCAGGACTCAGGGCTTCCCTCCCACTCCATGTGGCTCCTGACAGGGCTTCTTTCTCCAACCCCCCCTTCCTGAATTCTGCCAGAGGTCAGGGCTCCCCACAGCATCCCTTTCCCCACATATGCGACTTCTGCTGGGGCGTAGCTTCCCTCTACACCTCCCACCCCCCAGCACAGATTTTGACAGGGTTCAGGGCTCCCCATGGCTTCCCTCCCCTCCCCCACAGCTCCCCTTCCCCCCATGTGCAGCTTCTGCTGGGGCTCGGGACTTCCTTTGTGCCCATCCCCACAATTTCCCACCCCCATGTACGGCTTCTGCCAGGGCTCGGGGCCTTCCTCGGACTGGCATGGAGCTGTAGAGGCAGCAGACTCCTCTCCACCCCTAGTGTGGCAGCAGGGAGCCCTCAATTCAGTGGCCAGCTGGCCAATGGGAACACGTGGGCAGGACGGGAGGAAGGGGGAAGGGAGAAGGCAGCCCTGCTGTCCTTAATTGAGAGAGCAGCCAGGGGGAGGGGCTGGGCCAGCAGGGAACCAGCAGATGGCAATCAGGGCCCTCCATAAGCACATAATCACATGTGGCTACCATAGAGGCATCCAGAATTGGTGCCCCACATTTTTGGATGCCCTACATAGCCATGTACTCCGTTTATGCCTAAAGACGGCGCTGCCAGAGACAAATATGCATGAAGAGTGCAGGTCCTGCTCTACATTACTGCTAGTCTAGAAAACTGTGTTTCTGGTGCTCGGCTCCCCAAAGTGGAACTGGCTCAGTTCAGAGATAGAGCCCACTCTGCACCCTTTCCAAGTGTGGCAGAGCTCCTGCTCACTGTGTGCTTCCTGTCAGTCTCAGAGGGATTTAGCAATAAGTCAATCAGAACCTGAAACTCCTGCTGCAGCTCAGCATCTCTTCCCACACGCCCAACATACGGCCCTTGACTTAAAGTCCTGACTCGATCCCAGGTGCAGTGCTTCGAGGACATCTTAAGTTTCTGCAGTGTTTTACTATGTAAATCTGCTCTCCGAGAACTGGCACCAGATTGTAGGTCCCACAGAATAATAAGGGAGCAGTGGGTTGAAAAAGCACGTTAAACAGAAAAAGCTATACATAATGGCTACGTCTACACAGGCACCCTTTTCCGGAAAAGGGATGCAA
>CM057845.1:54332133-54358149 GCA_030068395.1 Apalone spinifera
TTTGCATCCCTTTTCCGGAAAAGGGTGCCTGTGTAGACGTAGCCAATAAGATTTGTGCAGGCAATAGAAATTCCTCTCTTTGAAACATCTGACATCATTTATGCTTTTGGGGGCAGGGTTTTTATCTTCTAATCAACAGTGAAACATCACATATACCTTTCTGCTATATACATACATAATATGAAATAGAAAATTTTATCCACAAGGTTCAATCATCTCACAGAATTTGAATAGAGGTCATCATGTCCACACCCACTATATTTAGCTCAGAATAATGTTTCAGTAAATTTGGTCTTCCTGTGCATATTAGAGGTTGATAGCATATGATCAGCATTGTTCCTGGTAAACTCTCCAGAAATAGGCTGTGTTGGATGTGTGTCACTGAAACAAACTATGCTGTATTTAGATTTGCAGCAATAACATTTCATGCTACTCCTTAAACAAAAGAAATCAAGCAAACAAAAATCCCACAATCCATCCATTTGTCCAATAGTATTCAAAGGTCACCAAGCCTGGTCACAGTGCTCAGCGTTGTGGCTGGACATTAGCTACTTGCACAGGCAGGTATCTCTTTCTGCTGAACACTCTTAGTGTTCCGCTGAACACTCTAAGTTCCACACCTTAGCGTTCCTGTGAGCCTCATGTGCCCAAACTTCCAATTTACCCAGCTGAACTGGAGTAAGTCCTACAGCAGTAAAAGTTTCCTTAATACAAAATATATGCTTCTTTAGAAATCTCAGTACCATATTCTGTTGATACAGAACATTAAGTGGTGGGAGGGAGGGCATTTTTAGCAAGAGAGCACAATGTATTATGCTGTTAAACTGCAGGGTGCTAACTATGGTTATTATTTTCAGGAAAAGCAAAAAGCACAACATACATAGAGGAAAAAGGACTTGCTATAAAATTGGTTATCTTATCTGAATTTTGCTTTAACGTATATTACTACCATATACAATCAGGAAAGTACCCTTGCTGCTGTAGAGGTCTCAATTATGTATGCTGTAAAATCCAAATATTCTGCTCAGCAGAGCATCTGGAATGTTGGCAAAGGGTGAAGCATCCTACCCCTTCAGACAGACTGCAGTCCTGCTCTGCCATTGGCAACAATAGGTATGGCCTCCTACCTGTGGATTTTCTACCCTGTGATGGAATGCACCCTTGTATTCCATTATACATACTATAATAATCTTTGTAGAAATGTGCCTTTTGAGACATCATTTGAAAACTCATAATTTGCTAATCTGTAATGGCATTGTAAAGTGCATAGAGTGACATTATATGTACATTTAAAAGACAACAGATAGTCTGGTAGCACTTTAAAGACTAACAAAAACATATAGATGTTATCATGATCTTTCGTGGGCACAGCCCTGAAACTTCATTGTATGTAAAGTTATGAACCCAAGCTAAAACCACGACGGAAGTATATTTCCCAGCTAAGTCTGGGACGTGGTTAAACCAGTTTCTGAAAGACAAAGGGCAAGCTAACACCCCAGCCAACTGTCAACAAAGCTGATAGACCATTGCCTACAAGTGGCCATTCTTTAGCAAGAAACCTGGGTAGGTTAAAGAGATTTGCATCTTAGCCAAAAAACAGCATGGAGTGACCAACTCCTGCTTCTCAGCTGGAAATGTTTTTTAAAGAGAGCCTAAAAATTTTATAGAGGAAAGGCAAGCACCCTTTTGTAGGAAGGAGTCCTGACCTAAAGAGTTTGGTCAGTAAGTCATTTGGAACCTTGTGGATTGTTTTTACTTCTGCAGCCTTTTTTTTTTTTTTTAATTAAGTGGAGGCATTTATTAACCCAAATTTAGGGGATGTTAGGTATATCTGGCTTTCATGCACCCTTCTGTCCACTAGTTCTTCTGGTCCTTAGGTATGTCTACGCTGTGGCACTATTTCAAGATACTTCCAGTATCCTGAAATAGCATATTCCATATCTTGATAATGCGCCCATTATTTTGAAATATCTTTCTAAATAACAGGTGCGCTATTCCGACATCTTGGCAGTAAGCCACAGTACTGGGACACTGGGCAACTGGATTCTAGTCCCAGCCCTTCCACTGACTTACTGTGTGATCTGGAATAAGCCACTAAACATAGCTGAGTGCAATTCACAGGCCCAGGACAAGGCCTTTGCATGACTCAAGTTCCACTGAAATCTTATTTTAAGAACAAAAAAAGTTTCAGCAGAATACATAGATGGTGAAAACTTATGACTGTTAAAGTGAAGGGCTGTTTTAATTCCCTTGCCCATCATGCTGAAATGTTATGCTTTGCAATATCCTTTGTGGACCGCTGTGTTCTATTTTATAAACTGTATTTTTAGTGAGCTTTCTTTGATGAGCCAGATACTGAACAGAAAGCCACAAGAGTATCTTTCTAATGCATATTTCTTTTTACATTTTCTTCTGGAGATAGTGTCTTGATTGTAAATGATTTCGTTATTACTATTACAGTATACTAAACATCAGTTAATCAGGATTTTAACTAAATGCCAATAAGACATTAAAGAGGAACTTTCATGCTGGAGAAAACTAATATGTCTCACATTTAAACATGAATTAATTAATATGCATGGGGTTTTAGATTTCTCCTTGCCTGTTTTGTTAATAATTAACAATTGTATTTCATAAGGAGATTATCATCAGTCTTATGAGGCACCCAAATCTTACTTTGCTTAAAGTTGTTTTTGTTCCTTGCAAGTGTTGCATGATTTCTTTGTTATTTTTCTCCCCAACTGTTTGGGTTGGTAAGAAAGTTGAATATATAAAACTGAACCATGACTTTTGATGCACCCTAGATAAGAGACAGCAAAATGTGCCCTGATGTGACAAGAACATTTTTATTTGCTAAAGCCACTATAATAGACTGTTGCTGTCCAGCTGATAGCAAGCAGACATTTTCTCATGGCATGAGAACACATTGTTTAACATTGCTGTATACATAGTGACCACCACTTGTGCAGTTTTCTCTAGGAGACTGGTTACTTTGATAGGCATGTGCTGGTTCAAACAGTCTTCTTGAGCAGCAGAAAAGCCCTTTCAATAAAGAAATAAACTCTCTCTGCTCTGCTACCACTATAGCATATGTGCCACCATCATCCAAGATATTAACAATCCTACGGAAGAGTAGTTTGTTTTATTCAGTATGAAAAAGAAAATAAAGGTGATGCCACCAACAGATCTTTCTTTCCCTACAGAGATCTTTCCATAGGCAGATTATGCTGGCAGAGCAGTGCAAAGCATCCACCTTATGCTAGACAAGCTGACTCAAGAACAGCCTAGGAAATTGATTCTCATTTACACTATTGTCCCTTTGAACTGCTATGAAATATTTTAAAGTCCCTTCATGTTGCCAGAGTGACGCTCCATCCTCTCTCCGCCCCAGCCAGCCTGAGTTGGCACGGACTGGGCTCTTTCTTGCAGGGGGGCGGGAGGGGGAGAGAAAATTGGTGGGGGAGGGACTGGGTCATCTTGCGCCCCCCCTGAAATTTCTTCATGCTCCCCCAGGATAACACCTACAGCAGGTGTTCTGGGGGCGGAGTGTGGGTGGGGCTGTGTCTGGCAGTTTGGAAAGGCAAAGCCTTCCCCCGCCTAGCATATTAGATGCCCATGCCTGGATGAAAGTACTATAAAGGATATTTTGGTGAGATAAGACTACTTTTAGGCAGATGGTTAGACTAAGTTGTTGGTTGTTCCAATTGTCCTTACTCATCAGCTCTTAAATCTTAGCCTTTGATAATAACCAGTGCTGTGATGTTACATAAGAACTGGTCCTCAGCTGAATTCAACAAGCTGGTGTGTGCACTGGTCCCCTGGTGACAACAGACCTGGTATTAGTGTGGCTGTACAGTGGATCAGTGGCTGAACGCTACAGAGGGGATACTTCAGAGGGATTCAAGTCCAGAGGGTGGACTTATGGTTAACCTGCAAGGCCACATAAAGGCTGGCAGAGCCCTGAGGGGATTGTTTGGGTGGTTAACAGGCCAGAGTTGTCAAGGACACCCAGTTAAGCACAAGCAAGTCTCTCTCACTGAAGGCAGGGGGATAAGAGAATGATTCACAATTCTGGACACCCAGGATACGTCTAGACTACAGGCTTTTGTCGACAGAGGCTTTGTCTACAGATACTGTTGACAAAGCTTCTGTCGACAAAAAGCGTCTAAACTACATCCAGTTCTATAGCCGCTTTGTCGACATGAGCGTGTAGACGCAAAGAACAGTGTGGATGCAATAACGCCTTCTGTCAACAGAACTCTGTCGACAAAAGACGTTATTCCTCTTAGAATGAGGTTTACCACTGTCAACAAAACTGCCGCGTTCTGTCGACGTTATATTGACAGAACTCGGCGGTAGTGTAGATGCAGGTATAGTTTTGTCGACAAAAGTCCACTTTGGGGATCCAGACACCCCCCCAAAGAGCCACCATATCCTCACTGGGGTCATTCTCTACTGGCTTGTGTGGAAGAGGTGCAGAGAAACACCAGTGATGCATGACAGGTGCAGAGCCTCCATACTACAGCAATTTCATACACACGCATGCACACACACACCATACCCTGCCCCTAAAAAGTCTGAGCATAAGCATTAATTTGTCCCTTAGCACATCTATAATAATGATAAAATACCCACAGAAATCTTTATAAAATTTCTGGCTCAAAGTATCAAAACACTTTCCTGTTGCAGTATTTCTCTGATTGCTTTCAAATGGTATATTATCAACTTCAGGATATTGATATTTCATTTTACAATTATCTTTAGTACCATATTTAAATGAGCGCATATAATTTCTATATGCGCTCTACTTTTTATGAAACAAAATACAGGACTATGTAGCACTTTAAAGACTAACAAGATGGTTTAATAGGTGATGAGCTTTCGTGGGCCAGACCCACTTCCTCAGACCAGACTAACATGGCTACATTTCTATTACTTTTTATGAGGGGCTTGAAAGTTGTTCTCTGGAAAGAATTTCCCCACAAACACTGTAGCAACAGAAGTTTGATACGGTCTTGCATGACCTTCTTATCAATAAACTGGGGAAATACAATCTAGATGGGGCTACGATAAGGTGGATGCATAACTTGCTGGATAACTGTTCTCAGAGATAAACTTAAAAAACAACAAATGGTCTGGTAGCACTTTATAGACTAACAAAACATGTAAATAGTATCATGAGCTTTTGTGGGCACAGGCCACTTCTTTAGATGACCAGAGTTTTGAGTTTAGGATGTGCAGACCCAAAATAAATAGGGGAGAAGGGGAGAAGAAAAAAAAAGGAAGGGGGCAGAAAACAAAGAGCAGAGGGTATGAAACTATCAAAGGGAAAAACAAGTAGGCAGAACTGGTAATCTATAAGCACTTGAAGATTAGATAGGTAAAAAGAAGAAGATAAGGATCAGAGGATAGCAATTAGATAGGAAGGGTACTAACGCAAGAATCTACACAGACAAAGAGCTGTTGGCACCTTCATTGAATGTTAGGTTGATAATGTAATTATTAATGGTTCACAGTCTTGCTGGAAGGGCATAAGAAGTGGGGTTCCTCAGAGGTAAGTTTTGGGTCTGGTTCTGGTCAATATCTTCATCATCGATTTAGATTTAATGGCATAGAGAGAACAATTGTTAAATTTGAAGATGATACCAAGCTGGGAGGGGTTGCAAGTGCTTTGTAAGATAAGTATCACAGGGGTAGCTTGTTAGTCTGAATCTGCATAAACACCGAAAAGTCCTGTGGCACCTTATAGACTAACAGATTTATTGGAGCATAAGATTTCGTGGGCAAAGACCCACTTCATCAGATGCTTGTAGTAGAAATTCCAGAGGCAGGTATAAATATACAGGCATATGAAAAGAGTACCAATCAAGAGTAAGACTAGAGACAATGAGGTTAATTCAGTCAGGGAGGATGAGGCCCACTTCTAGCAGCTGATGTGGAGGTGTGAACACCAAGAGAGGCTAGCCATTCACAGTCTTTGTTTAATCCTTTAAGAGTAGGTTGGCTAGACATCTATCAGGGACGATCTAGATGATGCTTGATCTTGCCATGAGGGCAGAGGACTGGACTTGATGACCTCTCGAGGTCCCTTTCGTAGTATTCTATGATTTTAAGTTCATAAAATAAAGCTGTCAAAGGCTAACATGTTGGTTGGTTTCATCTTAAATTACTGTCTTTTATACATTATGAATTATATTCAGGTGTATAGCTGTTGTAGAGAGATGTTTGTAGAAGATGATAATTTAGAGATGCTCCCTCATAAAGGACAATGATATGAACATAGGAATTTGGAGACATGCCCTGGAGGCGGTGGGAATTGGAACACCACATAGCTGTATGGATCAGTTCATCTCCAGGGGCATGTCTACACTAGGAAATTATTTCAAAATCACATATTTCAAAATAATAACTCCCATAATAATGATTTCACAATAGTCTGTCCACACTACAGGGAAGCCTCAAAATTAGTCTGAGGCAGGCTCTGTTAATATGGACGCGCTACCTCGACTTCGAGCCTCAGGAAGTAGTGGGGGGTACTCTGTTTGAATTACTCTGGGGTGTAGTTATTTTGAAATAGCAGCACAAGAGTGTCTACGCTACTGCTATTTCAAAATGAGGTTATTCCTCGTGGAAAGTAGGAATACAGATTTCAAAATAAACACCCCATTATTTCAAAATAGTGGGCCTGGCAGTGTGGACGCTCCGCTTGTTATTTGAAAATAAGGGGAGATATTTCAAAATAACTCCCTAGTGTGGACCAGGGCTAATTTATTTTATTGAAGTTTTACTCCTTTCTTTTTCACTGCTTTGTTATTTAATAAACACCAACGCTATTACATAGTCAGAAGTGCTGAATGAGAGGGAAATTGAAGTAATTTTGAAGTTAGTTCCTGTCTTTGCATCTGAAAGTAGAGACAAAGGGTGGCATCAGAGAGGCACATGTAATTCTAGGCACAGAGGTTTTTGCATGTATATGGTGAGCACAATAGGAGCTTGACTAACTTAGGAAGGGGAAAAAGCAACAAAATGGATGTGTTGCTCCCCCATCTGCAATGGTCAAGCAATGATGCTGAGAACTGGAAAATATTCAGAAGAGATTTGAATTGTATTTAGCAACAACAGGAGCAGAGAAGAAACATGATAATGTGAAATCATTAATCTTTATGCCTATTATTTGGGAGGAAGCTTTGGATATTTATAACAACTTTACATTTGAAGAAGGTAAATGAATGAAATTAAGTAAAATGCTGACTAAATTTGAGGAACATAGCATCCCAAAAAGGAACAAACCTTTGAGACACACACTTTTTTATATGCATGCAAAAAACTGATGAAACACTAGAGCAACATGTCACAGAATTAAGGAAATCTGGTAAAACCTGTCACTTTAGTGAGCAGACAAAGTCTTTGGTCAGAGAGGATATGTCTACATTACAGCGTTATTTCGAAATATCTTATTTCGAAATAGTTAATTCAAAATAAGTTATTTTGAAATAACACGTCTACACACAAAATGCATTTTGCTATTTCGAAGTAGTGTGTCCACACTGAGTGGACGCTGAATAGCATTTAAGGCCGGCCAGAACCAGGTCCGGCAGGGCATCAGGTCAGGAGTTACTTTGTAAATTATGGCATGTGGGATGCATTTTTAAAATCAACTTTTCCCAACCCGTTTATTTTGCTTATAACTATTGAAATACAGTGCATCCATTTTCCCCTTTGCATGAAGTAAGAATTTGGACCAGTGTGGGAAACCGGCAGTCCATGGGATACATGCTGCCCAGCAAAGTAATCCACTGGTGGGCTGCAAGACATTTTACTGAAATTGACCATCTGCAGGCATGGCCTCCTGCACCTCCCACACTGGCTGCGAGATGTGCTAGCTGTCACTTCCCTCAGCTCCCATTGGCTGGGAACTGTGAACTGCAGCCAGTGGGAGCTATGGGGGGCCGTGCCTATGCAGGGTCAACATCAGCAAAATGTCTCATGGCCTGCCAGATGATTATTCTGATGGACTGCATGGGGCCTGCAAGCTGCGGTTGCCCACCAATAATTTGGATCATTTAAGTTAGGAGCTAAAGGAGGGCAGTCAGATAACAGGTAGAGGGCTTTTATTCCTCGTTCAGTGATAATAGGAATTATCTGTGCATGAATTAGAGATAAATATAGTCTGTGATAGAGAACCTTACAAATGGCCCCAAAATTATCTGGGAGGTTCTTACATAGCAGAATGGACTCAGTTTTAACTGATGGCTCCTTTCTTGGTAGATGTTAATGCTGTTTCTAGTAGGAAGAGTGGTTTGAGGTAAGCACCTCCATAATTACATTTCTTTTTCATCAAAAAGAAATTAGATTTGATGAATGTAGCCAGGCTTGAATTCTTCCAGGTCATGTCGTAAGTCTAATGGATAATCCAATCAGCAACGAAAGCAAAAAGTAAATACAGACCTTTGGCTGCTTGCCTTAGCTGCTCTGAGAGGGCTCTGCTGCTGCCACACGCGGCTGGCGTTCACAACATGATTTAATTTTAACATCACACACATAAGTGGGCCAGGCATGAACTTAAAAGGGTGATCCAAGAGCTGTATGTCTTGAAAGCAAATCATATGACAGGCTATTGCCAGGCAACCCTAAAAATGTTTAGTTTTGTACATTTAAAGAGAGAAAGTCTGCTTGCTAATGTTGAAGCCGACACCGTGAGCAACCCCTCTGCCAAAGTACTCAGGAAGTTTCTCTCTTGTCTGCCTCTCTGTGTTCTGTGTAAGCGGCGAGGAGTCCTGTGGCACCTTATAGACTAACTGAAGTGTTGGAGCATAAGCTTTCATGGGCAAAGACCCACTTAACTACTTACTTCTACTCCTCTCCTGCTACTCCTTGCAGAAAAGAACACTAAAAAGGAGTTAGGGAAGACCAGGATCATGGCCCTGCTCAGCCTTTGCATTGGCCTGTAGAAAGAAGCTTTTTTAACAAGGGAAGGATCTGACTCCCACTAATGGACAGAGCAGATTGTAAAGAGCAATGTGGAAAGAAAATTGGGCTTTGCTAATGGATGGAAAAGATTGCTCCTACTGGTACCCCTAGCCCACAGTGATGCAGTATAGAAGTCAATGAGGCCACTGCATAAAATCCTGGTGGCACAAAATCCTCATGGCAACTAACAGCATTTGTTGACATGGAAAAGGAATATTAGAAAAAGTTTGCAATGAAGTTTTAGTTTCTTTTAATGTGACTGCTGCTGGAAACAAAGAAGAGCAAATGCCATGAGAATATAGGGTTGCCAGGTGTCCGGTATTGACCCAGACAGTCTGGTATTTTCACCTCCTGTCCGGTAAAAAAAATTCAGAAAAAACTGGACACCTAAAATGTCCGGTATTTTCTGATTTTTTCCTGGTCAGGATGCGAAAATCCTGGGTGCTTATTGGGTTCCACAGGGAGCTGTCCAGCTCAGCACAGGGAGGCAAGATGGCGGGAGACTGCCAGCAGCCTGTTAGGGACAAAAAGCCTCGAAAGTGTTTCTTAAAGGGGCCACACTGTTTTATTATTATTATTTTACTCTCTGGGTCCTTTTTTTTTTTGTTCGGTATTTTTTCAGAAACCATCTGGCAACTCTATGAGAACAGCCAGCTTTCTCTGCAGAATGCTAGTAACCAAAAGGCTCAGCAAGTGAACCATTGCTCTACATTGTATATTCATGCAAAAGGTACCATGCAGACAATAGCACTGCAGGTTTTCCCCACGGTGCCTTTCAGTGTGCCTCCTTTCTGAGCTCTGGGGCCATAGACCTGTCTTTAAAAAGGGCCAGTTAGCCTAACTTTAATACCTGGGCAGCTACTGGAATCAATTATTAAACAATTAATTTGTGCGCATTTAGAGGATAATAGCATTATAAGGAATATCCAGCACAGTCAAGAATATATCATGCCAAACCAGCCTCATTTACTTCGTTAACAGGATTATTGACCTAGTGAATAGGGTGAAAGCAGTAGATGTGATATATCCTGTTTATAGTAAGACTTTTGACACAGTCCCACATGACATGGTCATAAGCAAAGTAGGGAACTGTGACCTAGATGAAATTGATATAAGGTGGGCGTACAATTGATTGACAAACTGTATTCAAAGTAGTTATCAAAAGTTTGCCGTCAAACATGTGGGGGTCTTGCAAGGGTCAGTAGGTCTGTATTATTCAATATTTATGACTCTGATAATGAGATGGCGAGTATGTTTATGAAACATATGGATGACACCAAATTGTGAGGTGTTGAAAGCACTTTAAAGAATAGCATTAGACTTACAACGACCTTGACAAATTAGAGAACTAGTCTGAAATCAACAAGATTAAATTCAATAAAGACAAGTGCAGAGTACTAAAATAGGAAGGAAATGCCAAATGCACAACTAGAAAATGGGGAATAACTGTCTAGGAAGTAGTACTGCTGAAAAGAATCTGCGGAGTAAGTGAATCACAAACTGAAAATGAGTCATTGATGTGATGCAGTTGCAAAAAGATATGTATTAACAAGAGTGTCATGTGTAAAACATGGGAAGCAACTGTCCTGCTACACTCAGCACTGCCCCACTGGAGTAGTATCCAATCCTGGCCCCTACCTTTTAAGAAACATATGGACAAACTGGAGAGAGCAAAGCAATAAAAATGATAAAAGGTTTAGAAAACATGATCTATGAAGAAAGTTTATGGGCATGTTTAGTCTTGAGAAAAAAAGGATTGAAAGGGGGGGCTTGATGTTAAGGGCTGTTGTAAAGAGGAAAAGTGATGAGTTGTTCTCAATGTCCCCTGAAGGTAGAATAAGAAGAAATGGGATTAATCTGCCACAAAGGAGATTTGGGGTTGATAATTATTGTAAAAACTGTCTAGCTGTCAGAGGGGTTAAATTCTGGAATCAGATTCCAAGGAAGGTTGTGAAATCCCCATCATCAGAGGTTTGTAAGAACAGATTGTCCAACACCTCTCAGGGATGATCCTGCCTCAATGCTGGGGGCTGTCCTTGATGGCCTCTTGAGATTCCTTCCAATTCTACATTTTTGTGATTCTAAGCCTAGGACTGAGAGATTAGAATAGTTTTCAAGTTCTGTTAAAGTGTGATAGTACTGCTCAAGATGCAGTGAGAGTGGATTAATGATGCAGAACCTCTCCACAAGACAATGTATTTATAGAGGCCTTCATCTCATTTTAGATAGGCCAATGAACAGCTACCCTACGGTGACACTTTTTAATAGTGTTTCCTATTGCTGTGTAATATTGTACATCTTGGATTTTCACAAAGCTATTTATAGGCATTATTTTCTAGCTTCCTACTCATGTTCCTGAGAGAGTTTCTCTTTTCTTCCTCACACTTCTTGGATATGTCATCAGAACCCTTATGTATGAGTTTTTCTGCACTGTTCTAGCTCATCTCACCTTGTGGTGGAATAATAGACTTGATGCACCAATCTGAGATCTAAAAATAGGGAGCTCAATGGTAGGGACTCTTCTGATTCCACAACTAAAAGACTGTTCACAGAAGAAAATGGACTTTTCATAGCTCATTTTTACTGGCTTTCACTCATGTATCTTCACTGACTTCAGCAGAATTACTTCTGATGTACGTATAATCTGATAATCAGGAGCAACTATGTCACAGGGGTAAATGGGAGCTAAGCCCCACCAATAATATCACAAGTATGGCAGATGTACTGCAGGATGTGGTAGCAGCTTCTGGCATTTGGAAACTCCTGGTAGGGGAAAGGGAAAAAGAACTGTTGTAACTCTTGGAAGATGCAAGACAGCTGGTTGAAACCAGCACACTTTGGGTACATCTAGACTACACACTTCTTGAAAGAATCTTTTGAAAAAGATCATCTACACAGCCACACCTTTTTTCGAAAAAGCGATCCACTTATTTGAAAGAGAGCACCCAGGCAATCTGGATGCTCTCTTTCGAAAAAGCCCTATTTGCTTTCAAGAACGCCTTTTTTCAAAAGAGCTCTTTCAAAAAAAGGCATTCTTCCTCATAAAATGAGGTTTATCAATTTAAAAAAAAAACCCACCACGTTCTTTTGATTTAATTTCAAAAGAACACAGCAGCAGTCTAGACGCAGGTGAAGTTTCTTTTTCAAAAAAGGCCACTTTTTTCAAAAAAACCCTGTAGTCTAGACATAGTAGTGTTATGCTTATAAGAAGCACATGGGATTTTTTTACAGGGGAAAAGGCAATACGCCATGTTTATGAAGCATATGCTAACTGCTTTTCTACTGTACAGCCACTCCCCGACTTATGAACACACTGACTTACGACCATCCGTACTTACTATCAACCTGCCATTAACCCCATTATAATATTTTCGAGTTGAGAACCATGTACATCAAGTTTTTCGAACAGCGCGGGCAGCACTTTTAAGGGTATTTCCGACTTACGACCAAATTGAGTTACGACCAGGTGTTCGGAACGTAACCCATCCGTAAGTTGGGGACTGCCTGTATTCTCGTTAAAGACAAGCTCACACATACCTACACATATACACCATACACACAGGTCCTGCAGATGATGCATAGTTACAAGACTGTCATGGCTCAAGTCCATCTTGCAGGCCAGGAGTGAGGAGTCGGGGTTCCTCTGAGATTCCTCTGAGGCTTGGCTTGAAGGACTGAATCAAGTTTTAATGGCGAGAGCTTTCCTCCTTATACAAACAAGTAAGTTCCCATTTGAGTCTGTGGGTATTGCAGTGTCAAGCTGCAACCATTTATCCTGAAAAGGTGTTAATCTCAGGCTTTTCAGTTATTCTTTGATGGTTATTGTTAAGATTCTTATCTTTTGTTTGTCTCTCACCTTTGGGAGTGTCTGCCTGTCTGTTCTGCTAATTTCTTTAGCCTTCTTCTAGCCTCAGGCCCCATAGATGTTCTCTCATCATCTCCAAGTGTCTCAAGTCTTCTTGACTATCTGGACCTTCCTGATGACTCTTTCACACATCCTTCACTCACACCAAACAATGTACAGAGCACTCCAGACAAAGGAGTGGTCTCCAACCTTTTTAACTACAAGATCACTTTTTCAATTTAAGTGCAATGTAAGATCTACCTCAAACTCAAATACCCTTGCCCTGCTTCCTTCCCACCTCTTCTCTGAGGCCCTGTCCCTCCTCCAGCCCTTCTCTGAGGCCTCTCCCTGCTCACTCCATCCCCCTTCCTCCCCCATCCTCACTCACTTTCACCAGGCTCGGGTAGGGTGTTGGGGTGTAGTCTCTGGTCTTGGGCCAAGAGGTTGGGAGTGTGGGAAGGCCTCTGGGTTTAGCCCAGGATGGGGGGTTGGGGACCAGGAGGAGTTTCAGGGTACAAGCTCTGAGAAGGAGTTTGGGTGCAGGGGGACTAACTTCTGGGTGCAGGAGGAGGTTCAGGGCTAGAACAGGGATTCAGGAAGCAGGCTCTCGCTGGGTACCATTTAACTGAGACAGCTTCTAGGTGGTGGAACAGTGGGGTTAAGGCAGCCTTACTCCTGCCCTGGTCCTGCACCACTTCTGAAAGCAGCTGACTTGTACAGCAATACTTCCATGGCACCATGTGCTGCCCCTTATATACAAGCATTGACCCCACGGCTTCTACTGGCCATGGTTCCCGTTACTGATCAATGGGAGCTGCAGGAGTGGTGTCTGCAGGCAAGAACAGCATATGGAGACCCTCTGCTCTGCCTTTCTCAGGGGCTGCAGAGACATGCCAGCCACTTCCAGGAGCAGCAATTACCACAGGGATAATTACTCCAGCCATGACAGGTTAGGCATTTTAGAACTCACTGCTCAAAGAATTAAATATAAGCATATAAGAAAATTATGAAATGCACAGACCAGTCACAAACCCAAAATAACCCACTTTGCACGCAGTGAAAGAAGTAACAACAATCCCCCACGTATGTGTGGGGTTGGGAGATGAGAGTGAAGAACAGTTGGTGTTTGTGAGAATAGCAGAGTGACAGAGATTCACATTGCCAAGCTCCCTCCTTATCCTTCTCTCTGTGTGGAAATGGGGAGGGGAGAAGGGACACCCTGACATCAGTGCCTCCCTTTTCTTCCACCCACACCCTGCACAGCAAGCAGAAAGCTCCCGGGGATAGCCCTAAGGCAGAGGGCAGGAGCAGCATGATAGTGGGTGGAGGGGCAACTTAAGTGCCTGTGCTTGATAGCTGTCTAGCTAAACCGGTCAGGATCACCTGTCAGAGGCTCCAAGATTTACTGGTAGATCCCGATCTACTGGTTGGTGACCACTGGATTACATAGTTACTAAAAAACACAACTTAGTTTGCAATGCAGTCATTGTCTAAGCATGAGAAACAGGGTGAAATAGAAGCATACAGAACTTACAAGCAAATCATTATACATCAAATCATTATGCATCAAACTTATATTTTTATAACCAATACTAAAATATACATTTTGACTATACAAGAAGTAGAAAGAAGGCATAGTAGAAAGGATCCACGCTTCTGTAGGACTAGACTCATAGGAGTAGAGGATAGTAGACAGGAATGTAAGAACTGGATTACCAGGTATGGTTGGGACTCGGAGACAAAAGTAAAAGGATTACAGAGAGTTACAGTGTATTCTCCTTCCTTCTCTTTTACTACAAAATGTCGCTGTATTAGACTGAAAAGGAGGCAGGAGATGGAAGAAGAATCAACATGCCTCCCTCTTCTTCTCCACCAACAAAACACTGTCCAATGACACCTCCAGCAGAGAAAAGGTTATCATTTATTATGAGCACGAGCCATCATGGTTTGTACCTGAGCACACAATAGATGCCCTGAGCCTCTAGCTTTCTGCCAAGCATAAAAAAATAGTTAAAATACACTAAAACAAGTTTGTACACTTGTTTCAAAAGATTATTAATGTAAACCATTGGAGAATTTTATGTTTTCCTATTGGGTTAAAGTTTGGCATTTTATTTCCTAAATGGTTTCACTAAATACAGAAAAACAGTTGGAGATTTTTCACACAGACGAAACTGCTCTTTCTCTGTCAATCATAGACCAGTAGTCTAAGGAAGATGTTGCTGTTGCCTCAGGATGCTGTGGCTGAGCCTTTATGTACAAAGTCTGAAAACTCAAGTGGCTGCTTTTGTCTACCTGGAGTTTCAAAACAGGAACTAATTTTCCACCCTTATTTATAGCGACAGCAGGGTCAGAGTGAATACCTAATGGAACAGATATGGATGTACCTGCTAGTGCTATGGAAAGCAGCCATGGCAGGCTGACACACACATATTGTGCAATTTAGTTCAATGACCTCCTTCCTTCTCCATGTTTCATAACAAACAATTACGGAAGCATAGTGTTGTAGCTGTCTCATCAGAACAAAAACAAACAAAACAATGGAAAGGGAAAATGTCTCTCTATTCTAGGTCCTAAATATAGTGCTTTTAATGTTTTTTTATTTGGAGGGAGAAATTAGCTTTTAAACAGATGGTAGTGAACTTTTTAGTATGAAATCATTGCCTGCCCAAACCTACAATCACACGTAGGAGAATGTGTGACTACCCTAAGCAATCAACTGAGAGAGAGAACCCCATTGCCATGTACAAATATGTGATGAGAATCCTAATGCCAGTAACAGGAAGGAATTACTTAGCATATGGGGCATAACTAGAAGCAAGGGAATGAAATTAGGGAGAAAGAAGTTTAGTTTGAATACTAGGGAATACTTCCTAATGGTGAGATCTTCTAGGCTATGGAGTAGTCTCACCAGGGAAGAAGGTGGAACTCTTGACATTTAGGATGTTTGAAATTAGACTGGGCAAAGCACTAGAAGCTCTAACTGGCAGGAGGAATCCCAGACTGGTGGGGTGGTTGGCAAGATATCTGAAGATGTTTTTTCCATCTGCCCTGTCTGTGAAAGCAGCACAAGCAATAGCCTTAATGAGCTGTTAACGAAGTAGGACAAGGCCAGGAGCCAGCTCTGCCTGGGCAGAGAAGCAGCAATCACATCAAAAAATCTCCTACTGAAGAAGCAGAGCAGTCCTGCTGACTACTAGAAATAGATACTGCAGATAAGGAGGGTGGGTTTTGGGAATCTGACAGGACAATAATACATAGCCTAGCCTCTCCCCACTCCAGTCTGCTCCTGCTTCCCCTCTTCACCACATAGGCAATGGAGCCTCTGTCTACCAAGGCAAATGAATGTGTGGGCAGGTGGGATATAGAGGATGGATGGTTTGCTTGGGGAGTGGAAGAGAATTTGTCAGAGTTGGGTGGTTTACTGGGGATGAGCTTACTCAAGAGCATGTAGAGCAGGGTTTGAATCCAACCATAAAGATGCAGGTATAACTCCGCCAGTGGAGGAGCAGCACTAAGAGTGCGTCTACACTGCCCCGTAACTCGAAATAAGTTACGCAATTTGAACTATGCAAATTGTGTATCTTATTTCGAAATAGCTTATTTGGCGCTGTCTATTCTGAAACGTCCCTTACTCCTCATAGAATGAGGTTTACAGGACATCAGAATAGTGAGCCTGAAATAACGGGCTTGCTGTGAAGACACAGGATAGCTGTTTCGGGGTTCTCTGGTATCCCGAAACAGCATTGCAGTGTAGACATACCCTAAGTGAGCCACAATGGCTTATGAGGCTGGACTAGAGTCCTACCAGTGTTTTTGTCTTGGGGGAGCAGGCTGGTTTAATCATAGAATCATAGAATACTAGGACTGGAAGGGACCTCGAGAGGTCATCGAGTCCAGTCTCCTGCCCTCTTGGCAGCACCAAATACTGTCTAGACCATCCCTGATAGACATTTATCTAACCTACTCTTAAATATCTCCAGAGATGGGGATTCCACAACTTCCCTGGGCAATTTATTCCAGTGTCTGACTACCCTGACAGTTAGGAACTTTTTCCTAATGTCCAACCTGAACCTCCCTTGCTGCAGTTCAAGCCCATTGCTTCTTGTTCTATCCTCAGAGGCCAAGATGAACAAGTTCTCTCCCTCCTCCTTATGACACCCTTTTAGATATCTGAAAACTGCTATCATGTCCCCCCTCAATCTTCTCTTTTCTAAACTAAACAAACCCAATTCCTTCAGTCTTCCCTCATAGGTCATGTTCTCTAGACCTTTAATCATTCTCGTTGCTCTTCTCTGGACCCTCAATTAATCAATCGTTTTCTTCAGTAACCCTCCAGTGCTAATGAAAAGGACAGCTTTGTGTGCATCTTCCATTCACTTGCTTGTGTACTGATTGATTTAATAGGAGATCTTAAACCAATACAATTTACCTTGCCTAAATAATACCTCTAGCACCTACTTAGTTTAAACAGACAAACAAGGTTCCTCCTTTTAATTATTAGAGACAGAACCTATCTTTGAATGATGGCTTGCTTCTACGTGCAGTGTTTTGCAATCATTTAAAAACAGAACTCAGCAGGCTTTATATCAGGGATGGGGGAACCTAAGGCCCTAGGGGCTTGCCTGGATCTGGCCCCTGAGACTCATGCCTCCCCACCCCCAGCATTGGTGAGCCCGTTGTTTTGTTGTTGTGGTGGTATTTTGTTTTGTTTTGGCTTTTCACTTGTGGGTGGCCCCCGACTGATTTTTCTGTGGGTCAGTAGCCCTGACCCAAAAAAGGTTCCCGGCCCTTGCTTTATTTTAAATGCTTCCATAAATGTAAACAGAAGTTGATTCCACTTTGATGAGTCAAAAATGGGGTAAAATACACTACTGCAATAAGTTAGCTAGGACTTCTGGCTGCTGAGGTTTCCTCCTTGATGAAATCAGGATGTCAGTTGTTGCATCACCGCTATCCTGCTTTCCTTTATCTCAAATGGCAACAGCCAGACCATCTGAGGGCTGTCTCTGCTGTTAGTCTGCCTTAACTGTGGCTTGTAGCACAGTGAGACTATTAGCATGTCCCAGGTGACCACATACTCACTCAACGACTCTTCAGTATATATATATTGTATCATACAGTGGGCCAAATCCTGCATAACTGACTTGCAGGTTCTTCCTTATTTCAGTGGAGAGCTTGTGGGGACAATTCCCACGCCCTCACTCTCAGCTGTTTTAATCTAGTCACTAACTTACGTTAATATGGAATAGCCGTGGTATTGGATGCCAAAACAGCAACATTGAAGTGCATTAGTTTACAATTATTGTAATATTAACTGTTCTAAAAACATTTTTACAGAATAACAATACAGTAATCTGGGGTGGGGTTATTCTTGTACAATAATTCTGTGAGTGCCTGCTAAAGCAACATGTTAAGGGTTAGAAAGTCACCTTGTTGTGAGGCAAGGGAATAAGTTCCCATCATACTAGTTCACCATATCAGAGGCAGGAAAGCAAAACAGAAGAACAGCCTTTGTGGGACCACTGCTCCCTCCCCTTCCTCCCCTCTCCCCCCTCCCGGTGCAGCAGTTAAGGTGGGTGAGGAGGAATGGGGAGTCAGTGGAGCCTTACTCTCCCTGCAGTGTTCAGTGTCGCTGAGCAAGTGTGCTGAGGGACCAGGTATAGGGCAGACATAGATTACTTCCTATCGTAGACAAGGCCTATGGGGGTGAGCAGGAACCAAATGGTGACTCTCTGAGTCAGTCTGGTTCTAGAGCTGTTCCCAGGGATAGTGCAATGAGATGCTGACCCTTCCTGGTGGTTGCGGCAAAACTATAATTTAACCCTACATTAATTTGTTTAGAGCCAAAATTACCTGAGGTTTCCTTGCTGGCTTATAGAATTTGGTCTTCTAATAATTGAGAAGGATAGACAATGCCTCTGTATCCTAATTAGATTTTATCTGACAGCTCTGGCAATTGATAGCAACCCTACTAGCCTTTAGATTTTGACTATCAGACCAAGTCATGTGAAGGTGGTTAAAGAAGTCCTTCCAAACCCTGGAACAAGACGGTGAGGTGTGGGAGGCTAAGGCTGGCTGTTAGTCCTTTTAAGATGGGAGGGAGACATTGAGTGCTCCAAACCTGTTTAGGGAAAAGAAAAAGCCAGGCAGGAGGTACCCAACCTCAGAGAAAGAACAGAGACCTAATTATAATACAAAACAATAATTTCTGTATATAAAACATGACATAATTAACAGACATAAATGCAGGCACATGAAAAACATTTACAGATTTATGTTAGTTTCCCATAACTGTTTTTGTCCTACTCCCTCTGCAAAAAGTCAATACATTTTGAATTTTGGGTTTGAAAAGATGTTCAAAATTTCCTTAAATTAAAATTTCCTTTAAGAAATTCAAAAGTTTGTAAATGGTCAACATGGAATAAAACATGTTGATCATCAAAATGAAACAATGTTTTTTTTAAAAAGTCTTCCACCAACAATTTTGAAAAAATGTTTTGAGTACATCCTGAAGGGAAGTTTTCCTCTGATTTCTTGGAATTGCCAGTAAACAGAAAAAAAAACCTTTATTTGCCCAGCTCTAGTACTGGGAGCATCATAAAAATGACTTTTTCCCCCAGATATGCAGTAGTGTCATTGCAATGCCCACGAGTGTGAGAATCTAGCATTCTGCATGAACAAAGTTTCTGGACTCAGACATGTTGTATACCACTCAACATTCTTTTTAGTTTTCTGTGTTAAATAAAGCAAGGTTTATTAAGACTGATTAATTGGCTAATGCTGAAGAGAAGAACAAAGTTCTGATATCAGGAAGGCACAGCAGGGCAAAATTTATGTGGGTGGCATGCTGCACATCTCCAGAAGTGATGCTGGCTACAGTCAGTAGGTGTACCAAAAAGAGTAGCCGACTCAGGGAAATGATGGTAAGTGCTTCATCAATTCTTATTTAAGCCATTTGGGTTTTTCAGTATAGACCTAGATATTCCACCCTCCCTTTTTTTTTGTAGAATTTATGCACTTGAGTAATGAATGAATATAACCAGAATGATCAAGCAATTCACATTTTATGCTTCAGATACTAAATGTTGACAATTAAAGTGATATTTCCTCTGCAGGATATCAAATGTGACTCCTTGGAGGCATGACTCACTAGATAATTAGCTATGCAAGTCACTTGGAGAGAGATTCGTAAGCTCATAAAAAGTAAACTTGCACATCAATGGAGGCAATGATTCTTATTAGAACCTGAATTGCCCATAAAGCTGTTGTTATGACAGCTGTAAAATTTAAGAATTACCGGAAGAATTCTAGATACTTCCAAGGGGAAAGACTTATATTTAAGATAAATAAGAACTGTGATCAGCCAATGTAATTAGTCTATCATTAAGGCAGGAAAAAATTAAAGAGAGGTGTTTGTGAAATGGCAGAAATATTGAAAATGTCTCCTCTTTGGTTATGCAGTCATTTTATTGCTGTCTTTTTGACATTCAGTTTAATAGTACAATGACTCATTGAACAATAAGAAATTGGTAACCTCCTTCTGAATGTTTTGTGTCATGGTCCCTGATGGCACTACCTAATAAAAGTTTTCTCATAAATTTCTTCTCTGCGTTCTTCTTTATTCCCTTTATTGCTCTGCAAGCATCATGAAAACCTAAATATGAGCTGTGTCTAACTATGAGGACCATTTATACTAGGTCTTGTTGGCTTAAAGAAGATCCAAAAGGAAATGAACATTGTTTTTGGTCTACGTAGCCAATGATAACATACAGGGTAAGGGACAGAAAATGACAGGATAGAGATACTTCAGATGCTAAAAGGGAAGTAGCAACTGTTCCCCTATATAACACTATTAGGTCTTGCCCTCTATTCTCAATGTATCAATAATTCTTTGAGCTATGTACTAAAGGACCTGACTTTAGTCCCATACCAACAGTTAGCTAGTACTCATTACTGGTGCTACAGTACAGTAAGCAGAAATGTAAAACGACAGATACTTCTTGGAAAACTACTGGAAATATTTACAAATTATCTGTCTGGCATAACAGATATTTTCCTTCTCTCTTTTTTTAACCACCACTTTGGACATTTATATAAAAACCATGTTAGTTGGTTTATAAGAGTTTGTTTATTCTTGCTCCTTTTATTCATACTTAGGGATGGGTTTATTGGGCTGACTAATATGACATTCTGTCCTAAAATGTCACCCAACCTTTAAAGCTATGATCCTGCAAAGACTTGTGCATGTTCATATATTTGCTGACACAGGCAGGCCCACTGAATTCTGTACGTATATTACATTAAGCCTGTGCACACACTAAATGTTTTCAGGAGCAGGGGTCAGGCCTAGATGAAAGGTATTTAGGCACCTAACTCCCAATAAAATCAATTACTGAAGGGATTGTTTGGTTGTGTATTCACTGGGGCCTTCCACAAGGAAGGGTGTTCAGCTTTCTGTGGTACCTTGCCCGTCCTCTGGACCCCACAGAGTGGTTTTAGGTGTGCAATTTCAACCCCTATTCAAATGAGTAGCCCCACTGACGTTAATAACTAGGAAACATTCCTGAAAGTAAGGATTATAGAATCGACTATAAAATGCTCTACTTCTCTTCTTTAGCCTAGCAAAGCTATGGCTCTGAGAACTGTCACAGTACCATGCACAGTTATGGGTGTTTTCCTTCAGAAAGCACAGCAAATGGAAGACATTATGTAGTGAGTTTAAGGAAATTAAAAAGCATTGCAGCTTCACGTGTTATAGTTCAAAAGCTGGTAATAATAAAAGACGATTAGTTGCATTATTCATAAGCAGCAATTATTTTAGAAATTTAAAAAATATATCCCCAATGTTATCCTCCAGTATTATGAAAAAAGTGTGATGTTATCATCACTGTCTGAAAGCTAAGCAGAAGCCAGATTGTCTCTCTCAACAGCAATTGCACCAGCTGTGCGAAGGGTCTTTCTATAATCCTACATCGAGATAATGTACTTTTAATCTTATCCTTTAAATGTGATTCCTGCAAAAGGACACCATGTCCCCATCTCTATTATTGTATGATTTGCAGCTAAATTCTTCCATGCATGCTTCACAGTTACTGTTTTGGGCTGAATGAGCCTCGCATTGATAGAGCTGATCTGAGTTTCATAATATAAAATATCATTATTTTAAGGTTGAAGATTCAAATGCACATTGGCTTCAAACACATATTAGAGTTATCTGGGTGCACAAATATCCTTCAGCTCTTAAAAAGAAATGAGGCTTCCTTTTCCACATCTTTCAAACTCTGTTCCTAACAAGCTCATGCTGCGGTCATTTTACTTCCATTAAGGTTAAATGGGGATTGCTACTGAAATATGACTTTTGTAAAAACCAACCAACCAACCAAGGGCCTGAGTAACTACCCGAGTAGTTAAATTGATTTCAGCGAACTACTTACTAAGTACGAGCTGCACGACCAGGCTCATGGAGGTGTAATTTTGTAACAGAAAGTTTGCATTTTCTATTCCTTTTTAAAAAGAAGGATATTTACAATAAATGGGTATTTATACAAATATTTATTGACTTGATAACTATGCAAGAAGACTTATACTTAGCCATTAGGCCCAAATCCTGAAAAGACTTTCGCATTTGTGTAACTTTCTGCAGTGAGTTTTTACAATTGAAATCAATGGGACTATTCCTGATGCATAAGGTTAAGTACGTACGTTTTTTCAGAATAGGGGTCATAGATAATACAGGTTGGGCCTCCCTCATCTGGCACCTTCAAGACTAGGCCAGTCCCGAACAAGGGGATTTGCTGGATGAGGAGAGGTCCCCTGCCATCAGCCTCCAAGCCCATGTCCAATCAGCTCTACTGGATCTTCTGGCCTGTGCCCACCCCACTGCCCATGGGCTTGGGTTCTGGTCCCAGTCCCTCCTGCTGCTGGGGCTCTTCAGAGGCTGGTCAATGCCAGTCCAACCAGGACTCCCTGGGACTGGAGCTCCATGGCCACCATCAAAGAGAGTCCTGGTTTAGGGAGGTACAACCTGGCTGCAGATCCTGGTCAATGAGAGCTGCAGAGTCAGTACTTGGAGCGGGGGCAGTGTGAGGAGTCCTGCCCAGGGGCCACAGGGATGGTGCCAGATGCTTCTGGGAGTGGTGTGGTACAAAGGTAGGCAGGAAGCCTACTTTACCCTGCTGCACTACCAGCAACAGCCTCACCCAAGCCCCTGGGCAACTGCCCTTTTTGCCCCTCTCCTGGTCCATGGACCTGTTACAAACACCAAGATTTAGGGCAGATTACTGAATGGCAGGGGCAGGGCAGGTGGCTTCCTCTGGGGCTGTGCTCTGTGGTGCACAGCCCCAGAGCAAGCCGTCTTCCCCGAGAGCAAGAGATTAATTTTTTTGATAAAAAGCCATGGAAAAGAGCCTTTTAAAAAAATGATAATGACAGCTGTATCTGTTGCCAGTAACACTGCAGTAGTTGGTCTGTCAATATTTCCATTTAAACCTCTAGGATATATAAGCAAATATATTAATGCTTAGCAGTTATATAATGCTTACAACTTCAACCCACTGCACAGACTAATTGATCCTCACAATGCTCCTGTGAAATAGGTATTATCACCCCAATTTTGCAGATGGAAAGAGAGAGAAAGAAGTTATATGATTTGCCCCAAACCATATGAAGCCAGAATTATTAGGGCCATCCTTAGGGTCTATGGAGTACTATTTAGTACTATTAAACTGTTGCCCCTATGCCCAATGGCAGCCAAAGTGGGGACACATGATTTTTTAGAGATGTGATTTTATAATCTTCAGCAACACACTAATGAAATATGACTTCATTACCACTTACATGGCTCTTTCACAGGTTCAATGTTCTGCTAATAGGTCTGGCAGGCTTTTCACTTCTAAGTTAACTAGATCCTCTCTGGAGGAACCAGAGACACAGAAGAGGAATAGGAAGAGGCAGATGGATGGACATTAAGACCCAGTGGTGCCCCATAATGCAAATTCTGCATATGAGTAAAAGATAGCCCTGAGAATTACAGTAGAATTAGTCCTGGTTTCCAGGGTTAATCTCAGTCCATTAGATCATTTTGTCACTTCCAGCTATGTCAGCCACAGAGCTGAGGACAGGGTAGTAAACGTTTTCTCCAGGCTGTAATTTGGGGAGATGAGTTCTTACTCCGGAGGGAAGGGAGGAAAGTTTTTCAGGTATTTTAGTAAGTGATTTTAAAAACTCTATAACAATTAAACAAGCGTGCATTTTTTTTTTTTGCGGGGAGGTTTTATTATTTAAACAAACACTTCTGATTTAAACACATAACATTTCAAGCATTACTTTGCCATATCGTTCAAATTACCTTCCTAATGAACTGAACATAATTTTAAACTGTGTAACCCCAACACATGCGTACAAACCCTGCAGCCTCCTCCTTTTCTGTGTATCAAGGGGCTTGCAGATGGATAGAAGGCAAGATCTGGGGTTTTTGCATATGTCCACAAACCTGGGGAAATGTTCTCAGGGTCCGGGTGAGCAACATGGGCAACAACTCAGAGTGTTGTGGTTGTGGGGTGTTATGGGCAAGAGGGTGCTGTGCCCAGGCAGAGTAAGAGGTGAGCACCCACCAGCCAAGGTTCACTCCTCCAGTGGGTGGCTTCATTGGCCCACGTGGTGTCTCAGCTTGGTGGAGGGAGCAGGTGTGTCAGGCTGGTTCCAGTTAAGGGAGGGACTGAAGTTGCAGGAGGAGTTGTTGCAACTTGCAGTTGGGGAGTGTCTGCCTGAGGGAGAAGCAGTAGGGGCCTGGGCAGACCCAGGGGAGTGCCTCCAAGGTGGACTGGCTTTGCTCCTGAGACTGCTGCTCCATGCAGGGGTGTGAGTGAGTGGAAAGAGCTGCTTCCAAGCAGAGTCTTCTGCACATTCCCAGGCTGCCTGGTGCAGCCTGCCCAGCAAGAAGCCACACCCCTGCCCCCAAATACCCATAGAGCAGGGATGTCCAAGACATGCCCAGGATAGTGACGAGTGCTTTGGAGGGGAAACAGCAGTGACAGACGGTGGGCAATGCGGAAGAAGCTGGGCTTCCTGAGCAGATTCCTAGCAGCTCAGAGAAACAGATCCCATGCTGGGTGCATGCTGTGATGGGCTCAGTTTGTGTCTCCCAGTGCTGCGATCTCCCAGCACTACACTAGCCTGTCATTTTCGTAGGCTGTCCTCCAATGACCCCTTTCACAGCCCTGGTGCACAGGAGATGTCCCAGCGCTGTTTGAAGTATGCCAAGAGCTGTTTTGTGCCCCAGCAGCACCCTATAACCGCACAAAGGTGACAAAGCCTCAGGTGTGAGTTCTCTGTTTCAGATTTTAGTGCCATAACCCAGAATTTCATCCTAGATGCTTAGTTACCAAGTTAGCAGGTTGCCTTAGAAAATCCTAAGGCCTTGTTTCTGTAAACTCTTACTCAAGTGAAAGAACCTTATTTAGTCTAATAGGCCCAGTGAGATTATTGGCAGAAGTAAAGGTTTGCTGCACCTGGTGCTTATATCCATCCATTCCCCTTCCAGGTCTCAGAGCACAGCTTTGAAGGGGTTTCCTGTGCATTGGTGCAGGCTAGCATGTTGGGGGTAGGGATGACTATTCATGGGGCCTCTGTTATCAGTACATGCCCTGGCCAGGTTCCTCCCAAACCTGGAACTCACTGTGATGGGTTTGATCACAGAGATCCCCTCGAGATTGTCACTTAATGTGCTGAGATACCTTTGAGCTAACCTTCCTGGGCACCCCTTTTACTCTGTCTCACAAAGCCAGACTTTCCGGCCTCCTCTAGCACTGACACAGAGATGGGGGTACAGCCTTATGCAGAGTAATACAGACACTGAGATCCACTCAGCTCTGGGAAGGCTCAATCAAAGGAACTTGCCTCAGCTTCTAGGTGTGCTCCAATAGGACCTGAACCCCAAATGAATCCATCTTACTCTGTATACAGTTTTATACAGAGCAAGGTCATATTGTCCACTCTCTTTCTTATGCAAAGAGAGAGATGCACAGTTGCTTGTCTGCCCTAGGTAATGATTATTTACCCTGAGTTTATTAATAAACAAAAGTGATTTCATTAAGTATAAATGGTATGATTTAAGTGGCCAGGAGATATAGCAGACAGAACAATGTAAGTCCACAAATCCATGGGTCCGGACTTAATGCATCCAAGGGTACTGAGGGAGT
>CM057845.1:54358249-54386301 GCA_030068395.1 Apalone spinifera
CAAAGGCCGCCTCCCACCCACCGAATCTAAAAAGGGGTGTACGAATCTGTCCGATTCCTTTGTATGTCTTTGTGCTGTTGTCGTTGCTGAGTTTGTAAGTATTTAATTCACCCTCACTGTTTGTTAAGTGGTTTAAAAGAGACAGTTTAGAAAATATATTGCTCAGTGGTAACTTTTACCTTTGCTATTGTCAGAGTTAAAGAAATAGTTTTTGAAATGTGTATATATTTGACTTAGCTGTAACTTAGGTAGAGTTTTAAAAATTGTTGTGGTTCAATTGTTTTGTGGCAAATATTGGGTAATTGCTCATTTTAAGTTGTTTATTTTAATAAATCATTCCTTCTTTGATAAAAGTTGTTGTCTTGCCATCATTCGGTATTTTCACTGGGTATTTGGCCTCAAGCCTTTGGGACTCCCGCCATTTTACCAAACCAAGAACCAACACCTAGGAAGATAAACCTTCGTTTGATTCCCCTACCACCTCATGGAAAAGTACAAAATTCAAAATAGATTCCAGCATCAGGGGACATGGTTGCATGTCTTTGTAGCACCCCAAAGTCTATGACTCAGTAGTAGAATGACTGTAGGAAGAGAGTTCTGCTCTACTCAGTTGTCTCTTGCTAATGAACAATTAGCTCTTTGTCTGTCTTCTTCATTGCTGTTCCTGATGGGCTGGTAACAGTCTTTTCCCAACATGAACACACTGATAATGAATCTACAGCCAATTTCAGATATAGAAAGGTACGTGCATATAAATTGGAAAATCATATGCAATAGATTACAGCTTTTAAAATGATACCTTACATGGAGTATTTTGCATAAAATATTTTCCAGTTTTGCAAATCATAAGCATATTTCCACAGAGATTTTGGATGGGATCTAGAACTCATCCTAGATCCCTAGAGTAAGGGATTGGTAGGCAGTCTGATCCTCACTTACGGATAGTCCCCCAGCCTGAAACAAATACTCACTACCAACTACACACCATACAACAGAAACACTAACCTAGGAACCAATCTCTGCAACAAACCCAGTTGCCAACTCTGTCCACACATCTACTCTAGTGACACCATCATAGGACCTAACCATCAGCCATACCATCAGGGCTCTCTGATGGTTGAGAGGGGTGCTGTCCTTTTCTAAACATGCCAGCATTCAGTAATTAAAGGATTAAATCCAGGTAGCTAGAAAATGTTGCCAGGGAGCCAGGAGAACCAATGGGAAGGAAGTGCTGAGATTTGAATTTAAAGGGAATCTGCTTGTTCTTTTTATTTTGTGTGACTTTAAGCCAGGAGCTGGGGGGAAAAGATGAACTGGGCAGGGATAACCATGCCTTTAAAAAAAAACAAAACACCTGGGCCTAGAATTTGTCTGGACATGGGAAGTATGGATACATGAGTAGATAGGGAATGTTTATTTAGACACAGACAGGTTTTTTTCTTTGTTTTGTTGTTTGGTTAAGCTTCTCTGTGCTCAGTCCATATGCTCCTCCATACACTGTAACTTTAAAGCTGAATCCCAAGGAAGAAATTCTCTGTGCTTTAATCTATTTTCTCAGTTGCTCTATAACACCTAGCAACCAAGTATGCTTTACCAAGTATATCTTTTTGTTTTGTTAATAAAAATCACCTTATGATATGATTTCTTGTGTCCTAGAAGGTAATAGGAGGTCTTTGTATGCATGCCTAAAACTGAAAAGTCAGTTATCAGAGATTACCGCTTGTTTTTTCAAGCTTTCTTGTGATAAAAGAGCTTGGGAGTACTGCTCTGGAAAAATTTCTCAAGTGATTTCTTCCTGGGTTCAAAAAGAAAGGTGGTTTTTTTTCACTTGGGGGTGGCAGTTACCTTCCAAGGTCAGGGAATCTGTGACCTTGGGCAGTTTTTTAAGCAGAAGCCTGTAGGCAAAGTATTTTTATGGTCTCTTGCAGGCCCCCATCTTCTGCACTCAAAGTGCCAGACTGGGGAACAGCCTTGACAGGCTCATTCATCTGCACATCTACTAATGCAATAAATGCCATCATGTGCCAGCAATGCCTCTCTGCCTTGTTCCTTGGCCAAACCTGACTGTCTTTGTGAAAAAAATGGACACAATCAGACACCAAGAACAACAACATACAAAAATCAGTAGGAGAGCACTTCAGTCTCCATAGACACAGTAACAGACCTGAAAGTTACAATACTTCAGCAAAAATCCTTCAGAAAAAGGCTGCAGCATGAAACTGCTGAGCTAGAATAGGGACTGGGAATGGCTAGCTCACGACAAAAGGTAATTTTTACTCTTTTGGTATTCTCATCTTCTTGTCAACTGTTGGGAGTGGGCCACTTCCACCCTGATTGAATTGGCCACATTAGCGCTGGTCCTCCCCATAGTAATGTAACACTCCATCAGATGCATGAAGTGGAAACTGTAGTTTGGCAAAGGGTTTATACTTGCATACAAAGAATGGAGGGTATGTCTACATAGCAACGTTATTTTGAAATAACTTTCCTAGTGTCTACACAGCCATTCTGTTATTTCGAAATTAATTTGAAATAGCAGAGGGCTTATTTCAAAATTGGTAAATCTCATTCCATGAGGAATAGTGCCAATTTTGAAATTGCTATTTTGAAATAAGCACTGTGTAGATGCTTATTTCAAAATAGGGGGCCTGCAGCCCTTCTCAGGGTGCCCTGCTGGCCGCCCTGGCCACAAGGCAACTTCTGACCTGATGCCCTGTCAGAACCAGTTCTGGCTGGCCTTAAATGTGATTCAACGTCCACTCAGTGTGGATGCACTATTTTGAAATAGAAAAATGCTATTTCGAAATGCATTTTGTGTGTAGATGCGTTATTTCAAAATAAGCTATTTTGAATTAACTATTTCGAAATTAGATATTTCAAAATAATGCTGTAGTGTAGACATACCCAGAGTGAGCTGCAGCCCATGAAATCTTATAACCAAATAAATTTGGGCACTCTTTAAGGTGCTGCAGGACACGTTTTTGATGAAACAGAATAACACAGCTACCCCCTCTGAAACAGATAGCCCCATGACACTCATCATTGTTCAGTACCAGGAAGAATTGGCATTTTTCAAGAAGTATCAGAAATACTTTGTGTCCCAATTAGCATACAGTAGTCACATTACACAGGAGAAGTGTTGCATATGGTTCAAATAATTGTTCTTTGTCTATAGTGCATCTTGTGTATAGCTCACACGTCATAGCATGAATAGCACATGATAGAGTTTATGTCAATAGAACAATGTCTGAATACCACAGCTTTTAGCTGTAACTGGCGTTTATTATCACATGGTTCTTCCTTAGGCACTTTGTGCTGCTGCTGCTATCCCATCCACTTTTCCATATTTACTCTTTCGCAACTGACATTTACATTCAGAGAGCAAAATAAAGAGTTGATATTGTCACTTTTTAGCTTTTTAACCCGAAGTGGCATGTTCTAAATAGGGATAGGCCTAAGTCACAAAGTTCAGATCCAGAGCTCAATATTTGATTTTCCCACTGGTCACTCACCTCTCCTTTACATCCTGTTTTTTCCCCTTTCTTTCCCCTCTGTGATTTTGTCCACAATTTTCCCAAAACAGAACATGACTCCAAAATTGTGTGAGATCAAGCAAAACTTTGGTACTCATACTATTTCAGTGGCTTTATCTATCTGCAATACAGATTTAGTTACAAAGCGTCTGATTAAATAAAATGAAGACTCAAATCACCCAACATAATGAAATAAGGACTTCAAAAGATGTCGTTACTATATCTCATACAGCTGCATATGCCAAACTGCTTCATTCTCTCAATACAAAGTGTTGAAGTTCCATCAATATGAATGAATGAATGTCAGAGTCATATGTTATACTGGATTTTCAAAGGTGTTGAGGTAAATGGTAACTGGGTCAAATAGGCAACTTATTTCATTTAAATCTGGCTATAGTAGCCTGATATTGGGCTCCTAAAAAAACCCCACAAATATTTAAAAGGACAGAGTGGGAGGCAGGCTCCACACTGACCAGCCTACACCTTGCATTTACTAGAAGCTCTTGCCTTTCATGTAGTCTTGGAGAATCTTCCTTGTGTCTGTCTTCCCTTAGGCTGATGGCAAGGACCCACACGGCTTTCCTGATCCTGAAGCCACTGGCACAGTGAAGCGGCTTCTCTTTTTTGTTTAAAGCATTAAAAAAAAATCAGAAACATATCCATTTCAGAGCAAAAAAAAAATGTTTCCATAAGCCAGTGGACTAACTATCTGGCTGGTACACCAAAGGACATGCTCCAGCTACAAGAGGTCCAGGCCCTTTACTTCAAGGCTTAAGTTTTATTTCTTTTAAATAAAGACCAATGAACACAAGTTCAGCCTCTCATTCCTGTCAAGCTAGGCTCTTCAGAGGCTTGCCTTGACTCTTCACACATCACCTGCCTGAGAGTCAAGTTCCTTGACTCTGTTCCTTTCCTTCCGAGCCTGCGCCCTGCAGGATCACCACTGAAGGCCATCTGCCCGAGGGTCTTAAACACATGGATCTCTTTCCCCCTGCAGGAGCCTTCCTCCACTGTGCCACTCTCCCCTCAGTTACTTGCTGGCTTTTACTAGAACCAAGTGACCTTCAAGCTATTGACTGATCTTGGCCTGGTACTCTTAGCTGGAGGCAGCTGATTAATTACAGGGAACAGAGGAAGGAGAAGGCTGAGCTCAACTCCAGCTCCATTGGGGAGATACCCTATGACAGTTCCAAATGGCAATGTTGATTTTTTTCACCAGCAGTGAGCAATGCTGATAGACAGTAGCACGGTTACTGTTTTGTTATGCTCCCTCTCTCTTCTCTTTTTGACCAGCACTATCAAACTACTCCTCTATCACCTTCATTTTGGTTTCGTATTTTCTTCCATTCTGTGTCTATAGAAAACGACTTGTTTAGGACCAGACTGCTGCCCTTCTTTGAGCTGAGCAGCACTTTACTCCATGAACAGTCCATTAAAATCAGTGAGCTATTCAGAGTAAGAAATTACTCAAGGTGAATAAGCATGGCAGAATCCAGCCATAGGTGCTAATCTTTGAGGGAGGGGGAAAATCCATGTTTTTAATCCAAAGAATTAAAAGGCTTTTGTGGGAGGTAAAACCAGATCTAATGCCCTTTCGGGCTTAAACATTATGAGCCTAATACCACCGGAGTTAGAGATAGAAAGAAATGTACTAGGTCAACTTCTCCACGTCTCTGCTAAAGGGGGATTATTTCTTCAATATATTTACTTGAAAAGGCTTTAAATATACAAGGCTCCAACATTTGAGAGTTTTGGGGGGGGGTCTGTTAGTATATTGCCTTGGGCATGTATCTACATTACCGTAAATATCAGCAATGATTGAGTCCTTCTTCCCTTAGCTTAATCCCTCTGGGGGAGAGTCCTAAACAGTGAAGGTCTATTTCTTTCCATCATCTCTTTGAAGGGAATGGAGGAAGAACTTGGTAAATCAAATGCAGTCAGGCCTCTTGGTAGAATACAGGTTCTGTCTGATGGAGAATGTGTGCTCAAAATGCTGTAGACAGAGTCAGCCATACCACCACGAGCGGACTACCTCCTCTGAATCCAACTAGTAGCCATGATATTCAGGGGTATGGTTTTAGCTCTATCAAAAATATAACATATTGTGATGGGGTGGCTGTCTTGGGCATTAGCTCTGTGTCCATTTTTGGTGATGTCTTGCCCTTTCCCTCTGCCCCCATCATCTCTGATCCTGGACCTGTGTCACTCTAAGACAGAGGTGTTCTCTTCAGGACACAGCCCTCCAGCTATGTCTCACTCTGGTCTCCTCCCTTCTGGGGCAACTGCAGTCCACTTTCCAGCTATTTCCTTCAGTGGCAACCACAGCCAGTTATACCAGTTCCTCAGTGGCAAACTCAGCGGAACCTGCCCACTACTCTGGGTCTCAGGCCAGATAATAGATAGCAGTCACTTGCTGTGTCCCCCCCAGCTGCCCAATCTATTTCCCTGAGACACATGGTCGGAGCACATTCTTCACTCTCACCTCAGGACCTCAGCATGCCAATCTTAGCAGCCAGACAGTAGCTTGATATCACTCCCCTGACCCTGCCTTGTGCTGCTCTGTCCACGGTGCTAGCTTTCTTCTACCTGCAAGGCAGCTAGTCTTCCCTCCTTAAGCTATAGCAAGCAAAGGAACTTGCTGTGTCCTGCAACTTTTTTTATACAGGATTGCCAGGTCCTGAATGGCTGCTCCATGTAGCCCCTCTCCTATTGGCTGCTTTCTGCACAGACTCTGTAGGGCCCAATTCACCTCTTAAAAGCCAATGGGTAGTGGAAGTCACATCACACATGCCCACCAAATACCCCTGGGCTATCTTATCTTAAATTGTGAGTTGGGAAAGTGTAGTAGCAATTTAAAACCTTGTATAGAAGTATGCTATATATTGACTGGAAAGTTAAGTTTTAAAAAGATGCAGAAAACAATCTAGTAAATTGTAATAAGTCATTGTTTTACTTCTAGCAAAATCTTTAGAACAGCTAAAAAACGGCACTGGGAGACTGTGATTAAATATTATCATTTAGAGCCATTGCTATATAACAGTTAATTGTATTGGAATCTATTTCTTTGCTCTCTATTGGATTGAAGGAGACTTCCTCCGAAGAGACACACTTAGTATTTCAAAAGAGAGCTCCAGAATTGCTGTGATTATTTTGTCTTTTCTTGTTATAAGATCATAACAAATAAATAAATAAAATTTAACTGATTTATTAAATAATGATGAATGAAGAATTGTCTAGGTTTTACTGACCTCTAATGGGTAAATTAAAAACTGCTGTCTTCTGATTATTCTGTACCTCTAAAAAAATATACAACCAGTAATCATTTGCCTTTCAGGACAATGTCTGCCTATTGACTGAAAAAGCATGCATCTTTACATTAGGCTAGTAAATAGCCCTCACTCACCTGTTAGAATAACTTTGACAGATGAAGCCTCCCTTTCTCTTCTATTTATTTTGGCTCTGCACATCCTAAACTCAAAACTCCGGTCATCTGAAGAAGTGGGCTGTGCCCATGAAAGCTCATGATACCATCTACATGTTTTATTAGCCTATAAAGTGCTACCAGACCATTTGCTGTTTTGACAGATGAGTCAATTATCATTCATTTCTTCATTTTCAGTCAATCATGGTATAAGGAAGGCAATTAGATTTTGTGTCTGAGTTAATAGGTTTTAATTAGAGTTTTGCAAGTCATGTGTATTTGAAGATTGACTTCTCTCTCCTTCCAACTTCAAAAAAGCCTGGTAGTTTTTCAGTATTCATCTTGTCTAGGAAGTATTTGGAGGGTTACAGTATATTTCTACAAGTCATTTAAATACAGAAGAGGATCTGCTTGAGCTACTGGGCACCACAACAAGATTATCAAAACATAATAAAATAGTTTTGTGTCCTGAAGGAGAACAATATATTGGCTATATTAGTAATTCAGTATATAATGTTCCTTCAGAAAAAGAAATTAATTTCAGCTGACTCTAGGGCTACATCTATGCTATGGAGCTATTTCTGGATAATGAAAGTATCCCAAATAGCTATTCCGCATCTTTAAAGCAGCCCTTTATTTTGAAATATTTTTCAAAATAACAGACAAGCTATTCCGGCATCCCTGTAACCCTCGTTCCACAAGGGTTAAGGGATGTTTCAGAATAGTGCTTTATTTCAAAATTTGATGCTATGTAGACAGCAACAAATTTCAAAATAAGCTGTTTCAAAATTACCTCGAAAGAAGCTATGCTATTAACTCTATGAGCATATTGCCCTGGTTATTTCACAGGACACTAGTTTGGGAAATGTCATCTAAAAGAGACAAGTGAGTTGAAGGCTTCAAGATTTTGTCTTTCCTGACCTTTGGTGGTTGCAAATTCCAGACCAAAGGCATTTTATTAAGAATACCCTGCCTCAATTTCCACTAAGTTCCAGGCTGGCCTCCATTAGCAATAGTGTCCCCACTGACCACAGCTGACAAATGAAGTTCACAGTCAGAGATGGTTTTTGAAATAGCAAAGTTCTAGCCCATGTAAATCATTACAGATAAAGAGAAGAACCTTAAAATATCTATAGGATTTGACTACCTCCACTTCCTCCATCAACTCCTTCAAAAGTCAGAGAAAGGGAAGCTCTTCCTTAACCAAACATTTTCAACCCTGCTAAAAATGGCCTCCACTGGGACTCCATTTTATTTACCCTTATAACAAGTGGTGGCCATCTAGTGATATTTTAGCCAAACTAACCACAAGTCATTCATAATAACAAATGAAATAAACCCACCTGGGATAATGGAATAATACTATTTTAGTTACAATGAGTAGTCCTGTGGCACTTAGGGTACATTTACACTGCACACTTACTTCAAAATAAGCTATTCCAGAATAGTTATTCCAAAATAGCTTATTTCAAAATAGAACATCTACACTGCAGGGAAGCCTCAAAATTAGTCCAAGGCAGGCTTCCCTAATGTAGAAGTGCTATCTCAGTTTAGAGCCCCAGGAGGCACTGGAAAGGAATAACTTAGAATGGCCCTGGTGAGGAGCTACTTCAAAATAGCAGAAGTGGAGCATCTACCCATGCCTTATTTCGAAATAGATATATCGGACTAGGCATTATTCCTCATAGAATGAGGTTTACAGATTTCAGAATAAGCCATCCTTATGGCTGTGTAGATGCTTGCATTGTTTTTTCAAATAACGGTGCAGTGTAGACCCTTAGGGTGCGTCTACACAGCAGGGCTTTCCTCGAAATAAGCTATGCAAATTGAGCTACGTTAATTGTGTAGCTTATTTTGAAATAGCTTATTTCGAATTTGGGAGCATCTACACAAAAATTATTTCGAAATAGAGAACTCTTCCTCTGACTTTCCTTACTCGTCATACAATGAGGGTTACAGGAGTCACAGTAAGAAGTCTTCCAGCTCGACGGTATTTCGACATTATTTCAAAATAACTGCCCGCTGTATAGATACGGACTACATTATTTCGAAATAATGCTAGTTATTTTGAAATAATGTTACTGTGTAGACATACCCTTAGAGACTAACAAATATAAGGATTGTGTGCTTTCCTGGGTAAAACCCACTTCATCAGATGAACTGGAGAGTCTGTTTCTGATGAAGCAGATATAGACATTTACAAAATAAAAAGATAAATATAACTTTAAAATAAAATAGGCTTATACGCTGAAATTAGGCACTTATAAAAATACACTTACATTTTTGTAGTAGGGTACCAAAGCATCCTCATGTGCCCTGTTGAAAGCTGGTACACAACTAGAATGAATAAACCAACCACAACTCACTACTTCTACCATTTGCAGTACACTTAGTTTATAATCACATTGTTAATATCTTATAATTCATTAATATAGTGATACATAAAGCTACATAGTTATAGTATACCGGCAAGCCACAAAGCATTGCTATGAGCTCACAGAGCTTTCTCAAAAGAACAATAACATATAGACAACTAAGACACTGTAACATATGCATTAGCATTCTTCACTTTTGACCAAAAATAAATAAATAAATAACATCCGAGATTGTTTGACTTTGCTGTTTATGTGAAGCTATTGCTTAGTAATTTGGCAACCATAGGGAACACGGCACTTTACTTTGTTTCTGCACAAAATTCCTTAGGCTGTCCCTCCTCTGAGCTTCATGGGTTTATTTCTGATCTCAGTTACACCATTGTAAATATGGAATAATTCAATTACCAATTCACCAGATTTACATTGTTGAAACAGAACAAATTTTGTCCCCATTTCTTTATAACAGTCTAAACCAAGATTCTGGATGTGAATGTTCCTGACATTTACACCCCAAAATCTTCCTAAAATATAAGACACTCATATTTACTTACTGTTGAGGTGGGTCAAACTGCAAATTCAGGTCCAAAAATCATATCTAGGGCTCAATCTGAGATTTTATTTATGTCTTTTCTCTCTCGTAAATTATATGTATACTATTTTATAATCTCCCATAACAGCCTAACACTGAAATCTGGCAAAAGTGGTAACAGGATTGAATTCTGCTCATCAGTATGAATTATGTCGCCACAGACAAGTAGCTCGATTCGATATAGCTCTGTCTATCCATGCCAGGTACCAGAAGTGAGCTAGCAGAAATTCAATGTCCAGGGCTTTGAACTAAACAGCATCAATATGGACATTTGACCTTTGAAGCCAGGGGATGGTCATCCATCAATGCAACCAGTGCTGACTCTTTGCTATAGATACATCTCAAATTGACTGTACAGGATCTCAGATTCTGGAGGCAATAGAATCAGCTTGCTGCTAGCTTCTCAATAACATTTCCTTAGCAAGGGAGATTTGAGGGGCTGGAGCACTGCATATTTCAGAGTTGTTTCCCACTCATGGAAAAGTTAGAGGGAACATTGCTCTTGACCTCTGTAGGCAAGTACCTTCATTTTGGAGCCTACTATCTCCTTACTTCCGAGAGGGAAGCATGGAAGGCAGAGGTAGCCTTCCACCCCATGACAAGTATTGTTCATATAGGGACATGGCCTCTCCCTTTCCACCAGGCTCCAACCTAGGGCCCAAGAAGAGGCAATAATAACAAACACCTTGGAGTGCCTTGAAAGGCTGCCTTCCTGGGCCACTTCCTACTATTTGCTTCCCCACAAAGTTTCAGGCTGTCTCTAGACTGCCGGGGTTTTTTTGAAAAAACGTTACCTGCGTCTAGACTGCCGCAGCGTTCCGTCGACATTAAATCAAAAGAACGTGGCTGTTTTGATGATGGCAGTTTTACGAGGAATAACGCCATTTTCGACAGAGATCTGTCGAAAATAGGTATGTGTGGACGCAGGGGAGTCAGTTCTTTCGAAAAAAAGGGCCTCCAGGAAGAAGCCCTGGTGGACAGTCCATCTACATGTTGAGCACCTCTATTGTTCCTATCCACAGCCTCTTAAAGGCACAGGCACCCAGACAGCCATTTCTGTCAGGAGCCAGCCAGAGCACCCGTGACAGCTGTGACAGCCAGGTCCCAGCCTCAAGCCTCCTGTGACGGGGCAGAGGCGTCTCGCACTCCGGTCCCGCCGGCGGCTGCGCTGCGGAGGCAGGTGCCTCCGAGCCACGCGCGCCACCGTCAGGAGGCCAGACGACCCCAGCAGCGGCATACCGGTGGTGTGCCGGGTGTTCCCGGGCAGCCTGGGCGGCAGGGCACCTGAGCACGCTGGGAGGCAGCACGGCGGTGGTGACGTCACCACACGGCCCCGCTGGACAACCGGAAGCACGCCCCGTGGCGAGGGGCGGAGTCACCTTGGCCGGGAGACGGCGTGGGGATTTAAACCCCAGGAGCAGCCGGGGCAGGGGGAGCACTTGGGGCCAGCCCCCCCAGAGCGGAGAGCAGCGACAGACAGGACCTAAGGCGAGGAGGTAAACCGCCGAGAGACACAGAGTAGTGACGGCAGGGAGAGGAAGCAGCCCAGGGCGGGCATAGAGAGCCTGCGGGCTGGCGAGTTACGGCGTACACCCCGCCAGCCAGACCGGACGCCAGAGACGTTCGTGTCCTTAGGGCCCTGGGCTGGGGTCCGTGAGAGGGGGTGGGCCTGGAACCCCCTTTTCCCACCTCGAGAGGCTAATTGACGGTCGCCTGAGGAGGGATCCTACTGGCCGGTGGTGGGACAAACTGGGATGCTGGAGGTTGGTTTAAACAAGTGACGGGAGCACAGGACTCGGGGAAGGACAGCGGTGCCGATGGGGCACCCTATAGACCCGTTTACACCCCTCCGGCTGTTATAGGAACAGTGAAGAGGACCCACCCAGGGGCTCCAAAAGGCGGGCACCAGCCTGGTCAGGACCTGAAATCAAAATCTCTTGGAGCGCTGGTCTCAGGAGAAATCCCTGCAGGCCCTGCAGTCGCGCCACAGGAACGCTGAAATTTATGAGTGCATGGCCCAGGGACTGGCCAAGGAAGGTCATCACCCCCGCAGCCTGGACCAGGTGAAGACCAAGGTCAAAGAACTGCGGCAGGGGTATGCCAAGGCCTGAGACCAGAGCTCCCACTCTGGGGCAGCCCCACAGAGCTGCCTATATTATGCGGACCTCAACCAGATTCTGGGCAGTGGATAAGCCCAGACTCCACTGCGTTCTTGTGGAGTCTGGGCTACCCAAGCATATTGTGGAGCAACCCCTGAGGGAACACCAGCAGGAAGGAGGGACAGGAGAGCCACAACAGGAGGTGGAAGAGGAAGAAACAGCTCTGGCTCTGTCCCTGGAGCCAGTCCCCCAGACCCTGGAGGCCTCCCAGGCATCCTCGGACATCGGGGAGAGAACATCAGGTGAGTGCTGTGGGGTTTCACCATGCACAGGGCGGGGGAAGCTGGTACACAGTAGCAGATGTGCAAGCGACATATGTAATGCTCAGCCTGGACAGCATATGTAATGCTCAGCAGGCCGTGCATGTGCAACCACGTGCACCAACAGGGTGCGTCACATAGGTGTGCAACACGTGGTGCCAGGAGCCATTCCCAGAACACACACGGGCGGGTTGGCAGTGCGGGGGGCCATCTGGTCCTATTGGCACTGTGGGACCCCTGCGAAGCTCAGGGTGCTGCCCAACTCACACATGGTGTCACGTGCAAAACCTCTGAGTTTCCTGTCTGAAGGAGAGCCCCTTACAGTGAGGGCATGCCCTCGGGGACAGCAGGTGCACACATATATGATTGTCTCTTCCTCTTTTCCTCCACAGCCAAACCCCCCACACAAGAGGGTCGCAGCACACCAGCCCCAGCACTATCCCGGACACGTTGCACCTGCAGGCATTGGCGTGTCTACACACAAATAGGGGCCCTGCAGGACCTCAACAGGACTCTTCAGCAGAGGACAGAGGCCGAATGGTGCAACCGGCTACTGGAAGAGCTGGTCCAGTATCGCATTTCAATCTGTGTCACTATGCAGGAGGTCCTAGCCTTGCCTGCCCCTGTCATGAGCACTGCTCCTCCTGCATGCCAGGACCCTGCCCCCGCAAGCCTCCCCTGCCCACCACCACCCTCTTTCCCTCCTTGGTCCCCCTTCTCCCACAGCCCCCCCTTCTCCTCCAGTCCGCCCATTCCCCAACCCTCCCAGACCCAACTGCTGCCCGCCCCCTCCTGTCCAGCACACAACCGTCTCTCACTCCACCCGAGGCTATGGCAGTGCCAGGATGCAAGGTGGCAGGACCCTGCAATCAGGGAAGCACTGGCTTACCTGAGCTCCCCTTCCCCCCTCCAGATTTTCAGCCCCCCCTCCCCCAATGCATTAAAGAACATTTTGGTTATGTAACAAAATATTTATTTTTGATTGAAAGATTTTGCTTTTCTATAAACATTTGAATAGTAAAAAGAGAAAGGTTTTTTGCAACAATTAGCACATTTTCGTTATAGATATTGTTTCTAATAAAAAAAATTATGTTTACAAACAAAACCTTGTGTTTCTGTATTCTTTATGGAAAGAGGCTCAGGGTGAGGGTTGTGGAGGGAATGGTATGGGTGGGCCAGGCCAAACCCCCCATGGGGGAGGCCCTGGGGAGAGTCAGTGAATCTCTCCCTCAGGGCTACCCGGATGTGAAGACCAGACTGGTGAGCCTGGCAGTTGGCAGCTGTCCGGAGCTGCTCGAATTGCCTCCCTTCCCCATCCTCACCTGTCCCCCACCCTGGCAGGAAGGCCTCCCCTTTTCTCTCCATGAGATTATGGAGAACACAACATGTGGCCACCACCTCGGGGATGTTGAGTTCGCCCATCTCCGGCTTTGTGAGTAGGCAACGAAACCTGCCTTTCAAATGGCCGAAAGTGCATTCCACCTGCATGCAAGCCTGGCTCAGATATGTATTAAATAGCTCCTTGCTTGCATGCAGGTGGCCGGTACCGGGCTTCATAAACCACGGCATCAGGGAGTAAGCCACGTCAGCCACAATGCACAGCAGCATCTTCACATCCCCAAGCGCAAGGTCCCACTGCGGGAAAAACGTTCCTGCCTGCAGCCTGCGGTAGAGGTAGGAATTACGGAAGATGCGAGCATAGTGTGCCTGCCCCAACCACCTGACACAAATGTCGGTAAAATGTCCATGGTGGACAACTAGGGCCTGCAGCACCACTGAAAAGTAGCCCTTGCGGTTAATGAATTGGGCTGCTCAATGGGGCGGTGCACGGATCAGGATGTGTGTCCCATCGAGGGCTCCTCCGCAGTTAGGGAAGCCAAGCCCAGCAAAGCTGGCCACGATGGTGTCCAGGTCACCCAGACAGACAAGACTGTGCAGCAATTCCGAATTGATGGCCCTCACCCTGCAGAAAGAAACAAATAGACAGACAAAAACCAGGGAGTTAAACGGGGTACCTGAGACCTAGGGAGGAGAACCCACCCAGCCACCCACACACCCCTGCATTCCCCTTCTCAGGACGCCCTCCTCCCCCGCATCAGTGCGGGGTTGGTTGAGTAGCTGCCTCCCACTGCCGCTCCATCCCTCACTCCCCCTTGCCCTTGCTTGGCAGTCCCCCCTTTTTCAGCCGCCCCACTCAGCAGGGACTGTTCCCCGAAAGTGACTTACCTCCATCAAAACGGCCCCGACGGTAGATCTCCCCACACCAAACTGGTGTCCCACCAAGCAGTAACTGTCGAGTATTGCCAGCTTCCACAGAGCTATTGTGACCCGCTTCTACAGGGGGATGGCGGGCCACAGGTGGGTGTCCTGTCTTTGGAGTGCCTGGGTGAGCCAGGCACACAGCTCCAGGAATGTGGCCTTCCGCATACGGAAGTTGCGGAGCCGCTGCTGGTTGTCCCACAGCTCCATGACGAGCCTGTCCTACCAGTCCGAACTCACAAAACCACCTGTCCCCAAAAAAGTTTGGAGGCAACGGCATTTGTCCTGCATCCCAGACAAAGGTTTCATAGCTCTGGTCTGGGTCCATATGGGGCAGGAGCATCCTGCCCCATATGGACCCAGACGGTGTCATGGATTTCATGACGGTGTCATGAAGATGCAGCAGAAGCTGCAGCATGGCTGTGTGGGACCATCGCCTGCCCAGGGGCAGCTCTGGCTCCATGGCCAAAAAATAAATAAATAAAATAAATAAAATTAAAAGCAGAAAAACCAACCAGACAACAAACTGCTGTTGTGTCCAAGAAAGCGGGGCAACCAGAGCAAGCACTGCAGCGGCTTTGCTGTCCCTCTAGGAGGTAGGCAAGCCAGAAGCAGCAGCAGAGAAACGGCTGTTCAGGGGGGTCCCTTTAAGCATGCGTCTCTGCAAAGGGCATACAGCAGCACCAGGAAGTAAATGCTGCCTCCATGCCCTGCCAGAAGCAGTTCTGGGTGCCTTTTTTTGATCCGCATAATGCAATCTAGACACTTTTTTTTTGAAAGAAGCTTCTTCGAAAGAATCTTTCAAAAAATCTTCTTTCGAAAAAAGCATGGAGTCTAGACATAGCCTCAGAGTCCAACATAGCAAACAAAGTCCAACAGAGTCCGACAGAGCAAAACAAAAATAACTGAACTTTCAGACCAGTACAAGCGTATTGCTAAAATGCCATTTAGACTTGTGCCTGTAGTCCAAAGGGTGAAACCATTTATACTTGGTATCTATACATTTAATAAATAGTGGATTCATCATATCACTAAGGAGATCTTAGGACATCCAATCTTTTTTCCTGCCAGTGCTAGGTTTTCCTCTATATCTCAATAATGTCACATTGAATCTGTCTGCATGCCTATGTATCTTAGGCCCATTTCTTAAACTTATTTTTACCTGACTTTGTAACACTAGAACAGTAGTTTGCAATCAGGCATACACCTACTTCTGTGGATACACACACATTTTCCAGAAGGTACATCAGCTAATTTAGCTATTTGTCTAGTTTTACAAAAAGCTACATTAAAAGCACTAGTGAAATCAGTACAAACTAAAATTTAAAATGTAAATACAGTATTTATATTACAATTGATTTATAATTCTATGGTAAAAATGGGAAAGTACACAATTTTTAAGTAATACTGTGCTGTGATACTTTTATATTGTTAAGTCTGACTTTGTAAGCAAGTAATTTAAGTGAAGTGAAATTCGGAGTACACAGATCAGACTCCTGAAAGAGGTACAGTAGTTTGGAAAGTATGAGTGCCACTACACTAGCATACATTAATTCCTTATTTACCAGAAACTTCAACTTGTTTTGTGTCAAAATACATCAAATCTAATCTTGACAGGCAGATGCCTATCTGAACATATTCCTCCTGCTATAGCATCTTCACACTGGCTTCCTGAAATCTTTTGTATTTTATTCAAAGTTTCTTTCATCAACACTCAAAGTCCTGAATCCTGTGCTATGGCCCAGTCCATGTACCTAATCTTCTCTTTTATTATATTCCTGGAGGCCAGATATTAAGGTCTGAATCATGAAGATACTGCATTTGATTTGTCTCAGTTATTAATATGACTCAGTTGGAGACAACTCTGCAACCCGAATTAAGCTATGAAATACTCTGCCTAATACAATTAGAAATGCTCAATCTATCTTGGCATTCAAGGCAAGACTAAAGAAATACAGTATATGATTACTGTAGAAAAAGTGCTGATGATGGTATTCTGTAGTTAGCAGTGCAGCATCCTGCAATATTGCTGAAGGACACTATGTACATGTAAACAATTGTAGTGCATTCTCCAGAGTACTGTCCAGTCTTGTTTTAACTATCCTAACTATGAAATTTCTTCTGCTTTCTTTGAAGATTCTTCTTACAGTTAGTAGAGCTCTGTGCTAGGATGTTACTCTGACATTCCTGGAATGGGGAAGCCTGGTCTTCCTGACTTTCCCCTCCTGCCTTAAAGGGAAGATGCATTACAGGAAAGATGTGTCCCCCTTACTGATCACAGTGGTTACACTTATGCATAGAATATCTTTCCATTATCCTTCAGCCAACGTTCAAACCTATTGCCTTATGAATGAATCCCTACAGCCTGTGTTGCTTTTTCAATTACTGCCAATGTATTTTCTTTTTCCTCCTGTTCAGGTCCTAGGATGTTAAGCCGCTTTTGTGGGCAGCTCAGTCGTGAACAGGAGAGAGGGAGAGAGACTACTTTATTCTCTAGTCTGTGAGTTGATGACTCTGGATCAAATTCTATTTCATTCCATTTTCTTTGTGCAGAAGGTGACCCCTTCTTTGAGAAGATGCTGTTGTTAGTTGTTTGGCTTTTGACCAAATGGTTCTTAGATTTCCAACCTATTATTTGCAGTGCATTTCAAATTTGCAATTAAAAACTAAAAAATATACAAATACAAGGCATAAAGCACAATAACTAATACTTAGATACCTCTTTCAAACATAACATAGAAGAAAATATGGAATGTTGAAGCATAATGTAGGTTGTAAAGCTTCATCCCCGAGTCCATTGAGACAGGCCCACGCATGGGTAGGCCGGGGGGGGGGGGGGGGGGGGGGGGGGGGGGGAGGGAGAGTGACCAGAGCCCCAGATCCATTAAATCACTGCCAGAGCCTCATATACTACACTCTGTGAGGAACTGAGGTGATGTGGGAGGCTAACTCCAGTCCTGCCCCTTCTGCCTGAGACCCCACCTCTTCCTGCTCCTTCCTTTTGTAAGTGAGGCCTGGGAAGTCTGTCTGCACCACTGCCTGGTGCTAATGGAGGTAATGAATATAGTTTTATGAATAAACAATGTCATTCTCTTTGGATAGTTTGCGGCATTTCACTATTTGACCAAAAGCAGAGATTTCCTACCAATTTCCTTAATTATCTTGAACATTTTATGTAATTAAATAAGCAACCAAAAACATAAGAACGTGAGCTATTGTATTCTCCCAAACATTGCATGTGTGAAAATAATTGTAAGTATTTCCCAAAATTAAGTGAAAGAAAAGGCAAGTTTGTTAACCTAAAATTAGAATAATAAACTGATTGTACTAATAAACATTTTTGCATCAATATTGAGGTCAATTCTCTATATTCCAGGGAGTATAAAGCCCTTGTAACTACCTCTTTCAACCCCTTTCCTGCATTGTCTAGTGCAGGAGCCATATCACGGGAGGGAAGATGGCTGGCTGGGGTCAGGGATGTTAGGCTATGTCTACACTACCAGGTTATTTCGAAATAAGTTATTTTGAAATAATTCCCAAAATTACTATTTTGAAATAAACTTATTCCTTTTCACAAGGAGGAGTTATTATTTCTAAATAACAAGCCCATTATTTCAAAATAACAGGCTTGATAGTGTGGAGGCTTGCCTTGTTATTTTGAAATAACTCCCTGGTGAAGACATGCCCTCAGGGAGGTACGGTGTTCCAGCTATGTTCAGCTGGAATATTGTCCCTTGGAAGTCATAGCCAGCTGGTGCAATTTACAAAAGGCAGCCGGCTGCTCTGGCCAATACCAGGGTGGAGGATCTGATCAGGGACACAAGATTAGCTTCCTATCAGTCCTTCTCTCTCTTCTCTGCAGTGTCATAGGTGCTCACAGAAAGGGGAAATAAAAGCACGCTTATCATGGGAGCTTTTGAAAAACTTGTTTCTATAATAGCATGTTGGAATGGGATGACATCCAAATCCATCTGAAATTGGATAATTTGGGTTCAGATAATTGGTTTCTATATGTGTTAAAAGCTCTATTATGGATTGAACTTTGAATTTTGACATTTTCTGCCCATTTCAAACCACTTTGATCCTTTTGCATTGTTTCGTTGTCCTCCCTGGTGTGAATGTAACTATTGTATTCTTTACCTTTTCTTCCAGAACATGAATGTAGTTGTTCAGTAAAAACTGAGCCTAGAATATATTACTGCGTGACCTTACTGTGCACCTCACCAAACACATGATATGTTTCTATTCATTTCCCTGTTTAGGATCTGTCAGTCAACATAAGTCTAGGCAATAGTGCTCATAAGTTAGCCAATCTGAATTCATTTAAAAAAAGGTGAAGCACTAAGGTCTCCTGACAGTATATACTGCAGGCACTGTATTCCTTTTCTCTGTGAAAAGGATGTGATGAAGTTTACGTGCTCTGATTTATTATAATCTGGTCTCGTCGGTTGTTCATGGCTCTATTACCCTCTAGCTTCTTACAGACTGTTAGGACTGCTTGTCATTCTGGCACCTTTTTAGTAAGGATGTGAAGTAATGGTTAATTGACTAATTGAGTAGTTGATGGAATTTCCATCAACTACTAGACTAGTCGATAGGCACTTCCGCATTCCTCCTTTGAAATGCAGAACTCTGCGCATTTCTAAGGAGGAATGCAGAACTCTGCGTGCAGCCCGGGGCCAGTGGGAAGTCCCTCTGACTCCGGGCTGCATGCAGTGTTCTAGCTTTAAAATGTACAAGAGTCCCCAGTGGGTCAGTGGGGGACTCAAAGCCCAGGGTCAGTGGGGGACTCAAAGCGGGGGACCCTGGGTTCCATGCTGCGCTGCCAATTTGAAATGCCACATGGAGCTGGGGTCAGCTGGGGACTCCCCAGCTAACCATGGGTTCCATGCAGCATTTTCCCAGAACCTGGGGTCAGCTGGGGACTCCCCAGCTGATCCCATATTCCACAGAAATGCCTCACTGGATGCCAGGCTCAGCTGTGCAGCACTGCCCCTTTGAATGCTGCCTCAGCATTTCAAAGGGGCAGCACCGCACAGCTGAGCTGGGGATCAGCTGTGAGGTGCTGCCACTTTGAAGTACTCCCTTTTTCCCCCTCTTTGCTGCCTCTATCTGAGGGTATGGCTAGACTACATGCCTCTGCTGACAGAGGCATGTAAATTAGACATATCGACAGAGTCAATGAAGCGGGGATTTAAATATCCCCCGCTTCATTAGAGTAAAAATGGCCACCGTGTTGTGCTGGCTCAGCTGTTTGTTGGCACAAAGAGGCAGTCAAGACGGGGATCGGTCTGCAAGGAAAGCATTTGCCGACCGACCGATCCTGTAAACCTCATTGCACGAGGCATAAGGGATTGGTCGGCAAAGGCTTTCCTTGCCAACCGATCCCCGTTTTGACTGCCACTTTGTGCCGACAAACAGCTGAGCTGGCACAACGCAGTGGCCATTTTTATTCTAATGAAGCAGGGGATATTTAAATCCCTGCTTCATTGACTATGTCGGTATCTCTAATTTACATGCCTCTATCTGCAGAGGCATGTAGTCTAGATTTACGTTGATAGAGGCAGCAAGGGGAGGAACTGGCTAGTCCACTGACTATCTGATAAGCATTTGCTATGTAGGCACTCCCAATTGAAGTAGCTCAATTTGCATAGTTTATTTTGAGTTAAGACCTGCTGTGTAGACACACCTAGAAAGTGTTTTAATCAGCAATCTAGATGTATAGGAAATGGAGTAAGTAGTATTTAGTCCTACAGAACCCGTATTGATCAACAAGGCATCTACTTATCAATAAGAGGTAGTGACTGTTCAAACAGAAGTATATACTTCTGGCACCTTTTCAGTTTCACAGTGAGGCTTGTGGACAATTTGGCAGGAACAACCATCACTAGAAAATTATGAGTGAAAAAAATCTATGTATAACAGCTAGCTACAGTTCGTGTTTTGTAACAGACAATTAACAGTTTTCTAAATTATATTTGGAACCATTTGGAACTTTTGTCAATTAAACATGTTTATATTAATAAAATAATAGTCCAGATCTTTCAGTGGAAGAGAAACACATTTTAAAATAAATGTTAACTGACTAAGGTCTTGTTCTGTGGTTTTCAGTGTTAAAACCTGCATTCCACTCAGATGCCCCTCAGTAATGTTTCTTGTAAAGATAATGCTGATAACATTAAAGAAAAATAAGATTTCTGGCAGCAAGGAATTAAGGAAAAAACTTATTCCTGATGCAGTTCTTTGTCTGTTGTAAGGTACATGCTGACACCTACAGGTCATTTACATGACCTAATTATGATCATTATATAATTATGATCTGTCATCCGAACACTATATGTAAGGTTTCTTCCACATTTGGTAAGGATGCAAACACCATGTTGAGGTATATAAGTTGGCTGGCAAGAAAGTACAAGTATACTTGTTTGGATTTTACCACAGATCCATATTCCAGTGCGAGCATCAAAAATATGAAATGCTCACGTCAGATTTTTTTGCCCTTAATGCTAAAAAATAAAAGAATTTTCATTCAGAGAGGCTAATTGCAATATTTATTTATTGTATATGACTTAAGTTCCTCCGACCAATCAGTTTTGCCTTTAATTTACTTCCATATACATTTTAATCATATTCAGCCAACTAGGCCTTTACAGGACAAATATTAATGAAGTTCTGTCAGTGTATCTAAAGTTACCAATTTTGACACCACATCAACAAAAGGTTCTTGTACATAAACAGCAGAGTTTATTGACGCAAGATCTCTCATGTTATTGGCTATGTAAGTCTGCAGAGTCTACGTAGTGCCCTGGTTGCAAGAACACTTCATTTTCTCAACACAATAATGGGCCTCAACATTAGACCTACTATTCAGAAAAACACTTCTGCATATGCTCAACTGCTGTGCTGAGTAAGAGCCGTGGAGTGCATGTATACTACACCATAACTCAAAATAAGATATGCAATTTGAGCTATGCAAATTGTGTATCTTATTTCAAAATAGCTTATTTCATCATTTGACGCTGTCTACACAGCACCATTCTGAAATGTCCCTTACTCCTCATAGAATGAGGTTTACAGGGACATTGGAATAGAGAGCCTGAAATAATGAGCTTGCTTTGAAGACATGGGATAGCTATTTTGGGATACTCCGGTATCCCGAAATAGTGTTGCAGCATAGATGTAGCCTTAGATCCCATGATGTAGAAGTTAGGAGCAAATTTACCAACTGAAACAGGCTGGTGAGCATGGTAGAGAGAAATATTTCCTTGAGGTTTTGGTACATGTCATTCGGCATTCAAACAGGAACCATAAATGTATTGATATCCCATACCTCCATCCAGGATATGATGAGCCTGGAGATTCTTCTCATCCTATTTTTACACTTAGAGCAGACTCCCCCTAACAAAAACCTACAGCTAATTTTTTGGGGCTGAGTTTTGTCTGAAAGGGGCTTGGCACTGTGAACAAAGATATGGTCTTCCACTGTGTTCAGAGAAACAGGACTTTATACTATCTTTGTAAATTAACAGGATTACATCAAAGAAATTCAAGTCTATCATTAATTTCTCCTCCTTGACAATTCAACTGCAAGACCCTGAACTTTGATTATCCTCTGGTGTCAAAAAGTATAACTGATGAGGAAAATTTGCCTGTTTTATTGAGTGGAATTGGAGATAAAACTTTTAACCTGTTGAGCAATCTGTAAGTCATCTTGAGCCAACATACAAAATATCTGTTGACATTTTAAAAAAATCTACCAAATGCCCTTTCCATAAAGGCCCAAAGTGGTTCTGGAGGGTTTGTGCTTTTATCAATGGGTTCGAACAAGAAAATTAATCAATTTCTAAATATGTGTGTGACGGTTCCACGGGCGCGAGCTCCTGCCCCCACTAGAGGACAGGGCCCAGCAAGCCCACCGCCTTTAAATCTGGCAGAGTGTCGGGTTTACAGGAGTGAGCCCCTGCCCCTCCTGGAGGGCAGGGCCCTGCAAGCCCACCGTCCGGGGTGTTTTAGGATCTAACGGGGTCCTTTCCCCCTTGCAAGGTGGCCCCTCTTTCCGAGTCCACACTATCTCTGGGGCGAACCCTTGGAGAGGTTGTCATCCTGGGGGTCCAAGTACACGGACAAGGCGAATACAAGGGTGGAGAGAACGGGATGGGGGATCTGGGCCTGCCCTCTCCACTGGGTCCCAGCCCAAGGCCCTAAGGGATCAGGGTGTTAAACCCCTACCCGACTGACAGGGTTCCTCCCCGAAGCGCGTCAGCCCACGGGCGCCAGAAGCACTCTGCCCCGGGCTGCTTCCTATCCCCCTCCTGTTCGCTGGGCCTTCCAGCGTGGTCCACCAAGCTTATCGCTCCGTTGTCTCCCCTCGATCCTGGCTCGGTGCACTGTTCCTCTGGGCGGCTCCCTCAGCTCCTCCACCTGGGAGGAGTAAAGCGCTCCCCTTGGTGCACCTGGTGACTCCAACCATGTGAGCCTCCTTGTTGCTTCCTTCTTGCGGCCTTCTCATGGTATGGCCCGGGACATTGCCCCGCCCCCTCGGTGTCCCCCCGTTTGGGGACGCTGGGCCCGTGGGATGGAGCTCCGCCCCCGTGATGTGGCAAGCTGCCAGAGGTCCGGCCCCTGAAGCTGACAGCTGCCCTTCCCTGGCGCAGCCTGGGCCCACCCCCAGACTGGCAGGGCTGTCCGAGCACTGCCAGTCTCTGTGTCAGCCCCAGCCGCCTCAGCGTCCCAGCCGCCACTCCATGGCGCAGCACTGCCCCACCCTCGTGCCGGGCGAGCGGACGGCCCGGCACACCTGCTGCGATTTCCCAGTGCAGCACCATCCCTCCCCCTTGCCAGCAGAGCAGGCTGAGTTCCGCTGGCCTCAGGGTGGGCCTTGGTCAGCCCGTCACAATGTGCCTGAACTAAAGAAGTTAACAGATCTTGGCCAGTTTGGAAAGAGTTTAAATGATGCATTAAAGAACCAGTCAATATGTGTTAAGCAAAGTGAAGCTGGCCAAAACCAGTCATTGACTGAGGCTGAATTGAAACTAAAATGTGCACTAGCAGCCCCTGTATAAATAGAGACATCTACTAAAGATATTTGATGGCTGCAATAGTATATCATGTAGTCTGTGCAACAAATAAACTGAGAGTTGTCCATGTTATGTTTTCTGCTTCATCCCCAAAGGCAGTGTGCTTTCTACAGGTGGTTAGGAATTTTTAGCTAAAACAATTTTTGACAGCTCTGTGCTGTCTGAGTAGTTCACCAGGTGGCTGCTGAGCAATTCAGGCTTCCAGGCTCCCTAATTATAGGATAGTCCTCCAGATGGGCTGCCTTGTCAGATGAGGAGCTGGGGATTTTATGGGGAACATATTTTGCTTCAGAAACACCAAAATATATTAATTGTGGAGAGGTTTCAGTGTTTCCAAAACAAAACATTGTGGAATTTCACTTCCCCAAAAATGTTCAGTTTTTGGTTCTCTCTCCATTCGAGATAGAAACACCTCTAATGTAGGGAAAACAAAAGGATCATTCTTGTGTCCCAGAGCAGCACTCTAAACTAGGCCTCTGGAAAGATCCCAATATTTGGCTATTAAAGTCATTATTACTTTGCTAATCGAACTGAAAGACATTCCAGAGAAGCTTCAACAAACAAGAGCTGAAAGTGTGTGAAGAACAACCATCTTTAGCATCCACAGAGCAGAAACCCATTGATAGTCAATTGTATGCCTTTTACTTTCAGTGGGACTTGTACTCTTTCCTCTAGGTTGAAAATACTGATTCAAGTGAATCTCTAGTACAATTCCTTTCAAGTTAGGGAGAGTATACCAGTGTTAACATAATAAAATTTCATGTGATGAATTTATGCCCTGCCTTTAAATAATTGCAAAGATAGAAAAGGTGCATAACAAACTTTCAAATAAGGTTCCCCTCCCCACTTTTCTCCTCAAAGCCCTGGATTAACAAATAAGCAATTAACCTATGCTTATATAACTGACTGCGGGGACTGTCACCTGAGCATATATGCACCAGGAATGATTTTTCACAGAACTAACAATAGCAAATTTCCGAACCTCCTGAAAAAGAACACTTTACAAATAAAATATATGCATCTCAGGCTATGTCTACACTGCCGCTTTTTATCGCAAAAAGGTACGCAAATTTGTGGGTCCAATTTCGGAAAAACCTCCTATTTCGGAAGAGCCCTTTTTCCTCGTTGCATGAGGAAGACATTTTTTGCGGAAGAGCAGATGCACTCTTTCAGAAACCCTATTGGAAGAGCAGATGCATTCCCTGGATGCAGTGGCGTTTTTCACAGAACTAACTAACTATGTAGTCTAGACATAGCCTCAGTGTTAAACAAATGGGCATAAACAAGGCTCTGTGCAATAATACAAAGTGCCCACAAGGTGGTGCCAGTGTTGTACAATGTGTACACTGCAAAAATCCAGGTAGCATCTGAAGGAAAAACAGTTCCTTCTTCAAATTATGGTAAAGTCTGCCTTCTGAAAGGTTTGCAAATACATTCATTAGAGGCCCCAATCTCAGGCAGGCCACTTTCTTCTGCTCTGACAGTATAAAGTGGGCATAAAGCCAGTTTATTTGGCTTCTAGAATATTTCTCAGTTTAGGGCTATGTCTAGACTGCATCCTTTTTCCGAAAAAGGAATGCAAATTAGACGTATCGCAATTGCAAATGAAGAGGGGATTAAATCTCCCCCGCTTCATTTGCATGAACATGGCTGCCGCTTTTTTCCGTCTCAGAGCTTTGACGGAAAAAAGTGGCAGCCATGTTCATGCAAATGAAGCGAGGAAGATTTAATCCCCGCTTCATTTGCAATTGCGATGTGTCTAATTTGCATCCCTTTTACGGAAAAGGGATGCAGTCTAGACACAGCCTAGGGGTATACCTCTCAAATGGCATAGGAACAGCTCTAAGGCTATGTCTACACTACAGGGTTTTTGCGCAAAAACAGCCATTTTGCGCAAAACCCTGCTGAGCATCCACACCTCAAGTGCATTTTTGCACAAGAAAATGTACAGTAATATGGCAGAACAGAGAGGTTTTTGTGGTATAGGTATACCTCTTTCTACAAGGCATAACTCCTTTTTGCACAAGAGTTCTTGCGCAAAAAGATGTGTGTGGATGCTCAACAGGTGTTTCTTGCGCAAAAAGAGCCTATCAGAAAAAGCACAGGTACTCTGATGGCCATTCTATGATTGGACATCAGAACTTTCTTGTGCAAGTGTGTCCATGCAGTATGGATGCTCTCATGCGCAAAAGCACATTGCTTTTGCACAAGAAGTTTTTGCGGATGATCTCTTCCACATAAAGCTTCTTGTGCAAAAACCCTGCAGTGTAGACAAAGCCTAACAGTATGGCCTGTGCATGGGAAATGGCCATGTGAAAGAGGGCCTGGGAACGGTGTCCCTGCATGCTGGTGATCTCCAATCCTACAATAGCCCACTGGGTTATTTGTAAGCTTGAGCAGCTGTAATGTATACAGTGGACTAGCACAGATAGGGCTGGATGATGGACTCAAATATCTTTTATATAACTTTTCATCAAAGTGGCTTTTGGTGGAAAAATGGGTTTTTGACAAAACATTTTCTCCAGAAAAAGCATCTGCTTTCTGTGGAAAACGTTGACGTTGTTGAACACACAAAAATGGGAAAGTTTGGTTGGGAGCAGAGAAATAGTGGTGGGGGCATCTTTGAAGAGGGAAAATTGTGGGGACAAGGCCGAGAAACCAAGACTAGGATAGATGGAAGACTCCACCAGACCAGGTGTAAAGTAAAGAGACCACTGGGCTGGGGGAAACTATAATATGAGAAACTCTCCTTTGCTGCAGGAGATGGGCTGGTATTTCAGGGGGAAGGTGATGTCTGGTGGTCTAGGCCTTTATTATTTTATTCCACCAACACCGCAGTATGATTAACAGTGAGGCACAATTCAGCATATAAATATATTTTATTCCTAAATGGAAGAGAATATCAGGGAAGGTAACTTGTATGTTTGTAGCTCTGTAAAAATTTAATGGTCAAAGACTTGCCTAATTAAGGTGCCAGAGGTCCTTTGACTATTCTGAATTAAGCATATAGTTTCCTAAAAGGAACTGAAGACAGTAGTAATTAATAATTAGGATTTTATTTCTTTGAAAAATGCCACTTATGCTTTTTTTTCTGCTGAAAGCTTTTTTTCCTGCTCCTCTATAACTTTTCTGTTGACTAGAGTGAATGTAAACAGAGCCCTCAAACAGGCTATAATTCTGTGAGGTTGAAATCTGCATTGGATGTGGCTGTACAAACAGGAAATTGGATTGTTTTATTGTCCCTCATGGAAAAGTTATGGAATTTGTCCTTTAGTAAAATGACAAGGGATTAATAGGAACACTGCAGGGAGGGCACAAAAATGAAGGGAAAAAACAAAACAAAACAAAAAAACCCAAGATAGAGTGACCTTTGCTGACTGCTTCTCCTGGGAGCGGAACACTAATTTAATAAATTATACATTTGTCAGTTTTCCCCCAGGGGATAAAAATCAGCTTGTTTACAGAGCAGATTAGCCCATAGTTGAGATTTGCACTCATAACTCAAAGATAATTTGCCCTCAGTGGCAGGATTTGAGGACTTGTTCAGGGTTCATGTTAGTGCTGTGGAATTCTCCCTGTTCTCAGAGCCAACCTAATGTATTTAGTACAATGGGAGTCCACGCATGGGGCTCCAAGAAGTAACAGTAATATAAACAACAAGACTGGCAGTAATGGGTTTGTGTCATCTTACGCTGCTTTATGGCCTGAAAATTTTTTTCAAGAAAAATATACTGAACCCTCACTGAAAGCTGAGCTTTTTCTTCAGGGGCCTCTTGGGCTGACTCTGTTAATAGGGGTCCCCACCAGCTCTCTCCATCTCGATAGTGAAACAGGGGCCAGGATACAGCTAGCTCAATGGCCTGTTGTGTTGCCAAGAGGCAATGGCTCTTCCCTTAAGGGATTTGGAGGCAATAAGCACACAAATTGGGTGAAGGTTTAAAGATTTTATTAAGCAAATCTCAGAATGAAATGCAATGTTTATTAAGAAAGTACAATGCTTATTAAGCCTAAGCAAATCTCAGAATAAAATGCAATGCTTATTAAGAAAGTCTTAGGATAGGATACAATGATTACGTCCCTTCTGCTGCCGGGAACCCCCTGAAGGACAGAGGATGGACCCCAGGTCGGTGCATAGCACCTTCTGCGGCTTCGGTCTATGCTGAGGTTCCAATGTTAGGAATATCCCCGGCACTTATATATTATCAGATCTACATTACTCACACCGATTGTATTGAGAACCTGGCAAAATTTCTAAGACATCGAATATTTTCCCAAGCCAAATAATTAGCTTTAGCGGGTGGTAAACATTCAACTTAGATAGCTATGGGTATGTCTACACTAGCTCGTTAGTTCGAACTAGGTAGGCAAATGAGGGCAAC